>JAWNPL010000173.1:1308750-2052500 GCA_035047545.1 Drosophila paranaensis | reverse complement strand
GGCACCAGCGCAGGCCACCCAGCTGTTGGACGAGGATGATGAGGAGGAACAGCTGCAGGATGAGGATAATGAAGAGCTGGCGAGCAGCAAGCGTCTGTCCAGTTCCAGCAATGAATCTCCCAGCAATGGTCTGGTCACGCCCGTCAAACAGGCGCCGCAAACACCGCCCAAATTCCGTCCAGTGCTGGGAGAGCAGCAGGTGGCGTCGACGCCAACGCCGCCGCCGCTGCTGCCCCGCAAAAAGGAGCATGCGCAGCTGAAGCGCGAACTCAGCGAAGCGACCAGCGCACGTAAGGAGGCCAATCAGCGTATCATAGCGTGGGTGTAGTCTATGCTCTATATGGTTTATTTTTCTGTTTTACATGTCTAAGCTGTAACCGTAACAACTCGACCTTTCTTTCCATTGCACCACTTCATTTCGCATGCATGCTCATCTCTTAAGCCGCACTCAGTAACCCGTAACTTGTTTGAAGCGTATCCGGTGACTAAACACAGCGAAAATCACTCACAGTATTTTTTTTGCATTTCTGCTCTTCTCTTTCTGCAACTGCAACTGCAACGACAACAAACAAACGACTGTCTTTAGACTCGAAAAATTGGTTAAAGACCTAAGCGCCCAGGTGGCTAGCCAACCAAATTGGAATCCAAATGCGACTGCGCCGACTGCCGCCTCCGCCGTCGCCACGGCCAACAGACTCAGCCTCGCTGGCGGACCCATTACGGACTTATAGTTCTAGCTAACCGGCTGCGGCGATCCAAGCGCGCCCGGCACCAAGCAACAGATGACACCGCCTGGTTTGCGTGTGACTCACTTATAGCAGGCACCAAAGCCTCGGCGAGATCAGCGGCGACTGCACACATTTCGTTTCAAAATTATTTATAACTCTCTAACCTATGCATAAATCAAAACCCTTAAGAACATATTTAATACACACACATATATACACACATCTATTTATGTAAGCCAAATGATCATGTTAAAGGCCAAATCCTCAATATACCCAGCAATCCCACAATTCAGGCCGCACAAAACTTCAAAATTTGTTACTAAATCAAAGTATCTGCGAATACCTACATCTATTAACTGTGTAACTAATAGTGAAAATCGTGTACCTAGATATATATACTTACTATATATAACAAGCGAACAAAAATCAAATCTATTTAGAGCCAATTGTAACTGTTTTGTTAAGAAATGCAATCACTTTATACGTACGTTCATCGATATTGTTGTGCAGTGTTGTAGTATTAATCACTATTTTTAATAACTTACATTAAAACAGATTTAGGTGCCATTTGATACATAAACAACAAATTCATGTTTTATTTAAGAAAACAACTGTTTTCGCATATATTTTAACTTTGTACATTAATAATATATATGTAAATACCTATTTACCCAATCAGTAACCAAAAGACGCAAGATTCTTTTCATTTTTTTAAGTTTCGTTAGGCAGAGTTTGAAGTAGGGAATAAATTGTTAATGCGAATTGTTTAGTATATCTGATATGTGCTTAGTAGACATTCCTCATGCTCGCACCCCCACATATATGTATAGCCTTCATAAAGTCGAGAGTTCTAGTTTAATCATACATATATTACATACATATATGTGCATTTATTGAGAACACTTCGTCAGATAAACACAAGCATACATAGGAATAAAGTAAAACTTATAAAATGAATTAAATCTGGGCGCCGCCATTGCTGCCCCGTTTCATGCGATTAAGTCAGATGTGGAGCTGCCGATGACGTCATCTGCAGCCTGTTACTTGGTCAATGGTCAAGTCAAAGCTTATAACGCATCTAGAGAAATACAAATTGCAGATTAAAGGCCAAGTTGATGGCAGTTGATTAATGAAACGCATGACTGTATGTGAGTGGGCAAGTGTGCAGGTGAGCGAGTGTGCAGGTGTGTGTGAGGTGTGCACGTGTGGGTGCAGTCTACATACATTGGGCTGCCATGTCACTGCTGTCAATTCCCAGCATTGCCAACTCCTCCAGCTCCGACTGGCGCCGCATTTTCTCACTGTCTGTTGGCGAGTCAGGCGGCTGGGGTATGTCGGCCACATTGAACAGCTCTTCGGCTTTGGCCTTGACGTCGGTTATGGGGTCGGTTGGCGGTGTGCCAGGCATGGGTATATCTTCGGGCGTCATCTGATTGAGACTAATTGTGCTATCTGCCTTGCCATTCGCTTGTTGGTAGCCCCCCTGGGAGGACTCATCGGCGCTGATTTGCATGGATGAATCATTGGATTGGACTGCGTCGTCGAGAGTTGAGCCTGGCATTGAGCTGGATGTGGTCTCCTCGATGGAGACCAAGTGTATGCCCTGCTTAGCCAAATCCTGCAGATTGTGCTCGTCCAGCACGGGCTCATCTTCCACAATGGTGGTGATGGTCTGAGGCACTGCTGGAATATGGTTGTTCTGAGTGGCTTCGTCATCAGCCGATCTTTCCGCAGGGAATATAATATCGAGTGCTTCGGCCAAGTCCTTGGGCAGCTCGCCGTCGCGTTGTTTCGTTGCAGCCAACGTCTGCGGCACTAGATCCGTTTCAGCCTCATCAATACCGGGTGGAAGTACATCTTCCTCACCATTCTCCTCCTCAGCTTGCCCGTCTGCATCCCGAGTCTCGGTACCAGCCGCATTGACACTGTCTCCAGGTGGCGGAGGTGGCGGGCAGTGGGTCATCAAATTGGCAAACTGCACTGGATCCGGCATTAGCTCATCGTAGTCCATCATCATGCCGGCGTCGGGATGAAAAGGAGGCGCGTTGCCGAAGGCATCCTCCATCATTGCCATTTGGATCTGTGCAGCTGTCGGCGCATTTTGACGGACAGCAGTCGCCATGCCCATTGTGGTCGGAGGCGGTGGCGGAGGTGGCCCCACTGGCAGATTTTCCATATTGCCATTGGTGTAAGCGGCCGGATCGTTATAGCTGGTAGTTGTCGACACAGTTGGCTGCTTCTTCAGCACGGGCATTTTGCCAATGAAAGGCAATTTTTTGCCCGTATTGGCAACTGTGGTGCTCGAGTTGCTCTTGGGTACTTTGGGCTTAGCCGCTGGCTCCTTTTTATCGCGCTTTATCTCTGCTTGCTTACGATCAGGCAGTGCACGCGGGCGGAACTCCGCATGTTTGACCACTGGGCGCTCGACGCGCTCCTCCGAGTGACTACGGCTGCGACTTCGGCTGTTGCGACGCCAGCGTGCATCACGTGAGCGACTGCGTCGCCCACCGCGCATAGGTGAACGGGAGTTGCGTCTGCGACCGCGGCTGCGCGATCTACTGCGGGAACGGCGGCGGTCGCGATCTCGTTCTCGTTCACGTTCACGTTCCCGGTCACGACCACGGTCACGTTCGCGATCACGCTCCCGATCGCGGCGATCCCGCTCTGTTCGCCCGCGACTGCCGCTGCGGGGCGATGGACTGCGTCGCTTGGAAGCGGTCCGCCGTGACTTCTCATCGACAGCAGCATTTGAATTTCGGTTGTCATCCGTTGGGCGAGATTTGCTTTTCAGCTTGCCCTTGAGTTGCTCGAGCAGCTTCTTCTCGCTCTCGCTGATGACTGGCTGCACTGTGTTCCATTGTTGCATCATCGCGTCGTCGCGCTTCTTTTGATCTTCGTCTTTCGCCTTCGCATCATTGCCGGCCGACGTCCATTTGCCACGTTCTGCATCCTTGAACGCATCCTTTATGAAGGGCGGGGGCGGTGGCGCCACCTCGGGCATCGCCTCCACTTTGCTCGGCACAGTCGTATCCTGTTTACGCATAGCCACACGTATAGAGGCAGCATTAGTGGCTGGCGCGACTTCTGCCTTCTTTGGTTGCTGCACCTCATCCGCTTCGTCCGACGAAGAGCTGTCTGATGAGGATGTGCTATTACCTGCATTCGCACTACGCTTATGTTTCTTGCCGTGCTTTCGCTTCTTTTTCTTCTTCTCACTGCTGCGATTAAGTAAAAGAGAACTTGGAATTTACATAATAATTGTGTTTTTAATACCATACGAACCTCTTCTTCTTACGCTTCTTCGCGGTCTTGTCTTCCTCTTTCTTGGCCTTCTTGAGCTTGGCCTCCTCGCTCTCCTTTTGCTGCTGTTGCAGGGCCCGTTCGCGTTTACTCAGAAACTCGCTTTCGTAGTTCGGTTGCTTCTTCACAAACAACTGCAATTGAAATTCGTAATGACATAAATTAGAGCTTGTCAATCGTTCCGTATTATTACGTCACTTACGTCATATCTGTTGGCGTGCATACGAGATTTGAGATGCGCCGAGGCGCAGTGCAAGTCTCCAATCCAAACACTGCACAATTTGCAATACCAGGCACTGGCAGGCACCAGAAACTGTAGCCCACGCACAGGTACACGCTTAATAGGTGCCTTGTCGTGCGTGGGATACGGGTCGTGATCGATGCCCACATGCCAGGGCGTCTCCATGGTCTCGCGGTTCATATGCTCCTCGGCATGAAGATGCTTTAGATAGTCGCGAGCCGTTTTTGGGAACACATTGCAGTTCTCGCACCAATGTTGTTCGGGATCGAAGAATACATAATTGTAGTTTTGCGCTGGAGACACAACCGCCTTGGTTGCCGGTGCTGCCTGTCGTTGTTTAGCTTTCATTGTTTTGATGGCGCGATTCTTGAGGCGATTCGTGGGACTGGAGTCACCCGTGCCATTCTCATCATCGCCTTCGTCATCTGTGGATGACTCCGATGAACTGCTTGAGGATGAGCTGGAGTCTGAGCTATCAGAGCTATCGCTTGACGAGCTAGAAGCGTCAGCTGCAGCAACTGAGGTTTGAACAGTTTTACTAATGACGGGCTCCGAGTCCTTCTTTGGCGTGACCTCCGAGTCCTCATCGGCTTCCTCATCACCAATGATGCCGTTCAACATATCTATGACGTTCTCAATGGTGTCCAGTTTCTTCTTGATTTGCACCTGCAAATTAAATGTGAAATTGTGATTTGAAAGGGAATCGCCTGGATTGCTATATCAATTGTTGAACTCACCTGCAGACGATCGTTTTCCTCGATGAAATTCTTTGTTGTTGGCGATGGTGGGGCATCGCCGGCCGTCAGATCGTTTCGCTGGTCCTTCAGCACTTTCATTTCCTTCTTGAGGAGGGACACCTTCTTCACGTAGTTGGTGCGTTGTTTTTTCAGCTCTTCCTTTTGATTTTCCGCCTCCTGCGCCACAGCTGCCATGTTTGGTGATTGATTGGGAGTGAGAGAAAGAAATTAATTAATTCACATTCTCGCTAGAGGATTTAAAGATCAAATTTCATTTACAAAATGCAGTCTCGAGTGCATTTCACGGCTAGTTACACACTGTTGGCAAATGAGACCAACGGATGCGTTCGCCGGAACGTTTTCGAATCGGTTTGTAGCATATCGGGTCTGACGGCTTGTACTGCTGTCCATCGGGTATGAGCTGTGCATGTTGGGGCTGACGCGCTGACGGGCCGCCGTGTCGTAACTGCTGACCGTGTGTGCCGCCGCCGCCGCCGCTCCCCCCAAACGAGAAAGTTGGGTCTTAGACAAAAGAACGAGCGACAGAGAACGAGCTTACGTAATGCGAATTGACTATTTCAAGAGTCGTCAGAGCCAAAGTCCGTGTCAGTTTAAGCTCTCGCTGCGATTTTACGGCTAGATTCTAAATGTCTTTTACAATGCATTTTCTTAAATACTTTGGTGCGTTTGCAAGCGCATACTTCAAGTTACAATTAACATATTCAATTACAAGTTGTTACAAGTTTGTTTTTTTTTGTTGTTGTTAGGGGGCGCGTAAATCATGACAACAATAGAATACAATGTGAGAGGTTTGCATGTGAATTGTGGTAAGTAGCAAAGTGAAAGTTCATTTCCACACTTACCGTCCTGTGGCGGCAAACCTGCGCTCTCAAGCGCCGGAGTTGGCTGCTCCTCCATAATAACCGCCGGCGGCGGTTGTTGCTGTTGCGGTACAATCTGCTGTGGTGCAATCTGCTGCGTTGCCAGCGGCTCAGGCGCTGCTGTCGGCACATTAGCCAGCGGCTGTGCCAGCCAAACTTGTTGTCCATATTCTGTTCAATATATACAATTTATTATACGTCCACATAAGGGAACTTGTTCGCTTACCATTCACGCCCCAGGCGCCGTAGCCTGTGTTGAAGCTTGCAGCCTGCGTGGGTGGAGGGCCTTGCATATATCCTGGTGGTGGGCCCGGCGGCGGAAAGGCATTTGGTGGCGCCATGCTGTACTGGTGGCCATACACATCCGGTGCACCGTACGCTGCTTGGCCGTACATTGGAGCCGACATGACACCGTAGGCTGCCGCCTGGACAGGATGCGCCAGCTGTTGTTGGGCAAGCTGTTGTGCTGCTTGGTTTGGCAGCGGCGGCGAAGCTGGCTTCTTCTTGGGCGACCATCGAGACACTGGGCTGACAGCACGACCTCCGCCTCGTCTTGGCGGTGAGCCGCTGCGCGAACGCGATCGCGATCTGCCGTAACGGTCACGTCGACCACGACGAGGAGGCGACCGCCTACGATCTGGCGAGCGTCGTCGCTCAAAGCGACGTCGTGGCGGATAACGGCCATAGTCTGGAGAATCGTAGCGTCCTCGACGCGATGGCGGCGGCGTCGGTGATCGAGTATGTGAGCGCCTGCGACGCACGGGTGATGCAGCGTGCCGCGAACTGGAACGTCGTCGGGACGTTGAGCGTCGACGTGAATTCGACTTCGTTTTTCGAGATACAGGCGCCGCGACTGCTGGAGCCTCGTTTTTTTCACAAGCATCATTGCCGTCCACGCCGGGTGGACCGTCATCCAGCGAACTACCCATGCGCTTATCTGTTCCTTGTTTCAACTGTGTGTCGTCATCCATGTTGAAAGAGTGGAATGTATTCCACTAATCACTTGCACTTTTAATGTGCAATTAATGGTTTTTATACGTTTTAACTTTTTTCTCCGTAGATTTTGCAAGTAGAGCTGCAAAAATTATGTCGATACTATCGATAGCACTCACACAAAAATTGTCGGCACTATCTATGGAACGAATAATAGTTTCGATTAAAATGCTCTTGACCAAGTGTGACCAACCAATAGCAAATTAATACAAATTAGTAAAAACTAAATTAAATATATATATATATATATATATATATATATATATATTAATATATATATATATATATATATATATATATATATATATATATATATATATATATATATATATATATATATATATATATATATATATATATATATATATATATATATGTATATAAATATATATATTAGATGTCATTTAATGTATATAATAATTGTATTTTAATTTTTTAAACATTTCATGTTTTTAAATATTATTTGTAATGAAAAATACTAAATATTTGTGTATTTATCGATACTTCGAATTCGAATTCGAATTCGCGTCATATTGAAAGCAGAGCGGCACAACTGCCGACATATTGAAAACAAAGAAAAATTACGACTCTTCCCGCCAAGAAAAACATTGCTGAAATGGATCGTACAATGATTGCACCGTGGAAAGCTGAAGAAAAGGATCTCAGTGAAAAGTTATATCAAAAGCTGAGAGGTTTATCCATAATTCATCCCATGAATGAGGAAATGAAGAATTTGTTTTCGTCGGACATGTTCCTTAAACCCAACCAGGCCGCCTTCTTCCAAGTAATGCACTATCTGTTTCGTATACTGGATCCAGCTGAATTCAAGCGCAGATTTTTCTGGCCCATCACCGACAAGAAGGCGGAAGGAATTTTCCGAACAACTACCGTTGATTACCTCAAGCATTTGAATACGAAACATAATCTTAAATGGGCCAACATCAAATCTTACCTGGTTGTCATGCCAGGTGGAATGAAGTTCATCACCTTTTTGCTAGATCTTGTTAGTTTCGTTATACAGGAACAGATCAAGCAACGGGAGAAAGGTTTGTCCGCTGACATGGACCTATCAGAATTCCGAAACTGGACCACCGACAGGATGGAAATAGCGAACAAGTTCCGAAAAGATTATGTCTCAGCATACATTGAAGAGCTGGACGAGAATACAAGCAAGATACACGAATGTATCCAGAAGATACATCAACGACTTAGCGAAATAGCAGACGCAACGGGCGTCGACGTAGCGTTGCTGTCGGACCAGAAATTTCTGATGGCCTTCGAGGCGTCCAATCGCAAGAAATGCGAGGAACTCATAACTATGCAAGCGGAAAAAGTCGCGAAGCTAGGGACTCCGCTGAATTTGTTGAAGGAAAACATCGATGCGTTTCAAGCCAAGCAGACGTTTCTGAAGCTAACCAAAGAAGCTACAGTCAACGCTGTACGCCGTGTCCAAAAGTTATGCGGCATCGATGCTGATCGTGCAGCAGGTAAATATTGCAGTATCTATCCAAATCATGTTTCTATATTTATATATTTACCATCGCATTTAAGCCAATGGGAACTCTTTGATGAGCGTTTTCAATAGCATTAGCGAGACAATTGCCGAGCAATTGGATGCCAACGATCACTGCAACGAGTCCAATGAGTTTGTTGCTACGGGCCTTGAGACGCTGAAGACCGAATTGCAGCAGATTGATCAGCAAGTGAGTGAGGTGCAAAAGAGCTTCAATGCACGCGATAAGGATCACAGCAGCATTGCCAATGGCAATGCATCGCATGCATCCACCTCGCTAGGTGCGGGGCCTACCACGCCGTTGCGTCATGCGGACAACCACCTTCAAGCCGGCGCTCCTGGACACCCACTGCTAATGAAATACGTTTCGACGCCGCCCATCAAACCGGATATGACCAGTGGTGTGCGCGGTGCCCATGTGCGCCTGCCGCTGCAGGACGACTTCAATGCCAATCAGCTGGAGACGACGTGCAACAATATAGTGGGTAATGGCGGCAGAAGTCTAATGTAGCTAACACCTTATTGATTTGCTCTCGTTTGTTCCAGCAGCCGCTGTGCCACGCTCGGCGCGTAAGGTGAAGACAGAGCACATTTCTGAACTGAACACCACGATCAACCGCTCAAGGATTATGGACCCAGTGCAGCTATTGCGCACCATAAATAAAAAGTCGAGCAATGCTAACACGACAGTTAACATCTCATCTCTGGGTGGCAAGTGGAAGGCGATGCAGGCCTCTTTTAACTTCGATGAGGCTGCATCCGCAAATCTCACCTCACCCAAACCAACTATTGCCACTGACCAATCAGCGTTCACGCCGCTGAATTGTAATGAACGAACTCGCATCGAGCGCGTGCCACAGGCAGCCGCCGCTGATACCAGCAACAACAACAGCTCGTTGTATGCCATTAAGAGCGTTGCCCTGATGAAAGTGTTGGACGCTTCGCTGAACGTACAAAATCTGACTACTTCACCGTCCGGTCGACTGGAAGCACTGGTGCCAGGTCCACTGCCGGAACAGCAAGCCATACCGCGCTTGCAGCTCAATGATCAGACAATAAACGTGAGTACAATCAAAATAAACCTGAAATATGCTAAGACTCTGAATTATTTTAGGATCCGCAGCAGCAGCAACAGTTCATTAAGGAGGAATTCGTTGCGGATCCGTTGCATTCGCAGCCACCCAAATTCAATCTCGACTTGAGCGAAGAGAACGACGACTTGCTGAACATTAGCGATAATGTACTAAAGGATGTCTCATTTTAGTTCTCGTATATAAATCATTTATTTTCATATGTCTTATAATGCGTTTACATATGTAGAAATACTTTAATTTTAATTATTTATATATCTCTTTTTGCGTTGTTAACTTACAAAGAATTTACAGTTGTTTTCTTTAAGATATTTGCTTAGCAATTCATTTAAAATTAGCCGAACTACAAGTCAGCGAGGTAAACCTCATGAAATGAATGTTAATGAGTAAAAGTAAAGAAAGAAATAAAAAACATTTTATTATTTTGAAAATAAGTGATATTCAACAAAATTCAACTAAAAGCAATATTCAAATTGTGCATAAATATTAATATAAATAAAAGAATAAAGTTCCTTATGATTAGTTTTTCAATTTATTCATTTATGTTCGACTTGAATTCTTAGCCTTAGATTCATAATTTTCAAATAACTGTGAGATATGAGTTCTATTGTATTAAACTTCAGTATTTGCTTATCGTTTTATCACTTCATTCATTGAGCATCCGTTGCAATAAGCACGCCGAGCTAAAAATATGTATATAATTTGGATTTCATTTCGTATATATATAGATATATCTGTATATAAGTATTTACATTGTATGCATGCAATAGATAATGTCATTAACAATACTATATGTTGGCAAATCTGTAGCATTAAGTTCATTACATTAAATGTAAGTAGTTATTGCAGTCGGCCCAAAATGTTGCCATCTAATCAAATTTCGTATGAGCTGTAATCGTGCACAACCTGTGGCTCTAGTTGCCGTATCATAAATATATAAATATCTGTGTGTATGTATATCTTTCCAAAGATCAATCAGCACCTCAACTTCGTCTAGGCTACAATTTGCACTGTCATTTACAAGGGATATTCCATATTGCTTTGGTTTTCCGACCATTTCATGTCCATCTGCCGCTCTTTTATTTGTTGCGACGCTGACGCGGCGGCATCTTGTTCTTCTTGCCCAAAATCTTCATGAGTTGCTTGGACATGAAGTAGGGCTTCTCGGGTGTGCCATCGTTGCGCTCACAGTCCTCCAAGAAGCACAGGAACAGCGTGTCCACGGCCATCGAGTAGACACCGAAGAACACGCTGGTGATCAGAAAGGCGGCAATCACGACCACAGTTGTGGGCACGGCCTTATAGTTGAGCGGTATGCCAGACGGATGGTTGGCCAGGAAATAGTAGGTGGAGACACCTGCGCCGGCGGTGAGCAGCACCTTGGACAGAAAGAAGAGAAAGTCGGTGACTTTATCCAGTGTGATGACGCGCAGAAAGTTGCGCATGAGGAGATTGAATGCATCCTTGGCACTCGTGCAGAAGTTCTTGCCGTGTATCGCGCACATGATGTACGCGTTCTTATTGAGGAACCTGAGGAACGATTCCAGTAGCCAGAAGAAGCAGCGCATACAGCAGAGAATCGCTCGCGTCACCACATTGTCGTACTTCTTCAGTTTGGCATCAATGTACTCCAGCACCAGCCGGATCAACCGGCAAATGGCCAGGATGAGGGAGCCAAAGGCCAGCGTGCCCAGATGGTAGCAAGCCGTTTGGCAGAAGGCATGCGTGAGGGTAAAGTAGGGGACATCCCGCTTCTTGAAGGTCCAATACCATCTGGCGAAGGTGGCCGCCAGCACCATGTCGCTGAAGGCGGATATAAAGAAGGTCAGCCAGAGGAATCCGAACAAGTTGTAGCCCATGGCCCAGCGAATCAGCGGTGGATTGTCAATTTCCAGAAAGCTGCAAGTGGTCTGGGCGCAGGCCTCGCGCCTTAGATTGATGTGACAATACTGCTTAAAGATCTCCGGATCGCAGGCGGCGCCAACAGTGTAGTTAATGCCGGGTCCTTCGCACACACACTGCTCGGTGGTCACCCCGCCAGATTCAGTCAGGCGGCGCACCATGCGAAAAGAGAATGAGCCTATGGAGCCGAGATAGAGGCCAACGCCAATGGCAAATCCAATCGCACCGATGAATAGCACCCACGAGAAGATCGGGAAGAAGACGGTGCTGATGACGGTGCTCACAGCTTTGCTGCCCTCCTTGATCAGCGCAATGGCAATGCGAATCCGCTTGCGCAGCACAATGACCAGCAGGAATATGACCACAAAGACGATGCAGGCGGCAATGGACAAGTAGAGCCACATCTTGGGATTTTGCAGCAGATTCTGCCATTGCTTGTGCAGGTTTAGGTCGTGCAGCGGCACCGTGGCTGTGTTGCTCCAGAAGCTGTACTGCTTAAAGCCGTAGTAGATGGCAAAGATGAGGCCGACCAGCACGCCGATGATGGAGAACCAGAGTATGGGCGCAGCGATCCAGCGCATCAGCGCAATGTAGACCAGCGAGGCAAGCAGCGTGCAGAATAGCGCCATTAGCACCACAGACCACGAGCTCACCAAATCCTCGACAATTTCCTCGCCCAGCCGCTGGGCATCGTGGGTGCCATTGTAGAAGTGGGCTACCAGGTTGCCCACCATCTTGGCCAGTCGCGTATCCGTTTGCAGCATCTTCTCCCTAATGACCGCACCGTTCAGCTGCTGCCGGCGACACTGCCCCACCCGTTCGTCTACCGGCTCCTGCTTGTTGCTTATGGTTTGCGGCGCCACACGTGCCTGCGCTGCACTCTGCACGGTCAGTGCCATCGCCTGCATTTCCAGCTCCTCCAAGTTGCTCACGTTGCCGGGCAGTTGCAGCGTTGAGTCCCGGCGAGTGCGCAACAGCACGCTGGGCAGCAATTCGCATAACTGATCCGAGAACTCAAACATGCAGCGATTGAGGAAGGGCTGGCTCTTGATGTAATATCGGGCACATCGATTTTCCTGGATGGCGCGGTCAATGTCCGCTTTGGATCCAATGGCTGCCTTGTCCACTTCCGTTCTACAAATGAGCAGATCTTTCAGCTCCTGAAGACTCCTGGTGTTCTTCATGGTATCCCAAACGAACGTCTGTGTGGGGCAACTTTCGACGCAAACCTAACGAAATTGAGAGGAGATGAAAACTCCATTCGGAACTGATTTAATCAGAAATCATTTTACCTGCGGTGTATTGCAGCCCGTAATGGGCACCAACGGATCAATGCATTGGTCCAGATTGAAGAAGAACAAATACTTTTTATTCAGGACGCTGGAGTCAATGCCGCACTTCTGGTTGTACATGTCCGTCGGCACCATCAGCTTATTGAGATCCCCGTGGCGTATGGCATAGTGGGCTATGAACCCCCAGCCGATCAGAAAGAGCACAAACAGTATCAGACAGGGTACATCCGTGCAGCTGCGATCACGTTGTCGCGGTCCCTGAAAATTGCGATCATAGCGCAGCGGCTCGCCATATTTGTTCACCAGCTCCAAGCTCTCAGTCATCGCAGCCTCTCGCCCGCTCTGGGGTTAAACATAAATTGAATTGAGAAGCTGTCATTGGACGAAACAGAAAGCAACTCCAAGTATCATCAATATGTATGCATGTATATATGTATGTATATTCCTCTCTCATTTTCTACGTAATGATATAATATACTAATGTATAAATGTATATATATGTAGTACTTATATGAACATAGTTCATTGTAAGTTATTTCAGAACATTCGTCATTGCTTCAAACTCAGACCACAACAGATAGCAGACACTAAAGTATCTTTACATATAGGATAAACAGTCGGACACTGGCCGCACTTTAAATGCTCTATAACAAGTGCAAGATTTCTTAACAATGATTCTTTGAGAATTATTGAAAAAAATATATATACATAATGTTTTATCCGACTATCTACAGCAGAGCCAATTTCAAATTAGATATTATTTAATGTTAGTAACACGCTTAAAGCTTTTTTCTTATACCGTACTTTAAGTAGCCAACCGCAAAGCTGCAACATGTGATTTCTGTATCTCGTAACAAAATAAAAATAAATATGCAATTATATAGTTAGATAAGAAAAAAACACGCATAATCATAAGCTTAGCATACCGTAATAAAACTACAAGATAAGGGGCTACCTATAATTTTATCGCTAGCTCAAAATATGTAGTTATAATGTACATTTTTGAATGCTATATATCAACTATGAAAGGCGAGTGATTGAATCATGAATCTAATACTATAAAAACTATAAGTTCTCAAATTAGTAACAACATAAATATAATATATTAATGAAAACTATATGAGACATACGAAAACTAAAAAAAAAAAAACATTTTTTAATTGCTCTAAATAAAAATGTTATCAACGAGATCTATGCAGAGACTAATTGTAAACTTTTAATTTTAAAATATTTATAATAAATAAATTAATAAGCAAAGAATTATGTATATATAATTATACATATTTTTTTGGAAATATATATTTTTAAACATTTCTTTATTTTAAAAAATATTTTTTAAAATATATAGTTTTTAATATTACTTTTTAAACATATTTACATTTTTTTAAATAAAATAATTTTTTAAAAGAAATAGTTTTAAATGCTATTATGTTTAGCTATATATTTTTGAAATATATATATTTCTCGTATTTTATTTTGTACATTAACATTCTCTATTTGCCATATACCATTTAATTCCGATAAGGCCGCAAACTAGCCTCATAAGTACTTCTACGTAAGGGTATACAAACGTTGTCAATGACAAAGAAAGTGTTTTCTCTTCAACAATTCGCTTGAACACACACATGCATACGTATGTATATGCTTGTGTAGGTGTCTGTGCGTGTAGCTCTCCATTTATTTATTTACATATGCATCTGTCTCTATGTATATATGAATGTGTTTATATAAATATATATCTACCATATATTGACATTTGTTGCCGCGATGCTTTATTGATAACAAACGCGAGCGCCGTTCGCTGCCGGCTACAACAAAGCGTTGCGCGAATTGGCAATAATGAAGCATTAAAAGCGAATTAAATACATTTAATTATGTGCACACACACACACACACACACACACATACATATACATTCGCACACACACATTGATGCGCAACTTGTTGATTGTGGCACGTTTTTGCTTTGTTGTTTTTAGCCGTCCGCCTTGCCACTGTTGACCAAAAATAAAACGGAAAACCTGTTGGGGCCTAAATGGGCGCCTCAAATAATTCGCTTTCCATTGAAATTGAAATTGAAATTAAAAATGTGTAAAACAATTTTGGTTGACAAGGCGATGGGGACGTGACGGCGACACATTCAAGGTCACTTACCGCAACGCACTAGCAAATATGTACACAGGTACAGTGAAAGCATTCGTCACGGACAGCTACCAATGGCATGCCCAATGGGACGTAGACTCACGAGTATTCCAAGAAAGTTAGAGGCACACCTCAAGATTGTGACCAAAGTTGCGAAATAGTCTACAGTATATACTATATACTAGCAATGCATGTAGTATATAATATATTGCGTATAGTGTATACTATATACTGCAGACAAAGTTCAAATTATGGAGACACTACTGTCTTTTCAAGACACCTCAAAATGATCTGCTAAAATTGGTTTTCCCTGTATATGTCAAGTCACCTGCTGGAGGTGGCTGCCCACCCACGACCTGGTGACTCCTTTGCTCATAAGTTTTTATCTTGTTTATCTAAGATATTTACATTGTGCGCGAATAGGAAATAGATAAGAGTGCAACTACTGCTGCTGCCTCGCTTATCATTGCTGTCTTCCCTGTTTTACCAAATGGCAAATGGGCGTACAATATTAATTACTAAAAGGTAAAACAAACAGACAGACATTACTCACCGTTTATGAAGTTTCTCCTCCACACACACAATGAACAATCGACACAATAAACAAGGCAATTCTTTATTGTCTCTGCATAGCTACGGTATCCAGTGTCCAGGTGATGGTTGGGCGGAGAGCTTGCTTTGTTTGTTTGTGTAGACGAATGCAGGAATCGCGTTCGGGCTGCGTCTCAGGCGAAAGTCAGCAAACGACTAAAGTGGTTGCCTTTGTTGCCTTTGCCGTTGGCGTCGCGGACGTTGCACTTTGAACGGCGGCAGTGGCGGTCACTGGATGTCAGAGAAGTGGAAAAGTTCAGGAGGGGGAGTAGTTGGTCGATTGGAGCTGCAAGCATAAAGGCAACATAAATAAAGCGCGCCAGCAGTATGAGCACTAGGTTCGCGAATTGGAGGCGATATGGCACATATTCGCTAGTTTATTACACATCATTTTCTGATAAGGTGCACGGTTCAACAATTTTCGCTAATAGCCACTGTGCATTTTTGGCCCGAATTGCTATGCACGCAACTTTAGTTCTAGTGTTGTGACACACACACACACACTCACATATACACACATGGATATGCTCCATAAAAACACTTCAATTAAATGAATAATTATTACACTCACTTGACGTCTAGCTGAGCATTCAGTCTGAATGCACGCAATAACACTGAGGAGGCGAGAGACCCAACGAAAGCTAGCTCCCCACTTTTGTTCAGCTGTTGGCGGCAGTGTTGGCCAACGCAATAGGGCGCAGTCAAAACAAATGCACACTGACACACATAGGCAGTCCGCTGCGATAGTATCGTTTAAAATATGTGTAACGGCAACGTGTGAATTGTCAACAGTTCAGCAAAAATAGACAGTTTAAAAAACTTACTATTTTGAAATAGCCAACTATTATGCGAGTAGAAATTAATTCTTTGAATGATTGAAGAGCTATTTATTGTACAAATAACTCAACAGATCTCTATTCCATTTTATTTAAAAAATCAGACAGAAATTTCATGCTTCAGGCAATAATTTATACATATATAAATTTATTTTTTAATGTGCAGTGTATTTAGAGATATATTCAAATTATGTGTTCCATAAAAGCTGAGCTTCTATTTTCCAATTAAATCATTTGCATTAAATATAGCTGCGCAACAGTTTCGGCGGGCGCCAAGTGTAAGTCCAACAAGAGCGAGATAGTCATATTGCAATTCCGCGGCCAGTGCTGGTAAGCGTCGCAATTAATTAATTGCGGGGTCGGCGGCATGAGTGCAGTGAAAATGTTTAGCGTTGAAGACGGCACAAGACTTTATTGAAACGAAAACAAATTAGGAACCGTTCGTAATTTTGCAAAAAGCGAATGCTTGAATAATATTTAGGACACTCACATCGGTCATTAGCTATAAGCGTCCATGATCATATGTGTGTTTGGCGAAAGCCTTTGTGTTGTTTCCGCCGGCTGGACGCCAAAACTACAAATTTATTGTCAATTGCACAAAAGTGACAAATTATTTTCTCGGCTGCTGCGAGTGCAACGCAGAGCGGATAATTTAGATACGCTCAACGAAGAGTGTGTGCTGTTAATTAAAACGCCGAATCATCGAATCTGTTTTTGTTTATACCAGTTTCTGCACACATTTCTAAATTGCAAAACAAAAAAGTGAAAACAGGCCAAGAGCTGGCAGTATTTGTCGCGCTGGTGGTGTACGTGCACGGGCTGAAGCAGAAGCAGAAGTAGACATCGCTGACAACCAACAGGAGGTGGGGCCCGACATCATCGTCGTTTTTGCTGCCGTTGCTGCTGCTGCTGACATTGTTTTTGTTTGGCACACAAAACACGCGGCGTGCAGCTTAGCAAAAGGGCGGGAAGGCAACTTTAACGGTTCTCGTCCGAATTTTTGTCACGCGTGTGGCGATATTTCTTTTATTTTTTTTTCGTGTTTTATTTTGTTTGGCATTATTATTTGTTCGCATTGCGTTTCGAATTCAGCCTCACAATTGAAGGGCTGTGGCGGTGGCAATGTCGAAGCTGGGCGAGCACAAGCGTGTCTCCCTCACCACAATCAGCACACAGAGGAGCATAACTAATAGCAATGAAGCGGGCTTCAGTTCAATGCCGCCGATGTTCTCGCGTTTCGGCGACTTCTTGGATACGGACGCCGGGCAATCAGGCAAGAGCAGCAAGTCGACAACGAAAAGCGTTCGACTGGAACTCGAAATGTTCGAGACGGACTCAAACAGGTATCCCGAGTTCAACTACTCGAAGCTGGTCTACTTGGAGAAGGTAAGTATATTCTAGCCTAACCAGTGAGGTGCTAATGATTTCTCATTTATTTTTCAAATCTGTTGCAGAAAAAGGCAAAAATGCTGAAGGAGAAGACCAATAATGGCAGAACTGATCCCTTCGCCGACAATGATGATGATGTGGCACGCATAGCCAAGGAGCTGGAGGCCAAATATGGCAATGCCTATGCCAGAGGTCGTGGCAGGCGTAAAAAGGATGAATTTTGTGACATTGGAATGGGCTACGACGACACGGATTCCTTTATAGATAATACCGAGGCGGTAAGCTTATAATGATCACGACCTTATAGTTGATCTTAATACAATATCTTTCTGTAGTACGATGAGATCCTGCCAGAAGAGGTGGAAACTCTCGAAGGTGGCTTCTATATTAACTGCGGTGCCTTGGAATTCAAGAATCTGAACAAAAAGTCGAGCACGCGTCGCACCGATGCCATCATCAAAATGCCGGAACGATCGCGCAAGCGTATAATCTCCAGCTCCAGCTCGGATGAGTCTACGGATTCATCTGAGTCTGATTCTTCAAGTGATATGGAACAGAAAAAAGTTGCGAATAAGAAGATTAACAATAATAATGGTGATGATGGTGAGGACGAGGATGACGACGACGATGACGATGATAGTGAGGATGACGATGATGAGGATAATGATTCGGATTCGGATGACAGCGAGAGCCTCGATGGCTCTGACAGCGAAAGCGAAAGTCTCGACGACGGCACGTCCAACGATGGCAAAAAGAAGTTTAATCCCACCACTTCGAAACGTCCCAAATCGAGTTCCTCTTCCAAGCAGAAAGTCGACAGTGCCAATGCAAAGAAATCGAGCGGCAAGCTGAGCGCTGTGCCGTCCTCATCCTCGAATTCGCCGCGTCCTATTACCATAGACAACTCGGACACGGACGAGCGACATGCGCAGGCGCTCAAGAAAGTGATCAAGACGACTACCGTCAAGGATATGCTAAAGGCTAAACGCGATAGCTTCCTAAAGTCTCAAGGCCAGCTCGACGGGCCCTCGAAGAGCACGGTAAACGGCGAAGTCAAGTGCATTACGACTGTTATTGACTCCAGCAGCGACAACGATAACACCGATTCGGCCAGTGAGCAAGGGAAATCGGATAAGATGACCAAGAACAAGGATGGCAATGAAAGTATGTGAACAGTTCTCAAAGTATTTTCTACTTTTCACATTTACTGTTTGTATTTTTCTTAGATCTACGGGCGGCAGACACCATTCTACCGGCATCTCTCGATAGAGAAATCCTTGGGCACATTAATGGCTTCAAAGAACTGGTTAGAAGCAGAGATTTGTGCGGAAAGCGGTTTTACTTTGATGCCAAACTCACAGCGATGCTACTCAAGTAAGTGTCACCAGTCAATAAATGTTTTTAGTGAGATTTCTAATAGATAAATCTACAGGGTTTACGAGGCGCTGCTGTGCACGGAGCGCAATGAACGCAACATGGTGTTTGCGCACCTGGAATACCAGCTGCAGTTGCCCAAATACTTTGTACTGCGCAAGGCGAAAGCGCTGCGCGCCAAGGAGGAGAAGAATAAGACGACAAACGCATTGGAGCGATTACGCAAGGCCGTCGCTGAGGTGATGCCCAAAGCCATTGCCAATTACGAGATCGAACTGCATCGATTTGCGGAGCTAGCGTAAGACAGAAATTGAATCTTTAACCCATTTAATAGTTGTTAATTATATGTAACTTATAGAGCGGCAGATGTCAACGCAGAGCATCCGCCAAAGATGCCTCGCAAAAGGTTTCAGTGGACAAGTGAGCTGCGCGAACGGCTCTACGACGTTTACCAAGCGCGCTGGACGTCCTATGCAGTGCTGGGCAAGCGAAAGGACTCACTGGAACAGTTCATCAACGGCTACCTGAAAGACAAAGTAGTGGATGTGTGGGCTACCGGCTGGATGCGTTACGATGATCTGCAGCGTGAAATCGAACGGCACAAAAACGCCAGCAAAAAGCAAAAGGAAAAAGTGAAGAAACAATCAGTGGGTTCCATCCCAACCAGCACATCCACAGCATCCGCAATGCAAACAGCCGAGAATTACCTGAAGCAAATCGATGATCTGACGGTGACTGAACAGAGTCGGTCGCGTGCCAATTCCGATACGGATTCCGCTACAAGTGCCTCCTCCAATAGTCTCAAGCGTAAGCTCAGCCTGCCAGCCTGCTCCAGCGCTGCCGCGACACAGCCAAAGCCCAGCGCAAAGCCGCCCAAAATCAAGTTCCAAAAGCAATTGGCGGCAACTCTGGCACAGATGTCACAAGCCAATAGCGCGTCGCCTCTGGCGCTCCCGGCGAGCATTGAGACGATGTCGCTGCCAGCCGTCAACAATTACCTGAAGCAATTCGACGACCTGACTGTAACCGCCCCACAGAGTCGCTCGCGTGCCAATTCTGATACAGATTCCGTTAAAAGTGCCTCATCGACCGGTCTGAAGCGCAAGCTGGAAAATCCTTCCTTAGGCCTCGTCGGCGGACCACAGTCGAGGCAAGGCAACAAGCCGGCCAAGAAGAAGAAACAGCAGCCCTCGCCACAGCCACAGCCACAGTCACAACCGCAGCTGCAGCCCCAATTGACGCACCTGGACACGCTGATGGAGCAGCCGAGCACCTCGGCGCAGGCAGCGGCGCTGAATGCAGCTGTTGTGGCCGCAGCAGCTAGCATGCTGGAGCTGGCGTCACCCACTAAGACGGACCACAGCATATACAACATGATAACAACCGCCTCAATGAACCCAACGGCGGCCAGTGTCGGAGCTCCCATAAATAGTCTGCCGCAGACTGCAGCACATTCCACGGGATCCATCGTTGCGGCACGGCCCGTGCCTCACGTCATCAATTTGGACGACTACAAGAGTCCCAGCGATATCTTGCAGACATCCCAGCAACTGGCGGCCAGCAAATGGCATCCCGCGCCCATGTCACAGGAGCAGCCGCCAGTGCCGCCCGCTGTTGTGCAGTGCGAAAGCAGCAGCGAGTCGGACGGCGTGGAGATTGTCGGCGTTTATCCGGCGGTGGTCAAGCAGATACTCCCAACTCAAGCCAAGCCCAGGGCCAAGGCTAGCCAGAAGAGCAAGCCGACGTCCGTGATTAGCACAACGGGCACGGTGCCCAACGGAGTTAATGGTACGCTCGGGTTTAGCTTAGAAAACATGTACGTGTACAACAACAGCAACAACAACAATAACAATAATAATACTGCCGCCAAGATGGGAACTGGAGTGATACGCGCCACTGCGGCAACTAACACGACGGCAAGCCTTGGCTACGATCTCAGCCGCAGTCCGCAGATTATGAAGAAATTAACGGAGCTATCGGCGCTCGATAAGCAACTGAAGTGGTCACAGTGCTCGCTGCTGTCCGGCGGCATCAAAGGTGCTGGCACCAGTGGTGGTGCGGGCGCTAATGCTGGCGCTGGTGGTGGCAAGCCGACGACGACGCATCAATGACATTCGGGGAATGCCACACAGCCCCAATCGGTGTCGGTGTCGGCATTCTATAATCACGAGCAGGCTGTGGCCGCCGCCCTGGTGCTATCTTCGATGAGTGCCTCCACTTCCCGTTACGATGCGTACGATGTGCAGCTGGGCCTGTTGAACGGTTCGCTGGCCACGAACACCAATCAGCTGACCAGTGGCTCAACTCAACCGATTGCGACGATAGCAACAATAACACCACCACAAACACTGCCACAAGTATTTCCGAAGCCTTCCCCGCCGCCCTCAGCCGCCGTCGATGGGATCAGCGAGATGACTGGCAACGCGGCGCAAGCGGCGCAACTGCCCACAAAATTAATTTAGATGTACGCATGGCACACACACGCTCCCTAATCAGTTCTGAGTTTAACATTTATATAGATCTATACACCTCCTGGATCGGAGAGAATCAAGACGAATTAGTTAGTAGGTTTCATAAGGATTAGTCATTTTAAATATATTTATATTGTGTGTCTGCATCACTGCCAACAGTCATCACGAGAGGATGCAGTGCGAAATGTAGGGTATGCCGACTTGTGCCGGATGTGATGTTTTCGTATTCTTTTGTATTTCTCGTTAATAGTTCTTCGAAGAATATCAAGTCCACCAACTTAAAGTATGTACTTTGAAAGAGGTTAAGAATCAATCGAGTTGTATCTAGTTATTTATAGTGAATCAATTTTTATTAAATAAAAGAAAAATAAGTTATATGATAAAAAAGTAAAACATACGTCATCTCTACTCAATATTAGTGCGAATCAAGAAGCAATCAACGACACCCAAGCACATCCATAGCTCCCGCTCCAGCTCCCATGGTTGATTATCATCTTAACTAAGCCATCAAATAACAGCAAACACCCGCTCTTCCGCTTGCTCCTCGCTTCCTCCCGCTGGAGCCATCTAACCTAATTTGTAAAATATAACAGACACACTCGGAGACAGGTAATTGGTTCACTTGATCCAGCGCAGCATTGAGGTGAGGCGATTAGCTGCCATGGCTATGGTGGACTGCTGTGCCACCGCAGGTATCAGATTGGACTCTGTCATCTCTGGCTGGGGCACGGCCACGCTCGGCACCGCCTCCCAATCCAGGCGCAACGAACTTTCGTCTGCAAGGAGATCAACGATTAACATTTCAAATATATAAATTCCAAGTCTGAGCAAGTGGTAACCTTCAGATTCAGATTCCGTTGCCGTCTCAATGCCAATGAGCAGCGAGTCTACGGACTTCATGAGCGGCGCATTGGCCACATCCAAATGGCCGTAGCGTCCCAAATCGCTGCGATCCAGATCCAGTATGGCCAGAATATTTTCGAGCGTGTGCTGTTCGTTGAGCGCGCGCAGCTTCACCTGCTGCGAGTAGGCCAGATACATGATGTTGTTGTTGACGCGGCAGACCTTGCGAAGGAACTGCTCCTCGTTGCGCATCTTGCGGCAGAAGTCGCTGTAGGCGATCTTGTGCGGCAGCCGCACGTTCAGATAGAAGCTGAGCAGCTGCGTCAGCTGCACCGTGTAGGTGAGTGCGCCCATAATTCGATAGGCCTCGAAGCGACTGGGCGTTATCTCATTGGCCGTGGTCTTGGGCACATCCTCTTTGTTGTCGGACAAATAGTCCAGGTAAGCAGAGTAGTCGCCGTTGGCGGGCAGCGAGGGACCCACAATGCGATACTGCACCTCGCTGATGCCGCTGCCGTGGAACACCCATTTACCGCGTATGTATGAGGTGTTCTTGGCGTCAGCCAGTGCTGCAATCGTCTCGGCATCTTCGCTGCGCTCGGCACACACCTTGCGCTGCTGCTCGTCCTTCAGCACCACCTCGGAGATGGGGAATATGTAGGTGACGAGCTGTTGAATGTCGCGGCGAGCCGTTTGCTTGATGCTATCCAATAGATTCATGTGCTGCTGGCGCAGCTTATCAATGCGCATCGAACGATCGATCACGTAGTCCTCCAGCATCTTCACCTTGGTGGGATACTTCGGCAGGTTCTTGCGCTTTTCAGCATTCGCCTGACGCAGTTCATCCCTCTGCTCACTCAGCGTCTGCAACCGATGCGTCGTGTTGCCGATCAGCTGCT
The DNA here is from genome assembly GCA_035047545.1 of Drosophila paranaensis. Classification (NCBI taxonomy): domain Eukaryota; kingdom Metazoa; phylum Arthropoda; class Insecta; order Diptera; family Drosophilidae; genus Drosophila; species Drosophila paranaensis. The sequence continues at coordinate 2,029,277 of JAWNPL010000173.1, read as the reverse complement.
GCAGCAGACGCAGTTGCTCCCGCTTCGCACGGATCGCGATCATTCGATTCTCATTGCACTTGTGCTGTTGTATCAGGTGCTCGTACCGATTGCTGTACGTCTTCAAGCCCGCCTGCAAGTTAATGTACTTCTGCTGTTTCTCCGTCAAGCTGCAACAATTTGAAATACAGTTAGTCTATTTATAATATATGTGAGTGTGTCTGTGTGAATGAGTAACAACCTTTCGGATTCTACGGCGGAGCTATGTGTAATGTTGCCATTTTTAACGCAAGTTCTGCAATGCAGTCGCCGCTGTTGCCTGCAGCAGAGCGGACATCGCAGACCTGTGGAGGCAGCACCAGCTGTTGGCTTTACGCGCACATCGCATTTCGGATGCTTCTTTGTGTAGGCAACGCCGTCGCAGACATCGACATCGTTCTCGCCGTCATCTCCATCTGTGGACGCGCTTGATAATTGAAAATTCTCAGGTGCTTTGGAGCTTTCATCGGAGCTGGAGCTATTTGCCATTACAGACAAATCATGGCACTTAATATGCGTAGTCGATTTTTCATTGGTAATTGTTTTTGTTATTGATACTTTTTCCCCCTGTCAAAACACAAGTGCTGTGTAACACTGTGCTGCTAACGTCAGTGTTGGTAAACAACTAATAGCGACCAGGGCTGGGAGTTCTTTATCGCGCCACTTTTAAATGTAATAAATTTACAATTTTCTATTTTTAAAAAACAATGGGTATTCTGTTTATTTTGTATTTTTGCAGAGATTTCAATGGCCGAAGAGTATAATTAAACTAATATGCTAAACATGGAAACAAACTATAGAGTCGCTCCCATTAAGAAACGTTTATAATTTCACTTTTCGATTTGCCGCGCATTTAAATATTTGGACAACTGATGCCCATCGTTTTCGTAGTGGACAAATAATTTAGTAAGCCTGATTCGGATGTGTGCATTTATGCGTATTTATTTCTTGCCGAGTACCTTCAGAGCGGCTGCAGTCACATCGGGCTCGCGGGGCAGTGCATTGAGTTCCAGAGTCTTGGCATATGGCATGGGTACATCAACGCCGCAGCATCGCCAAACAGGTGCGTCTAGTTCGAAGAACGCCTGATCCTCCATGAAGCGGGCGCAGATCTCAGCACCCACGCCTACAACAACAACCAACAGACAAAGATGATTATATATGCAGCTGGAGCTTATACGCAAACTCACCATGTTGTGGCCAGCCGTTCTCAACGGTGATCAAATGATGCGTTTTACGGACTGAGGCGAAAATGGTCTCCATGTCGAGTGGGCGTATGGAACGCAGGTTAATTACTTCAGCTTCGATGCCTACAAACCAAGGTAGTTTACTTAGTATAATAAGTCTTAATGAAAAGCGAGCCACGCCGACTCACCCTTTTTGGCTAGCTCCGCGGCTGAGAGCAGAGCTGTTTCCACAGCCTTGGAATGCGCCACGATTGTGATGTCTTTGCCTGGTCGCATGATTTTAGCTTTTCCAAGGGGCACCAGGAAGTCGGGATCGGTTACTGTTTCGTCAACCGGAAATGCAACGCCATACATCAGCTCGTTCTCCAGGACAACAACTGGATCGGGATCACGTATGGCAGACTTCAGCAGTCCGCGCGCATCCTCCGTGTCGTAGGGCGAGACGACCTTCAATCCGGGACAGTGGGCATACCAAGCGGCAAAGCACTGAGAGTGCTGAGCTGCCACACCAGCTGACGCTCCATTAGGTCCACGGAACACGATCGGCACGTTGACGGCACCGGCTGACATGTAGAATGTCTTAGCAGCTGAGTTGATGACCTAGCGGTAAAGGCAAGGATATTAACTGTTCTTCTTACAAATTAAATTGAGAGAGAGATAGATAGAAATCATCATTGAACATTTGAGATAGCTTAACGGGATATCAATTCAAGTTTGTACACTCGCATTTTATTTTTTGTTGTTCTCGCTTAGCTTTTTACTTAATTCCTAGTTTCTGCTTAATGATAAATGCGGGCAGGCGACGTCCTTTCCAGTAGCGTGGCAGCGGCACCTCGTTGGCCTGCCGCAGCACCTCGGCTACATACTGTTCGGCGTTGAATCTCTCGGCCTCTTTGATCTGTGACATTAGCTGGGCCTGGAACGCCTTCTCTTTGCGCATCTCGCGTCGCTGTCGCACCTTGGCCCACTCGAACTTCATCTTGCGGCGCAGCTTCTTTAGCTTATGCTTCTTCATCTTGCGCCGTCGGATCACGATCAGGCGCGCCGCCTCCATTTTGTCGGGCTTGCTCCTGTCCAGTGGCGGTGCGATAACCTCGCCGATTCGATTTCTATTCAATATGTCATTGATTTCCGTCAAGAGGCTGGAGCGCGGACTCTCAATGATCCTCTTGTGCAGCTGTGGCGAATCACCAATGGTCTGCGGCCTGACCACTGGCCGCAAGCAGAGGTCGCTGACGGGCTTAAGCGAATTGGCCTGCACATAATTGGATAATATGGGTGGAATTAGTCAATCAATCGTTTTGGCCAAATGCCCGAATGACAGTTAGATTGTACTACAGCAGCAGCAGCTCAACTTGATTTGGAGACCCATATTATCCCATTACGGTAAAGTGGAGGCAATTTATAATTTACAGATCGTGTGACAAATTTGAATTGATATTCAGCTAGCTGGGCGAATATGCACATTATTGTTGGAGTTCAATTGAGTTTGTTAAATACATGAGATAATATGAGTAGTTAAGCTACTGCTTGTGGTTTGTGTGTGGGCGGCGGTGGGGGTTTCATGTGCAACAGGTGCGTGCCACTCACGTGATCGATTGCCTGCATTGAGAAGTTGAAGGTCATGAACTCGCAAATGGGACGCAGACCAGCCATCGCTGCGCCGACTGCAATTCCAGCGAAGCCCATTTCTGTGATTGGTGTATCGATGATTCGTTTGTCTCCATATTTCTTCCACAGACCACGTGATACCTGGAACAGACAGAGTAAATTGTTAGTTTATATGTAAATAGATACATATTTATAAAATATTTGAAAATAATTAAAGTTATTTATAGTTTATCTATTACGTTTCATCATATGATAAAACTGTTCATTTTAAAAGTTGCGGGTTGCCAAAATTATCGATTATGCTAATTATCGGTGCGTGCTTTATCGGCTCTCACAATCTAAGCGTGACCTTAACAAATCACGCAGCACAAAAAGGAAAAAGAATGAGCTCTGTAATCAGTGCCGCTAGCAGGGGTGTCCGTTGCAACTGTTGTTTGCCGGACCCCGCGCTAGCCCCTAACCCAAACAGCTGTCATTGCTAGCTGTCACTTGGCCTGTTTACGTAATCATCTTACAAGTGGCAAAGTCAAATCTTTCACTCACCTTGTAGGCGCCATCGTATTGTGCCACCTCCTCGCCGAGCAGAAACACACGATCATCCCGGGCTAATTCGTCGTCCAAGGCGCTGTTTAGGCCATCGCGCACGGTCATCTGCTTGGCTGCCAAAGCTTTGGGACTCGTGGAGAATGCGCGCTGGGCGGCAGAGGCCGCTTGGAAGAGTCTAGACCGCAGCATTTTGGCTCTTTTCGTTTACCGTTTTCTGACTTTTACTTATGCTTCCTACAAATATGTTTGTTTTAAAAATTTTGGCATTACCTAATAAAACTAAAACACAAATTTATACACACCGACGAACGTCCCCTCGTCCCAATAGAATGTCAGAATATTTTGTTCCCCTATACAACACTTACTTTTTACCTGCCATCACAAAACATCTGGAATATTTTAGATATCGATATTCACCGCTTATTTATCGAAAATGCTAAAGTCGCTTGCATCCCTCGTCTTGCGCTATTGCTCGGTTGCAAAAGTTCCTAATGGACAGCAGCTTACTAATGTAACGAAAATTTGTCTTACTCCGCTGCCTGCGTCTTCGAAATGGCTAGCCCCAGTTCAGGTGCAGTACGTTGAAAATGGAAAATCGAAGACGCAAGATATGGTCAAAGTACACAATAGTGTGTCTATAGTTCTGTACAATATTTCGAGACAGAAGCTGATTTTTGTCCGTCAATTCCGGCCAGCCGTATACTTTGGTCTAATGATGGGCAACGCTCGTAACTTACCCAAGGGGGACATTGACTTGATGCGTTATCCGTTCGAATTGGGCATCACCCTGGAGTCCTGTGGCGGTATGGTGGATAAAAATAAAAGCCTGGCGGAAATCGCTAAAGAGGAAGTTTTCGAAGAGTGTGGCTATGATGTGGCCGTTGAAAAATTGGAACATGTCTTTGAATACCGATCCGGCATTGGCACGTCCAGCAGCTCCCACAGTATCTTCTACGGCGAAGTTTGCGATGAGGAAAAGGTGTCTGATGGCGGCGGTATTGATAATGAAGTCATTCAGGTTGTGGAGCTAACAATAGACGAAGCTAGAAATTTTGTAAAGAAGGGTTCAACAATAAATAGCGGTCCCGCCACAATTGCAGGTACTCTGTGGTTTTTGGCCAACAAAATCTAAATTAAAGTTTGAATAGAAATTGAAATTTGAGTGTGACCAGAGAACGGTTTGGTGTTAAATGTCTAAAAAGCTTTGTGCAAGTTCTCACAGCAAATCAGTCAGTTGTTTTTCGCCGCAATCAGCTGGTGCCCGCAGTTTGATTTGTTCTAAAATGGAAAACATATCTAAGATCTGGTTGGGTCCACTGCCCGCTGATTCACCTTATGTAAAACCATTTCGGATGTACTACGTGCAAAATGGCGTCGAAAAGAACTGGGATCTGCTGAAGGTGCACGACAGCGTTGCTATAATACTGTTCAACACAACACGTCAGAAGCTTGTGCTCGTGCGTCAATTCAGGCCGGCTGTTTATCATGGTGTGATTACCAGCGAGGAGGGTAGTTTCGACAAGGTCGACCTGGAAGCCTTTCCGCCATCGATCGGCGTGACCTTGGAGTTGTGCGCTGGCATTGTGGACAAGTCCAAGAGCTGGCAGGAAATCGCACGGGAGGAGGTGCTCGAGGAATGTGGCTACGATGTCTCCGTGGAGCGGATCGAGGAAGTCATGAAGTACAGGTATGTAGATGATGGAGACTTTCATACAAATCAAGATTATTCCACACACATACCTCTTGCCTTCGCAGATCTGGCGTTGGCTCATCGGGTGCCAGGCAAGCGATGTACTACTGCGAAGTGACCGATGCGGATAAAGCTAACAGCGGAGGCGGCGTGGAAGATGAAATGATTGAGGTGGTGGAGCTGTCATTGGACGAGGGCAGGCGTATGGTGCAGCAGGGCGCCATCAACAACAGCCCACCCAGCTGCCTCATGGGTCTTATGTGGTTCTTTGCAAACAAAGCGCCTAAAAATGCTTAGACCTCCCTCCTCTTATCCAGCCGCTGTAATCGCGCAGCTGTCGTCTTATCTGTCCCGACAACATCTCCGCGACGATAATACTCAGCGCCGAGCCACAGACGAAAAATATACACAGAGAGAACTTCACATGCTTTCCAATTCACAACTGAATCAGTTTATCACGCATAGCGTAACCAAATTGTAATGCCTCTACATGTTGCTGTATCTGCTTATTTATATATATAGATATGTATAGAAAAATATATACATGTGTATATTTTGTTTATCGTTACGTTTGAGAATAAAGCAACGATATGCAGTCCTTTGACTAGTGGAAATCGGTCAAGTGGATGCGCACAAATGTGTCTGCAGCTGAAAGCCAAACTGAAAAATCAAGTGTGCTTTAGTCGGGCGTACCCGACTAGCGCACACCCTCAATATTGTACTGCTATGCTAAACTGATTGCCTTATCTTCGTGGCCTCAATATTAATCATAAAACTGTGATAAGGTATTAATTTTTAGTGGATTATTTAGCGTATACTGATGAATTACTCAAATATCCAAATTCGAATTTCGACAATAATCGATTTTATACAAACGAAAAAACATCGATAATTTTAAACCAAGTCTCGATCGAGTATATTTAACATTTGCCCATTACAGGCAGTTTAACAAAAACATAATGCCCGCTTCAGTCAGCTTCAATGAGTTCAGAGTATAAAGAGCATTCACGAGAGCCGATGGTCGAGCCAGCTGACAGCAGCAGCCAAGTGCATAAATCGCAAATAAATCAAAAAGCCGCCAGGCGCACACGCGAACTGCTGCAATCTGCAAAAGGGGCAGGCAGCTTCTGCAGCAGCGGCATCTGAACAAGTTGGCAACCCAGTCGCTGCCCAGCCGATCCAATCCGATCCCAGCCAAGCCAAGCCAAGCCGTGTGCCGTTTTTGGGCTGTCAGGCAGCGTGTTGCGCGGCTCAGGTTACTTATTTATACACGGCCAGGCATTTTAGCTGCCGCTGCTGCTACTCCTTTCCCTCTGCCCCTACCCCGACCCCTCCCCATCGCACTGTCACTGACGACGTCAGAAGTTCAGCGGTCACGGCGAGCGGTGGCGTGGAAATTTATTTACTTCAAAGCCATGATTTGGCAATATTTCAACATTCAACGCCGCAATAGAATTTCTTTTTAAACTCTACAAACTTGATGCGCTGTTCGCTGCTGCTCCTGTTGCAGCCATTGTTGTTGCTGCTGCTGCCGCTGGTATGCCGGTGTGTGCGTGCATTCGATTTAACAGTAGATAATCAAGGCCAGTCCTGAGGCATCTGGTGCCGCCTGTTTGCTTGCGTGTTAACCTCATGTAAATTATGGACATACGTACGTACGTACGGCAGCACAAGAATCAACAGCAATGCGAGTGTTGAAATTATATTTAATTTGCATATGTGTATATAGAAAACGAGCAGTAGCCGAGCACCAGCCACCTCGCAAGTAGCTGAGTGGACGTGAACGTGATCGTATTTACGGGCAAACCCTCCATAACTCGCATGACACACTCCAGACTTGTTTGTGGGTGTTGCAGTTGTAAATCTTCTTGTTTTTGGTCAGGTGTTGGTTTGATCATGCCTCCTAATTGTAATTCGAAATCGAATTCGAATTGTATAAAATACCATAAAATACTACAATCATTTTTAGTGCATTTTTCAAATAAATATGTGGAAGGTATTTTCGAACTTCTTTTTAGTGTTCAGAAATGTCTCATTGAGACATTGAGAACAAAACACAGCTATGTATTCAGCTAGTTATATTACTTCCGGCTCAAATGTATAAGATGTACACACACATACAGTTTGTCCATTAATTGTTTGCAAAATGGAAAAAGTCATACAAGTTCAACTTTAACATCAAAATTTATTAGGAAATACACATTTTTTCATATTTATTTCTTTGCAGAATATTTTCCTTATTCTATTCTTAAATTAAATATATAATAAAAATTAGAAAAATAGCAACAAAAACATTAAAAATTATTCAAAACAAAAAATACACCAAAAATTTGCTGTCCATTAATTGTTTGCAAAATGCAAACATTAATATTATGAGATCGATATTTCTTTAATATCAAAATGCAATTGACTAATATTTGGTATGCCCACCATTAGCTTCCATTACATGTCTGAGGCGTCGCGACATCGATAATATTAGGGCATTTATATCGTAGTATTGCGGTATTTTGCGCCACTCCTCGTTTATGCAACGAATTAGTTCGTTTTTCGAAGTTGGACTTCGTTTGGCCACCTTTTTCTTCAATAATGCCCACAAATTCTCAATCGGATTAAGATCTGGGCTCTGGGGTGGGGTGTCAATAACTTTTCCAGAGTTATAAAGCAGCCAAGTGCGACACAGCAGTGATTTGTGCTTCGGATCGTTGTCCTGATACAGCTTGTATTTAAGTTTTCTGGAGTTTTCCGGATCAACGAAGCCAAATTTGTGCGCACTTTCTGTCAACTCGTTTTTTAAAATGTCCAAATAAAACTCTTTGGTCATTATATCGTTAAATATTCGCAGCTCTCCTACACCTTTGGAAGAAATACAGCCCCACACCATGACTGAAAGCTTGCCAAATTTAACAGTAGGCACAATGTTTTTGGCCTGGAGGGCTGTTTTTGGTTTCCGCCAAACACTTCCAGGGCCATCATTGTAATACAACATTATCTTCGTCTCGTCGCAAAAAATTACATTATTCCAGTAGTCCAGAGGATTGTCAACATTAAGTCTTGCGAAGGTTAATCGTTTCTCAACATTTATAGCAGACAACAACGGCTTCTTCCTTGCTACATGTGATGAGTATTTGTGCAAATTGAGTAATTTTCTCACAGTCTCTGGACACACTGTCTTCTGAAGGCTACTTTTAATTTCCGTAACCAACTCTCTGAGGCTTGATTGTGGTTTGTTATCCACGGTTTTCAGTATTTGTGAACAATCCCGTCGAGAGAGCTTTGCTGGTCTGCCTTTAGAGCTCTTCAATTCCAGTCTATTTTCTTTTTCCGCCCGATTGATAATGTTGTAAACTGTTCTAAGTTTAATATTAAACATTTCAGCCAACTCCTTGCTGGTCTTTCCTTTGATATAATTAAAATATACCAATTGTATCAAATTGTCATCGGTGCGTTTACCAGGCATTGCAAAAACTTCAAATTATATGTAAAGTAGTTGTGATTCCAAGACTTTATCAACACAAATGAATTCACGGAAGACTGGCGCCAAAGACGCGACGAGTCGTTTTTGTTTTTGATATCCCGTTAGCTTTTCTCCCGTCTTCTTTCAACTAATGTTTGCATTTTGCAAACAATTAATGGACAGCAAATTTTTGGTGTATTTTTTGTTTTGAATAATTTTTAATGTTTTTGTTGCTATTTTTCTAATTTTTATTATATATTTAATTTAAGAATAGAATAAGGAAAATATTCTGCAAAGAAATAAATATGAAAAAATGTGTATTTCCTAATAAATTTTGATGTTAAAGTTGAACTTGTATGACTTTTTCCATTTTGCAAACAATTAATGGACAAACTGTATATATATGTATTGTAATGCTTGTGAATTGGTTTTTGTGTGCTCCCTTTGCGATCGCCGTTGATATGGCTGTCAGGCAGGCATCAACTGTCGCCCTGTCATTGCTCCTGTTCGTGTCAAACTCCCAAAGGTGTTGTGATCGCGCTGTTGCCTCAACACGTTCTCGCCATGAGCTGATCTTAAATCAACTGGCGACTGATTGGCATTAGCTTTGGCCGTACATTGCGCAAGATCCAAGTACAAGCAGCCAAAGCAGATCTGCAATTATTTCATAATCACGTCCCAATTTATGTTGCTGGAGCAACGGCAGCAGCAGCAGCAACTACAACAACAACTACGACTAGATAATGATATTTGAAATCAAAGCTTCTTTCTATTCCTTGCTGCTGACCCCAGCAGAGTTGCAGTGGCTGAGAACCAAAATTCAAAATGGCGTACGCTGCGGAACGGCAGGGAACGAAACGAACGGAACGAACAAATCGCGATCATGAGCTCTCAGTGCGCATGCGAAAATTAAGTGCAGCCAGCAACAATCATAACAACAACAAAGATTACCAGCAAAACAGTTATGGGCTGCTGCTGCTGTTGTTGTTGTTGTTGCGGCTGCCGTTGCAATAATGAAATTTTTTTATCGGATTTGATTATAAGTTGGTACGTTCCAGCGATCCACCCCGCAGCCGTAATCTGCCAATAAGAAGAAAAGTAAGCAAGGAAGGTTTAGTCGGGCTGCCTGGCGGATTGGGGCGGAATGGGCCGGAACGGGCAACGACTGCAGCGCCTCAACTATGTTAGCGGTCGCTCATTGAGCGAGCCAGCAGCCAGCAGCCAGCAGCCAGCAGCTGGCCGTCCGCCGTCCGCTGTCCGTCGTGATGCACTTTAATGAAATGAAATCTTATACTATCATGAACTGGAAAAGGAAAACACTGCGAACTGGTGGCCAGTAAGCCAGCCAGACTGCAGCCGCCGCCACTGCAACTGCAGCCCGGGCCACTCAAAATGTATAATTATCTGGCGGTTTTATCCGTTTGGCAATATTAAATTTCTCATCACGCCCAGACACTGCCGCAGAGCAAGGCGAGGGCTTCTGGGAGAGCAGCAGCAGCTTCATGGGCACGGGCGCCGTCAAACAATTAATAAAAGGCCAAATGTCTGCAATAACTTATATATATATATATATATATATATATATATATATATATATATATATATATATATATATATATATACATAATTTTATATACCTATATAAGCTGTGCTTTTCCGCTTCTGTTGCTGGCAAAAAAAAAAAAAGAAAAAAAAGGAAAAGGCTTTGGCTTTACCGTTTTAAGCGCTGCGATTTTGAGCCGACTTTCTAAAATCGATGCCACCGTTTGCTGGCTAAGCTGAGGGCTTTCGGGGCGTTGTCCGCCGCAAGTTGAGTCGATCTCAGCTGCACCTTGCACTCAGCGGTGCAGCGCAAGGTGCGCCCAGAGCACCGCTCAGGTGCCTCAAACAAACAGTTGCAACTCGACAAATTGTGGCCAAGACAAGGCATGTGCTTATTCTAATATAGATAAGATATATCTGAGACAACTTGCCCGATAAGGTATGCCAGATATTATTGCTCTGCATATAAGCCAAGTTAGCTCAAGATAATAATGATATTTTTCTTTTAAATGTTCAATTAAATTATCAGCTTGTTTTTCTAGCCCTTTTTGGCTGCTTTTAATTAAGTTTCAGGCCTTGTGTTGCACGTGTTGCCATTTTAATTGCCCCCAAAGCGTCAACAAATAATTTGGCCAAATACGTATAATTGAAATTAAGTCATAAATGGCTAAAAATGTGCGCGACACACATTGCGTTGGCCGGCAAAAATTTCACACTCTCTGCGCGCGGCTTGATTTACGACGCATGGAAACTTGCCCCTTGTATTTCCAGTGGCTGCCCAACTGTGTCGCGGAACTGCACCTGTGATTGATTTCTGTGTTTAATTGCAAGAGAGTGAGCGGGAGAGAGAGCGAGAGAGAGAGAGCGAGAGAGAGAGAGAGAGAGAGAGAGGGAGAGAGCGAGAGCAATATCTATTGCTCCTCTCTTTGCTGTAACTAGCTCAAGCTGAGCTTAAGAGCAAAAGCTCTTGGCGCGCTCTTAAATGCCCGCTAGACCCAGCTCTATGCCCCGCCCACTAAGTGTAGTTCAGTTGAGAGCGCAATACCAACTGCCCCCCCCCCTCGCCACCCCTCCACCAATCTCAACCATTTTGTCTATGCAAATTTGCGAAAGTGCCAAAAATGGGCGCCTACAAATTGTGTTTTGTTTTCCAAATATATTTATGACTCACGTCCGTGGCTGTGTGGTCCGTATACTTAGGTCGTCATTAAGTCGTTTAAATAGAGATTTCCAGCGGCTTGGGCACACAATTAAAAATCATTTGCATTGGCCGATAATGAAGGCCGCTATGAAGCGAGGCAGTAAAACAACAAAGCAAATGAGATTGGCCCAAACAAGATCGTGATAGGGAGCCAATCGCAATCATCCACGGCAATCGAAGAGCGGCAACTGTGGGGCAGCCGCAGCTGCCACCGACGATGCGACGCTTTTGACCGCCAACAACTTTGTTGCCTTCAAGTTGTTGAACTTAACGCGAAATCTTGTTGCCCTGCGCCTGGGAAATTAACAAACAACAAACAACAACAACATCCAGTCAGAGTGCTCTAGTTGAGCATAGCCGACCAAGCGATGCTCTGTTACGCACTCTGCAAAGCTGCTTGGAAATGTCTGGCTTAGGTATATGGGAAGGCATTTATGAAATTTTATAGCTCTAGTTCTTAAAGTCTCGAGACAGACATATATAAGGTGTCCCAAAAATCACGCAAGACAAATTTTGCGCATTTAGGCAGGTCAAACCAAAGAAAAAAGCGAGAGTTCAGGATTTTAAAAAATGGAATTGACAAACGAACAACGTATACTATAAGAATCAATAAAAATTGTACAGTTTTGAATGGTAAACCTGTGTTTTCTATCAAAATTACTTCTTGCATGACTTTTGGGACAGGCTATGCTCTATGCTCAAAATCGATATTTATCGATCAAGTGACAACAATGAACTAGTTCTGTTCATATTCCACATGCAAGTTTCTCTTTCATTAGGTATACCAGATCTTTAACATCTTATGATCTCAGAGCGTCACACCAAACCGATATACCCTTTTCGTAAGGCATAACAACAGCCGCATCAGCTTGAAGCCACAAACGTCAGAGCATTTCCTCAGAGCTACAAAGTCAATGTCTGGGAATGCTGCGACGGATGCGCAGGAGGAGTTGACTTTGTCAGACTTTGGAGCTGAGCTCTGGCTCGATGGATCGTTCGTATGTATGTGTGTCTGTGTGTGTGTGTGTGTGTGTGTGCAGCCTGCTGGAAGGAGTTGATGGCCAGCGAACGATCTGCGGTTATCTGATTTTAATTAAACGGCATCGCATAATAAATTATCTTCATTAGGGTGCCCTGGCGACCAGGCTCAACCGACTGAAGCTGGCTGAAGCGTAACGTACTGCCGAATTTCTTTCAGTGTGCGTGTTCCCCCCCACCCCATCCTCAACCCCAGCCCCAACCCCCGTTTAACTAGGCTCGGGCCATAAATCAAATGACCATAGCTTGTGTTGTCGTGTTTGTCGCGTTCAGTGCGTGTGTTCTTTCAGTCTCGCGCGCTCTCCGTCTCCCATGTTCATTAATGAAAAACCGGATCGGATGTCAAACAGAATCTGCGAATCATTCGACGGCTGTGCGCCGTTGACAGTTGGAAAAGCGCCGCAGCGCGAGCAGGAAAAATCAACACATGCTTAGATAATCATATTAAAAGAAAAAGAACAACAATCACAGCCGACTGCTCAATACTCTGCTCTTTTAAGCTGTCACTCAAGCAGTGACTGTCAAACTGTAATTAGTTGAGTCTCTTGAATTCTGAGTTCTCTTGTCTGCTTCTGCATTGCGGATTTATTGAAATTTAATACATTTTGTTTTCTCTTTGCATTTTAGAGTTTAGAGCATATCAAGTATACGCCGTAGTTAACTTCGGGTATTGAAGTAAACATAAATCAATCATATTGCGTATGGGAAAAGTTCTCGTAGCAACGTGAATGATTCTTACTCTGGCATAGGGGTTTCATTTGATCATTGCAGGCCCTATCGTTCATTTTGAAAGAACCGCCACGTAGCCACAAATGGACGCAGTATTCATTGCCTGTGGCAACAATTTTATTTGCTCATCTCAAACAATTCGCGATATTCTTTTTGCAAAATTCATCGTAGTGTTATCGATATCACGACTCGACTTAAGTGCTATCGGTACTTCTGCAGTATCTAAGAGCAAGACTTAACGAAATATTTAAATTTGATTGCGGGACATAATTGACTAATTTAGTAACCATATAACATATATAAATGATAATGGCAATATCAGACATTCGTAGTCAACAAATGTTAGCTTTTTATTTTCGTATTCAGTACAGCACATCAATCAGATTAGGAATAATCCTCAAAGCAACGTGTATGATTTTGATTCTGGCATAGGACTTTAAGCTTATCATTGCAGACCCTATCGTTCATTTTGAAAGAACCGCCACGCAGCCACAAATGGACGCAGTGTTCATTGCCACCCGCATTATCTGGCTGTCCGCCGGACCACTCAGTGTACGGCAATCTCATGCCGTTTGTGATTGAAGAGAATTTACGATTTTTGTGGGTCAGATCGTTGCCCGATGTCCAGATATTGGCGTTGCGATGTCCGTGGGTGATCAGATAATTCGAAATAGCCTTCATCTCCGTGGCCGATTCGATTAGGACCAGATCTCCGCCCAGACGTCGACAAACGTGGGCTGATTCGAACCAAGACACATTTTCAGGCCACACAAAGTAGTACTTGCTTCCAACATTAACGTACCCCTGCGTTGGATTGCCAGTGCAGTTAACTAGAGCAGAAAATCAATTTAAATTTGGCAAACATATACATATATATTATATAATTAACCTGATAATGAGCTGTGTACGCCGTCATCGCATAATAAGGCGAACAGCAGCGCGATCAGAAAAGGTCCACGCTTAATCATTGTTTTGAGATAACTAAACAGTCGCCAATTCGGCAATTTAAATTGTTGAAATCTTTTTAGAATAGTTTTACTCGATTACTCATCTCGAAGAATTCGCGATGTAAACTACTCATCGTGCTGTTATCGATGTTTATGGCCCTTTCGCGGGTGTGTTATCGGCACTTCTACTGTCTCTAAGAGGAAGATTTAACGAAATATTGAAATTTGATGGCTGAAAATTGTGCTTAATTTAGTAATCTGCGAGATGAGGGTATACATATATGATTAATGGCAATATCAGGCGATGCCAGCTCTCATTTCAGTTAGGGTATAGCAAATGAAAGAGTAAAAAATAAAATTGTGCATTGGAAGTGGAGCACAAACCGGTTGCAGCTTGGCCTGGTCAATTGATTGACGAGCTGCGTGCCGCAAATGTGCAGACAGAGGAGGCACACACACACACATCTGCACACAGGTGCGTTTGTCTGGCAGGAGGCATCTACAGTAAGCAGCAAAGGAAGCGCATGTAGATGTCCATGTCGTCGTTGTTCTGCTCGCGCTCGCTCCTAATGATCTCTAAATCAAATTCTATGAAGTCGAATTAGCATCGAGTGTAGCCACAGCATAATGTTTCAATTACTTTTGGACGGACGTGGCTGCAGCTGATAAGAATTATGAATAATCGTGTTCATTAATCAATCGTCAATCTTCAAGTATTACACAGCTATACAGATACATATATGCACATATATATTTATTCATATAGATAGAGATTATAGAAACCGTTTTCGAAAAGCCGCAATCTCTAATTTATTACTTTTGTAGCATTTTGCTAATGAAGACATAAAAACGGCAATCAAATTAAATATTTTTGTTCATGGGAACCGAACGCAAACGAATCCCCGTTAGTCATCATCATTGTTTTGGCCACAGACTCGTATCTATCTACATTTTGTTTTCATCCACGCATCACGGCCTTGTCTGAGCGCCTCAAGTGGAACTAAAGTGTTTGGCGCCCCGGCAGCGGGACTACCCCCAATGCGCCTAAATAACCAAAGCGTGCAAGAAACGAGAACAAATCTAAAGGGAAAGCAAGCGAGAGAAGCGAGCGTATGCGACTGCCTGATGCTTGCCAACGGCTCAGATCATTATTCTGCTTCCAGCTTTCTAACTGCAGCAATATGCTCTGCTCTCGTTGCGAGCGAGCATCATAGGAAGAAATACGTTACGAAATCCAATTTGAATCTTTTGTTTCAGCTCCGCATTTTTTGATTGGAAAAAGTGTAAAACATTCAAAACGAACGATTTGCTGCTTTGATTAATATGCACAGCGGCCAAAGATCTCTATTTATAAAGTTCAACAAAAATTAGTTGCGCTTCGCTACGAAATTCGAAGACGCCTTTTTTAAAATGGAATATAAATTTGTTAATGCTTAATGTGCACAGGGAAACAGATTATATTTGGATTATGCCAGTCTGTAAGGGCGTAAAAAGTTTTCCTTTAAAATGAATATAGCTGGACTATTGGCTGATTGAGCTAGTTGGGCTGACTCTATAAAGCACATTCAGTCTTTCTTGAACTGTAAGCTCAAATTGAAATTAGAAATATGTAGAAATTAATGTATTTAAATATGTAAATATATGTTTATGTTACATACTTTGGGTATATATAATCTCGAACAAGCTAAGTACTATATGTTTATCCTTTTGCCTTTGATCAACTTGATGATTCGGCTCAATTTTTGAAGCACATCCCGAAGATCATTAGAGCGATATATACTAAACTTAATGTTAAGAGTTTTCACAATATTTAGAACAAAAATATATTTTCTGCATAGCAAGTAATGATAATAATACAGTAGAGTCGTGGGCTTTGGTATAGATCCACATGATAACATCTTGACCCAACATTTTTCCATTCTTCGTTGTTCAATGAAATGGCTTTTTGACTTTCTCGGAAACTCAAGCTTCGTTTGCTAATTGCCAATCAGGGTATGTGAACAATCAAATATATTTAGTATATATATCTCTATATTTATTTATATCTAATATGCATTAAAATTATATTTAAATATATTTTAATAAAACGTTTAAAATGTAATTTGTATATCTCCTGATCAGTTTTTGTGCTCTTGCTCAGCGTAATGAAGAGTCCAAAGTACAAATTCTCCAAGCTTTTGGTGTTGCTCAGATGAGCTACAGCAGAGCTATGAAGACCTCGCAATATATTTTTGGTGTTCTTCAAGTTTGTCTTTTACTATACCTGAGCTACAATGTAAGTTTACCTCGTAATATTTGCTATATATATTTGATCGATATTTCATATTCCAGCATGCAGCCGAATTGCGCTTTACTCACATCGCCTGCAAGTCGCACAACGAGTCCGTGGTTGTAGTTAACACTTGTCGCCTCAGGCTGGTGAATCGGATAAATGTGCTCGACATAAACTCTACGGTCCTGCAGCCGGCGCACGTTCTTCACATCCAAGCGCAGTTTTCTATGAACGTGAATGGGTATAAGCCACGTCCATTTACGCTCACCATCGATGTCTGTCGCTTTATGAGGAAGCCTTATCAGTCCCTTGCCATTGTCATATATAATCTGTTCAAAGACTTTTCCAATATTAATCACACGTGTCCCTATGTGGTAAGTACATATCTCCATATATCTTTAGCATGAGGATTACTCTAGTTCTATTTCATTTCTTAGGGTGATGTGGTTCTAGATGGACTTCAAGTTACCCATGACAATCTGCCAATACCCATATCACCTGGCGAATATCTAATAGAGTTTAATGTGCTGATTAAGCGAAAACTTCAGGTATCTATAAAGAGTTTCTTTAAGGTAACAAAGTAACTTGATGGGAGCTAAAATATTTACGATTTCTATTGACTTTAAATAAAAGTGAAAAGTTTAAGGATTAAAGATATAGTCGAGTAAAGCCTTATCTGAAGAAGTATTTTATACTATATGATAAAATTTCTATATCATATTTCTATATCATACACACTTTTACAACAATTTAAGGAAATGTATATCGATATATTTCTGCAAAATCGATAAATATCGTAAAAGATATTATTTTTCTATTAGAATTTAATTCCATTCAGTATTATAGCTGGAGATACGAAGTTCCTTTCATAGGTCTAAGTTTCATACAGCTAGCCCCGTTCCTTCCGGATACCACGTTTACCGGAAGTGTGGAACACCCGCGAGTAGTTTGCTCGATTTGATCGCTTTGCCTTGTAAGCGCTATGCCCTTTCCAATTTTTGGGCCACAGAAAAAAAAAGCCAAAAAAGTTTTCACCGGCAATAAAAAATTGGCGTACACGAGATGCGAACACGCCCCCTTCATTTGAGGCGGCTTCCTCATTTCACATGGCCTTTGTGTGTTCGCATTTAGCGGCATAAACCCAAATTAAATTGTCGAATTAAGCCAACGTCTTTAACAGCTTTGCTCGCATACATATATAAACTTAAATTGAAACATACACAATAAAATGTAAATCCGAGAGGCCGCGAGCTGAAATAATCAGCGACTTCCAACTGACTCTAAATGATGTAAAGCCCGCATTTATTGGACCAAAGCCAGGCCAGGCCAGGCCAGTTACGAGCCGGGCTCACTGGCCGGCTGGCCGGCTGGCTGGGCTTAGCTTTTCGGGCGATCAAGAGGCACACAAATTGTTGTTGCCACAAATTATATGGTGTGTGGCAGGGATCCAAAGTTTTGCGAATTATGCTTGATGGCATGGCTTAAGTAAAATATGAATTACGCATGGGCCCAGGCCCAGGCCCAGGCCAAGGCAGCGGCCAGAAATTAAGTTAAAAATAAAACTCAACTTGAGGACCCAGCTCGAAAGACAACAAAAACATGCAGCCGCAACTACTGTAGGTAAACAAAAAACCAGCATAAGCCAACAACAAAAACAATAACAGCGAACGGCATCAAAAATTTACAAGTCACTCACACACACACACATACACACACACAAGGGGCAGGGCTGGCGAGTCAAGCTCTGAAAAAATCAAATTAAAGTACGTACAGGTTGAGGCGAGCTTGTTGCTGTTGTAGCTGCGCTCCGAAACCCCAACAAAGTCCAAGAACCGGAGCATATAGTCAGCACATAAAACACATACACACACATACACACACGTACACACACACATATACACATACATACACACACATGCATAGAGAGCCTGACTTAGAGCACAGTTTGTGGCATAATCCAAGCAGCACCTACAAAGAAACCAACTAAGAATGCTGCAGTCGGGCGTGGCTGACTGCCCAATACACGCTTACGCTCTGAACTAAATTTAATTGTAAACAAAATTCTATAGCATAGATTAT
Organism: Drosophila paranaensis; assembly: GCA_035047545.1. Taxonomy (NCBI): domain Eukaryota; kingdom Metazoa; phylum Arthropoda; class Insecta; order Diptera; family Drosophilidae; genus Drosophila; species Drosophila paranaensis. The sequence continues at coordinate 2,010,963 of JAWNPL010000173.1, read as the reverse complement.
AGTACAGGGTGTCCCAAAAGTCACGCAAGAAGTAATGAGTGTCCCAAAAGTCACGCATGAAGTAATTTTGATAGAAGAAGGTTTATAATTAAAAATTTTAAATTTTTGATTGATTTATTTAGTATACGTTTTTCATTTATATAACGCTCTATTTTGAATAATCCTAAACTGTTATCTGTTTTTTTTTGCGAAAAATTTAAAATCTTGCGTGATTTTTGGGACACGCTATGTATAATGATATATATATATGTGTAGTATATATAATAGATAATCATGACTATTAATATATAGTATAATATGCATATAGTGTAATAGATAATTAAAAATATAGCTTACAGATAGAGTCAATTATCATCTTTGCTCTATAAATTCTTTTTTCTGTTCAAAACTCTTTAAGTTCAATTCACAAATAAACAGCTAGACCTCACTAAACCTATACGCTCCTCATACCTTCGGGAGCGTGTATATAAACAGAAGAGCAGAGAACCCATGCTCCAGCAAAACATTTGTGAGCCGAGCAAATAACACTTTATTTCATTCATTTAACAGGTTTCATTTATGAGCAGCGGCAGCAGCAGCGCAGCAGCGCAGCAGCAGAGCAGCTCGTCAGCTTCGTCCGTCAGTCAGTTTGTCCGTCAGTCAGTTAGACAATGGTCAGGCAACGTGGCTGCAGTCAGTCGGAGTCAGAGGTGGAGTTGGGCCCCGAGTAGGTAATGTTCCCACGAAACAGGTTGTTGCTGCTGGCTGCTGGCTGCTGCTGCTGCTGCCGCGACTTTGGCTGCTCTGGTCCTGCGCTCAAGTGTTGCGCCGAGAGCTGTGGGCCAGGTACTCGCTGCAACTATGGCTTGGCTTTTTACAGCTAGGCTGCATTTGGCCAGGGGCAAGGCAAGCTGAGCCGAGCCGAGCCGAGGCGAGGCAGTGGCTACCACAGCCAGCGGACTCCAAATCAAAATCTCTGCACAATTATGGGCTACACATCTGGACAAGAAGCTGTACGTATATATATATAAATGTGTATATATGTATGTGTGTGTGTGTGTGTGGTATGCATGCACCTCGTGCTGCTCATAAATATTTAACGAGTTGCATTCGCTGCTGGCCACAGCGCGCTGTCCCAGACTGTGGCCATTGTCTGCCTCGCATTTGGCATTAGACGCCTCATGAGCGGCCAATTAGTGTTGCATTACATTTGCCACTGCTCGTCGGTATCTCCCTTAGCCCCAGCTCGGATATGCTAAATATCTTCATCTATATCTATTTCGGCGCTGGCACATTTAACGGTTCATCTTTTTGTTTAAACACAATTTTCAGCGTATAAATTGTGAAATTAACTCTCGATGAATCGACAAATTTATCTATTGCGAGTACAATTTAATGCTTTTAAATTGTTATAAATCAACACGAATGCGGTTTATCTATCTCTCTATCTCTCTCTATGTGTGCAGCTGAAATTTGTATATGTAAAGTGTGTCTGTACATGGAAAATAGATTTGTCTATATAAAGAGCTAACACACACAATCTCAGACAGCGCAATCCATCAAACTGCGCAAAGCTAAACTTTGTATCTTGACTGGAATATACCCGAACCAACAGGAAATTTATTTATTTTGTGGTATTTTCTACAGTTATATAGCTTGAATTTGAGATCTATAAAATCTACAAATTGGTAAAATAATAATATAATAAAAAACTATAGAGATTCCAGATCTATAGATATTAGGCAGGCCTGAAATATGATATATTGTGGGAATATTATTATTTTTTTTATTAAATTTAGCTGTTTTTGGCGCGCGAACGAGTATTATGCAGTCGAGTGGGCACAAGCTGAGACTTAGGAACAAGTATATGGAATGTGTGGATATGGTATTTAGCCTATGATCATCTTTGATGTCAAAATAAGTAAGTTTAGTTAAGATAGAAGTAGTTGAAATATTCGATTTATTCGGTATTTTGTATTATTGATTCGATACGTGGCATATTTATTCGGTATACTTTCAGTATATTTGGTATATTTGGTATATTTATGTATTATCTGTAAAAAGGAAAAGAAAATTTTCTTTGATATTTTATTTAGAACACTTTTTAGAGGGTTCTTCAAGTTCCTAAGTTTTAAAGTATTTAATACATTTAACATTAATCATTTTTTTTTCTTTTAAAAGAGATAATTGTTAGATGCCATAAATCAGATTTAAGAGAGGTTTTCATAGATTTTAATTACATACAACAATATATTATAACAATAATACCATGCCATATTTGTGAGTGATATGCGTAAGTAAAACTTCCAGACAAATCTAGCTCATTAACAGTTCAGTTTAATATTCAACAACAATTGTATTTTTGTCTTAAGATTTCATTTGTCGCATTCATTCCCTAAAATATTCCAACTAGTCATGCCCATTCGGCTAGTCTGATGTGGCTGTTGGGTAAGGGTATGGGTATTTGGAATACCTTTTGGGGCTTTGTGAGCCGCGGGTTGTCCATCTCGGTGCTGGCTCGTCTGCTATTAATTTATCGTTGTTATTATTGTTGTTGGTAATCAACACGTCTTTTGACGTCTTTTGACCTTGCACTCCGCATTGGTCTATGAAAAATTGAACGGAAATCATTAATAATCGGCCTGAAAGGGCACAGAGAACGGGCAATTGGGTTTAATGATCGGGAATTTGTTAATCGTATGTAAAAAGTAAACGATTTGAATTTCCAATCAACTTGGACTTCTTCTTCTTCTTCTGGGTTTTGTAAATGATTTAAATGTAGCAACGGCTGAAAGGAAAGGAAAGCAATGAACCCGTCTGGCCAGCAGACACTTGACACAGTCGGCGGCATTATCGATGCGGCCCCGTTGAAAGTTTGAATCACTAGTGGATGGGTCTCCTCCAGTCAGCCAGCCAGCCAGCCAGCCAGCTCCATCATCATCCGCATCATTCAGTGAACAGCTCTGAAGTATTTGATGGCAACTGTCTGTCGCCCGTTGACAACAAAATTGCAACTTCAGTCGCCAGGCTCGAGTTGGACGCTGCGGCATTGTTTATTCGCTTTTCGTTGTTTAAATTATATGAGCAACGGCAGAAAAAGTAAGTAAATAAAGAGCCCAAGTGGGGGAAAATATTGTATCGAGCAATGCATATTTATAAGCAGCAAACGGCTAAAAGTAAGGCTCACGTTTTCATTTGCCAGCGGCAGCGACAAACATGCGATGACAAAACTGAACACGAAATCCTTGCCAGCTCGTACTTGTTGCTCTATTGTTGTTGTTGTTGTTGTTGGTGGTGGTGTGGTGGTTACCCTCTCCTACTCCGGATGCCTTTGACATGCGCAGACATTTTCACAAGCCCATAAAGCCAAGGAGCATCAAGTGCGCCCAAGCTGACTTTTTGTTTTTTGGCCTGTTCTGCTGCTTGGGTAGTTCTGTTTCGCCAGTCATGTGTTCCGATCCCGATCCCGATCCCGATCCCGCCCAGCCGTGTTTCGTCCGTGTGTTATTGTTCCTACTTAATGTCTTTAATATTCATGACCAAGCGAAAGTAAGCGACTTTGTCTCGATCGTGTCCAGCAAATCGAACTAACCAAAGCGAAGCGTCGCAACGTCAACGACATCAAAAAAAAACAAAAAACAAAAAAAAATGTCGCAACGACAACGCGCCTTGTCTCTGCTTCCTCTTGTTTCTATATGCCCTAAAAGTGCAGGGTATATGAGCTATTGTCAAGGGGCAGGTAAACCTTCTTCTGGGTGCAATCTTCAGATTAGCACTCTAGATATAACAAATAAAATCTGAATAAGCTTAAATTATTTTTATATATATTCAGCATCAATTTTGTAAATTTTGTATATATTCAACAATTATTTTTAAAATTTTAATTTCAATAATTTTAATTAAAATAAATATAATAATATTTTCAATATTTCAAAATTTTATCAAATAAATTGCAATAGCCCATCCTTATGGCAAGCGTATTCGGCAGTCGACTTGGCTCTGCTGCGCTGCTTAAGATCGAACGCATTAGTCAACAGGAACTGAGGTTCATTGCCTGGATATACATAACTATATGTATATGCAGCAACCACGCCCCCTCAGCCGCGCTGCAGAGGCATGCCCGCGCATACTTATGAGCCATGATAATGTCAGAGTAACTGAATAATTAGAATAGCTAAGCCACCAATACACAGAGAGAGAGAGAGAGAGAGAGCGAGAGAGAGAGGGATACAGCTGATCGAGTGTGTCATCTTTAAGCAGTTAACAAGCTGATTGCATGTTCTCAAACCTGGCCCACAGCTGTTAGCTCGTCTAGCTGCTTTTTGCGCTAGCTTTTTTGATGGGCAGCCGCGACAGGCACTTCCGGTGGATGCAACGCTCGTTCGATTCGACGATTGATTCAGACCTTTTTCGTAGTTAACGCGTCACTTCGAAAGCTTTCCAAGAACTGCAGCAGCAGTTGGTCAGCTCCGCAGCAGCAGCAGCAGCAGCAGCAGCAGCAGTCAGTGGCCAGTGGCCAGTGGAACACACCTACCGACTGCTGCCGCTGTCTAGTCGACCAAGTCGACGTCCAGCGACTGCGACCTGGCCAAGTCACGACTTCGGCGAAACATAAAAATATCGGCGGCAATAAATAATAACAACGATTTTCCAGACTATCTGCGACCGGCCAGCGCGCTGGCCAGCCAGCCGAGTTGGCTCAAAGAGGCAGGGAGGCTGGTGGGAGGTGGGAGGTGGGAGGGACGGGTTAAGGGGGGATTGGTGGGTAGCTAATACAACGCCTGTTGCGCTATTTGCATGAGGCTCGCCTGCCTTTTATTTATTACACTTTTATTTCAGCAACACACACACACACATACATTTGGCATTTTATGGCTGCAGCTAATTTGCCATAAAAAGAAAGCGACTGAAATCAAATTTAAATAAATAAAAAATTCATAATGCAAATAATTTGTTAACAATATTTTTATGCAACTAGTTTGTCGCTCTTTTGGCCATTTGCAGCCTGAATTATTTAGCATTGGAAATGCGCTTGGCGTGAGCGTGAGAAATTCTCGATTCGGACACATTTTTGACATTTAAGACCGCACACAGCCAGACGGACAGTAGGGGGCGTAGAGGGCGAGGTGTGGGGAGGGGCGGGGCTGGGACAGGTTGGGGATCTAAGCACCCGCTGCGCTGCGGCCGAATGAGGTGTGAATTATTCGAATGTGTCGATGGCGATGGCGATGGCGATGCTGATGGCGGTGGCGGTGGCGGTGACGGCGGCGGCACTGCTCTAGCCGCCTTTTGGCTCGTTTATTCAAATTGAAATTTATACATTTATGCAAATAGTCATAAATATACGATGAGTTGTTGGCCAAGCTGGCTGAGCTCTTGACAGTTTGTCGTATTTTGGCCATTAAAGATGCCGTTAACTTCCCAACTTTATTGGCCATGAATGAACTTCAAATGCGAGCGAGCGCACATCAAACGATTAAAGCCATTCGCTTGTAATTCGATCTAAACTCATAGTGGATTGATGTGCAGAGATTGTGGCAGGGTTCGTGAGGCGAACTAGTTCGGGCAGGGAAGCAGAGAGTCAAATAAGTATTAAATAATTAATGTAAATAATATACAATAATATAAATTTAAAAAATATTACAAAATATACGAAACATAAATAATTAAATAAAAATTAACTAATATAAAATTGAAAAATATTTTAAACAAACGTCAAATTATTAAAAAATATATAAATTATTAAAAATTTATTTATTATATAATTTTTAATTATTCATTTTATTATTTATTTACCAAAATATTCAGCTTATAAATCAACTCATCTCAATTTCTCATCGCTTTTCAATAAGAATTTACAATTTTAATTTTTTTTATTATTTAATTAATTAGATAATAGATAGATTAAGTAAAGGAGCTGTTAAATAAAGCGTAGGGTATACAAGCATATATATTTAAAAAATGTATATAAATTTAATGTTTAAGTTTTCGAGATTTCTGCATTATCGCAGATAAACAAACAGTGGTACAACTATGGTCATATCAGCTGTTATGCTTTAATCTGTGTATGATATCTACTTTATGAAGTCGACCACGTCTCAGTACTAGGCTGTCCCATACTTCTTACTGCCTTTGAGCTGTTGATTCCATACCATATGTTGACTTTTATGTAATTCAAATGATATCTAATCAATTACTCTATAAATATATATGCTTATATCTGTCAATGATCATAAGGTAGACTCAATAGTAAAGAAAATCGGACTTTTCACTCAATGAATGAGTTCAGAGCTTGATCGCTGTCAACTGCAAATAGAAAGCAAACGGAGCATCTGCTACTTTCATTCAGGTGTTGGCATTGGTCCGTCCGTGCGGTCTTTGGCCCAGCTTGGACATAATTCATGGGGCACTTTGCTGACATTTGTAGCTTGTTTTCCAGTTTCGACTGTCACATAAATTTGGCTAAAACATATCATAGATTTGGCCGCACAATAGATTGGCCAAAATTTTGGCAGCTTTTATCTTTGGTGGAAGCGCTGCGCAAAATTTATAAGCATTTCGAAAAATTTGAATTCTTAATGGCATTTAGTGTCCAATAATGAGGCACATTTGTTTTATAATTTCATTAGCCGCTTGTCCCATGTGTCGCCCCCCCTCGACGAGGGGCGAGCTCGGTCTTGGCCAGCGCCATAAGTTAGCTCTTGAATTTTATTATAATTGCTTTTAGATTATAATTCGAGCAGAGGGCGCACACAAACGGCAAAAGCCAACAGATTTACGCGCTTCCAATTTGCATAAACAATTTTATTGTTAAATTAATAAAAACTTTGTCAAACGGAGCCAGAAGACAAAAGCGCTGAAAAACGAGAAACAAAACACAAATGTCGCCCAGCGATTTTTTATTGATCTTTATTACATTTCAAAATGGTCTCTCGCATCGATTTTTATGGCCTGTCGGCTGTGCTGACAAGTGCTACATGTTTTTTCGCTAGTTTTTTTTGTTTGTTTGTTAAGATACTTTTTGGCTAAATGCATATTTAATGTGATTGAAAATTATGGCAAGCGAGAAAAGATGTTTCAGCAATGCTGTAGCTTGGCTTATTTATGGCAACAGACACAGACAGAGTGTGTGTGTGTGAGTGTGTGAGTGTGTCGCTTTTGGGGTCTATTGAGTGAGGGCGGCGCTGTGGCTTAACCCTAATAACCTTGTTGCATTTCGGCTGCCGCATGCACAGACGACAGACGACACAGCCGACAGACGACAACTACAAGCGCTTGTCGCTAGTTAAGGAGAAACAAATTGACAAATAACATAACCTCACTTAACCCAAGCTGCAACGCCTCTTTGCCACCGAGAGCCAGCCAGCTAGCAAAAAAAAAAAAAAAAACAAAAACAGAGTAAGGAAAAAACTACGAAATACCAGTAGCTGCCGCAGTTTGCTAGACCGTTTTAATTAGCCATCTTTGTGTGGGGTCTCTACACAGTGGGCTGCACTCAAAGCGCTGCTGAGAGCTGGGCTTTACATTTAGCGAGTTCATTGTAATTTACCAGCTACATATCATTAAGCTAAGCTCATTTTCCCAAAAAATCATTCAGTCAAATTTGTTGAGCCTCTTCTTGGTTTCATTCCAGTATGTTGTTGACTTAATATTTACCATGAACTTAACATGTGCTTAATATTTGACATGTGGTAATTAACGTGTATTTAGTTTGCATTTGATTTGCATACGAATTTATTTCCTTAATAAAGTTTTCTTAGGACATTTTTATTCATTCCATATTTACCATGTACTTACCATGAACTTAAGAAGAAGAGAGGTAAAACTCTATATATTATATTTAATTTATAGATTAAACGTTTATTTAGTAAGTAAATATTAATTTAAGATTGACCCTAATATATAATAATAAAGTATAATGTTATATAATGTAGTTAGCTAAGTACATATATTATACTTACCATGAGAATGCAAACTAATATATATATTTTTTCCTAGAATCATTCTTTATTTTGCAGGAAAGTTTTAATCTGATATAACCCTCTATAATATCCATTCCCCTTAACTAAGTTTACAATGAACTTACCATGTACTTTTCGCCAACTCGAATCTCACTCGAACAACTCAATATTTTAGAAAAGTTCATTTAAATAAAAAATAGTTAACATGTTGCTGCTTGTCTAATTGATGTTTACCATGTACTTGTCGTTTGCTTTTACTTTGAAATAGAGTGCAAAAAGCACACTGCGTATACTTGATGTTGATTGGCAAAGTTTTGTGAAATTTTTCAGCTGGCCTTTCTCGGCACTAAGCCGTTTTTACAGTTTACAGTTTACAGTTTAGAGTTTACAGTTTAGAGTTAACAGTTAACAGCTTTTCCAAGTGCCAATTCAATTTAAGCAAAGTCAACTTTCGGTATTTGGCGAAATTTCTATTTCCAAATTTACTCTTGTTTTCCGCCTTCTTTTTTCTTGCGCTTACAATGGAAAGGCGGAAAGCCGTGTGTAGGCCAATAGTTGGTACCTGGCGCAGCTGCAGCTAATGGCGACAATGCGCATACGCCCAGATCTTGGAGCAGCAAAAAAAAAAAAAAAAAAGAAAACCAAAAACAAAAACAAGAAGACGAAAACAAAGGAGGTTAATTGAGGAAACATCAACGGGCGGGCGTGATGAGAGCATCGCCCAAGAAGCGGACACACGGAAAAAGAGTCGATTTGATTTGAGCACAACATAAAAAGGTCACAGGGTCACACACACACACACACACACACACTGAGACAGGCAGAGCGAGAGAGCGAGAGAGAGAGAGGTGCCTCTTTAGCGGGCGTGCACTGTAAGCCAGTGGGCAACATGCCTGCGGCTTGTCAGCTCCGCGGTGGCAACTTGAACCAGCGGCGGGGCCATCTGCTGCAGTCATCAGGTGCGGCAGGAGGTGAGGTTGGGGAGTGCTCCTCCCAGGCATCGCTTGCCAATTGGAAACAATACCGTTTCGCCAGTTGTTCCGTTTGATTTACTATGCAGCGTATCCTGGTCTCAGCAAATAAAAAAAAGAACTGAAAAACAAAACAACGGCAACAACTTTGGTCTATTGATTGTCGTCGCTGTTGTCGCTGTTATTGTTGGCCAGCTTTGTGGTAGGTGGAGTGGAGCGCCAACATGGACGCCATCATCGCCAGCTCAAAAGCTGTATATATATATATATATATATATATATATATATATATATATATATATATATATATATATATACTATATATATATATATATATATATATATATGTCTATGTATTGCTTGGCCCGCACGAAGTGAGCTTCGGGTCCGACAAACTGTAACACAAAATACGTGATTCGAGTCGAAGCCATCCCGATTTCTTGTACGGCTTTTTTTTTTGCTTTTCAATTTTAGTCTTATTTTTATTTCATTTTATTTCGGAGCTCGGAACGTGAGCTGGGCGGCGATTTACTTAGTTATTTTTATGGCAACTGCGCCTCAGCAATCCAATCGCCCGCTATTTTTTATAGCAAGTTGTAATTTCGCTTAAGTCCAGGCCTTGCTCCCATTCCAATTGAGTGGTAGAACCTACGAGGCGATCAACTCGCCTCTCATCCTCCCATCCCACCCCATCCCATCCCATGCCATCCCAGCGAGATCCATTGCTCAATCAAAAAGCGTCCACGGCGAGCACGATTGTGCCACTTATAGGCCAGCGGATAGATGGGATGGCCAATGCCTTAGGAATGGCTAGGCCCAGTCAAAGGGAAGCTGCGAGGCTGATTTCGACTGCCGTTTGCTCACATTTCCAGCTCAGCTCGGCTCAGATTCGCTCGATTAAATTTGCTGCTTTTAATGAAATCATAAATTATGCCGCCATTGCGCACCTTTAACCAGCACAATTGCACAGTGGTGCAAGTGGTGCAAGCTGATAGAAGTATGAATTGAAGATGAGGTCATGGAGATATTTTAGATTTTAATATATAATACTAAATGAAGATGAGGGATAGGATGAGAGAGGGGCGAAAATTAAATGAGAATAATTATTAGTTAGGAAGAGAAAGAGCTAGAGATTGAGATTCCTTCAGAGAAAGCGAAGGAGGACCAAGAGGAAGAGCAAGACAATGATAGACAATATCACTCTTCAATTCGATTCTTTCCGAAGAATCCGTCAGATAAAGGTAAGAAGGTAGAAACGAAAGATGAAGACAAAAGTAAAATAAAGCACTCTTCTATGCAATTCTCACAGAAGAGAAACAGGGAGATTCCATTCCATCACAGAAGGCTAAAAATCAAGAAAAAAAAATGTTGAAATAGCGCTCTTCTATGCGATTCTCATGAGTTTATAAATTTCTCTCCGAAATATCTCACTTTTATGTGATTCTCTTGAACTTGTAAATTTCTCTCATGATTTTATGATAAGTATTCAAGAATTTTTGATAGCTCGAAGCTGGTGTTTAGCTCAGCTTTAATATATATTTTATTTATATTTGATCTATTGAAAGTCTATCTAACAACATTCAATATATTAGAGTTCTCTACTCTCAACCTTTCACACCTTGCCCAATTTCTCTTATATGAATACTATATTTTCTGCTCCAGCTCTTTCTCCATTTATTTTATATATCTTATGAAGATCTACAACTCTATAAGCATGTTATGCTGCCATCTAGACTTTTACGCCCACTGTGCACAGGCCGTGATATCTTTGACTGGGCAGAGTCAGAGGGCAGCTGATCGCGCTGCCCGCTCTGTCTGTTGGCCAAACCTATTTGCGGTTTAATCGAATTTACTGTCAGCCGCTGCCATCGCCATCATCCGGCATGGACAGTATGCAGTTGTTGCTGCTGTTGCAGTTGTTGCTTAGAGTCTGGGGCTGGACATCATCTCATATGTTGCAATAGAGGTAGCTATTTGGGCAGTTGTAGTTATTAGGAAAGGCCAAATTCGGCATTTCGTGTGCCTCATGAGCTCAGCCCGTGCATAATTCATTCGGCTGGGGGCATGTTGGGGGCCGATCGACACATTTTGTGACTTGGAAAAGCTTGTAACGATTTTCCGCCTTTTCGTCATTAAATTTTAATTGTGCACGCCTCGCATTGGTTTGGTTCGGATTACGTTTTGGCCTGGGATTGATCTACTCTCCTCTGCTCTCCTCTCCTCTCCACTCCACTTCACTCCTCTTTTCTCTATTTTCATTTGCCGAGTGCGTTGAGTGCCAACTGTTTGCGCAAACACAAACACAAGCACAAGCACTAGCACAAACAGCGCGCTGTTTGCGCGGACAACAACACGGCTTTTGTTTTCCTTTGCAATTTGTGTGGCTGGCAGCCTGCCGTGGGGCAGGCGGGGTCCCTCTTGGAGTCTTACTTCTAATTAGAAATTCTGTACGCTTCGTTCTGTGGGTCGGCAAGTGCTGCCAATGATTTTTAGCATTTAAGCGTTAAAATCTGTTTGCCCAGCATTGGCTGCGTGTAAATAGAAAACACACAAACAAAACCAACCAAGTCGAAAGGCATCCAGACAAAGAAGCGTGAAAAATGTTTTTAGTTACGTTTTGTTTAACACACACACATGGATATACACACACACATATATATATATATATATATATATATATATATATATGGAGACACACACTCACATATAGTCAGTCTTACACACGCGTAAATTCCATCAAACGCAACACAAATATAAGTTTTATAAGCCATGAAATTATAATTTGACTCTCGAGTGGTAAGTGGCCAACTGCATATTTGCCCAACACATTAACTCTTGTCCACAAGCCTGGCCCCTGCCAGCTGCCCAGAGAGGCTGTGCCGAGGCGTGCGAACCGCGCGGCGGCCGCTTGTTAAACGACTAACAACAAAGGGCTCACAAAAAACAAGTAGAATGGTTTCGGCTGGCTGTGCTCGACTCGGACATACACTGTTCGTGGCGGGTGAGCAGGTTATTCAGAGTAATCTATAAGGAAGGTTAGTCTTAAGAGATTGAGAAGTATGAAAAGGATATCAAGAATGTGGCGCGTTGTGGGTTGAGGGGAATGAATGAGGAAAAGGAGCCATAGAAGCAGCAGCAGAAGGAGGATGATAGAAGAAAATGAAGAAAGATATAACTCATTTTAATGCGAGATTTGGGAAGGAACAGAGAGAGAGAGAGAGAGAGAGAGAGAGAGAAGGAAAAGGCAGAGTATGAAGAGTTAGAGATGGAATAAGTGGGTGTGTGGGTGGGAGGGAATAGTAAGAAAGAGGAGGAGCAGAGAAAGATGGACGATTGAAAGGAGAAGGTGGGGAAAGATGAGCAGCAGCAGGTGAAGGAGGAAATCGATAAGAAAGAGAGCTGAAAGAACTTAGACGTGGAGAATATCGAACGAGATATAGAATAGGAATAGGAAAATGAAATAAAGAGAAATACATTGAGACAAAGCAGAAGAATAAGAAAATAGAAAAGAAACAGGAAGAGTTAGGAGCTGAGTCTTGCGAGTAGAAAGAGAATTAGCTGGAGAATGAGATTTGTTTGGAATTAAAATTAAATTACAGCTGAATATTTCTGACAAAACCCTGATTAAAAGCTCGCTAGAATATACGCTAGTAACTAATAGTAGTAATTAATGCTAGCAACTAATATACCCCTTTCGATCACGTAAACATCGCATAACAACGGCAACAGAAACGTTTTGTTTCTAATTAAATTCGCCACAGAAAGTGTCAAGCCCTTGGTGGAATGCTTTGCCCTGGCGGTTGGTGTCGTTGTGTCGTCTGCGGCTGTGGCTGTGGCTATGGCTGCGGCTGTGGCTGTGGTTGTGGCTGTGGCTGTGCTTATTCTGGCCTGGGCGCTCTAATCTAGCTTGTCATCGCGTGGCAGCTTTCTGTCCAGGCCAGAGTAGGCCAGGCCGGGCCAGGCTGGCCGAAAGGCTTCCACGAAAATGTGCGACAGCCAGGCTGACTAATGAGCCGCCAAACCGCGGGAAAAATGACAAATTTTGTGTGTGGTGCAACGGGCAAGGCAGTGGCGGTGGCGGCAGTGGCAACGGCGGCAGCTGGCAACGATTTGTAGCCCCGTTTAATATTTAAAACAAAAGACTGAAGCAACAAACGTGGCCGCAATCATTTACAAGCAGCAACACAAAATAACAGCAGCCAGCCGAGCCGACGAAGGCACGAAAAAGTAACATTTTGCAGCGCATGTTACTGCCATTTTTAACACTTAAATGAACCAAGATCTTCGGTCTCTGTTTTGGGGCCAAAATGCAAATGAGGCCCGTCATGCCAATTGCATACGCGAGGAGAGCACGGCTGCAGCCAGTCGGTGCCCGCTGCCCGCTGCCCGCTGCCCGCTGCCCGCTTGGCAAATGTTCTGCAGACAACTTTAACTAATTTAATTGATGATTCCCATTGTCAGACGTCGTCGCGCTGTGGCCAAAGGTGTCATCGTTGTCGTGGCTCCAGCCACAGCAGTGCAGTCTCCAGCTCTGTGAACACGTCAACGCTGTGTTCATTAATGTCACAGGACCAAATCGAGTCAAATAAATTGAGGCTGTGCCAATGGGAGACGAGACATTTAATTAGTGAGTGGCTGACTAGCGCCAAGCTTAGCTTCCGCATCTGGGCAACATGAAACGAAATAATAAATATCCCCCCAATATAAATCTTAAACTGGCAACGCAATTCGATTGCCCCGATGAATGCAATAAATCCCAGACATTGAACTTGTGTCCCAACCGTAAGCCAAAGCCTCGGGGCTCCTCGACTCTGGCTGCTGCTGCTGCTGCTACTGCTTCGGATGCTGCTACTCTGGCCTCCGGCTGAACCGGCAATCATGCGTTAATTTAGTTGCATGTGAAGATTAATTAATTTTTCAGCGTTTTTACTGCACTCCAGCCTAACAGCGGGTGTCGTCAGGGCTGCGAAATTGCAGTTTATGGCTGCCATTGCCATTGCCATTGCCATTGGCCGCTGCCATTCGACGACTGTTAAAATAAACGCATCAATGCCTCAGCTCTCGGCTGCTTCTCCGCCTCCTCGCACTAGCCTTCGACTTCCAGAAATTGCCAGTTTATGGCCCCAACTACGATATTATTTTGTTTGAAGCCCGTAAAACACACGTTCAACTAGCAGCCATACACTTGACATAGGCCCAATAAAATCTCACATATTGCCCCGGTGCCTGCCCTGCTGCCAGTATTTACTAAGACATAAGCCAATATGCTTCGGGCCATGCGATAAGCCTTTTGTTTTCTGTATTTATGTTTAAGTCTGACATAAATAGGAAATAGTATTGCTGATCAAGCTGACTCAAGAGTTTCAGTATTGAGTATATGAAATTTAAAACTATGAAAATATTTACATAAACAAGAAATACTTTAAATATATTTTTAAAAATACTATTGGCTTTTTTTATTGATTTTTTGTGTTATTTTTAATTTTTTTAAATTTAAAAATCGAATTAGAATTAAAAAAAAATATTTTGTATTAATTTTTATTTTCAAAAATATCTGTAAGTATTTTTTATATTTTATATTAAAAATATTATCAATATAAAAATATTTTTTTTTAAATATATCTTATAAAAATTGATTGATTTGAAAATGTATCAAAATGTAAGCAGAGTCTCAATCAGCTGCCCGAAAAATCAATTCTGATTTTCACAAACTTTTGTTTCGGTTGAAGAGAATTAAGTATCAGACTGTCTGTAGTATATATATATACAGACATCCATATATATATATATATACAGCTGATTAGCTTTGCCATTTGAGTTCTTTGATCAATTTCGAGTTCTGCAAATCAAGGAATCAAAGTGTAATTATTTTATTACATGCCTGCATTTGCATAGAAGCATTTGTTGCTAGTCCATCCGTGGAGCGAGCTGCAGGTTGTCTGATTCTTTTCCCATCGCATCGCAATTTGAGGCTCCCAGTGGCAAGAGCTCGACTCCGACTCCAGGCATTTACACGCACGCTGTGAACTGTGAGCCCAAGAGCTGAGAGATCTGTGCAGCAGCAGCAGCAGAAGCTCTGAGCCTCTTCTGAGGCTCTAAGGCCAATCGAACCTCTTCAAAATCGCATGTTTGCAACTGCAATCGAGCTAAATGGCAAAATGTTACCCATACGTCTATATGTCTGATTGTCCAAGCTAGTCTATGTGTTGGCTGCGCTCCTGTCTGCTGCGCCGCGGCTGCCTGCCATTGTATTTATGGCTATTCATTTCGTGATCTACTGATTTCGCATGTGTTGCACGGGAATTCCAGCCAGAGCGCTGTCTGTGGCCAGGCCTGAGCCTGGCCTGGCCTGGCCTGGCCGTGGGCCACGTACTGTGCAGATGCCACGAGAGTGTTTCGCATTGGCCAAATGATATAAACATACAGACATGAATATATACATATATGTGGCATATATACATATGCATAATGAAATCAAATAGAAATCATTAAGGCCAAAATACACATAGTAAATCTCTTTAAGAATTTGAAGCAATTTCCTGTTCGATGGTTTTAATACCGACAACCTGGGAAGCGACAGCAAAACCTTTTGGCTCAGCTCCAGCGAAAGACAAGTCGCGACTTGGCCACTGACTGAGTCATGTTGCCGCCCAGTGGCCCAAGCCCAGCCCAGCCGAGCCGAGCTGACTCTGCCCGGATCGTGTGCACAGTTCATCATGGAAACATAAAAATTCACTGCGTTCATAAAAATCTTCGTTTCATGCTGATGAGGAGCTCCAGTTTCAAACGCAGCAGCAGCGGCAGCAAAACAAAATCGAAATCGGTAAATAAAAAATAAAAAAAAAACACAGAAATGAAAACGAAAAAAAAAATAAATAAATAAAGCAATGCAAACAACACGTGAGAAAATCTCACCCGAAAAAAGTCCAACTCTGAGTCTGACTCTGACTTCGACTTTGACTCTGACTCCGACTCGGACTCGGACTCTGAGTCGGACTCTGACTGTGCCTCGCACTGAAGACTCTTTCAGGTTCCGGCTGGGCTCTACCGTTTTTTCTCTGTTGCTTTTTTTTTTGGTTTCTTCAGCCTCGGCAAAGAACTTGAACGATTTTTATTTCTTGTTCAGCGACAACGTTGGCGACTAGGGCGACGATATGTGTATGGCCAGATTCTGTTTTGTTGTAGTCCGATGGGTTTTTGTTCCCTTTTTCTGTGTGTGTGTGTTTTTTTTCTGCCTTTTTATTTATATTCTCATCACAACTGATTGCGTTGCGCTCGATGGGATTAGTGTTAAAAGGTATTAAAGCGGCAAATGCACAACACACAGACGGAGGCGACATCGCGCGGACGATGCGGGGCCAGCCGGGGGACAGCCGGACAGACAGACAAAAGTCTCTGCTAAAGGCAACAAAACGTTACAGTTGCTACAGACTGCCACTGTCCCACTGTGCCCCGCTTTTTTGTCGCCCATTGTCGCTCAATTTGACACTGCGACGGCGGCATCATCTTTGCCCAGCCACGCCCCCCGCGTCGCCGTCCCCTACACTCCGCACACTCGATCGCTTAGCCGCTGCCAGCGTCTGGAGTAAATTTGTTGTCATTTGATATGCGAGTCATGAGGATTATTAGGTTCAGCGACAACAACAAAATCAAGCCATGCGACCAAACTATATGCGCGAGGGTAGCCCGAGACTTCTAGCCATATGTGGGCTATAGCCGAAAGTTGCTGTCGAGAAGTTGGCTCTAGACTAAGACATGACTTCCTGGTTGAGCAAAGAACTAAATAGTTATTATAAGTTTGATAGATGAGAAACTGACTGAAATAATAGTTACTGACACTTAAAATCTTATAAATCTTATTATAAATAATTTTCTAAAAATATAGCTAACAAATTTCTATATTTTTAGAAAATTATTTACAATGAGATTTATAAGATTTTAAGTCTCAGTAACGATTATTTCAGTCATTTCAGTTTCAGATTTATTACTGTATTTTATATAAGTTTTTGGCCCCATATTTGGGGCGTTTTCCCACCGAACCTTTGAAGCGCGCCTCGCTGGGCCGCCAGAAAAGAAAGACATTTGCCTGTGTCATCGTGCTGTGTGCGTGCGCGGAGACAGCAAACCGTGTTCCATGCCAGCCCAATCCCAAGCCCAATCCCCATCATCATTATCATACACGTCATTGTCATCATCATCATCGTCATCATTGTCATCATCAACATCATTAACAGCAACAAACCATGGTCGTTGTCACCATCAACGCGCTGTCATTATTGTCGTCTTTATGGTTTTATACTTTTTTAATTTGGAGCAAACTGTCGTTGAGCCCCGGATTTTATAAATTTATATAGGTATATATGTGTATGTATGTATGTATGTTTGAGTGTGTGAGAGTTTACCTTACGTATTCGGTTGGTATCGTGTGTTTTTTCTATTTTTTTATTTTGGCATTTTCTTTCCATTTGGTGTTCAAATTGCTTTTAATTTGACTTAGAACGTAGGTCTTTAAGCCAGCATAAATCGGTCTTGGAATTCTTTTATGTATTTATTTTACCATATAATTTACACACACTCCATTTGGTTCGCTCAGCTTTCCCCTGGCGTTCACGCACTTCATTAAGCCTTTGTTTGCCAAAGGTGTCGATTGGCTGCCCCGTTCGCCTCGATTGTCCCGTTTGTCGGAGCTCTGGGCTGGACTGCATACCAAATGGACGCAGAGTGCTCAGAATGTGCTCGCTCGCTCAATGGCCCAATAGAGCCATATTTGTCATCGTAAATATGTTGTGGCAAACAAAAGACTTAGGCAACGAACTTGGATAACAGCTATGCATAGATCGACTTGTGGATAGGCACGCAGCCAAACAAATTTCAAATTTGACACCTCATTTTGTGCGCCCCGGTAATTTCTCAATAAAGAACATCAGAAACCAAGAAGCTGCAGCTTGCGTGGGCAGTTCCCTTGTTGCCCACTGTGCCTGCTGACCGTTGGCCGGTTGTCCAGTTGTCCAGTTGGGCATTGCCGTCGGCTGTTGGCTCTCAGTCATTATGCAGACCACCGCCGAGACAACAACAGCGACAGCCAACATGCAGCGTACATGCGCTGAACGTGGATAGATTAGATCAATACCAAATACAAGTGCCACCGTCTGCCCACAGCCCTTGCAGTGGGGCGGCAGGGGACGGCAGCGCTCAGTATCTGGCATCTGGTTATGCCCGATGGTGACGGGCATCGGGACGATTGTCGATGTGTCGCTGCGATAGGCATTTAAATCTTCTGCCTGCGCCTTCAGTAATGCTGTTTGTGTGTTGATTTTGCACTCGAATGTGAAACGTAACGCAGCTCAAGTGGAGCGTAGCGTAAAGTGCTTAAATGTTTCGATTGTTGTTGTTTCTTGGTTGTTGGTTGTTGGTTGGGGCCAGGGCCAGATCCAGAGCCAGAGCCAGAGCCAGAGCCAGGGCCAGGGCCAGTGCCAGGGCTGAGCCAGTGCAAACAGTAGGCACTGACACTGGCCTGTCAGTCAGCTTAGCCCAGTCAGACGGCGGCGTTTTGGCCGTCTTCTTTATCATTTTGATGAAATCGGCCTGGGAATGCGTTGCACTTGTAATTTAGGCTCAGCTCCGCTCTGGTCGGTCTGCCTGCCTCCAACTGCCTGCCTCCTACAACGTCACTGGGCTGCTTTGCATGCGCCCCGCCGCCCAGCCGCTGCTTGGCCTGAGTGAAATATGTGCCCACTGTGAGTGACATGCGCTGCAAAATGGCCCATAATGAACTGTATTTGCTTAGCATTTGTAATCAACTCTGCCAGCCGACTTGCACCCATACAACACACACACACACTGACACATACACTCTCAAAATTTGCAATTAAAATTGAAATGAAAATAATACACAATTAAAGGCACGACTCGATTTCGTTTGCAGAAGTTTTTGTTTGTTTGCTTCGTTTTAGTAGCAGCTCGAAATGCCGCTGCTCCAGTTTTTTATGTCGCGCACTCGTGGTGCATGTTAATAAAAAATAAAGATCGAGCTGCAAGAATGATTCAGTGTTAAGTGAACGAACAGACGTTACCCTATGCTCCATGCTAAACTAAAGTTTCGGCTGCAGCAGCTAGTAGAGAAGTCAGCTTGAATATGCAGTGCATATATGATTTGATATATATCAGTTATATATATATCAGATATATATATAGTATATGTCATATATATTAGAGCTTTATCTAAGACTTTCCTTATGCATATAGTCTCACAGATTGATATACATGGCTGCTGAGCCGCTTCCTTTTCTGCTCAAGCTCTACAGTCTTCTGTCGCATAGCTCCACCTGCAGCCCATCATACCCCACGCCCGAATACAAGTCAAATGTGTTTTAAAATGGAAATTGCTGTAAGCAAAAACTAGTTGAAATGTTTACAACGATTGGACAGTTGCTGTTGCCTTTTATTTGTTAGTTATATGGAAATCTGGCAACTGCTTTATAGGCGTCGTTACTTAGCCACTAAATTTAAGGCTCGGACACACATAAGCCATTTGCTGACCATATGTCTCAAGCGCGCTGCGCAGAACGACGGCTCAAGGTGACAATTGCTCAGTGTTTCGTACACATTTCGCCTTGAATCATGCGCGGCTGACATAACTCAAAGAATTTCTGCCACGACACAAGGCTGCAATAGTTCAATGATCGCAAATATCAACTCTGAGCTGAATATCTAGTTCGATAGCAGGCAATGCATTCTCAGTGTAACTATTTGATATTTAAAATATTCAGATTGAAAATAAATTTAATGAAAATGTGCGGAAATAACGAGGGGAAGTGAAGTGTCTAGCTATGGGAAATTAATTTGATTATCGATTTTACAACTTTGTAAAAAAAAAAATAATTTGAAGGCAAAAAAAAAAAAAAAAAATTTAGAAATATTTAAGCTTATCTTGAGCTTTGTGTTTTCACATAGTTGTTCGGCTTGAAATATAACAACAACAACTTAATCTATATACAGTGAAATCTCGCTATAACGCATCTAGGCGGAACCAGAACATGTTTCGCTATATCTATTGATTCGCAATAGGTACTTATTGCTAAAACCTTGGTAAAACGAAATTTAAAGAAATCTGTAAGAACATTTTTACGCTGAGGTTTGGGATAACGGAACTTTAACAGCTTGCCACAAATTTGATTTGCCTTATTTTCGTTATATAGAGGTATTTTCGAAAAACTGCTTCGGACTCAGAAATTCTTCGCTGTATGAAAAACTTCGCAAAAGAGAAGTTTTTCCAAGGGACTTAAAGAAAACTTCGTTATGTTGAGTTCGTTATATCGAGGGTTCACTGTATTTTAGTTTTTCGTCATAGCGAAGTTCGTTATATCGAGGTTTCACTGTATTTTAGATTTCTAAACTTAACAAAAATAAAGTCAGCAATAATAAATCTTAAGTTAAATAATAAACTTTATAACTTAACCTAATTTACAGGTGTTTAGTTTGGATCACTTCAATAAAAAACTTCCCATTTAAGAAGTTTTATTTTGCTTGGAAGAATATTTATCAAGGAATAACTATCTAAACATTTTAATATTATTCATTCATAAAGAAACGATTTTTGCTTTAGTCAAAATGCCTCACCAAAGGTTTTCCAACTCCAGTCTACGGTCCAATTTGTTGGCCCTCATTTGAGGTGAATGTAACATCGCCAGCTGTGGCCGTAGCTGGGGCTAGTAAACGCTTAAGTACGCACATGTTACGCATACTGTGTTGCTTTCAAATGTGCCACGCCCCTGGCTGGGAGTGCTGCCCTCCGCCGTGCGTTGTACGTTTTCTCATTTCGCCTTCATTTACAAAATCTGAGCGTGCGCATTTTTTCACGCCACGCAAAACGTAAACTTATTTTATTTACCCTTTATTTGAGGCTCATTTTTCTTGTGCTTGTGCTTGTGCTTGAGGGAGAGAGACGACGAAGAAGAGAAACGCAGCTTAAGACTGAAAAAGTGTTTTCTTATTTGACACATTTTGCATTTTAAATGCTGAAAGTGTTTGGCTCGACTTATTTGTTGACTAAATAATGACGAAGGCAAACACAATTGAGATGAGAGCTGAGCTCGGGGCGTGGGCCGCCTTGTGGATGCTGTGCACGTGTGGAGCGGACTGCAGTGAGTGAAAGATGTCGCTGATTTGTCATAGCTGCGGCACAAAGCCGACTGACAAAACTCACAATTTATTGGCCAAAATCGCGTGCGTGTCGCTTACATGTTGCAGATGTTGCAATCACAAAGCCTGTTTTGAATTTGTATA
The DNA here is from genome assembly GCA_035047545.1 of Drosophila paranaensis. Taxonomy (NCBI): domain Eukaryota; kingdom Metazoa; phylum Arthropoda; class Insecta; order Diptera; family Drosophilidae; genus Drosophila; species Drosophila paranaensis. Next base: position 1,989,767 of record JAWNPL010000173.1, on the reverse strand, counting down.
TCAATTAGTCATAATTTACGAGCCTCAATAATCAAAGCGATGGAGGCAATGAACTCGCTTTGCTGCACTTGTTGCACCAAGTGTGCTGTGTGTGTCTGCCTCTCTGTGTGTGTGTGTGAGTGGATGGCAAACACATTTGCCACAAGCGCTAATGATGCATTGTGGCTCATGTGTGTGCTGTTGTTGTGGCTGGCTGCAAAAAAAAAAAAAAGCGACTTAAGCGTTTAACACGATCTTCAATTTGCGCGCAAAACACAATGCGAAAGGACGAGTGGAGCAGAGCGGAGAGTGGTGCAGAGTGGTGCAGAGTAATGTGGCCAATACATAACACGGCACAAAAACAAAAAGGCCAGACAAAAGTCGTGCGACGATCGGCATCGGCATCGGGCGGTGCCGAGCCACCAATTGCCTTGGCTATATATATATACATACGATATCCAAATATATATATATATATATGTATACAATACATATGATAGCAGGCTACGTATCGAAGTGCGATGCAACTGCAGCAGCCGAATAGTCATGTGTGCGCCATGCTGTGTCGTAATCGCAAGTTCGTTGCTTAAGTCTTTCGTTTTGCCTGCCACTAAATATATCATCGATGCGCTCCCGCGCTCTCCCACTGCTCTCCCTCTCTCTCTGTCTCTCTCTCTCGCACAGATTGCGACTTAAAAATATGTTGAGTTAAGCTAAACGACGCTGCAGCAGCAGCAGCAGCAGCAAAAAGTGGAAGGCACGGAAAGAATCGCATGTATACGCCCATCAATGCTGCCACCGCAGTGGCAGGTTGAAATGCTGCCCGAAGGGAGCTTCGCGGATCTGGGCACGAAAGCGAAATGTGCTACAGGATTTGCCTGCTCTCCGCACTCGGCACCCTTTGCGGCATTGAAATCGGATCTCGTACTTTCTGCTGTTCTACACGCATACAACAAACAACAACAACAACAACAACGGCAACAACAGCAAATGCAGGTGCTTATGCTGCATACGAGTTCGAGTCTTCGTCTCGCCTTGCCTCTCTGTGGCCCGTTGTTGTACAAAATTAACTACAAACAGCAGTACAAAATATTTTAATTAAAAATTCCTAATCGTGTGCGAAGCATTTTTTATCTGATTTTTGTGGCTGCCGTTGCCCCCAAGACTCAGGGGATTCAGGATCCCGGGGTCCCTGCTAGCCTTACCAATTGCAATGCCAACCAGCCCAACCGACACCAACGCCACCGCCGCAGCGCAGCGCGAATCGGATATGACTGACTAAGCATATACCCTGTAGAAATATGTGTTGTCTTCACACTTGAACTTCGATTGTTATTGAGCTCTTAAGTTAATCTTTAATGATACATATTAATATATATATGTATTCCTTATGCCTGTTCCATACAAATGCCTAGCTGCAGGCAGCCCTCTGGCCATTGCCTTTGTCTACAGGATATAAAAATGTATTAATAAGAAAACGCCAAAAGGCTTGCGTGTGTGCATAGGGAACGTTGCTGCGATCTCTACGCTCCGAGCTGGCCTGCCTTGGCCGCCTTCGCCTCCCTCGCCATGCGGTCTGGGCCGGCTCAGACGTATAATAAATTGCATTTGCCTACCAGCAGATGCAGATATGAGCTGGCGGGCCGTAGGCAGTAGGCAGTAGGCAACGTTGCAGTTGCAGTTGCATGCAAAGTGGCAACGGGCCCGACCAGATATTTTTGCATCTAGATACTTTTGGCAGTAATGTGCGAAAATTTCATTGGGTGTCGAAAAGTTAAGTAGTGCTCGCTGCCGCTGTCTCCGGCTGCTGGCCATCGTCTGCTGCCTCGACTCTGACTCCGACTCCTGCTTCAGCTGCTGCCGTTTCCATTAAATGTGAGAACGCAACATTTGGCTTTTGAGCTTTCAATTTGTATTAAGTTGTTAGCCATTTCGCCCGGTTTGCATAAACGTCCATTGGCCCCAGAAGTCTGGGCAGGCAGGCAGGCAGACTCTCTGGCTTCCCGGCTCCAATTGATGTCCATTGTCAGGCAGCTATTTGATGGCGAAATTGTTGTAAATTGCTGCGTTCGCAAACGACTCTTATCAATTTCACTTGGCTAATTGGTTTCAAATTTATGGACCTGTAATTGATATTTATGTGTGTTGTCTTTTACGATGCGATGCTGCCGTTCCCGTCGCCAACGACTGCCGATGCCAAACAGTTAGCTGACAGCGCACCACCGCTGCCTCGCAGGCATGCCCGCGTAATTGGTCGCCTATTTTGTTATAAATCGTTGGCCAAACCATCCGACTGACGCACGCAGCCAGCACAAGAACCTATCTCAAATAGTCCATAGATATAGAAATCTATAGTTGACATAGCTGAAATACCTCTCTGGATTGGGTGTGCATGTTGCACCACTTACGCAATTTAGTCGGGATGCAAGCTGAGGGTATGCAGCTTGTCTGAGATACTCTGAGATATCTCAGATAGCTCTAGTAGCTTTATGATGCATTTGAGAGAAATGTAGAATTTTTTTTGATATATTTAGAATATAAACTAATTGAAAATTTAAGTTCTAAGTATTTTAATATTCATTTGAAATTAACAACATCAAAGAATCCAAAAAAAGAAAATCGTTTTCAAATCGATTCGATTATTTGTTACGTTTTTGTTTCGTTTCTTTGTTGTTGGTGGTTTCTCAGTGGTGTAAAACGCAACGAAAGACGAAACGAAAACAAAGAACGCGCTAATTAAAAATGCTAAAGTTTTAAGCTTCCATCCCAACGAAATTCCAGCCTCCTTTTCAGCTGTCCATTGCAGCTAGCTATTCCTCCAGCCAGTACAAGCAGATCTGGAGTCCAACTTAGCACAGTTCGGCTCAGTTCTTCTTTTTTTTTTCTGGCCGGTTTTTGGGTCTCACTCTTGTTGTTGTTGTTTTGTTTTCGGCTCTTATTGTAGTAGTAAACAGCGGTCGGCTGTCGATTCTGGTGTTCTGCTGTTGTTGCTGCTGCTGCTGGCTGTCAGTCGCGGCTCGCCGGACATGAACGACGAATCCGCGGCGGGAGTAGCAGTCAGCAGTCGGCAGATTGAGGCTACAACAACGCCCAAGCCAAGAGTGAGATTGAAGAAGAGCGAACCATTCATCTTTAGCCGTTCGAGAAGGCCTTCGAAACTGGTCTGACAGTCATTTGTTGGGCCTCCCCCTCTCTCTGTCTCTCTCTCTCTCTCTGTCTCTCGCCCTGGCAGGGTCTGGGTTAGCGTGTTGCTTATCCAATCCGCTCGGCTCCAAATTTCCAATGAAATGCTGAAAATGTTGCCGCTGCAGGACTCAACATGCTGCCTTTATAGGTATTTTAATTAGTTAAAATTCTATAGACACACAATTAACCCAAACAAACAAAGCAAAGCAAACCAAAAACCAAAAACCAATGGAAAGAACAAGAGAATTCCAAGAGACCACCAAGGAAAACAGTCTCCGGTGGCTTGTAAACATAACTCTTAACTCTAAACGATTGACAATTTTTCTATGTTTGATCTCCGAAATTGATTAAGACCTAATGAAGCCAAATAAGCTTGAAAATCCAATAAATGACGTGATTACGCTTCGGCCTATAAGGATTACGATTACGATCTTCACTTGAGTGTATTTAATTTTCAATTTCCAAAGCTAAATTAAACTGTCGACTTAAGGCTGCGGCCTGTGCGTGTGACACAAAATCGACATTCAGCCCGACAGTGACAAGTGGGTGTGCGAGTGTATGTGTGTGTGTGTGTGTGTGACAGAGCCACCACCACCACTGACACTACCACCACCACCACCACCACCATCAATATCAAGAGCACCAAGCACTACATCATCTACAACATATGACGCGGCAAGTAAAAGTGATCTAGTTCTAGAGGGTTAGACTTGAATATACCCTGCACTCAGCTAGGCATTACAGCTCTCTCTTTTCATATACTTTAAGCTAAATGTAGTTTTTAATCATTTCAATACATGTTTAACAGCTGGAACGGATTATGAATGTGATATGCATATAGAGACTTACATATATTTATGGACATTACTATAGAGATATAAGTATGGAAGGATTAATGTACACATGGAAAATATAGAAAAACATGTGAAATATTGACAAACGGATCTTGATAGTATTAACGCTATATACTAAATATATGGTCAAAGATAATAAGTTAAGGTTGTTTTGTAGTAAGTTTCCTATTATAGACAGTAAAAGGTATTAGCCCGTTAATTACTTTCGATATAGGTTCAGAAAAAGAACTGATAATTCATGGAGAATTCTTCAAAATAAAATCTCCTATATATATTATCCAAAATTCATTTGCAATACATTCTGAATCTAGTTGACTTTACTAGAAATTGCTATATCGACTCTAAGTTCATTCTAATCTTTAATCATATACGAGCAGTCGGAAAATGCAAACTGTATATAGAAATCTATATACTGTGCTATATGGTATAGTATACTTATGTGCAATATATACCACAATCTCTCTTACTATAATTTACAATCTCTCAAAAATCTCTTCCCGCCTGTTACACACTCATACAACAAACTAATATACCCTCTTCTACACATTTCTAATAGGTTTAGGGTCCGCAAAAGAAAAAAACTTGCCACACTTTTTATTGTTTTGTTTAATTGCAAACAAGTGGGCGGTGGGTTGGGTTGTTGTTAGTTCATGGTGGTGCTGATGGCTGGGGTGGTGGTTCGCTGTAGCTCTCGTGCCGCACTCGAAAATTGTAACAAAATGAAAAAGGAACAACAAAAATGATAAATGATTATGCGCACTTAACCCCTTGTCGTCCCGCACAGCTGTTGGGTTTTCCGACGCCGGTGCGTAACACAAGCACGAAAAAACCAAAAAGAAAAGATATGAAAAATAAATAACAACTAAAAATCAAAGCCGAGCCGGCGAGCCACAATTGTCAGTGGTTGTCGTTCGGTGGTGCTTGGCTGCGGCTTGGCTTGGGCGCACTTACAGCCACGAAAATGCAATAAAAACGTGCGTCTGCCCTGACTTCATGTAAATCATGTCAATCGTCGAGTGGCGCAAAATATTTTGTAGCCACGCCAAATGAAGCGTAGACAACGGCAGCAGCAGCAGCAGCAGCAGCAGCAGCCGCAGCAGCATCCACTCACAAATGAGCATCCTGCCTGGCACAAGAGCCATCCATGCACACACGGACATTCGGCTGCTGATCGCAATCACCTGAAGGTAGCCAAAGGCAGCTCCGGGCACCATGCCCCATGCCCCATGCCCCAAGCCTTATGTGCGGGGCGTCTCTGGCGTGAACGTGCAAACATGTTGCACATGAGAGAAGCTGCCGCTAAAGTACTTGTACTTGTCATATTGTTATGGATTTATGGCAACACGAACAGCGCCATAAAAATGGCATATGCACGTGCATGGATTTTGGGCTGCAGTTGCAAATCCAACCCCTCCCACCCCCTGCCCGCCCTGCCAACCACCCGTCGATTGGCCCGGCGAGCACGCGCAGTTCCCTTCCTGTTGTCAGTTTCGATTACAGCGAACCCTCCCCTCGACCTATCGCTAATTAATCGCCTTTGTTCGTGTTATAATTTGATGCGTACGAGAAGCATGTTTGCCTTACTGATTTGCCTCTACGTACATAGAGCCTAAGGGCGGCTCTTCATTGCGGCCAGGCGAAGGGCGTTAAATGAGGCATGCACTGATCGTCCTGATGAACTGATATATCAACTCTCTCTCTGTCCCCTTGGCAACATGTGCGAGGTTCACAGCGGCAGCGACAAGTGCGGAGCAGAACAAATGGAGAGAACAAACGATGAGAGAAGTTGCTGAATCAGGTGAATGAGATGGATGAGGATAATTATTAGGGTGGGTCATATATAGGGCAAGCTGAAAAACCTACATCTATATCTACATCTATATCTATATCTATATCTATATCTATATCTATATCTATATCTATATCTATATCTATATCTATATCTATATCTATATCTATATCTATATCTATATCTATATCTATATCTATATCTATATCTATATCTATATCTATATCTATATCTATATCTATATCTATATCTATATCTATATCTATATCTATATCTATATCTATATCTATATCTATATCTATATCTATATCTATATCTATATCTATATCTATATCTATATCTATATCTATATCTATATCTATATCTATATCTATATCTATATCTATATCTATATCTATATCTATATCTATATCTATATCTATATCTATATCTATATCTATATCTATATCTATATCTATATCTATATCTATATCTATATCTATATCTATATCTATATCTATATCTATATCTATATCTATATCTATATCTATATCTATATCTATATCTATATCTATATCTATATCTATATCTATATCTATATCTATATCTATATCTATATCTATATCTATATCTATATCTATATCTATATCTATATCTATATCTATATCTATATCTATATCTATATCTATATCTATATCTATATCTATATCTATATCTATATCTATATCTATATCTATATCTATATCTATATCTATATCTATATCTATATCTATATCTATATCTATATCTATATCTATATCTATATCTATATCTATATCTATATCTATGTATCTATCACTTGAGCTTCTACATTTATTCCTATGTTTATTTATATTTTTGAATGCTTTCCTGATTTATACCTAAATATTTTTATTTATTTGAAGGTTTACTTAACTAACTGTCGAGAAACCACACAAAGTACTTACCGCATTGGTAAAATATGGTGCATAAATATGTAAGACCAACAGACGGCTATAAAAAGGTTCATAAACAACTAACCTCTGGCAATGTTTTTCTTTTACAAGCCCTCCAGCTCTACCCTGGTCTGCCTTCTGTTGCCTTCCATCTTAACCACATAGTTAAACGCCCGCCGTCGCCACCGACCCGACGGAAGCAACAAGAAACCGCTTCGAACAATGATCGATAAATAGATATCCTGTAATGTCGACTCTCAATACAATCTCATTCAATATTCACCTCTCAGCTGCTTATTCAAGACACCCTCTTTGTTAACTTTACAGGGTGGGGCAACCGCCAAACACTTGAAAAGTCTGTCATAAAATTTGAGTGGTGCCAAACCGCCAACTGGTTGGAAATTGCCAACATATTTGACTGTTTGCCTAATGAGCCCAGCCCGCACGGGGGTTGCACCAAACGTTGTTGCCACTATCACCGCCTGTGCGTGTGTGGTTGGGTGGTGCTGGCAGAATTTGTAGGACGCGTTTAATTGCGTGCAGCCTTCGCCGCTTTGATTACTCAATATGTTTGATTTTTGGGATTTATGGCGTGTGCTCTGCAAAGTCTTTCGAGTGCCACTTGTGCAGCTGTCAAAGTCGGTGGCCAAACGGTGCATGTGCTCACAATAGAGCTGGACAGAGATATGAAGTGAAATAGTTTATAGATACATAAACTATATGTACATATAAGTTGGTTTAACACAAAACTAAAAGCCAATTTCAACAGAGAAATGGCAGTAAAGTGTAAGAAAATAAACACCTGTAGACCGCAAGCAGTTGCTGCCTGACTCAGCCAGTGGCCGCTCGCCTGGCTGGCTATTATTAGCCGTAAGCCAAAAACAATGTAAGCCACAGTCGGCCAAGACAACAGCGAGGCACAGTGCAAAAGTAATCCCTAGAGTCCGATAGCCACCGACGCAAAAGCTGTTGCTGTTGTAGAAGTTGCTGTTGTTGCTGTTGCTGTTGTTGCTGTTGTTGCTGTTGTTGCTGTTGCTGTTGTTGCTGTTGGTGCTGTTGTTGCTGCCTTTTAGCCAATTTTGATATAACTGAAAGCGTCAATTATACGTGAAATTTATGATGCCGTGTGAAGAATAACACCAACTTGCAACATATTTGGACAGCGTGTTGCTGTCGCTGTCGCCGTTGCCCCGTTGGACAATTGTCGCTCGGGGATTTCGTAGATATGCGGCTGATAATGGGCATTGTGGTGCACTTTTTCTCACTGTCTCACTGCAAAAGATGACAAAGGTACCCATGCGGCGGCGGCTGCTAGCGTTTCAAGTTGTTGTTGCTCTTGGTACGCCCACCAGCAACAGCAACAGCAACAGCAGCAGCAGCAGCAGCAGATGCGGCAGCAACGGCAACTGGCTAGGCCAATGGCTAGAGAAGACATTTTGGGCACACACCAAGTCAATTTGTTTTATCTATTGTCGAACAAGAGTCATGTCACAACGGCACAATGAGATTTAGTGTTGTTGTTGTTGTTGCTGTTGCTGTTGCTGTTGCAGTGCCTAGTTGCAGCAACAATGGTGCGGCAGAGCAAATCAGCGACATGATTCGATATTTAGATATGCGCGCTAAGAAATATGAGCCGCTAACAACACGGCAACAGCAACAGCTACAGCAACAGCAACAACAATAGCAATAACAACAAAAGATGCTGCCGCGTTGTTGTCTGCTGTCTGCATGTAATTGCCAAGTTTGTTGCTTAAGTCTTTTGTTTTGGACAACGACAACAACAACAGCAACTATCGATAGCCCAAAGAGTTGCATTTAAATTTGATTTATACACACTCGAGCTGCATATAATTGGGCAGAGTCGCGCCGCGCTGTCTGCGCCGCAACTCTGCGCTAATAATTGGGCCCCAAAATGGGCAGCTCTCCTCATATTTACGGTGGGCAGCCAGAGCTTGGGTCTTACTGCAGCCTTTTACTGTTATTCCAGGTGTTAATTGTGCGCCGGGAGCAGTGCAAGTGAAACGTGTCCCCGAGACGTGCGCTGGCCACGATCGGGCCATAAAACGCTAATGAAACGCTTGGGCCAATTGCGGAGGCTGCCGTGCGGCATTTTAACTAGATCTAGAGCGTTTATAAACATAATTAAGTTGGAATCATAAAAAAGCGCCTCAAGACACATACATGCATACACACGCATGCGTGTAGGCAGCAACAGCAGCAGCATCAGCAGTCGTCGCAGCAGCAGCCGAACGCCAACGACTTCCACTTCGGAACGGGGCAACTCCGTTTAGCAAGTGAGTCGCGCAGACCGCAGGCAATGCTCGGGCGACCAATCAGCGTCGGGCTAAAGAGCGCCGCGCGAAGAGAGAAACCGGTTGGCGTGCTAAGAGAGCGACAAAGCTCGGAGTGAACGTGCCCAGCGGCAATGCCAGACGCCGTCAGCGGCAGCTCCCAATCAGTCGCAACTTGACGCCTGAAGCGCACGCAAGCAGCGAGCGGAAGTCAACGTCGCAATTGAAGGCAAGATCTCGATATCGAACTCGAACGCGAACGCGAACTCGAACAGTGGCCAGCTTTGGCGTACGCCGGTTCGTAAATATCAGTGCTGCTACAGCTGGTGGTGGCTGGGCTGCCGAACTGCCGCTAGTCGCTCTCTTGCCGAACGCTCTCTCGCGTGAGTTGCTCCGCCCCGTGTGGTGTTTAGTGTGTGGTGGCAACTGCTGCAGGCTGGCCGAACGCCGCAGGACACGCTTAATAGCAAAGTATTTAGTCGACCGTCGTGCTTCGAGCAGTCAAGAGCACTTTTGCAGCGGTGCAACTGTAAATGCCTAAATGCCAATTGGATTATGTGTGAGTGTGTGTGTAGAGACTATATGTGTGTGATCAACAACAACAACAACAATGATAATCAATGAAAATGATGTGAAAGTGTTAAATGTGCTACAATTAAATTGAATTGCTTGCTGATTACAGCAAATGATGGCAAAGCAGAAAGCCAACAAGTAATCAACTCAATAACAATAGCAACAATCGACATGTGTGCACGTATGTGTGTGTGCGTGTAATTTATATGAATTTATTTACTTTTTTTTCCCAACTGTCGATTTGACTTAACATAAATCAAAGCTTCGAAAATCTTCGGCTCAGCGTGTGATTCTCAGTGCGAATACGAATATTATAACGGAAATAGCGCTCAATTACGCGTACAATACGCACACACACATGCATACACACACACAATAAATTTGTTAATAAAAGCACTAAAGTAAAAGTGCAAACAATGCGAATGAGAATGCGAATGCGAATGTGTTCCTTGCCCCCGTCAGAGTCCACAATAGCCGCAAACGCAACGGTTTCATTGATAACGCAGACTCAGAGCTACACACGCACACACACACACACAGGCACAAATGCAAACCAAGTGGAATCGAAACACGAGTGAAAGAAAGCAAATAGCAGCAGCACAATAAATACACACACACAGAAACACAGCTGCATATAGGATGTGTAAATAGCGCATAATGCACGATAGCAACAACAGCAAGGGATAATAAAGAGAGAGAGTGAGAGCGGGAGCGAGAGAGCGAGACGAGTGTAGAACGAGGGCAATGCTTGCATATGGCTGAGCTTACGCTAAGGAAGAGCGGGAGAGCTTTCATAGCTGTAACTAAAGCACTGCTGAGCCAGGCACTGCTCGCATAATTAGCTGATAGCAAACAGCGACAATCAGCTGAACTAGTATAACTCAGTATAAGAGCTGCCATATGCGCTTATACTCGTGCTTCGTGCTTATACTCGTATCTTCTAAGTCCCGTGAGCTCAGTTCTGTTTTCAGTTGTCATATTTGATTTCCCTCTCATTGCAACTTCAATTGCGCCAATTGGCAAGTGCACCCTTTGGTCCACTTCCGGTCGTGCCTGCGGCCGCTCTCACAGCGACTCAAAGTCAACGACTTCCGTTCGCCCGGGGCAGTGCGAGAGGGCAAGGAGCGGCAGCTGGAAGCGTAGCAAATTACTTAATTAAATGGACAATTAACACCCGATCAGCATCGAGTGCTGGCACAGGCCAAGTCAATAGGCAGCAGCTACGTGGGCGGGGGGCAGCAACAGGGGGCAGCGTGAGTAATGTGGGCAACAGTGAAAATATCTGTAAATTAATATGCGCACAAGATGCAAATTGCCTGTGGCCAAAGACACCGCAGCAGCAACTGGCAACTTGCAACTTGCAACTTGCCACTTGCAACTTGCCACTGCAGCAGCAGCAACAGCAGCAGCAGCAGTGTTAAATTAACATAAATTGAATTGCATTTGCATTTGCTGCACGTTGAGCCGCTTTGCGGTTGCTGCGGTTGTGCAGCCACAAGCAACTGTTGCTGCCAGCACAACAACAGCAACAACAGCAACAACAAATGCGTGTCAATTAGCGTTGATGATGCGTGCTTAAAGGCAATGAGAAATGGATTTTACAGGCACTCGCCAGTAGTAGTAGTAGTAGTAGCTGTGTTTCGATTCCATTTTGTTTGACAATTGCCTGAACAACAACAGCAACAATACTAACAGCAATATCAATAACAACAGCAGCAACAATATCAAACGTCATATCAAGTGGAAGTGTAAAGTGTATGGAAAACGAATGAGCATTAAATAAGAAATATATGCAAAGCACAACAGCAACAGCAACAGCAACAGCTACAGCTACAACAACAGCTGTAATAAGCAATAATAATAAAAGTTCGTGATAACAACATTAACAACAACAGCAACATGCCCTGACGAAGCGACAACAATACGAATATATATATAAAGTTACAAATATACAACATATAGTTATCTGGGCAATGGGCTAATTAATGGCCAATCTGTGTGCGATACTTGTGCCAAAAAGTGGTTCATCAACAACAACAACATAAACAACAACAATAACAACAACAACAACAATAATCATAAGAAACAACAAACAACCAGCATCGTCTGCAGCAGCAGCAGGCGGCAAAACGTTCGCAAACGCGCACAGAATGTACAAAATGTTTAGAAAACATTTTCGCCGAAAACCAACATCGACAACGACAACAGCAACTGCGACAGCAACAACAGCAACAGCGAGAGAATCAACAATGTCTGCAGCGAGGCAAAGGCAACGGCAACGGCTGCGTTCGCTGATCGACGATTGCCGATCATTAAAGTCTGCCTGCAACTTAATTGCTTTAATTTTAATATTGTTAGTCCATAAGGTAAGCAAAGCCCCCACAGCAACAACAACCCCTACAATTCGCCAGACCTCATGCAAAAACGGAAAAAGCAAAAGAGTTAAACAACTTGAGCTGAAATATGCGGGTGTTGCTTTGCCCAATGTTGATTTCTCGTTAGCCAAAATGAAGTTGATTCAACTTTTGGCTCAAAGTGTGTGTGCGAGTGTGTGTGCGAGTGTGTGTGCGAGTGTGTGTGCGAGTGTGTGTGTGTGTTGTGTGGGAACTGATCGATGAGGGTGCCCAAGAACTGTGGAATTGCAAACATGGCAAAAGAGCAGCGAGCAGAGTTGCTGCTCGTAAAGGGCGACAAGTGAGTGTCATTAGCATGATATATATCAGTAGTCGGGCATCGGGGCATCAGGGCGGACGTATCAGTTTCAGCATGTGAGATATATAGCCAAGAACTTACTATGATTTATAGTGCTAGATTAACTGATCAGCTTTTATATGGAACCCAGCTGAAGTCATTCATAAAGTTTAGCTGCGAATCTTAATCAAATTCGATGCGAATGAAGCGAATAAAGCTTGGGGTTTGGCTAAAATCTTTCAGCTAAAAGAATTTTGTTTAATCAGATATTTCTCTCACATGACTTCAAGCTCAATAAACCAAGGTATATTTTACTAAATATTTACTAACTTTAGTAGATATCTGAAAACTATCTGACACTATATACCCTATTCATATATATATAAATATATATATATATATACATATATATACTTTGGCTTACATCCCGTCTTTCATTTTGTGTTGAGTTAACACTTCGTATTCAGCTCTATAAAACTCTAATTAGGTTTTATCCAAAATTAGTTTTATGGCTTTTACTACTGCTATGAAGCCATCAAAGCTGCGCTGATTCCACTGAGAAGCAGTTGCTCTCAGCCAACCCGACTGCTCTTGTTCCATATAAATTGGGCTGTAATACGCCCGATATCAATCAGAGTTGAGTAATGTGTGTAAGCCTGGATTTACATTACCCTTTTTCGGGTATTTATGATACTCGGAACTATTTAGGCAGAGAGTAACATGTATCTATCAGAGCAGCGCTGGGCAGCATTCCGAGAGTATGTTGGCCTTGCCGCTGCTCCAGCTGGTTCCCACAGCATCCGCCGCACCACCAACGGTAGTCGTTGCCTACAGAGTTTCTATTTAGGGGCGTAGGCATCATAAAGTGTTATACAAAGTGCCTAAACATGTATTGAGATGCCAGCGCAGATGCCTGCGAGGCAATTAAACAGACCGAACGAACGGTCCGAAGATACATAAAATTAATCGCGTTGCCTGCGATCAAGAATATATATATATGTACATACATATATATGGGGGTTTTGTAAATACATAAAGACAAACAACAATTTGATTAATACGCGACCAGCCGCAGCTTCGGCCATTAGAATGCCCAGGCCTAATCCACAGCACAGGGCTATCAAATTGATTATACACATTTATCTGAGTCTCCAACAACAGCAGCAGCAACGGCAGCAGCAACGGCAGCTCTCGAGTGCATTGATTTCGGTTAAGACTGGCGATAAAAGTCGTCGTCACATGAGAAATGGCCTTCTAAATGGTCATGGTTTAGCTCAACATTGTTATGCTCGCTCAGGGACTCAAAAAGGAGTATATTAGGTTTAAGGGAAAGTTTGTGTAATTACTTATGAATATATTTTATTCCAATTTACATATGTATGCGGAGCAGATATATCGCATCAAATATCATCATTCGAATATAGTCTATTCTGATCGAGTCATCTTGCAGTGGACACACAGAGGCATAACGAGCTGCGTAGAACAGACTTTAGTTTATTCTCCCGAAAAAGAATATATATATATAATTTTCAAGATCTACTTTCAATGTCGATTCAAGCTAGATCTTTGTACATCTTCTATATCTTTAAAACTTTTGCCATTTTGGGACGGGTATTTCATAGTCATTACTCGTTTCCTTTACTATTTAGTTATTAATTAAGCAAAGGAAAAGTGAAATATTTTGTGGCTGGGCTTAGTCTGTCGCTTCCAGGAAACGCGAGTGGTCAGCGTGAGTGTCACTGATCAGCGATCAGCGATCAGCGATCGTGGGGCGTATTAACCCAGTTATGAGCGTACAGGAATCAGCTTGAACCGCCGAGCTGAGGCGGCCGCATAAGGCCTGACATTTATTGATCATAAGCTGCGTATTAAACTGGCAGTCGGCGGCAACTGTTGAAGATATTCATAAAGATATATGCATACATATATACACACATATATATATATATTCATATACATATCTATATAAGTTTTTTCGCCTTCTTCTTGCCATTCGAAAGTCGCACAAAATGAGTTGGCGAATTGAGCATTCAGCTCCCACGATCGTTTTGTTTGTACAACTTGTTGTTGTTGCTGCTGTTGTTGTTTATCGCAACGCTTAAGGCATTAACAAAACGTTCCGCACTGCAGTTGCTGGGCTCATTAGGGCGAAAATTATTGTTACAGGCGCCAGTTGATGAAAATATAATTACGTGATCTTCGAAATGGAATATCGCATAAATTTGTGCATTTAACTTCATTAAACCGATGCACTAAACTTAATATGTTTATATATTTAGCACAAGGCTTAAGCCGCACCACAAAAATGGTTCATTCGAGTCGAGTTGATCAGGGAATATGTAAGGCTTAGAGTAAGGCAGTCGAATTGAGAACTTGAATGAAGAGCTTGATGAGGTCTGGTCAATGGTGTCTGTTGGTTAGTTTCTTATCTTATTTCAGTTATAGTTAGTATGTGAGGGTATATAAGAATGAGATTATACATCAGGCGTGCAGCAATGAGAATATGTTTGAACTGATCTTGAAATTTGTAAATTTTTATATTTTAATATTAGTTTTGTGTCTTTTCATTCATTTCCTATTTCTACCCTTCATGCCGTGAATTCATTTTCCACAAAGCCAGTGTGAGTCATCCGACTAGATTCTTGTAAAATCACGAAGCATGAAAAGCGGAAAACTGCTTGAAAAATGGGAACAGATAGTAGCTCTTTAGCTACCATTGCTCACCTATAGGCAATGCTTTAAATAGTATACAGAAAAACTTAAAAACCTTTTAGTTGCTGTAATAATATACATATATTATAAATATTTTTGTTTGGCTAATAATATGATAGTTATATTATGCTTCTTCTTATCAAAGAATATCTATATTCTAAATATTCCATAATTTTATCAAACTTTTTATCAGGCAAAAGCTTTGATCAACTTTTACTTACTTCATAATATTATATTATTAGTTCTATAGACAGAGTCAGTGGACAGAACAAATTCCTTCCTGCCTGAAGAGTCTTTCAATATATGAAATATGTCCCCTCTTAAAGGCTTCTCTTATGCCATGCTCTCCCTCAGATGTAACTGACCATCAGTTGAGGTAACTCCACGCAGATATCAGAGTAGATCAGCTATTTCACAACTTCAAGTGACTTTCTCATATTGATATTTAGTCTTAGCATTTTTTGGAATCTATATGTATATAGTATTTGTAAAATCAATTCGAGAGCCTCTTCTGGTATTTGGCGCCGCATTACGAATCGTTTGAGGCATTTCATGGGCATTATCTAATCGAATTGATTACGTGAAAAGTTTGTATCGAATATTAGCGCTTGATTGCGAGAATCAGAAATTGTGGCAGCTGTGGCAGCTGCACTTGCCATGAATGAAAATGCAGGCGCAGGAGAGAGAGAGAGAGAGAGAGATGGAGAGGGAGAGGGAGAGAGAGAGAAATGTGATAAATAAATAAGTAAGCAGGCAAACCGGTTGGGAGCAGAGATCTGATCAAGAATCCAATCAACTTGCCGCTGGGGCACTGACCAAATGCTTGCAGCACAATGCGGCAAACAAAAGGCACAGCGCAGATCCGACTGCTGAGAACTCAGCCCGGACTGTGGCAAGTGGCAAGCATTGACTGCATTGATTGATCTATGGGTTGATCAACAATGCGCGCTCGCCTGCTCCGACAACTTCAGCGCTTGAATAACAACAACAACAACAACAACCACGACGACAACAACCACCAACTCAAGTGCAACTTAAAGATTCTTCTTTTTCCTCGCTATATGTGGCGCACAGGTGCACGCACAGGCGTCGAGCAGTGCGTCCGTCCAACTGCCGTTAGCCCCGGCAGAGAGATCGGCCTGGAGCTAAATTGCAATTTATTTCTAATAAACTTATCAACGCTGCCAGCTACCAAGTGCTAGGCGCACGAAGCCCAGCGATAAATTTCGTGAAATATGAAACCATAAAAGCGGCCGGCTAAAAACTTTTCATTAGCATATTTTTCGCTCGGACTTTGTAATGAACCCTAAACTACAAACTTGATGGCCATGGCCGGAGACTGGGACGGAGCGAGACGGAGCGAGACGGAGCGAGACAGAGCGAGACAGAGAGGGAGAGAGGAAGTTCTAAGTTATGGGCAAACATTATGTGGAAATGGGTAAACTTTATGTGCAGCTTCTTGGCCGATCTAATGTGTTATTAATTTTATGGCAAATGCGCCTATCGATAGGCTCTCGATTTGCAATGCTACCAGTTAGCCAGCTAGGCAGTTAGCCAGCTAGGCAGTTAGCCAACTCCAGCTGTTATGGCCAACAAAAGGCATTCTAAATTGTATAAGCCGGCTGGATATCTCGTTTGATTAAGTGAGCCACAACCACAAAGCGCTTTGTGTTTGAAAATATTTCTCATTATTTTC
The DNA here is from genome assembly GCA_035047545.1 of Drosophila paranaensis. NCBI lineage: Eukaryota > Metazoa > Arthropoda > Insecta > Diptera > Drosophilidae > Drosophila > Drosophila paranaensis. Next base: position 1,973,064 of record JAWNPL010000173.1, on the reverse strand, counting down.
ATGTTTCATTTGGCCGGCAGATTTATCAGACTTCATTCCCGTTTCCAATCTACGTCTGGCGCTCCTTTCATCCGGCTACAACAAGAAAAACTATATTTATATATACATATATATATGTATGTCTGTTTTCATCCATTTTGAATTTCTTTCTCGTGTTTTTTAATTAAAACCTCTACCGTAGCCCAATCAGAGCGCCCTAGGTGGCTTATTAGTTTTTACAACGAGCGAACGCAGCGACGGCGGTGTTGAGCATATTATTTGATATTGGGTACGGTTAGTGCTAGATAGGAGAGGTTCCAAGTGGTAGGGGTAGGGCTGGCCCAGGCGGGGACTTATTTCGGTCTTGTACGCTTATTTAGCTTATGGCTTCGTTATGGGCCGTGATTGATTTGAACGATTCGAAATTTGTGTTTACATGTTTTTTTTTTTTTTTTGCTTTTTTCTTGTATTTTATTTTCATTTCGTCTGCGGCTTATTGCTGATGATGTACCTTTCGATTTTTACAGATATCCGCAGCTGGTAACTTCGAGCTGGAAATATTAGAAATCTCAAATACGAACAGCCATCTGCTGAGCGGCTACTGCTGCGGCGTGCCCACGGAGCTGCGAGCCACCAAGACGACGGGTAAGTTACGCCCAAATCGAATATAGCTCATTAAACTAATCATATGACGTATACTATATATACATATTTATATATATATATGTACATATGTGTGGACATTGCATAACTGACACACATTTTAATCAGCCTCAAATTTGTTTCGTTTCTAAAATGCTTTTATCGCCCGAAAAAAGAGTCTTATTACGCTGAAGGTCAGACTTTTTGCGAATGTTTTGTTTTCATTTCTGTGTAAAATGTTATTTCAGTTTTATTTCTTTTATCTTTGTGCAAATTAATGATATTTTTTAGTATTTTTTTTTTAAGTTTTCTAAGTTTTCAGCTCATTTACATATACTTTATTACTTTAGTCTTTTATAAACCATTTAATTATAGTTCTTCCATTTCAAATATCTTTCACAGGCTGCTCGCCCTGCACGACGGCCTTCCGGCTGTGCTTAAAGGAGTATCAGACCACGGAGCAGGGTGTCAGCATATCGACGGGTTGTTCGTTCGGCAACTCCACCACGAAGATACTTGGCGGCTCGAGCTTTGTGCTCAGTGATCCGGGCGTGGGTGCCATTGTGTTGCCCTTCACATTTCGTTGGACGGTAAGTTGTTGGCTCTTCCTCTTCCTCTTCCTCTTCCTTTGCTTGTTGCTGAGCGCAGCGAAACGGAACCAAAGCCCTCTCTGCTCCCACTGTTCCTTGGCTTCATAAAAAACGCACACTTTTGGCACGAGCTGGCGCATCGATAGGGCTGAGCAGCCGGGGGCAGCTGCGGGTGTGTTCCGCATGGAGCACACAGACGCGAGACGTCATCGCGGAATTTCTAGCGATAAGCCCGAGCGCTGGCAAGCGACGCGGCAGGGGGCAGGGGGCAGGGGGTAGGCGGCAACTGCAGCAGTGATAAGCGGCACTCGGTAGTAGTCTATTGCTCTAACGATCTACGGAGAATGTATCGCAGTTTCCGGTCTTAGCAAAGCAACCAAAGAGAAGAGAGAAAAAACCCAAGCGAACCCATGAAAAGAAAGAAAGATATATTATTGAGCCGCTTGCGTGGGCTGTCCACTTGGCTAGAAGTAGGGTTATTGCTGTACAGTAGTCGAAAGCATAAATATTCAAGTCATGTTCCGACTTAAGACTCTGCTAAACACATACGTATATGCCGATGTATACGAAGCCTATACTTAAGTATCTGTGGCAAATAAATCACGGACTGCTGCCACTAAAAAGCCGCTTACTCAGTTACCCTGCTGGCCGCATATATAAAAAGCAATTAAAAATTATGTTTTATGTTTTTCCTTTTAGTTTTTTGTTTGCTACACATATATATACAGATATAAATATATATATATTACTTTGTTGCTGTTGTTTTAAGCCTCTTTCGGTGCGCCCTCGTCTCGGATTCTGGGCCTGGCATTAATTAAGTGCGCATAATGCGGGCTTATGACTGCTAAAATGTGGCATATTTCGACTGTTCTGCGGCTGCGTCGCGCTATAAAGCATAAGCCAAGTCAACGCCACCAAACGTAACCTGGGCTGGGGCGCGGTTGCCAGTTAAATGTATACACTGTTCGGCAAGTTGAAAGGGGTATATTAGCTGCAAGATATCTGAGCTTCGCAATCAGGAATCTGCAGTTAGAGGCTGATAAACCTAGACAAGTCTGCTTTAGACTTTAAAGTTAGTTTTCCCTCGTAGCTCGTCTAGAAGGTAGAGTATGTCTCGGCTGCTTATACCCCACTGCAATGCTCTTGTTTTAATGCCAGTCGCGACTAGTCTTTTATGCGCCTTGTCTTAAACGAAACGAAGAAAAAAACGGCAATGTTTTGGTAATGTACAAACACAGAACTAACTTGGTTAACAATTACACGCCTTCCTCGACACTGCCAACTAATTCTGCTGATGGCCATAAGCCAAACGCTGACGGCAACGGCGACTGCGACGTTAGCGGCGGCAGCGATGTCGGCATGCGCATGCGCCGTCGTTTACATTAAGCGACTGTGGGCTAGGGAGCTGCCGGCGCGCATGCGTCAGAGCCGGCTCTGTGGACTGGGGGTCTGTTCTGGAGTTCGGGCCCGAGTCCGCGTCGAGTCTGAATCTAAGTCTGACTCTGTGCCGGCGCAGTGTCGTGGTCGTGGCCTGAAGTGCGGACAACCTGTTTCGTGGGAACATTACCTTGTCGCGCTTGTCGCTTGGCCGATGGCGATACGTTACGCTTCGCTATGGTTTCGCTTTAATCTTGGCCTGGCTGCCTGCCTGCCTGCCTGCCTGCCTGCCTCACATGTGCATATATTTATAAATGTATATGTATGTGTGTATATATATATATCTGGTTGGGCCTTATGCGCGACTCAAACGAAACCTGGCAAATGTTTGCCCTGGCGTCGGCATTGGCAAATTCTGCATACAACGGCAATATTTGCTGACTGAAATCTCAAGAAGCCTTTCACAAAATCACGAAATCTTCAAAATACAACAACAACAACAACAACAACAACAGCAGCAGCAACAAAGACCGAAAAATATCAAGCTGCCGATATAAGCGAGTTGTTACTTTTGTTGTTGTTGTTGTCTCTGTGCTGTTGGATGCGTCGCAATTGTCCCACTTTTATTGAATGACTTTTTTGTTGTTGTTGTTGTTGTTGGCGGGGGTCTTCGACTGGGTTGATTGAGTGAATGGCACGTTAAAACTTATAAACATGACTTATGAAATACTTCAAGCACTTGTTCCAGCTGAAGCAGCAGCTACAACATCATCAGTAGTCCCCCCGCCCCCCGCCCCCTCTCACACACAGCCTCCCCGATTCCCGCAGTCGGCACAGCTTCAATGTAACTGTCAAATACTAACTCCAACAGGCCCATCGAACTCTTCGAAAACCCGAACAAGAAATATACACATACTCTATGAATTTCACTTGACAATATTTTCAACTCTTCTGCTGGAGTGCGCGTGCGCAATCATCCAAAATTCTCAAGTGGAATTTGCTGCTCTTGCTCCACTTTTAAATACATACATACACATACACTCTACAGAGTGTATGTATGTCTATATGAGCTGAATGGCATTCCCATAGCTGGGCTGCCCCCACATGCAGCTATATTTGGAGTCGCACAGAAGAAGAAACCAACTCGAAAGCTTTCGTTTGTGCCCAAATGGTCCAATGTCATTGATAAAAAGAGAGGGAAGGAAAAAGATGGCTAGATGAAAGTGGGTAGGTTATTTGTCTAGCTCAGCTGTTTGTTGGTCTTCTCGGCTGCCAAGTATGGCCAGCTGCTTGACAGTTTGTAAACATTTCAGTGGCCAATTGAAAGCTCAATGAGGCTGTCTTCTTTGCTACTTGATTTTGGCCACAATTGACCAGAGCGTTAGGTGAAAATGTTTATTTGTATGCCCATAGAATTACTAATGCCTTAAATTGAATAGATAAATGTCTCTATATATACATATGTGTATACAAAAATATAATTAAATATATAGAAATATTTTAGAAGCTTCAAAGTGGGACTTTGATGGAAACAATTGACCAAATGGAAGAACGGATTTGATAGAGAGCTCATCAAAAAGCCAAAGTCAAGAACAAATTGAAGTTGTATGTTTTATTTAACATATCCAACTCTTAACAGTGACTTAACATAAGGCTGCCTGTTAACAGCGCGTAAAACTGTATAAGGAGAAAAGCTAGCTCAAGGGATGAATAGCTGCCAAATAAATACAATTTATAAATTAGTTCAAATTATTATATGAATAAATATCTTAGAGAAAGATATATTTATATATATAAGCAGATAACGCCTTTAAAAGCTGTATAGAAAGTGTAGTTATTCTGTTTGGAAAGACAAGGCAATAATTCTTGGACAATTCCTGCCTCTGCTTTGATATTTGCCTGGGTTTAAAGAGGTCTTCAGCTCATCCAGCCCATTAGTTGGCTAACGAAAACTAAATCTAAATCTATCTCTAAATATCTCTTAAGCCATTTCTTAACACATATCAACTTCATAGCTATCTCTGTTCACTTTCCATGTCACTTAGTTATCTGATAACTCTATATATGTATGTATATCCAGCATATGGTCGCATTGGCGCGTGTCTGTTGTCAGTTTTGTTCCATGGTGAAATCCGAAACCAATTCAGCGCCATTTTCAATTGAAAAACTTCCGCTGGCCATGCGTCTGGATTTGCTGTAGCATGTGCCCGCCCGGAAGAGCGAGATGCGTAATGATGACAGCGGAAAATTGAATGGAAATTCGAGCAGCCGCACACAATTGGCTCAGCTCTTTGGCAAACTGTGTCAAGTTGCAGCAGCGACAATAGTTGGACGGCTGTGTAATTAGCCAATGTCTGCTTTGGACTGATTTAGTGTCGCGCCGCTGGGCCAATTACATGGGAACATGGAAGGCAACCAAGTCGCCGCTTTCGTGGGCTCCGCCACCGCCACCGCCGGCTGTCGGCTGCTTCGATCACTAAATGAGCATTTCCTGGCATCCAGCGGTGCAGACGACAACCTTCTCGCCGTCGTCCACGTCGTAGTAGACGTTTAATTGCTTTTTGTGCCACGAGAAATCTTCTCGGCTGCACAGCTCCGCAGCTGCCCAGTTGGCAATTGCAGCCACAGAGAATAGCGAGTCTTCAACTTTTATGCGCGCATGCAGAAAAAAGCAAAAAATTTGTTTTCTTTGGCCAATTGCACTCAATTGCAAGCTGCACTGTGGTGTAGAGATGGGCGCGTGACACGATCTCAATCTTGAACTTGATCTTGATATTGATATTGATCTTTATCTTGACTTGCCATGTGAGGGAACATGCTCTTCTACAAGCATGTGATATGAAATATATATTATCTTATTTGTTATATTATATTTCTTCTTACATTACATATTTTTAATATATATATCTCTTTAGTATTTGAGCTTAATTATTTAAAAACATTTTTAAAAATGATTTATCAATTAATCTAAATAAGTAAATTTCTGCACCAATTTATATTTTTATTCAATTTCAAAATGGTTTTGTTATATTTTTTTTACTTATGTATAATATTATATTAAGAATTTCTTTATACAAATATTACAAAATTTAAAGAAAAAAATTTTTATTTAGTATTTTTTCTTAATATTTGTGTTTTAATATTTTTTTTGTAGTTAAAATTATTAGATATTTTTTTTGAATTATTTTAAAATTTATATTAATTTAATTAATTTTGAAATTTGAATAAAAATTAAAATTTTTAAAGCAATAACAATTATTGCTTTAAAAATTTTAATTTTTATTCAAATTTCAAAATTAATTAAATTAATTTTTTATTCAAGCTTTAAAATTAATTAAATTAATTTGTTTATTCAAATTAATTAAATTAATTTTTATTCAAATTTTAAAATTAATTAAATTAATTTTTTATTCAAATTTTAAAATTAAACAAATTAATTCTTTTATTAAAATTTTAAAATTAATTAAATTAATTTTTTTACTTTTATTTTTATTAATTTGTTATTAATATTTCACTTCATATTTTACTGAATATTTAAATCCGAATTTATTATTTACAATTTTTAAAATTATAAAATCAATTCACGAGTGTAAACACGACACGAACAATCAGCTCGAGTGCGCCACGCCGTGCACTCATTGGCCAAGTTTAGAAAGTTTTTGTTGCTGTTGTTGGTGTGCTGCGTGAAATTAAAGTGTTTGTTTGTGCATTTGGCTTATTTTGTTCGTCTGCTCGTTTGTTTGTTCGCCTTTTTAGTCGCTGTCTTCATTTGCATCTGCAGATTAAACTGTCCATTAGCGTCAACACTGAACCGAGACGAGTGCTGACGCCTCCGTCGCCGCCTCCGCAGCCTCCCAGTGTCCCCCAGCTATTTTTCTCGAATTAACGTTGCAATCGCTAAAGTCTTCTTCTTTTCTCTCCTTTTTCGCTGCGCATTGTTCAATTACAGAAGTCGTTTACGCTGATACTCCAGGCGTTGGACATGTACAACACATCCTATCCAGGTAAGTGCGGTGGCAATTGCAATTGCGGCTTGTTGTACGTGCCTCTGGCTGGCTGTTGCTGATCGTGTGTTGTGCACAGCATTTGGCTTAATTAGCACAGCAGCAACAGCAAGACTAGCAGCAGCCCAATAACAATAAGAGACAGTCACAGCATCAGCAACAACTGATGCCAATTGCGCGCAAAATGTTGTCAGCCTTGTCTAAAGTTTTTCCTTCTCAAATCCAATCTGCCCAAATCCTGGAACGCCAACGTTGATGCCACCATCGTCGTCCAACAATTGTCATTGGTATGCAACAAACCAACAACAACAACAACAACCCAACACAATGCCAAAATGCAGATGCGGAAAGGTTAATTGAAGAAACATCATACTCGGGCGTGATACTGCCGTCGCCGGAGTGGAAGACTTTGGACCACATTGGCCGCAACGCGCGCATCACCTACCGCGTCCGGGTGCAATGCGCCGTTACCTACTACAACACGACCTGCACGACCTTCTGCCGTCCGCGCGACGATCAGTTTGGACACTACGCCTGTGGCTCGGAGGGTCAGAAGCTCTGCCTCAACGGCTGGCAGGGCGTCAACTGTGAGAAGGCCATTTGCAAGCCCGGCTGTGATCCCATCCACGGCAAGTGTGATCGACCCGGCGAATGCGAGTAAGTACATCAACATTGTAATTAGCTCTATGAGCAACCCCTCTCCCTCTCCCTCTCCCTCTCCCCCTCTCTCTCTCTCCCCTCTCTCTCTTAACGATGTGATTATGACACTTTTTTGCAACTGCGTCGTGTGTGGAACAACTTTGGGGCGCCTTAATGGCCTGGCCAGCTGCCCCTTGGGGCAGATTGCTCGCCATGCTGATGTCGATGTCGATGTCGATGTTGATGTTGATGTTGATGTTGACCAGCCATAGACACAGTTATAATGGCTGCTTTTCTTTTTATAGCACAATTAACTGCAGAGAAATGGGGATTCTTTTTACAGCACTCCCAGCGGATGTGTAAGCAGTTGTCAAGCTTCACAGTTGGGAAAGTTTCTTATGCATCGATTACTGCACTGCGAATCAGCCTCTGAGAGCTGTGCTGATAGGGTATACTGTTAGATAGGGTCTACTAGAGTACTGGGTATTGTAAGGGGGGAATACAGTTAGGATTCTGCTAGAAAGTAAAGCTGCTTGGAGCTCGAGACAATAGGGAAAAGGCAAAAAGCCATTGACATAACTAGCCTCAACTCAAGTATAAACTAAACAAATATCACCAAGCGGGGTGTTTTATTTGCCAGTCCGGCCAGCTATGGCCCAATTTAGTTGAACTGATTCCGTCATGAGGCGTAATGCCAAAAGATCACTCAAATTATCGATCATCTAAGCCATCGACCTATCGATATATGCCACATGGCTTATCTAACTGGGTAATGCAATCACCGAAGGAGTCCAGCTTCGAAGGCTGCTCTATAAGGCTCTGATCCGTAATAAAATCCACCCAGCTATCGCTATGAAGTTGTAAGCAGCTGCAATCTGCAATCGGGAGCCATCGATGTTGCACTTTCCACAGCAGTTCTCAATCGATTGCTGCCAGCACTGCCAACAGAGCGCAGCCTCTTGGCTCTTCTCGCTGCTAATCAAACACCCGCACGATGGCCAATGCTAGAGTCTGCCTCTGGCTGTGCCCTCTGTCCGATCGCCAAGTGAATGGTCATGCCCGCTGCCAGAACACAACATGAACGGCTGCCAGACTGGCAGGAGCAGAGCGCTGGAGCATCCGCAGCCGGCAGCAGCACGAAAAAACGTTTGTGGTTTTGTGGAATTGTTGTTGCTGTTGCAGTGGTTGTTGTTGTGGTTGTGGCTGTTGTTGCCGTTGTTAATGTTCGAGCGTAACACAGAATACGTGAGCCAGCGGTCATGATTGCATTTCTCAGCGAACAGCCGCAGTCGCTCGTCAGTCAACCCCTACCCCCGACTGCCCGTCCGCCCAACTGTCCGCCTCTCCTCTTCTTTTGGCCGACCGGCTTGGCATTGGGTCCTGGCGCGCTGATTCTAAATAGCAATAATTAGCGTGGCCTAGAAACCATCAAAAACCAGTCAAATGTTGCAACAACTTGCAGCAGATCTCCAGCGCGCACTCCGCAGATTTTTCGCACAGCCTCGCGAACAACCGACAGCCGCCAGAAGACAACCGACAGGCAGCAACAACAATTATAAGCAAGAAGAAAAATTACTTTGCTGTTTGCACGTTGCTGGCCCATTTGCGCTCGCCGCACTGCAATAGATTCGTTTACAGATAACAACGGGCTGCTGTTTTAATGAAATCATAAATTATAGACATCGAACAGCGCTCGGCCAGCAGCGGAGCCAGCGATCAGCATGCCCAGCGCATTGTGCCGTGCCCGGCTATCTCCGGCCACGTCATGCCCGGCTTGTAGAGTTAGCACCTCAGCTGACGGCCGGCCGTTGGTTGCTGCTTGCTGGTTGCTGGTTGCTTGTTGCTGGCTCCAGCCTCGATAACTCGGTGCCCGGGCCAATTTAACTCTGATCCCTGCACTCTGGCGTGTTGCGGCGATAAAATCAAGCAGCATCGACGGCAACACAAATCCATTTGGCCAGTGGAAATGGCCTCTTCCGAGCACTCAGTGCTGCTCCAGCCAAGGCCAAAGTTCAAAATGACCCAATTCAGTGATTAACCGACCTGACATGCGTTCCCATGCAAATTGACACATAACTGGAAAGAACTGGACAATAGATGGATGAGTGCGAATTGTGGGCAGAGATAAGAAAGAGCAAGGCCAAGTATGGTATAGTAACTGCAGCTAAGAATGTGATCAAATCTTCAGACTCAAACTGAAAAGAACTGCTAGATATGTTTGATCTTCAAGTTAGACATATGACGATCTAGAAGATCTCTCAGTTTGGAATAAGATAATTGCAGCTGGGATGAAGATTGATGCCTTGAGACGATCTCACTTCAGACTGCATCATACTTCATACTTAGTCAGACATCATCAAAGACTGCCCTTCAAGCTAATGCGTAGGATGATCTAAAAGAGGCAATTTCATGAGAGTTCCAGTAAAAGGTGATCTAAAAGATTCAATTTCTCTGAAGCTAAAGCAAAAGATGATCTAAAAGATTCGATTGCATAAGAGTTAAATCAAAAGATCAAGCTAAAGCGTAGGATGATCTAAAAGAGGCAATTCCATGAGAGCTAAAGTAAAAGGTGATCCAAAAGTTTTACTTTCATAGAAGCTAAGATAAAATACGATCGGAACGATTCTATTTCATAAAAACTAAGTCAAAATACGTTCTAAAAGATTCAATTTCATAAAATCTAAACGAAAAGGTGATCTAATACATTCTAGTTAAGGAGAGATTATGCAAAAGCTGATCTAAAAGAGTATATTTCAAGGCAATATATGATCTAAAAGTTTCAATTCCATCAGAGCATAAAGTTTGACATCATCTGAGACTCCTCTTCAAGCTAGACACAGCTGATCTGATAATTCACTTGAAAACTCATAGTTAGTCTGGAAACATCTTAGTCAGATGATATATGATGATTGAAGCTATATTCCAAATGATGCCACTTAGGCACCTTAGGTCCCATCTCATCTTCAATTACCTGCATCAATTTTTCACTCATGCTCATTAAATTGATGTTGATGCAAAGCCAATGCAGACTAGTGCATATCTCCCCCTCTACTGCGCTAAATTGAAAACTAATCAGTTCACTCTGCTTTCCCACCATTATGCACAGATGTCGACCCGGCTGGCGCGGTCCCCTGTGCAACGAGTGCATGGTCTATCCGGGCTGCAAGCACGGCTCCTGCAATGGGAGCGCCTGGAAGTGCGTATGCGATACCAATTGGGGTGGCATATTGTGCGATCAAGGTAAGTGACCCGCCTGGTCGCCAGGCAATTACCTGGCAGCACACCTGGTCGAATGACACCGATAGCATCGATGCATCGATGCATCGATGCTTCTTCGATGGGCATGTTTTAAACGCTTTGGTTCGCTCGGTTGTCTCTTCGCACAGATTTAAATTACTGCGGCACCCATGAACCCTGCAAGCATGGCGGCACCTGCGAGAACACCGCGCCGGATCAGTATCGCTGCACATGCGCCGAGGGGCTGTCGGGCGAGCAGTGCGAAATTGTGGAGCACCCATGCGCCACGCAGCCCTGTCGCAACGGCGGCACTTGCACGCTCAAGGTAAGCCCCCAATTTACAGATGCGCCACGGACTGCTCCGCAGTGCCATAAAATAATTTAATATGCCGCCGGCTTTCGGCATGGCACCTCTGCTCATCCACTACAGCCACAAGTGCTCGACTCTTTGCAGCTAACGAATGCGACCAGGCAGCCGCAGCCGACGTATCGCGCTATGCGTGGCATGAGCTCCGCCATGGGCAAGCCGATAAGTCGACGCAATTCAATACGCAGCCTGGCGGGCCTCATCCCGGAGGCGCAGAATGCCAGCAGCACCATCTCTAGCAGCAGCAGCAATGGGAATGGCTCACAGCAGCAGCAGCAGCAGCAGCAGCAGCAACAGTTGCCGCCTCTGGCCGCAGAGTTTACTTGCGGCTGTGTGGCCGGCTGGACGGGACCGACATGTGAAATAAGTGAGTTTTGATTTAATTTTTCGCATTTGCTGCAGCACGCGATTAGCCACAGTCAGAGCCAGAGGCTCCAGTCCACTCCACTCCACTCGATCGTGCAATTGAGCACACACGCATTTGACTGTAGCGAAATGAAATGAAACGTAGCACGCACGCAGAGCACCACAGTTATTGTTGTTGTTATTGTTGTTGTTGTTGCTGTGGTGGTCTGGCAAATTTGATTTTGCATTCCAATTGGAGCACGACCGAAGCACACATTCACCATTTCGGCCATTTCGTTGGGGCAGTGCAATAAGCCGTAAGCTAATTAAGTTGCCGCTCTAAAATCAAAAGACTTAGGCAACAAACTTGCTGGCCAACCAGCCCGTGAGACAGTTGAGGAAAACGTCGATGGGCAGCTGTAAAGCGCTGACCCCAGCTCGATCGAGGGTCAACAGAAATATTTGGGCTCCGCTTATCGGGCTTTATTTATCAGCAAACAAATGAGTTGCGTGCTGGCACCGCACTGCAGTGGCTCGACGACGATTTCTGGCGAGCGATAAGCCAGGCACGCAGCCACCAATCCGCACGTCAACGACTCGACCGGGCCACCTGCTCGACAAGGGCCTGGGCCTGGGCCTGGGCCTGAACAACAAAATCAACACATTTGCACTTGAGCCTTGAATGCCACTTAACTCACTCTCTCCCTCCTCTCTCTCTCTCTCTCTCTCTCTCTCTCTCTCTTTGCAGACATTGACGAGTGCGCTGGAGGTCCCTGCGAGCATGGTGGCACTTGCGTCGATCTAATCGGCGGCTTTCGCTGCGAGTGCCCGCCCGAGTGGCGCGGCGACGTCTGCCAGATGGATGTGAATGAATGCGAGGCTGGCTATGCGGCCGCCCTGCCGGCCAATGCGCTGCTGACCACCACGGCCAGCGCCATTATTGGCAGCAATCTGAGCAGCTCGGCCGCCCTGCTGGCGGCGTTGACCAGCGCCGTGGCCGCCACGCACGGGCCGTGCATCAATGCGCGCGAATGCCTCAACCTGCCCGGCTCGTTCTCGTGCCTGTGCCTGGAGGGCTGGGGCGGCGCCACCTGCGCCGAGAACCTGGACGACTGTGTGGGCCAGTGCAAGAACGGGGCCAGCTGCATTGACCTGGTGAACGACTACCGCTGCGCCTGCGCCGCCGGCTACACGGGCCGCGACTGCGAGACGGACATCGACGAGTGCGCCCACTCGCCCTGCCGCAACGGGGGCGAGTGCGTGGACATGATCGGGCGATTCAACTGCATCTGCCCGCTGGGCTACTCGGGCTCGCTCTGCGAGGAGGCCAAGGACCACTGCACGCCCTCGCCCTGCCTGCAGGGCCGCTGCCTGAACACGCCCGGCAGCTACTACTGCCACTGCCCGCCCGACCGCGCCGGCAAGCACTGCGAGCAGCTGCGTCCGCTCTGCTCGCAGCCGCCCTGCAATGGTAAGCCTTAACCAACCGAGCGAAGCTCTCCTCAAATGCCATAGCCATAAGCCTAATTCACTGCTGTCTGTCAAACGCAGAGGGCTGCTTCGCCAACGTCAGCGCTGTGACGACGACGACAACGACCAAGACGACGACGGCCGGTGGCCAGCCCTGCAGCGGGCATGGCAGCTGCGAGATGAGCGACGTGGGCACCTTCTGCAAATGTCATGTGGGCCACACCGGCACCTTCTGCGAGCACAGTAAGTAATCCAGAGACAGAGCGAGAAAGAGACAGCAACATGAAACTCATTAACTTTCTGCAGATCTCAACGAATGCTCACCGAATCCTTGTCGAAACGGCGGAATTTGCCTTGACGGCGACGGCGACTTTACATGCGAGTGCATGTCGGGCTGGACAGGTGAGTCGCGAGTCGCTGGTGCAGCGGCTGCTTAAGTGAACGTCAAAACCGGGGCGCAACAAGTGCTGCCAGCTTGGGCTGGAGCATGACAAATGCCCAATACGCTATCCTCGAAGGAGCACAAAACTTTAAGTTAGAGTTAGGAAATAGTCAAGGGAAGACTCGAGTTAGCTCCTTAAAGGCAACATCGGCAGATATCAGATATACATTTATAATATATATAATATAACTATATATATATTTACAGCTCAGTTCCGTAAGGCTATCAGCAGCAGTTAGCATATATGCATATATACATATATACTTACAGCTACTCCCACTAGCCATTAGCTCTGCTTGACCAGCTGCTTCTCATAGTCAATGTGCCCTGTGTGAGTGTATGAAAACCTGATATAAGCTGGCTGCCCGACTGGAGCATTATCAACGCTTTAGGAGCTTTAAATGAGCGCGAGACGCGAGTTGAGCACGTTAAGTGAGCTGCACACACACACACACACTCGCACACACACTCGCACACACACTCGCACACACACTCGCACACACACTCGCACACACTCAGTCAGTCAGTCGAATTGTCGGTCGCATTTATTTGAACATTGAAAGTCGGCAGTCATTACAGCTTCAATTTGTGGCGAATGTAACAAACTGTGAGCGGCAATAATCAGCGCATTGGTCGCAGCTCTGCCCCATGTGGCAGAGCCGTGGGGCATAACCATACATATGTATATCTCTCTCTCTCTCTCTCTCTCTCTCTCTCTCTCTCTCTCTCTCTCTCACTCTCTCACAGCCACCCATTCCACTCACAGCGCTTTTTTGCATGATTTATGTTTGTTTTCGATGCGCGATTTGCATATTTCACGCGTTTCGCTGTTTTGTCACAGATACAGCTGGTTTGGGCTGCAGCCACATCGATCTATGTCAGCGCACTTTTACTTTTCAATTTGGGCATTAGGCATAGCCTTGGCTCAGCCACGGGCGGCGAGCTACATCCTGTCGCAGTTGTTTTTTTGTGTCTTTGCCTCAAGTTCGTTGTCTAAGTCTTTTGTTTTGCTCTGTCCCTCTCTGTTTAGGCAAACGGTGCTCGGAGCGCGCCACGGTCTGCTATGCGGGCCAGTGCCAGAATGGCGGCACCTGCATGCCCGGCGCCCCGGACAAGGCGCTGCAGCCGCACTGCCGCTGCGCGCCCGGCTGGACGGGCCTCTTCTGCGCGGAGGCCATCGACCAGTGCCGCGGGCAGCCCTGCCACAACGGCGGCACCTGCGAGTCGGGCGCCGGCTGGTTTCGCTGCCTGTGCGCCCAGGGCTTCTCGGGCCCCGACTGCCGCATCAACGTGAACGAGTGCTCGCCCCAGCCCTGCCAGGGCGGCGCCACCTGCATCGACGGCATCGGCGGCTACACGTGCATCTGTCCGCCCGGTCGCCACGGCCTGCGCTGCGAGATACGTGAGTTTAGAGGCAGATAAGTATAATCACTCAGCAGCCTGACTAACTGTGTTTACCCTCTCCGATCAGTGCTCTCGGATCCGAAGTCGGCCTGCCTGAACGCCAGCAACACCATCTCCCCGTATGCGGCGCTCAACCAGAGCCAGAGCTGGCTGGACGTCGCCCTGAGCGGGCGCAGCGAGGAGGACGAGCACTGCAACGCCTGCGTCTGCGAGAACGGCACCTCGCGCTGCACGAATCTGTGGTGCGGGCTGCCCAACTGCTTCAAGCTTGATCCGCTCTCCAAGTCCTCCAACCTGTCCGGCGTCTGCAAGCAGCACGAGGTCTGCGTGCCCGCCCTGGGCGAGACCTGCCTCTCGCCGCCGTGCACCGTGCGCGGCGACTGTCGCGCCCTGGAGCCGTCGCGGCGCGTGGCACCGCCACGCCTGCCCGCCAAGGCCAGCTGCTGGCCCAACCAGGCGCTGGTCAACGAGAACTGCGCCCGCCTCACCATCCTGCTGGACCTGGAGCGGGTGGGCAAAGGCGCCACCATCGAAGGCCTGTGCTCGCTGGTGCGCGTGCTGCTGGCGGCGCGGCTAATCAAGCAGCCGCCGACCACTCCATCCGGCGTCGCCCAGGAGGAGGGCATGCTGATGGTGCTGTGCGACCTGAAGACGGGCACCAACGACACCATCGAGCTGACAGTGGTAAGTGCAAGAGCGAACATGACAGCAGCAGCAGCATCTCCATAATCTCTCTCCCCCTCTCCCCTCTCCACAGTCATCCAGCAAGCTGAATGATGCACAGCTGCCCGCGGCGGTGTCGCTGCTGGGCGAGCTGCTCAGCTCGCGCCAGCTGAACGGCATCCAGCGGCGCAACGAGCTGCAGCTGGCGGCGCTCACGTCCATACTGGAGGTCAAGCTGGAGACGGCGCGTGTGGCGGATGGGAATAGCCACAGCCTGCTGATTGGCGTGCTCTGCGGCATCTTCATCGTCCTGGTGGGCTTCTCCATATTCATCACGCTGTACTGGAAGCAGCGGCTGGCCTATCGCAGCAGCTCGGGCATGAATCTGACGCCGCCTTTGGACGCACTGCGCCACGAGGAGGAGAAGTCCAATAACTTGCAGAACGAGGAGAATCTGCGCCGCTATACGAATCCGCTCAAGGGCAGCACCTCCTCGCTGCGCGCCGGCACCGGCATGGAGCTCAGCCTGAATCCGGCGCCCGAGCTGGCGGCAACGGCGGCCAGCAGCTCGGCGCTGCACCGCTCGCAGCCGCTGTTCCCGCCCTGCGACTTCGAGCGCGAGCTGGACGTGAGCACGGGCTTGAAGCAGGCGCACAAGCGCAGCTCCCAGATCCTGCTGCACAAGACGCAGAACTCGGACATGAAGAAGAACACGGTCGGCTCGCTGGAGAGTCCGCGCAAGGACTTCGGCAAGCGCTCGATCAACTGCAAGTCGCTGCCGCCGCCAGCCAGCGACGAAGGCGGCGATGTGCTAACCACCGTGGTGGTTTAGTCTCCCAGCGATCTCAGCCACCAGCCACAAGCCACCAGCCACTAGCCACAGGCCCATTTCCGCTTAAAGTTCCTGGCATTTAGCATGGCATCTTCCGCCTGATGTGCAGCCAGCCATTGCCACAGCACGGGCGCGACTTCCAAGTGCATTAGTAGCGTAATTAGCCTAAGGTTAATTAGTTAGTTAGTTAGTTTAGTTAGTTAGTTAGTTAGTTAGCTAGGCTAAGCTAGTTAGTTTGGCTGCGTAGTTAGCATTTTGTGTTGCATTCTCTGCTAGTGTAATTTCAAATTCTTCTCTCCAACGCTAAGCAACATCCTACACAGTGTGATATTTAGTATAGCCCGGACGCGCACATACTCGTATATAGTGTATAGACATTCTCTGTTGGCCAAGCACAGCCTGTACATAGCCTAGCGCAGCATATACCCATGCATCCCTCTAGCCCTTAAGTTGTACATAATGTAAAGTTGTAGTAGTTACCGTTATTGTATTTTGTCTAATGAAACAATATATATAGACGAGCCTTGAGCTGCAGCAACTTCAACTTAGTAAGTCTAAGAATCCAATCCAGAATCGACAACGAATTGTTAACATCTTCGGCAATCAGCCATCAGTGTGCGTGTGTATGCTTAAGTGAGCTCTTAACAAATCCATTCGCGTACTGTATGTATTATATATAGTAATATTTATTTATTATTCTAATTTAGCGCCAGTGCACTCTGTAAGCAGTTACTTTTGATCTAGCAGCAATAAAGCAATATCAATCATAATGATAAAAAAACACACATAAAACAACTCGAAGTCTGTGTTTGGAATGGGAATGAAATGGGTAAGTGGGGTGAATGGGTATAGCTTGGAGTGCATAAGAATCATAATGCTCCAGCATTTAGAAATATGCGTGAAATCTTCTTAGAAAAATTTATTAGGCTTTGAGCACGGAAGTGCAAATTATTAATATAAAATATATAATATATAATATATAATATATATTAATATATAATTTAAATATTAAATACTTATTTGACAATTTTTCCCTAAATTCTGCAATAATTTTCAGCTATTAAGCTATGACGCCTAGTTTATTCTTAATTGAGATTAAAATATCATTTTTTAGAATTATTTTTTAATTTTTCTATTAGATTATACCTATGAACAACTTTCGATATTTTGTTTTTATGTATTTTTATTTTTTTTATATTTTTTCTATAACTTATTTATGGTTTACATGATTTAACAATATTTTTTTTACATTTTTAATATTAATTAAATTTTTTTTCTAATTTTTAAAAAATATTTTTAAAACAATTATTTTATTTATTTATTTTGTTTTTCAATATTTAACATATATATATATATATTTTAAATATTTAAATATTACAAAAATATTTTTTAATAATTTTTAAATATTTAAAAATTATATTTTGTAATATTTTAAAAAATATTTTTGTTTATGTTTTTTTTTTTTAATTTATTTTTTGTACATGAATATCTGAAATTATTGTGAGCTTCCACAACTCTCGTGATTTATTGATCGGGTTTGTCTTTCAGTCAATTATTTTCTCTGCCAGTGGCATCATTATTTTCAAGTCCCGACATCTTTTCAATATCAATTTTATAGTTATTCTTTTCGAGTTGGAGTCGAACTTCTATCGATGCCATTTCCTGTGCGTTTCGTTCGGCTGGCATAACTGAAATGTTCGCAGCGACCGCATTTGAAATATGCGCTAATTGAATGTGAAAACGAAATACGAGTTGGCGAGCTGGAGAGCTGGTGAGCTGGCAAGTTGGCCAGTTGAGGTCTCGCGTGGAGCGAGCGGCCAAAAGGCTCGAAAGAAAGCGAAATGGCCAAAGAGCAATGCATTTTGCGTTGTTCGGTTTCTAATTAAAATACCAAAAAACAAAGCCGAAAACCAAACTAAGCTCAATTGCTGAACGGACGGCTGAAACATGGGCCAGCTTCAACCTTCAGAGATGCAGAGCCTCTGCCTGTCTGCTGATCTGAGTGTGTATATGTGTGTGTGTGTGTATGTGTGTGTGTGCGTAAATTTCGAACAAAACGAAATGGCCGCGTTGTGCGTTGTTAATGAAGCAGAAAATGCCTGGAATTTTCGCTTGATTGTGGCTGTCGCGAGGTAAACGCGACTCGATCGACGCGGCGGCTTTGCGACTCGAGTCGGCTGAGTGTTTTATTTAGTTATTGAACAGCTAAGCCCTGGCGGCCGCCCTTTTTTCCGCTGGGCCAGCGCAAAATTTAGCAGCATTTTTGGCGCTTTTGTTGCGAGCTGCGAGCTGCGGCTGTTGTTGTTGGCTTTTTAATTAACGCGCGCTACGTTTTGAACGTTTGAAGGGTCCCGAGTGCACATGATGGCCATATAACTCATTGGAATTATGGAAGAGGCGAATGGCGAGAGCAGCAAACGCGTCCACCCCAGCCAGCACCTAGCACCCAGCCAACAGCCAGGCCGAAACGAGGCGAGGCCTGGCCGAGGCGCAAAAGAAACTTGTCTTGTGGACAAGAGAACAGAACGTACATAAACTTTATCCGTCTATAATCTAAATATGTTTCGCTATAGCGCGCTGTGCGCTGCGCTGCTCTGCGCTGCTTTTCGTTGTTGTCGTGGCTGTTGCAACAATTTGCTGCAAATTGAAAGCCAATTACGTTGTTTGCAGCATGCCACGGCACTGGCAAGGCGACCGGGTAAAAATTGCAGCCACAGACAGAAACGGAGACGGAGACTGAGGCTGAGACTGAGGCTGAGGCGCTGCTGGCTTGGCCGCTTGCTCTTAGCAGACGACATAAATATCAAATACAGGTCCATAAATTTGAAACCAATTAGCCAACTTAAATTGATAATAGTTGCAACAAGCTGCCGCTGCCGCTGCTGCTGCTGCCACGGAGGCTGTTGGCGATCGGCAGCCTGAACTGCTGTCCTAGCATTTGCCTACAACAGGAAGCCAAAATCTCGTGTAGCCTCGGCCGGATTGGCCGCTAATGGCAGTGCCATTTGTTGACATACGTCGCTCGTGTTGACTTGCCAATTTTCGTCGTCGTCGTCGTCGTCGAGGTTGTTGCTGGGGCAATTGTTGTCCATATTGGTATAGAGCAACAGCGTCATATGTCTTGTTGTCTGGTGTGCCTGGTGCTCCGTCTGCTCAGTCCACTCAGTCCGCTCTGTCCGCTCTGTCCGTGCCCTGCGCTCATGTCGTGCCTGTCGTGTCGTTCTAATCACAATTGTAGCTGCCTCCTTTGGCTGCCGGCCATGCGTTAACCATGCGACTTTTTATGGTGCTTTTATGCAAAACAACTTAATTTCGAGCCTCGCAACGTTAGCAACAATGCAGCGCGTAAAATATGCACTGCCAGCCAACAGCCGAGTGGGATCGGACGGGCGGGCGAAACGAAAGACTTAGGCAACAAACTTGCCAATGTATAAATGTGCGCCATTTGCCGTGTTGCGAGTGGCTGTTATAGAAAATAATCTTAAACTGATTTGATATATATTCAAATAGGCGCTGTGCGACACATGTTGATGTTGTTGCATGCAACAATTGCAGCACTCGGCCAGCCAGCCAGCCAGCCAGCCAGCCAGCCACCTAGCGCCAGACACGCAGCCGGTAGCACAGCAATGCGATGCACTGGATAGCAGCTCTCTAGCGAAACGGATAACATCGCTTACAGTAAACGTTTACTTGTATTTTAATTAAAATATTTTGCCATTTCCCTCGCTCGGCCAGGCCGAGGCCGAGAGTTGGATTGAGATCGAGCCATGTCCGCATCTGTTGGACAGGTGGCATTTACAGAAAGAGTATTTGAAGCTAATTTGGGTGGGAATGGACTGTGATTGGCATAGATCTGGTGCCTGGGAAGAGGCAGTCGAGAGACACAGTAATAACTAATAACTGAAGCTCTCTCTCCATCTGAAGTTGCGAAATTTCCCCAGCAATTAATCGACATGCGGCGAATGGATGTATCTAGTGTATGGCCCAGCGGTCAGAGGCAACGCTTTATAAATGTCAGACGCGGGACGTTAATGTAGCGCATTTATCTAATTAGACAAGCGTTTTAAGCCCGAGCGTTCGCGGAGCGTCTCACGCCAAATAAATTAATCAGCTAATTGATGGGCATAAATTAGGCATATGCAAATGAGCCACCGAACCACCGAGCCACTGGGCCAAGTGGCGCGATCTGCGGCGCGCACGAGGCGAGCCGCGACTGGCTTATTGATGGCCAAACTCAATTAAATTGGGCAAATGGTTAGCGTTCGACATTTGTCCGGCCGTGGACCACCCACTGCGGCCCTGGTCAGGTTGGGCCACTCTCTCGCCCGCTGCAGCCGGACAACTCAATTAATAACAATTTCTCAGAACAATAATGCAAACTGCGCGTCCGCTTGGCACCCAAAAATTAGATTATCTTTTGGGCAACTGCAGCCCATTGCTGGCTCTCGCTATCGCGCGCTGTCATCGTGGCTGCGGTGTTGCGGAATTAGTTGCTAGGCACAGGCAAGAGCAGAGACCCAGGCTCAGGCTCAGGCTCAGGCAGTGGCCCAGGCTCCGGCACAAGCTGTGGAGTGAACTTTGGGCGCGCGAGGTCGTGGCAGTCGCATGTTGCTTCAGTTGCTTTAATTGAAAACCGTACAAAATGGAAAATGGACTTTCATGAAGGCAGCCAGCCAGCCAGCCAGGCAGCCCAGGTTACTGTGGAGCAGCTCACTAAATTAGCCAACCGACTTTTTCTAATTTAGCGGCTGAGAGCGCGTCGAGTGCATTTCAGGGCCCGTGACGCTGGCATTTGGCAATTTATGGCAGGCCAAAGCGGTGTCGAAAATAGCGCCAACAACCAGCGCAGCGCAGCCATGACGATAAGCACAAGGATGATGATGATGATGATGACGCCGAGCCTGATGCTGATAGCTTTTGCAAGTAAGTTACTTTCTAATAATGCGCCGAAGACAACGGCAAAGGAGATGGGCTGAGATGTGAATGTGGCTGGGGATGTGGATGTGGATGTGGATGTGGATGCATTGCACACGAGAGTCATAAGCGCAGCCAAGGCAATTAAGTTCGAGCGACAAGTTGCGCTGCTGGAAGCCAGAGCAGGTGGCGGCGGTGCAGCTGCAGCTACATGTTTATGGCTCGAAACGGATTGCACGTAATGGGATTTACGCTGAGCGACAACGATAGCCTGCAACTGATTCAGCTATGGCTATGGCTACGGCTATGACTGTGGCACAGTCTCGGTCTCGGTTACAGCGCCTGCGCCTGCGCCTGCGCCTCAATAAAGCCGATCGCATTACCAATTAGGCGTGCACACTTGGCTAAACAGCCGCCATGTTCGCCACTTGGCTGCTTGGCTGCTTGGCAAGTGGAAATTGAATTAGTTGTCGCTGCATATGCGTGACTCGGCCAGCCCTGGTCTGGCCTGGCCTGGCCCGGCCTGGTCTGGACGCGACTTAGACACCGATTGAGACTGGGTGTCGCTGTGTGAGTGAGTGTGAGTGTAAACATTTTTTACACTTTGCCACATTCCTCTGCCGCGCGCATAAATCAAGCCACTGCTCGCCTGTCAATCCGCAACGGCAGCATTGATAGCGTCGTCGGCGTCGCTCTTGGCAAGTGCTCGGACCAACACAGCTGGCCGGCCACATGCAGCCAGTGTGCCAGTTTCCCAGTGCGAGCTGTGGCGCAATGGCTCGCAATCCTGTTTTGCCTCGCACTGCAGTCCGCACTGTGCGAAGATGGTCCAGACGCTTGCTCAAAGGCAAATTTATATATAGCATGGGCAATTGGTCTAGACTCTTGACTCTAGCCCATGAAATATTGCTGTGTTGTTTTGGGTCACCAAAAGTTGCAACAAATTTCACTCGAGCTGAACGCAATTACAATTAATAATACTAATTCGCAATGTTCAGTGTCAACTCCGGTTTTGAGTGCGCATCTTAACGTCTCACACATTCTTTTCAGCTCTTTCCGGTTGCGGAGCGTCGATGTCGATCGATATATTATTTGATTTCTTTTGACAGCTTTGGACTTGCTGCTGCACAGGTGGCAATATGTGCAATTAATTAAAGCTTTAGCTAAATAAAATTGCAATATTATAGAATAGAAAACTAATAAATGTATGTATTCAATTGACTTTAATATATTATACTAGCATAACTAACATTTACTAATACATTTTAAACATACATTTTAGCCCGCCAACAAGAGCAGCAACTAAATAGCTGCTTGCTATGAAACTTGCAAGAAGCTGTGCAGTCGTGTTAGTTTAAAAGCCCGCAACGGTCACACTGGCAGAACAGCTGTTTTAATACTTTTGCTAAATAATTAACAACAATAAAATGTTTAGGCGAATCGAATGAATTACTTAAAGGCAGTATTTGCAATTTTTCAAGTATATTTGTTAGAAGCTAAGTGCACTGATTACGTCGCACCTGTGAAGTCTCCACTAAATATTTAGCAATTTCATATTTAGTGAAAATGTGGAATTTCAAAGACTCAGCTGCGCATTTATACCGACAATATGAGCTTATCACCTGCATCAACATGTTCGAGCCGTGGGAGAAGAAGCTAATTAGTAAGTGATATTATTCATGTAACATTTCACAACAATAACATTATCAACTCATGCGCAGATGGGATTGTTTTGCTGATGTTTGTGCTCGTGGTCTTCTCGAGTTTCGTCTATCTGCCCAGCTACATGGACACGCTGATTGGGATTATACGACCCGCCGCTGGATCTGGTAAGGTGGACGATCTGACATATGTGCCACAAAGAATCAGCAGCATGTAAGACGTGCAACAACATGGACTGCAAACACCCCATACAGGAGACATTTATACACACATATGTTATGCACATAGTACTTGCCCAATTGGAAGACAGATAGAAATGAATGAAAACAGTTTGTGATTTAATTTAACTTGATTAAAATCTTTAAATATTTGAGTGTGCCAACGAATATTCGCCTAGACCATTTAAAGACCTCCCCGCGGTACTCCAGGCCCATAAATATGGCCTCTACAACGCGCAGCGCTGAGAGATTGAAGAAGAGACTTATCAAACCACCAAAAGAGACTGGAAAACGAAGAAGTTAATAAAGGAGTCGACAGACTCTTAGCTCTGTCACTTACTCAGCAAGTCCAGAAAGGTTTTTGAGACACGCCGCACATAGCGCTGAGTGGGCAGCTCCACGAGTGCCACGTGAATATCGGAGAAATCCTTCTCAGAATCCTGCTTGCTGCAAAGTATATATATATATCTAGTTATTTACATTCTATTTTGTTATAGAATTATAGTTTACTCATCGGCTGTGTTGTAGATAATATTATACTCCGGCTCCTCGCAGGAACTCATGCAGTCACAGGACTTGCGCTCTGCGACCAGTCTTTCGTGGATCTCCGTCAAGCAGATCAGGCCCTGGAAGTCGCACATGGGCAGCGAGTTCTTGCTGGGCACAGCCATGAAGTGACTGGTGCAGTTGCAGTAGAGCAGCTGCAGCGTCACGGTGCACTCGACAATGCAGCCGGAAAAGCTGTAGAACTCGTAAATCCCAATGCGCTGCTCGGCGTGCTCGTGGCTGTAGCGGCATCGTCGCTGCTCGTGGTTCAGCTCCTCGACACTCTCGTGATTGTACACCTCGATGACGTTCAGTATGAGCTCCTTGTTGTTGCCCAGCAGCACAGTCTCGCGTATCATGCCCTCGGAGAAGAGGAAGGGCACGTCGATGGGCGCATGCACATTCACCTGAATGTCCGCCGTGGCCAGAAACTTGAGGTTCCCGGCTCCTGTCATGCGATTGTTCTTAAACTGCACCTGGGCTACTTTGCGCGCCTGGACCGAGTTGAAGGTGTAGCAGACGCCATA
The DNA here is from genome assembly GCA_035047545.1 of Drosophila paranaensis. Taxonomy (NCBI): domain Eukaryota; kingdom Metazoa; phylum Arthropoda; class Insecta; order Diptera; family Drosophilidae; genus Drosophila; species Drosophila paranaensis. The sequence continues at coordinate 1,949,206 of JAWNPL010000173.1, read as the reverse complement.
CTCCGTGAGGATGGGCAGGAACTGATCGCAGCAGTCGAAGATGTTGTTAAGGTACTGGCACTCCACAATAAGCTCGTGGCACTTGCTGCGAAACTGAGAGAGAAACCTTTGAGCAGAGAGAAAACGAGAGTTTGGGTAGTTCTCTGATCTCACCACATCGAGCAGCTGTGTGAAGTTGTCTGGGCAGTGCACCTCCTGGCACATCTCGCAGCTGGTGCAGATGCCTCTGAAGAATGCAATTTCTCCCACGAAGTCATCGATGTGGAAGTCGTGCTCAATGCCAAAGAGCAAATCGCTCGTGTCCCAAATCTTTTCCGAGTTGTACAGCTCACACACGGTTATGGCCGGGAACGAAGTGTTCCAGTTGAGGCTGTAAATGCTATTGGGTTAACTTTCTGCATACGCTTTAGATCTGTAAACCCACTAAATGGTGTCCAAGTTGAAGGATACGGATGTGGCGAAGTAGCTTTCTACCAATGATTTGGTCACGGGCACTATAAACGTCAGCGATATATAAAGTGTACCCAAGTAGAGCGACCTATTTCCAAAATGGGTTATATCCACATTACATAATTGCTGTCAGTGTTAGTTATACGATATATATAGTATATCTTTACCCTTTCAGTGTCAGCGACAAAAAACTAATCCAGTGCATTGTCTGCGAAACGCTCGCCACCAAAGTCAAAACTGTTGTGAGCCACGGGCCGAGTTTTTGTTTTGTTTGTGTTATTTTTTCCTATTTGTCCACACGGCGCAAGACAAAGGAAAATGCTCAGATTAGATCTACGCATTGTTCCTAATTCAAATCAATTTACCCCTTTTGCTTGAATGCTACCCGTGAATACCTTTGTGGAGGGTATGCTAGTCTTGTCATGAAATGTGTAAAGCATACGAAAGAGACTTCTGGAAATTCATAGAGTATACAATAGGACATGTTCTAATATCACAACTTAAGCTGATATAGACTGACTTCTCTCTTTGCTTGCATATATAGACCTAGGCAATACTATTAGCTTTGCATTCTCGAGTTCATAGACTATATTGCTCAGGAATTACTATAATTATTATGTCTTCAAGTGTATATACTATTCGAGTTGCCTTAGCTTGCATTTATAGCAGATATAGTGCAGCTTAAGCCAAACTGGCTAACTAAGTCTCATATAAAAACCTTTTCAACTTTCAATTATTGCTGCAATTGAATGCTAGAAAATAAAGATTTATTTCCCCGGGCTTCCCCTACGATAAACGCTATACTACGAGCATTGTGATGTTTTTGCATTTCATTAAAATGATTGCAGTTATAGCTGGACGCACTATTAAGTCGCTAAGACAGACTGTTTAGTTGCCACTTTGATGATTCAGTGCCATAAAATCCAATCTGAATCAGAACTGAATTTCACATAGAAATGCCACGCGCTCAAAGTTATCAAAGGGGGCAGCAGATCGAGCCCAAACCACGACACACACGATCGATCGACATGAATCATTCAAGTTTATGGTAATAGCACAATGAATTGTCTTCAGTGCGAAAGAGTTTAAGTAATAATAATAAAGTCGGTGATGTACCTTCTGAATATGAAATGCAAATAAATTGATTAGCACTGCGGTTGGTTGACTACCCTCGACTTCGCAATTCTAGAGTATTCGCTGATCTAAATTACTAAAAAATGAGAATAAAAGTTTTGAAAAACTTGTTATGGATCTGCGCCTTAAGAAAATCTCGTTTAAAATTGTTTTTCGTTGACTAAGGCAGCAAATCGATTTTCCGACCGATTAATAAAGCACATTAATAATCAGCGAACATTATTTTCTACAGAATTTTATGATGATTCAAAATTCTGATAACTCTCTGATAATCTTAATCCATTAATAAGAATTATGGCGAATTCAGATGAAAGGCAAGACGTCAATATGGCTTCTGCGAACTCGAGGTGTTGAACCTGATGTCTGGACATATTCATATAGATAACTTGTTTGAATTGTATTTGCATATATATGAGCTTGTTGTACATAAATTAATACTACTTTGATTAACTAACTGATCTATAATTATGCTTGTTTGCAATGTGGAAAGAGCATGTTGGGCTTGTTCCATGTTCGTCTTGTGTTATCCTTTCTTTAAACACAATATTTAACCAAACTCTTATATTCTTCATTCGATTTCTCATTTGCGATTGAGTTTCGTTTACCTTTTAGTTCTAAATACTTGTAACTTAGCTATATTCATATCAAATCATTATCTACTGAGTTTATATCAATTAATATTGATATGAAGCATAAATCTTCGTTCCAAAGTTGATTGAGGGAACTGTAAAGTTTCTCCTATAATATTTCTTTAAGTATTACTATAGCACTTCAACCTTAAAGCCGTTTGAGTAAAGAAATACCCAGCTTTTAGCTGAAGATTGATACTCAAGAGAGAGAGAGAGGTCGTACGTTCTGCAAAGGTATAGGTAGACTGGGTATACCACAGATCTCCGCCGTTAGTCTCAAAGGACTCAAGCTCTATTTAGTTCATTTAAAGCTTACAAAAAACGTCCTTGGAATATTTCATTTTCATTCTGCATTATATTTATATATAGTATACATTAAAACACTAATAACTACGACCAATAATCTCTAGGTTTGACTATTGCAATGGCATTGAGAGCTAAGCTAACGAATAAATAATAATGAGTATAAGAGAGAGAGAGAGAGAGAGAGTGAGAGCGGGCTAGCCAGACGTGTCCTCAGTATATATTCTGTGTGATCCAGGGTAACATGTCCAGGACAGAGGCGAAGACGCCTGGCTGGTTCTCTCGCTTGCCGCACCGCGAGCCGCCATAGGAGACGATGCCGTACTGGACGTAGCGCACCGTGTTCTTGAACGCGTTGCGGAAGAAGAGTGGACCGCCAGAGTCGCCACGGCAGGTGTGCAGGATGCCATCGCCTACGGCGCAGATGTGATTCTCGTTAACCGGAGCACCTGGATAGAAATTGCGGCAGACATTTAAGTCCTCCCGCCTGATGACCGCCTTGAGCAGCACCGAGGATGGCGTGTTATCCTGCGTGCGACCCCAGCCCGAAATGAAGAAGCTCTGATCGTACGCTATATCCTGGGACTGACGATCGATGGGCAGGCAGATGGGCTTGATGTGGGACTTGAACTGAACGGGTCGATCGAGCTTGATCAGGGCAATGTCATTGTTGATCTCGTTGTCTACGTAGTTGGGATGCACGCGTATGTCCTCGATGCCGTACTCCTCGTAGGGTGGCAGGCACTCCTTGCGCCGCCCGCCCAGAAACTGGCAGTCCTCCTCAGTATCCAAATTGTGTTCGCCCATGCGCACAGCGATACTGCGGAGAAAGGGCAAACAAATTCGTTTCACATACTTCAATAGGAGAAGGTGAATTATTGGACTTACGGCAAGGCGTTTTCCCTCGCACAGTGCGCGGCTGTCAGGACGAAGCGATCAGAGATGAGGCTGCCGCCGCAAAGGAAAGGTCGCCCGAAGGTCTCATACTTGAGCAGCACAATCCAGGGGAACTCGCCGATCTTAGTGATCTCTCCGCCGCTGAGCTTCGTGTTGGCCTTCTTGCCGCAATCCTTAATCGAGTTGAGCAGCGCCATGCCACGCGAATCGATGCGTCGCAGATTGCCATTCGCTTGGCGCGTGCTCAGCGGAGCTTTCGTCTTTGTCTCCGAGTCCCGATTGGCGTTGCTGCCGCTCTGTGCTGTGATCCCCGACGTGCAGCACAAGTGAATCGTCTGTGGGGCAATTAAGTTAATTAGTTCGGATCAGGTTGTCTCAGCTCCCAATTGATAATTACCGATTGCTGGCCGACGTTGCAGGCCATTTGCCTGATCTGATTCTGTATCGAGCGCGGCACGTTGCGTCCGTATCTATTCTGCACGTCCCGGACGAATTGGCATTCCTGGAATGGGACGCAGCTGCCCGACTCGCCGTTGGGGGTGTAGCATCTGTTGTCGGTCTCTAAATTAAAAACAAACGCTTAAGTCAGGCCTGTGATGAACTGACCAACCGACTCATAACTCGTTTAACTGGTTACACTTAAACAAAGATCATATTTGTTCAGCTTTGTTCTCGCGTGTGAGTCAGTTAGTCGGACCTAGCCCATTCAGACTACTTACGGCCCGAGACCTGCGCTGAGAGGGCCAATAATATTAGGCCCAAGCTGCCTATAAATAGTCGCATCCTGTGTGGGTATCCAAGAAGAGTTCCGTAAATAGCGATCGGTTGTTGCTCTTTAGCTCGACTCGCGCGCTAAACTGTGAATGAGCCGCGTCTCGACGTGTGCCGAGCTTTTGTACCTGGCGTGCGCGTGCTGTGTTAGCTGCTTATTAAAATGCATTAATGATGATTTGCCCACCTTCGCGATCATGTTGTTCTCAACTGGACAACAGGTTTGACTCGCTCGCGTCAGTGCAGCACGTGCGTAGAGCGCCAACCGATCATAGACTCGATATTACCCAGAATGTCAATTGGTCCCGAGTGGGCTATTTGCGCATATTCAAATGTCGCCTGGCGACTGGGCGAGTGCCCGAGTGGGCGACCGGGCGAGTGGGTCAAGCGATTAAATTCCAGGAAACCCCACAGTGCGAGAACACTCACTCTCTCTCTCTCTCTATCTCTCTCTCTCTCTCTATCTCTCTCTCTCTCTGTTACACACTCTCGATTTCAGCTTAGTTCTGTAAAATGTTTTTTTTTTCAGATAAAGGTAAGTACATCAGGCAACATGTTTTTTATAGCGCTAAAATGAAATATTTGTTGTTGCTTTCATAAGTTCCCCAGATATAAATCTCCGCCCATGCAGCAGAGCGGCCGTCTAATTGCTTTGTTTTGGGTTTGTTCCCCAAACTTCTTTTCGTCGATTTGTGGAAATTCCACGAATGGGAAGCCCGACAAAGTGGACAATATTTTGTTGTACTTTTTCGCTGTCAACTGAAGTAGGCAGCACTCATCGCATGGCACAAATTAGCCTCTTGAAATCCCCCAAAAGTTTGATGAACGAGATATGTGCGTGTGTGTGTGTACAAACCAATTCAAATATTCTGACTGATATACTACATATATATACAAATAAAGTTGTTTGTGCAGGTGTCACACGTCTCTTCAAATCAAAGTCAAACCGCAAGAAATGTACCAATCCTAACACAAAAACGAAAACGGGGCTTTAGAGTTTCCAGCTTGATTATAGCCATTAAGTCTAACAACAAACCAATAATTAATAATATACAAGTGAGTATGGCACTTAGCTTATCATCTAATAACCACACTAATAAATGCATTGTTAATTAACAATTAGAAGCCGATAATCGAATTTTTATTACATAATTATGAATATTTACTGATGCTATGAGAATATCAGGTTGTGTTTACATATTAATAAGCTGAACACGTTGGACGAAACCCACAAAATTATGCTATCGTAGATTGAGGCTGTGATTAGGCTAAGATAAGACAGCATCTTTGACCTTGAATTTGAATCAGCATTGCGCAGTATTTTTTTGAAATATTTCAGAAAATTATACAAAATATTTAAAAAATGTTTTGTAAATCTGCAGCATTTTTTTCGTAAAAATTAACTTAAAACATTTAATAATTTTCTTGACCGTTACTTATACATTCAAATATTACACGAAAGTTGTACTGGCTAACAGTGTTGGAAATGCATAAAAGTACAGCGATCTAGCAAAGGCACAAACACTGCTCTGTGAGCTACGCTTTTACCGAAGACACAAACCAACTAGTGAGGTTTCTTCAGCTTGACGACAGCTGCAGCACAGGCTACCCTATAATTCATAAGCGATCCTGCACAACAAACATTTTGGTGGCAGCAAGAAATGTATAAATGAGATGAAGAAAACAATTAAAATATAGTTAATTAGCATTTTTTGGAAAATTTTAAATTTTATATAAATATATTAATAGCTTACATTAAAATGTGTATACTAAATTAAATTAATTACTTCATTTGATACTATCAAACTATCAAATTGATAGTTATTGTCTCTTAGGTTCCATATACTTTAAGAAAAATAATAAGATAAATAAAAGAATTGTCAAAAATAAATAACATATAGTCTATCTAAAGTATAGTCTTGACGTTGAAATACCAAGCATTGCTTTTGGCTCTCCTTGCTGCATATTAACCAGTGCCCATTAATTCATATACATTTCTAATCTGCAAAGAACTCAGCCGGCTGATCGAGTCCGCTTGGCGAGACAAACAAAAAGTGGACTCATGTATTATTGGCTGGCTGCAAAGCAGTAAAACCGGTAATCTGTCGTAGCTCTGCGAAGAAATCGTTCTCGGCAAATACTTCAGCTGCGAGAGCCATAAAACAACAAAGAGAGTGAGAGACAGAGAGAGAGAGAGAGAGAGAGAGAGAGAGAGAGAGCGAGTGAACATAGCTTTAGTTCGCAATGCAATCCACAGTATTCGTATCGCGTATCGCGCCCTGCCTACCTGCACACTGCACCTTCCAGCTGGTGGGCAGCAACAGGTACTCTCCTCTACCTGAGGAGAGCTCGAGAAAAGAGCGCGTCGCAGACGGTCGGACGGACGGACGGAAAAGACCACGTAGACCGCCGCTCGCGTTGCTGGAATTCATTCCACTGTGAGACGCCGTCGCGATCGCAAGTCTCGAGCGGACCGCATACCGTTGAGTACAGACAACAAGCGAGCAGAGGCAGAGCTGTGAGAGGCAGCTGCCAGCAGAAAGTAAACGACTTTTAATTAAAGCCCCAATTGCACTATCGATTGCCTATATAGTAGATATCGCATTGCTATACAGGCGCCAGGGAGTGTGCGAAACGGAACCGCAAAGCTCAGAATCCCATGACGCCATATTTGTTTTTTCAACCTGATTGAACGTGTGAGAAGTGTCCGTGAGTGAGTGCCAAAGAGAATCATCTCGGGCGGAAACGAAGCGATTCTGTGTGAAACGAGATTCGGAATTCATTTAAATAAGTGAAACAAAACCCAGCGAAAATTCTAAACAGAAAACAACAGCCAAAAGCCCAGTCAAGATTTGTGAAGTGTGCGCGTGTTTGTTCGCTCGATATTATGGTCGGGAGAGTGTGTGTGTGTGATGTTGGCAGTGTATGCGTGCTTTGTTAGTGACTGCGACTGGCTGTGTAAGAAATATCCGCTTACCTAAGCGCACAAATTCTCTCGCGACGGCTTAAGAACTACACTCGAAAACACCACAAAGCACACTTACACACACGCACACACTGGTAGGCATACCTGTGTGTGTAGGTACGTGGCTAACATACATATAAAGCAAAACCAGAAAATCCACATTGTTCGGTCTCGGTGCGCGCCTACGTTGTCTACGCTACGTAAAGAACGCGCATAACGTAAGACATATTGTTTTGTTATTGTTGTCGTTGTCGTTGTCGTTGTCGCTGCTTCTGCTGCTTCTGTGACAATGGGCGACTCCACGCCCATTTGCCGCTGCCGCGTGCTCTATCTGGGCAGCGCGGTGCCCCGCCAGAGCAAGGACGGCCTGCAGGGCATACAGGAGCCGCTGCGCAGCCTCTATCCCTCGGAGGGCGCTGTGGGCGCCAAGGGCATCGACAGCTGGCTGAGCGTCTGGTCGAATGGCATTCTGCTCGAGAATGTGGACGAAAATCTGAAGCAGATCACGCGCTTCTTCCCCATCGAGTCGCTGCACTACTGCGCCGCAGTGCGCCAGGTGCTGATACCGGAGCGCGGCAATGCGAATCCGGAGCCAAAGTTTCTGCCGCTGGACTCGCCATTCGCGCGCATGCCGCGCGCCCAGCACCCGCCCATCTTTGCAGCCATATTGCGTCGCACCACTGGCATCAAGGTGCTCGAGTGCCACGTCTTCATCTGCAAGCGCGAGGCGGCGGCCAACGCTCTAGTCCGATGCTGCTTCCACGCCTATGCTGACAACTCGTACGCCCGCCAGCTGGAGACGGGCAGCACCGTTGGCGGCGGCAGCAGCGTCTACGGCACGCTCAAGAGCGGCGCCGGTAGCAAGTCCAATGGCGACCTCACCAGTGTCGGCCTGGCCAACGGCCACGGCAACGGCAACGGCAATGGTCACCATCACCTGGCCGGGCAGGGCGGCTGGCGATCGCGTGCCGGCAGCACCACCACGCTTAACAGCCTGGGACGCACGTCCAACGGACATGTGCTCAACGGCTCCGGCCTGGGCATAAATGGCGGCAGCACAGGCAGCGCCGCCGAGGGCTACACATCAGTCAAAAATTGTAAGTATCTAACGGCTGCGATGCAGCACTCCGCTCAAGTTTGTTGCCTAAGTCTTTCGTTTAGCCACGCCCCTCGCCGACTTGTCGCCAGTTGTCTCAGCCGCAATGCCTTGAGAACATTGTTGGCCCATCTTTAGCAGCCATCAGATACAGCTACTCGCTGTGGGTACAGTTGCCTAACTATAGCTGGCATGTCATCTAATTAGCTGCATGTGACCAGCACGAAACGTTAGAAAACTCTGAGACGAGACAGAACAGCAACAGCAACAGCAACAACAACAACAACAACAAAAACGCAAACTGCTTTGTCTCCCATCTTAGCTATGATCTCAGAAATCTCAGCAATCAGGCAGCTAATATGAGACTTCAGCTTCGAATGCCCTTTCAGAGGGTCTCATAAATCGATGATGAAACTTGCTGTGCACGCAATGAGAGATGATCATGTCTAGAGAGATAGAATATAGATACATATGAAATATATATATATATTCATATGGCATATATATGTAAGGAGGAAATCGAGGCGAAGATGTTAAATTGAAAAGATTACAAATTAGATATTTAATATATGGTCACAATGAAGTCAATGAGTTGAAGTCTCCAAGAACCAGACATTTTTAAGATATTTATTTTAGATATTCACTATAAAATCAATGAGTTGAAGTTTCTATGAATTCCTATTCAACAATTTCTTCCTGTTGATTTGTCTATATACACTTATTTATGTAATTTTATATATTTACTTGCCGAGCAATATAAATAAACAGAACTTAATTTTATATAAACAGACAAATTGAATAGCTACAAAAGATGAGCCTCACCTTGAAACACTCATACACACACACACACACACACACACACACACTAATACAGATACACTTGCTGCCTAACAATATGCGCAAAGAAAGAGAAAGAAGCAGAAAGGCATTTAAACACGCCTCAGACATTGTTGAAAAATAGAAAATGTTGTCACAGCGTCGAAAGTATTTGGGTGCAGTACAGGTATTTCAATGTTTTTATTGGTTTTATTGTTTTCTACGCTATCTTCTGTTATTGAAAATTTGTTCGCATGCACGTTTCTGAGAGTGTCGGACTGTCGAACCGACTGATGACTGATGGAGGGCCCGGGCCCGGGCCCGGGCCCGGCAAGTGGCAGACATGAACATTTTAGTCGCTGTTGCTGACCGTTGGTGTCTGGTTACAGAGAAACACTTACGGGCCGCGGCTAGAGCGCTGTCTTGCAGCGTTTTAAACACTTTCCACTTATTTAAATTTCGTCGAGGCACAGAAATCGCCTGGTCAACGACTGCCTTTGAAGTTGAAGTTGTCTCGGCTATAGCAAAGTTATGATAATTAGCATGTAAATTGCTAGAGCTGAGGAAAGCAACAGCAGCAGCCGACGCCATGTTAAATGTGTATTTCGAACCGATCTCCACTCGAGCCATGCAAATTAGACGCATTTCGCTTTCGACCCGCCAACTCCTCCCTGGCCAGATCTGAGCTGTCTCTGCATGTTTAATATGTAGAAATGCGAGCAATAAACCCAATCCGAATCCGACTCCAAATCCAAACACTTTCTAGCCCCAAATGGGCTGCGCATGCCCATGGAGGAAACTACACGATCTTTCTGCCATCTCATGCAAACTGAATATGCAAATTGAATGACTCGCCTAATGCTCTCCGCTAATTAATAGAGTTTATGCCGTGGCCCATGGGCCACGGGCAGGCGCATAATTTGTATTTGCGCGGCATTCTCACAGCCTCCACTCGGCCGCAGCAATAGTTGTTGTCATTTCCAAGTGCAATTGCTAAACACACACACTCGCACACACACACACACACACACTCTCACTCTATGTCCAAAGTGGCTGGGCAGGAACTGTGGTCGCGTGCAGATTAGCGGACGTCGGCGCCGCAGCCGCCAACTCAAAACTTCAGTTTCAGCTTGAGGTCGTGAGGGGGTTGCGCACCTGAGGCTTATACACATGATCGTAAATATATATATTTACACATCTATATGTACTCACTGAGCACATAAATTGAGATGAACGCGTGAGAAAATTTTGGGCTAGGGCTTACTTTTGTTATGACTGTTTTCCATTCGCTTGGCTTTGGACTTGGACTTGGTCTTGAGCCTGAGTTTGAGTCTGAGTCGACTTGGTTATTGCCCCGCTAGCCACTTTCTTGCTTCAGCTGGTGGTGGGAAGTTAAACACACACACTCACGCATAGCTATTCATATGTGCATACATATATATGTAAGTTGAGGGCTTGCTGGGAAGTGTGAAATCGACTGGAAGTAGAGCCAGACCCGTGACTAACTGAGCGAGAGCTGGAGGGGGAATTCTTAAATTTTGAGCGTGTGAGCAAGTGAAACTTTATTTAGATATGATAAAATCTTATATGTATGTCTCTCTCTATCTCTCTTTCTCTCTCTGTAAGCTATCTCTCGTAAGCTGTAGATTTTCTATTAATTAACATTGTTAATTTGGCTGTAGACGGCTGCCAGATTAAGGTCTTGCTGCCGCTCATTGCTGCTCTCGATGCGAATTGAGGTTGTGTGGCATCTGGCGAAGGCATCTCTGGCAGCCAGATAATTGCTTTTCTCTCACTCTCGCATTTATTTTTAATTAAATAAACTAATTTCAATTGCATTTTAATGGCCTGAAAGTGTGCTAAAGCGAGAGCTATAAATCGCTCTTGTTGCTCGGTTCGAGTCAAGTTTATGCTGTGACCTCAGCTGCCAACTGTTGGCCAAGTCAACTCCATTGACAAACCAAGTGGCCCACAACTTGGCAGCAGCCCCCAGCCCAGCCACCACTTGTTGGCCGCGCCTCGAGCGTGTTGATCCAATCAATTTGCAGGTGGCTTTGTCCACACATTCTGCTGTGGTACCATTTAAATGGCAAGCAGCAGCGAGAGACAACGAAAAGCCAAACCAAACCGAAACAAGTTGCACATTGTTGGGGGCCAGATTCCAGTTTCGGCAACGGCACAGTTAACCAAAATTTGACCTACATAGCGCTCGAGGGGAAATAACTTGTCTCGGCTGGCCGTGATGCAATCAGCTAATGAAAATTCTATTAGCAAATCAGTCCCAGGCAGCCAAACCTATGAAGTTTTTAGATATGGAATCAAAACTATATCTGCCATATATCTATGTAGGAAGCGAGTTGTTGATTGGCATGCAACAGCAACAACAACAGCAGTAATAACAATAACAGGATGCCCACTTGACCATGACTGAAATATCGAACAGTGGTGGGCGCAGCGGCACCAGAAGCGGCAACAGGTTCCCACTTCCGCCTGCAACGCGGCATCTCTAGGAGCGGCTGTGCAACATTTTTAGCTGCTATTACGAGCAACGATCACAATTTGTTGTTGTTGCTGCATCGCTGTTGCCGTTGCTGTTGCATTATTATTATGCAAAGAAGCTGGCCTGAGATTGAGCGTGAAATATACCCATAGATAGTCTGTCAGATAGAGAGAGAGAGAGAGAGGGAGGAAGAGAGAGAGAGAGAGGCAGCTGAAGCGAGTGGCAGGCACATTAACCGAAATCCAGTTGCAGTTGAATGACTTGGCGCTGTTGCATGTTGCAGCCGTTCGGCAAACATTTCGCGTTGACTTGCAACATTTTTTGTCGGATTTTTTTGTTGTGGTCAATCTCTGTTGTTGGCATGTTGGATTGCACTTAAGCGCGGCTCGATTACACAAATTTGATTTGATTTGTATTATTTTCAGTGATTGGACTGGCGCAGAGAGGAGACAAAAAAGAAGCAAATTCCAGCGCTTGACCCACTTTGCATGCCACCTATCGCCCTCTCTCTCCCTCTATATTTGTGGCTACCTCTTCTCCAGCCAGCTCCTCTCGCTGTTGATTGCGTATTTGTTGTAATTAAGTTGTTATACTCATGAGTGCCTTAAATAAAGTATTCGGCTCGAATGTCATTATAAATATTGTGAAATATATCATTATAAGCTTATCAATTAATAATGCATTAACAAGTCTGATAATACTGATACTTAATCTTTCACAATCTTCATCTACAGGGATCTAGATATACTATCAAATAGTCTTTGTATATCTTACTTGCACTCTTCTTAGTCTTTACTTATAAATAAAAATGATTTGTTAATTAGTTTACTTATCTCAATCTAGATTTGATAAGCTCCCCACTTATGGCAGTGTACTCAGCCATATCTAGATCGTATCAGTTGCTCCTCCAGCTCCAGCTCCAGTGGAGTTTCCTGTGAACGAAATAATTGCACTCACGCCAGCTGACAGATTTCTCCATGGAAACTAATGTCAAAAAGATCTCTTCAATCTTTATTGTCTTGTCTGGTGGGATGTGCCTGGCGACACACACTTAGCTCCAGACCCCAATCCATTTCAATTCTCGCCCAAGCATATATGAATAACTCACAATCTGTGGGCTCTGCCATTAGTCACTCGGCTCTGGCAGCGACCTAGTGGTGCTCCGGCTGTGCAGCTGCAGCACGAGCTCAGCTCTACGTTGCTTTTGGGGCAATGGGGCAAGAGGCAGCAGGCAGCAGACGGCAGACAGCGGAAAACGAAATGGCAAAGCAAAGGCAACAAGCAGCAAGCAAATTCCGAGCCATTCCATTGCGACTCCATTTTTGCATCGACAGAAACAAAACAGAAACTCAAAGGCGCTATTTGGGCTTCTGGCACTCCCCTTTCCGCTCGGAATGTTTCGGCTGAATGGCAAATGCGCTTAAATGCCAACAGTTTGTTTTTGGCCAACTTAAGACACATTGTGTTTAAGACAAGCTTCGATTGGACCTCGCTGCAATGACTCATTGAAGCCAGTCCCAGCCAGAGCCAGAGCCAGAGCCAGAGCCAGAGCCAGAGCCACAGCCACAGCCCCAGCTAAAACGTGGAAATACAATTTTCACGCACGCATGCGCTGAGGCCACTCGCCACATTAAGTGAGAGTATTAATTTTACTTTTCGTGAATGGAGTGCTGCACATTGCTTATGACATAAGTGCGGAGAGAGAGAGAGAGAGAGAGAGAGAAGTGGGCCTTCGTTTGAGGCTGTTTAAAACAATTTGACGTAATTATTGCAGCTAGCGAAATGCGAAATAATTAAAAATTATAAATCCACTTCCACGCTCCGAGCGAAATTAGCGTAAATTGCAACTGGAAGTGTAATTACCAGCTATATTTTGCATTTCTGCCGAGCATTGCGAATCGAAGCCAACTAGCCAGTTACTAGCTGCCTGACCGATGTTCATTGTTCAGCAATTTGATTGACTTCCGCAAGCCGTTTACGCAGATTATGCTCCGCGGCGAGGTAAAAGCGGCAAATCGATTGCTTAAACGCCAAATCAAAGTGAAATCGCGGCAGGAGTTTCACCAGCTCGAGCACAGTTACGCTGTGATAACAAGGAAGTTCTTGAGTGGATGCAATCAGATCAGCCAATAGAGTATATATACACATATGTATATAAGCCATTCATCATTCAACTCATGCCTTCGATCGTGCCCGGAAACAATTTAGAAGAACTTTTTCAACACTCTCCGCTCGTATGGGGAGAATGATAAATGAAGTCTTAGATGTAGTGTAGAGCGAGCCGCAGCAACTGAATGAAATATAATTTCGGCAGAAACCACTTAAGTTCACTTTCGAATATCGAGCTCAAAAATGAAAGTTGCCAAGATATGGATCCATACACAAGCACAAGCACAAGCCGAGGCAGAGTCAAAAGCCAGAAGTTATGTGAGAATTGGCGAACTGGGCGAGCAGCTCTGTCGGACATAATGTATTTGACATTTGGGCATGTGAAAAGCTTGCTAATTAAGAAACGACTGAAACGGAGCGTTTCCCACAACGGCTGCAGCCTGTGCCGCTCAAACAATACAATTTATGTAGAGCTTTTCAGTTGGGCGGGGGACAGCCCAAAAAAGTTCGCTCTCATTTTCAGCGCCAGTCAGTCGAGCACGTTGGCCGCGTCTCGCCGGGGGTCAATAGACCCCAACGCGACCGGAGATTTCTCATGCCAGCGACAAAGCAGCCAAAGAGCGGCAAAGCCACAGCGGAATGGCAAACGGAGGAACCAAACCAAATTATGGCATGGCTAAGAAGCCCAGCTACAAAAGCAGTAGTGTCTGCTGAAGAAAAAAGAAATATAAATAAAAAACTAGAAAGAACAGTTAGCTTTGGGCATGCGAATAGCGAATACTCTACTTAGGAGAACTGAGCTAAGAGAGAGGGGCGAAGAAGTGGGAGAGAAAAAATAGTTAAGTATATATATTAAAGATATAGATAGATATAGACATCAATGCAACAGGCATAAATAGTCTCTTATAGCAATAATGTTTGAGATAAGCGATTTCACAGATATATAAAATGTATATAACATTTAAATATATATAAATTTATAATTGATAATATTTATATAGAAATATATGTGAGATCAGAATACACTATAGGTAGTCTAATTTCTGTATTATTTAGTCTAAATTTCTTTATCTATATTTCATAGTATATTCATTATACTCTCTCTCTCTCTCTCTCTCTGGTAGAGTATGCTGAAACACTGACTCGTCGCTTTGTTGTCGTCTGCCGGACTGGGCGGCGACGCTGGCTGCGACGTCGGCTGGGGTTGGGCTGGTTTTTTTTTGATTCGTTTTGTTTTTTGTGGCAGGAACCTAGGGCGCGGGGGGCGCAGCGCTGGCCGGTGGCAGGTGTGTAGCCGCGCCGCGCTCAAGTTATTAAATTACCGTTATTTATTACAAAACCGTTTGCCGTTGCCATTGCTGCGATTGCTGCCATGGCCCAAATGCGCTGCAGAACCGCGCCAACCTTCATCGGCTGCGACAAAAGGCGACGCTCAACTTGATAGTAACGGCTTCGCGTATGCCTGTGTGTGTGTGTGTGTGTGTGTGTGTGTGTGTGTGGTTAGTTTACAAATGTATCTGTTGGCCACATTCGCATTGCCTAACTGACCAAGTCACAGATGTGTACGTAGGTACGTGCGAAGGGAACACTCAAGAGTCGTCAAAGTCGAATCGAAGCGCATTCAATTGCCTCACAAACGATTCATTTGAATGCGACCGCCGTCGTCTCTTGACGGTCGCGGCCCATATTCATTCCAAATTTGTTTTTTGGATTAGACGCGCTCGGCTAATTTCCAGCATTTTGGCTAATGGAAATGCCACTGCCCGGGACGGCGCGTGAATCAGCGCTTTAGCCTCAGCCTCACTGTAATGTGAGACAAGTGCGGCCATGCTGCTGGGCCCCCGCCACTGGCCCCCTCGGGAGGGGGGGGGGGGGCATAGCATCCATTGGCCGCGAAGGTCGACCAGCTATCGCCGTGAAGCCCAAGCGTTGCATTCAGATCACTCGATTGCATTCAATTGAATACATCCAAACTTGTTCTTAGCTCTGAGCCGCTTTTATTTTGTATTCATTTTGTAAATTGTACTCAATTTCAAGCAGTTAAGCGTAGTTGGAATGCGTCTTGCCAAAGTGCTCGCCATTAAGTCCGAAATCACCGAATTCACCTTGCATTTGCCCGACTTTTTGTTGTTATCTGCAAAGTTTACGAGCTTTCGTGAATTTGTGGGTAATTTGCCATTGATTTTAATGGGAATCTTTAAAATAAACTTTTAAGTGCTGGATTTTCCATCTGATAATATTATTTGATAGTAAAATAATATAGTTTCTATCAGAAGGAGTTATCCATCCACCTATGTACTTAGCTCTCCCTCTAGCTTCTACGACTTGAGTTATGAGTAGCTCTTCAGTCAGTCAGTCCATTCTTTAGTCAATCAATCAAGCAAAGTTAACTCCTCTCAACAGACACCTGATAAAAATATCTGTTATAAGGTTCAAGCTATCTATCTATGGGTATCCATACTCCTATGCAGCATACTAAGCCTTCGCCGCTCTCTTCATCTACTTCCAGTTTATGGTAGCAGCGCTGATCTTAATGTCACCGTGGACGATGGCGAGGCCTCCGTGTACAATGGGGATGAGAATCACAAGGTCTGGAGCGGCTCACAGGATCAGCTGGACAGCATTGGCGCCGTGGAGAGCCCCTATGAGCTGTACGCCGGCAACACGTCCACGTTGGGCAGGCCGCTGCGCGCTCGCCAGATCAGCACGCCCATCGACGTGCCCCCGCCGCCCGTCAAGGAGGAGCGCAAGACGAAGCGGGACAAGAAGTCGTCCAAGTCGAGCGGCAGCCAGAGCTTGTCGGGCACCCTGATCAGACCAAAGCCCATGCATCCGGCAGCGGCGATGCATCGCACACAAGTGCATCCCGGCCCGGGACCTGGTCCCGGCTCAGCCAGCGTCATCTATGGCCCCGTCTCGGGCCCGCACGCTGGCCGCCAATATCACACAATTAGTCATCGCGGCTTTCCGCCCGGTCCGCCGCCGCCTCACGCGCATGCGCATGCGCATGCCCACGCACAGGCACAGGCACAGGCACATGCGCATGCGCATGCGCATCAGCAGCACATGATGCAGATGCACCACGCACAGCACATGGCCGGCATGCCGCCGCTGCCGCTGCAGATACCCATGATGCTGCCGCAGCAGTACGCGACGCTGCAGCCGTCGCGTTCCACCAGCAAAAAGAAGAAGAAGGACAAGAAGAACGGAGGCGTCGGCATGCCCGTGGGCATGCCCATTGTGCCGCCCATCTACGCCTATCATCAGGCAATGGGCGGAGTGCCGCCGCCGCCAGTGGCGCAGTCAATGATCGGCGAGCCGCGTCCTCTGAGCATGTCCAGCCGCAAGATGGCCGCGTCCATGGGCAACGGCCTAGACGACTCGGGCAACTCGGGCGCCGAGTCGCCGTCGCCAGGCGGCACGGGCATCTATCGGCGCAAGGGCCACCTGAACGAGCGTGCCTTCAGCTACTCAATACGCCAGGAGCACCGCAGCCGCAGCCACGGCTCCCTGGCCAGCCTCCAGTTCAATCCACCGGACATGAAGAAGGAGCGCGAGATTGCCCAAATGGTGGCCGGCCTCGACCTCAGCGATGGCGAGCGCCGCCAAATGGCGCCCGGCCCGGCCACGCTGCAGCGCAAGCAGACGGCCATGGCCAACGGAGCAGCCGGCCCAGCGCATCCACATGCTCACCCACACCAACAGCATGCGATATACGGCCCACTGGGTCCCGCAAGCAGTTTCGGCAAGCCGCGCAGATAAGCTCGGTCTCCAGGCCAAGCCCAGTTCTAGCGCAGGGAAGGACTAGAAGTACTACATATACATACATATATACACGATTATATATACATATATATATAGTGAGAGAGAGAGTTACACAACATTTATCGATGCTGGTCAACTTAGAAATGGAATCGAATCAAGAGTAAAACACAAAAGCGACCAAGACAGACTTCAGATAGGATTGGGAAACCAAATTTAGAGTCGAATATCGTTTACGATATCGCGAACAAAATCAATTATCAACAATGAATATGTGTGCCTTATTAGGTTTATACTTTAAGTATATATAATGAAAACTAAAAAAGAGAAGAAAGAATATCAAAAATGGAAAATCCTTTGCCTTTAACCTGATTGAACCGATGATAATACATAATGTAGAATAATATAATAAATACACTTGATAACTGGAGAGCAGGCGCTGTTTATGCCTGATCTGCGAGCACAAATGTAAAATATCTTTTCGAACGAGCTAGTTGAAAGCGTTTAGTTTTAGTTATAGACACTGATAAACACATACAGAAACACACACACACACACACACACACACACACACACACACATACACGTACATATATATCTTTACAGTTCTTTCAATCTGTCCATATTAGTATCTTAATAGATATGCATAATCATAATTACAATAAATATAATAAAATGTTAACAAAACGCCTTTTCACTTCGAAGCTCGAACAGCAGCAGCAAGATGGCCCAAAGCTGAATTCAGCTTTAAGCCAAGTTCTATTTTTATCAAATTCGTCGGCTCGAGCACACCTTCGACTCAATTAGCATGCGTGAGCACAACATGAATAAATATCAGCTATTTGCATACCTATAGATACACAGATGTATGGAGGTATATGTATCTATGTATAGCTATGTGTACATGTACATCAGTCAGCCAAGTTAACTGATTGGCACAGCGGGTGTTCTTGCAGAGGGGGCGAAACAACAAAAGGCGGGCGAGTGAAGCCTTGTGACAGCCGATGTACACTGAGAACAATATTGTTATACTCTATGCATTATGTATAGATATATAGACTAAAATATATAATTATATATCGAATATGCTCAGATATTTCAAGCCAACAGTCTGTCCTTGAATCTAATGAGTCCAAGGTTAGGCTAGCCTAGCTAAAGCAAGCTATATATAATAGTAGTACAAATTAGATATACTTTCATTATATATAGCCCGCATTTTGAGCAGTGTATGTACGTGAAGTTTGCAGCATTTCAGAATATTATTCAAGCTGATGTATAGATCTATAAGATATATGTGTATATGTCGGGCTAGAGTCTAGGCACTGCATAGTGGAATTCGCATGCAAATTCTTGGCATGTCGCTGACTGCAGAGTTGGGATTTGCATATGGCATGCCAGAGGCTTGGGCTTGGGCTGGGGCTGGGGCTGGGGCTGGGGCGGGCCTCGAAGGTGGGTTCGCGGCAAACAGAAATATTCAAACACAAATTGCTCAGATATTTCGTTAACAATCGACTAAAGCCAAACAAGCGAAAGTTGCAGCGAACATACTTTATGTGCATATTCGAATTTTGAGTGATGAAATCGTTCGAGACTGTCGAGAATTTCGGCAGCGAGACAGAGATAGAGAAAGAGAGAGAGAGAAGGCCGCGAGCGATTCCAATTCCGATTTCACTTCCAGTTTTCGAGTCGGCGCTACTTACTTATAATGCCGAAAGCAAAGATCATCGCAATTCAAGCTCAACTTTAACTTCCACTCGGCCAGGCAGGGGGGCAGCATGTGTGAGCTGTATATTAAGAGGTACAAGATACGAGCACAGATGCCGATACGGAGACACACACACACACACACAGACAGACACTCAGAGAGAGGCAGACAGATGCGCTGCAGGTGAACAGGTTAATTTTGAAGCACTTTGTAGCTACACAAGAGTCAACAGCGAGTTGCATCAGTGTCCTCGTTTATGCATTATATATTTTTTATACATATTTTGGCCAGCATAATTACAGGCTGGGCTTTATGGCCGGTATTACCTGCACCAATAGCCATTTACCTTTATGCGCCGATTACCTAATTGCCGCCAGGCGCGAAGCATATACTTTTCCAAAACCAACCGCTTAACGTACATATAAATCAAAATTGGCAGTTCCAGTTTTCTTTCGCCCCTCGCATTGCGTAAGAGATTTTCAATTAAAAGCGCGCATGGGCCTGCGTGGCAGATAGATAGATAAAGTGACGCGGAGAGGCCAAGGCATCCCGGCGGGCTGGCTGGCTGGCGGCTGTCGTGCTGTCGTGGTGTCGCTGTGTGTGTCAGCGGCACAGCCATCGCTGGCTTTATGGAAATTCCACGTTTATGCAACGAGAAAATGCGGCAAGAAAATGTTTTCCATTTCCAGTTTTACTGGAATGCCAACGCCGACTTGGGCAGCTGGTCAAGCAGCCACACATGCCACAAGCTGGCCCACCTCAGGGCTGCCATAAATTGGGGGAAGTCAATGGAGCAGCCTGCAACAGGAAACTCTTTTCCATCAACTATCACAAGCTTCTCTAATTGCAGTTGATGCCAACTCAACTGCAAGTCTTATCGAGCCGATAAGTCAGCTTTATGTATCTCACGTACACTCAGCGAGATTGGGCGAGAAGTGTATAGAAAAAGCTAATCAACTTAGTATGCCAGCAAGCAGATTATGCTACGATTTCATATTACATAAACAGAAGTTGTCTAAGAAGCACACTCTTCTTAATGATATACATATCTGTTCGGGTGACAATAGCATATAAACCCGATCCGCAGAGCCGCTCCGCTGAATTGCGTGAACAGCAATCGAGACCTCGAAACACCTGCAAGCAAGCTGCAAGAAGTTGTCGTGAGCTGTGGCCGTCACAACAACAGCACCACCGCTAGACAGTGGTGTCCAAAGCGTGGACCGAGATGTGCCGGCTGTGCGGCTCACAAACATTTTGTCTTGTGGATTTCGTCTTGTTTCTAATGCGCGTCTCTCGGCATAGGCTTTTGTTATGCTCACAGTTTATTCGTTTCTTTTTTTGCACTCTCTGAGACTGGTTGTGGACTGTATGTGTGTCTATGTGTGTGTGTGTGTCCATGTGTGTGTGTGGCCAAGTCTACAAACCGTTGCATTGGGCTGCGACTGCGGCTATGGATTGCGGTTTGTTTATTGATAAACTCGTAGATACTTTTCTCTATAGCTGTTAATTTGGTCTTTTATGTACCACTATATACTAGTCTGTGTGCATGTGTGTGTGTGTGTGTGTGTGTCTACTATTCGATTGAATCTTTGGAATGCGGACAATCCGGTCAGCAAATGGCATTCTTTTAACACACAAACACACAGAGCCACAGAGCGGCTCAACGCGGTCAATCGGAGGGAGTCGGCACTTGACACGCCATCGTCTCTCGGCGGAGCAACTGCTGGCCCACAGACGGCACACATTTAATTAAACCTGTCATCAATGAACCCACCGGAAAAGGGGCGAGCAGTCGTGTCGGACGCCTTCAACAACTCTGTAATTGATCTGTTCGAAAATCGTCTGCATCTGCGGCCCTTGAAAACCGATTTTATATTTGGATTTATTAATGTCTGAATACATTTAGGGTTAAGAGCTCGGCTCTTGAATTGGAGTCGTAAAAGGGCTTTGGTGTCTACCTTGGCTCGTCACATTCTGTATTAAATTTGGATGTAATCTTTTAATAATCTATTTACGTTGCCTTCGAGGTCAGCTAATGAATGAAAATATTTCATTGAATATTTCCATACTTCTATAACAGCTCTGAGCCAACAGCTAAAGGGAATAATAATATTTTGCTACACTTCAGCTCACTCCCACCTTGAGCCATCTGACTTTATTAAAATTTAATAATAATTTTGCAGGTAGCGCAGGATTTGCTCTCTTTATTCAATCACGTCAATCAGCTGTCAAATGACTTGTTGCTGCCTCACTTAGGACCTGGCGCGTAGCTGCGGAATATTAAATAGTGGAAATATTGTCTGCTTGAAAGTGGGTCGAAGGACTCCTAGCTATAAAAGCCAAGCAGCCTGGCTGGGAATTGGCATTCAATCAGCGGCAGAACAATAGTAAGCATGTTGCCCTCCAAGAGTCCCAGGCGCTGTTCGGGTGCGCTCATCCTGGTTGTGCTCACAGTTTACTTGCTACTGATCCTGCCGTCGCCCTCGCTCGCTGAGAGCCTGGACTCCCTCAAGGAGGAGCAGCAACGGAGCAATATGGAGCCCAAGTTGGAGTCGGACAGCGACATGCTCAACATCAATGGAGCTGGCGCTGGAGCGGCCCGAACACGCTTTGGCAACAGCAACAGGCGCAATCAACGATCCATTGGCTATGGACCACGGTTTTTTCCCATCTCCCGATCCAAAATCCCCATCGAACTGGAGCTGCTGGTGAACAACGAAGAGGCTGAACGCCCAAAGAGGTTCGACGACTACGGCCATATGAGGTTTGGCAAGCGGGGCAACGACGACCAGTTTGATGACTACGGCCACATGCGCTTCGGACGATAAAAATGGCACTTGGATGTGGGGATCGGGGAGTAATAGGCTTTTGTAAATAGTACAAACTCATGCTTACTAATGTTAACATAACCATGGCTTGAACAAAATTGAAATGAATAAAAGATTCTGCATTCCATAAAGGAGTACATCTATAAATGTTCTATTAAATAATAACGCCTGAAAGTATGCAATGCCTTAAATTGAGAATCATTAAGAAGTACACCCTGTGCCACGTATTTTTCTTCTTTTTTATTAATTCCATTTATTTGATGCTTTTTTGTCAGAGACTCTATAGCGCATTTATCACGTACTTTATCAGTTTATTTGCTGCTTTGTTGTCAGAGAGCGCATTAATCACTTTATTTACTGTCCCACAGCTTGAAAAAACTCTCTTAAAATGTAGCATATGTTTAGGCTGCAGCTGAAAATTCAGTCGCAACTTGCTCCACTGTCGACAAAGCTGTGCACGCACTGCTTGCGATAATGCTTGCAAACAAAAGCTACTTGCTATACAACGTAGCAAAAACACAACTGTTGTATAACATCGCAATTTTTTGTTTTCAATGAGACAAGCTTTTGATTATATTGATGTCTTTAATTCCAACTATCATTGGTACGAAAAGTCAAGTCGAGCGTAAAAAATTAATAATTTTGCAACTTCTTCTGAGTATAGCTATTTTGAAGGCGTATTAAATCGAAGTATCAATTTCTATTCACCAAGGTTGCCTGCTTCGCAAATTTTTCTTAATATTGCACTGAATCCGAAAAAATACCTCTGGATCACTTTAGCTCGGTTGTTATTTGGCCGATTTCAGAGAGAGGAAATTGGAAAAAAATGTACTAAGCACAAAAGTATGCAACATTTATCACCTATATAACCAACGAGGGAAAACTGCAGTGCATGTAAGTATTCAGGTACGCAGTAGGTAAGCAGTCGACGTGTTTATTTATATTGAGTGTATAAATATATGATGCAAACATAATAAGTGAAAAAAAAGTAGCCTGATCAAAAATAAATTGCCGGAAAAATATACTGCACTCTGCTCTTTCAATGCGTGTAATCAACGAAACTCTAAAGGAGAAATATATGCTGAGTCTTGTTCATTTAGATCAACGCTTCATGTCCATGAATTTTAAAGTATTCAAGAGCACAGCTTGAATGTTACTCGCTGGCCCCAATTATGATGTTATCAGTAAATATAGAATATATTTTGGTAACTGTTATTGAATTGTGAGCAGAGATTTTTGAATGGGTTTAAACTTATTGGGCTCCAAGGCTATCTATTGTTTTAGTTCTACATTGAAAAGTTTTCAAAGTTTTTGTAGTTTTTCCATAAGCTACTAAATTAGTATTGAGTTAGTAAAACTAGACTTCAAGCCTTTGCAGACTCTAAGTTCTCATTATTCAAACAGCTGAAATGAGACTGAATTAATTGGGCCATTCAAATGAATAAGGTGCTGGCCCAATTAAAAACAAGGCAGACCTGTATACGGTGACTGCCTGCCGAGAGTCTTCTTTTTGGTAACTCATCCTCCCGATAGAGTCTTCGATGCTGGCCGCCTTGGTCGACTGACACATTTCCCTGGAACACCAAAACGAAAGAGAAGAGCTGAAGCAGGAGTTGGCTGGTTATTCTGGGGCTGCACCACCAAAGACCGAAGACCGTCACTCGCTTGGAGCTGCAGCCGCCAAAGATTCTGACGGCAGCATTCTTAAAGATTGACCCATTTCGAGGCGAGTGCGCGTGCAGAACCTGTTTCCATTCAGGTGGCCGTTGGTATTGATGAAGTTAGTTAGTCCGGGCCAGGCATAAATTAATATGACCAGGCCGCCTTGAGCTCCATGCGCGTCTGTCTAACGGTTCACTCAAATATTGGTCAAATACTCGTACTCGGGGACTAACCCAAATGAGCACACACAGAAATTTGGGCCAGAGCCCACGCAGGTTTAACCACTTTTTGGCGGCGACTCGAGATCGTTGGTCAAGATAGACAGGTATGGACGCATGGGCACAAATAAAAGTAGGGAAAGGAATAGGCGCAGGCGTGGAAGCTCGGCGGTATCAGGAAGTCAAACCGAAACCCAAATATGTGCGAGTGTTGACACTAAATATTCAAATGCGGGCTATTTGCGTCTTAATTATGGGCTTAAAGCTGTCGTCGTGGACACAAGATTTGGCTAATCCGCATCAGCTGGCGCTAACAGCGGCCAAGCGTCAGTTAAACGCCTCCAGCGACTAGGCAAACGCGTGACGAGATTACGAGCAGTCTGCACATAACCCGAAGCCACGGCCGACTCTGAAAACTTGACATGGAGCTGGCGCTTTGGCCGCCTCTGGACTGCTGGCCGCTGCTCTGGACCCGACTGAATTGCATTCGAGCTGTTAGTCTCGTTATTGGCTTCACGCGCTTCGGTTGCTGTTTCGGTTGCAGTTTCCATGGCTGACTTTTTCGGTTGGGCAAATAGCTAACCGACTTGAGAGTGTGATCTGCTCAGCTCAACTAGACTAGTGCGTTTTCGAAGAACCTTGGATAGAGTCTATAATTGTGCTTGAAGAAATTTAATTTAAACAAACTTGGAGATCTCTGAACTAGACAATTTGAAGATGGATATTGGCAGTACAAGCGAGGATTACAATGCAAATTAAGTAAGTCAATAAAATATTTAAAGCAATCGAAAATTCGAGAAAAATTCAAAAGCATTTTTTTAACAATAAAATATGTCTAAATATTGCACATACGAATCGTTGGCTGAGAGGGTTTATGTAAATATAAATAAATTTAAGAAATATATAAAAAATAAATTGAAAAATTTGTAATCAGAAATATGTTTATTTCGAACTATAACCGTTTCGAAATTGAAGAAAAAATTTATGTGCAGTAGATGAAGCTTTTACTGAATATGACACATACGCCTAGTTGGCCATATATATAATTCTAATATATAATTCTGCTGCATTTAATAATGATCAAATACTTAATTCTAGAATCTCGAACATATATGAATATATATTTATAAATAGACAAAAATATATGTATATATATTATACATAAACATAGATATATATCTAGACAAAAATATATGTATATATATTATACATAAACATAGATATAGATATAGAGTAGATTGTTTACTCAAAAACCATATCATATACCAACAGCAACTTGTTGCCATAGTCAAGTTCATTCCAATTGAAAATATATTGTATGATAATGAGTGTTTTCAATTCACATATTTAATTTAATCTATGGCATAACTAAATAGTTTAGTTCTATTCCAATCACACTTGATGTCAATCACGCATTCTTTGCACAGACAAAACATCGCTTGTCTCAGCAATTATTCTTACTTCAGTCCATTTAATTAGCCATTAGTCATTAGCCATTATCGTTGGCGAGAAGAGGTTTACCAATCGAGGCGCTTGTTAACTGTACTTGTAGCTATATTTGGTAGCAGAAGCAAATGCCATATTGAAGTGCAGACTTAAATACAATCATTCGATTAGCGGGATCTCTTATGTTGCCTACATTCAATTGTATCAAGATCGGCGAAGCCATTTTTCCTGCTGAACTCGTTCGGCGTCAGCTTCTGCTCTGGCAGCACTCCCGGCCCCTGGCAGTGCCCCCTTTTGTCAGTTGGCTGGCCGCATTTGCTGTTCGCGCTTCTTTCGAGCAGGGATCTCGAGTTTTCATGCAATTATTTTCAGATTTTCTCCTCTCGGCGGCGTCGGCAGCGGCAGCGGCTGCTGCGGTTGAGAAACTGGAGCATCGATGCGCCGTTTGTGGCAGCTGCGCAACTGCAACTGCAACTGGTTGCCATCTAGCGTTCGCTTCCAGTTCTAAAGGTGGGTCACAGCCATAACTCCTTGCCGCTGGGGCCGCCAGAACGCATCAATACAGACGCACGTAAGTGGAGAGCCGATAGATATACAATTACGAGTTTTGCTGGCACGTCGAGACATTTCCAATCACCACTTTACTGCTACTTAACTGTATTTTAATCAAGCTACTTATATGAATGTGCTAATCAAACATGTGCCTACACGATGGCCGCCAATTAATTGGCTTAACTGTTTTATGCTACTCTATTACAAATGCCTGAAGTCACTAAGGATTAAGGATTGATAATCATCCCTCTCCAAAGTTACTCAATCCATTCTACTTATATGTATATCTCATACATATCAAGTTAAAGATTCTTTGAATTTCTCATAAATCTGATTTATCTCAGTCGACAACAGTTTTCGGCCTGACTCATACGAGTTATTAATTATTATTTTATGCGGGTGCAGAACTTTCCCTGAACTGTGTTAAACGATCCGCAGTCCGCACTTGAGCTATGATTATATCTAACAACAGCAAAGTTGGCCGCCGACAACGGCACAGCGCGTCGAACAATAAGAGAACAGTTAGCATTTAAATTCGACAATCTGATGGTGTCAATGAGCACTCCAACTTCTATATAATTGTGAGGTGGTTCTTGCTGTGGAGGAGCACCACTGACCCACAAAGCACGCGCCATTTGAACTCGGCTGACCGAAATAAATGAAAGTCGCTTTAGCACCGAAAGAAGAAAGAAGATGAAAATTGCCTGAAAATTCACCAGCTGAATCCCAAAAAGAAGCAGCAAGAAATAATAAAGAAGAAGCAGAATCAACGAAAATCTCTTTCAACGGCCAATTATAAGCAATAAAACAAGTTGAATTTCCATAAGAATTTTTGTTGCGCCTCGCAAACACCGCTAAGGTTGTAATACGTATATGTATATATGTATGTATCTGTGGTATGCAAGTGTACTCGCTCTTGGCAATTTATGGCGCAGAGTTCATCAGCAGCGGCACGCGTCACGCTTTTTTGAGCAATTTCTATGTTGGATTTCATTATCTACGCCGTAATGCTCACCTTATGGGTGCATTGTTCGCCAAACCTTACAAAGTCTTTAAAGTCGGCGTATGAGTGCCCGCCCGGGTACAGCTATGCTTCACACAAAGGCCACTCCAAATGGCTCAAATTGGCAAATATATCAACAGCGGACTTTTAGTGCTTTTCCACAAAAAAGTAGTTGATATAAGCTTAGATATATATAAGTTTGTCTACAAAGGCGACTTTACTATATCTTTTTGGAATAGACATATGAAGCTAGACAAAGCTCTACCTTGTGGTACCTAAAGCTAGTCTCCTATGCTGCTTCATGCACTCCATAGATATATTATCTGATTTTAATGATTTTTACTCACATGTATCTTTCTCTGCTCCAGCAAGCACTCAACTTAAATATTCAATTTAAAATATTTTCAATTAAAGTCCTAATAGTTATGTCCAACACATGTTTAGCTAAGTAAAACCTATTTACTCAACAATGCCATTATGTGTCGCCGTTTGGTAACCTTTGGATCTTGCATTTTCACTATCTATAAAGTGAATAGTTTTTTTTTTTTTTTTGACAGCATTGTAAAATCATTTTCGCAAATTGTATTCAAAAAAAAAAAAAAAAACCGCACGAAGTTAATTTTTCTTAATATGCTCAACTCCGTCGCGACGGCGCTTGACTTGCACGAATGTTGTTTCGTATTGTTATTGTTAAATAGTGGAAACGTGTTGGAAATGAAGAAGACACACAGTTGGAGAAGGGGCGTGCAGAAGCAGAGGCAGACAAAGAAGAAGAAGTAATAGAGACATGCCGTAACGCACAGCACAATGTGACAATTGTTGTGGAGCACTTTTCGTGATGCAATGCCCGAAGCTCGCTGCTCGAAGTCAACCCAAATTTGAACAACCAGCAGCTACTTAGGCTATATGTCAAAAGAAAGTCAGATCCCGATAAGAAGAATAATTGCCGCAACTCTCAGCGCTTACCAAATCTTGTCACTCATTCCGAACTCTAATTGTGCTATAATTTGAGTTGATTGTCAACAGAGTTGACTGCAGATAGATTATATATATATAGACATATATTATTATAATCAAAATGCTGTGAAAAGTTGATTATTTTCAAATTATTTAATTGTTTTTGTTTTTAATTTATTGGTTTTGTTATATAATACATTTCAAGTCATATTCAAAATAAATCACAGTTTTCATGAACATTAAAGATAATTTGAGTTCAAGCACAAACGTTTCACAAAGAAATATATTTTATTTTATTATTTATTTTACATAACTAATAAAAATATTTCAAAGATTTAAAAAACATCTCAACTCGTGCTCCACAATACATTTTCAACTCTATTGTGCTCAGCTTTGCCTCAGTGTGCGCTTGGAGCGCATGTCAGATACGCAATGTTAGACACAAGAGACTCGCCAAGGAATCAACCGTATCCGAGGGAGTCCGACGGAGGGGGGCTCGCTGGCACAATGGAGCTCGCATATGCGTTTGGATCTGCAGCTATATGTATCTTTAGCTAAAGCTTCAGCTATAGCTCTACCTATAGTTGCTGCCGTAGCTGTGTATCTGTATCTTCAAGCTTGCTTGCATCTGGCATAGGTACAGAGTGAGGTGTATGACTAATTTTAAAATTGTTGTGCTTGCCACTGCGATTAAGTAAAACAAACCTAAAACAATTAAAGACAGACAAGCCAGCCGAATTGGACAGAGAAAGTGATGTGCATGATCGTGCTATTTGTTAGATAAATTACATCTGTGCCTTCCGACCATAGCAGCTAAGTAACGTATGCAGACGCAGACGCATGCGCATGCGTATTGGAAAAATCAGATTCGTTTTTATGGCCAGACAAACGAAAGTTCTAGCTGCATAACGTGAATCGAAAACCTAACTGTTTTTAATGCCCTTTTCGGTATCGCTACTGAGGAGAGACAGGTTTTTCCCATTGTCTCGTTAACTGTTTCACTGGACTAATCAAAAAGCTGAATAAGAAAAGCGAAAAGCGAAAACGATGCGAATGAAACACATCTTCGAATACCTTCAGGCAGCATCTGCGCTGCGCTGCGCTGCGCTGCGCTGCGCTGCGCTGCGCTGCGCTGCTCCGTTCGGCATAAAAGTAAGAGTTTATTAAGGCAGTCCACACAATAGAGGGCTATTAAGCGATTGTTTTATGTAGACACAATTTAATTAGTCGAAGCTCTGAACTGTTATCTCATGAATAAATGTCCATTTGGAGCCGCATCACTCGCCCGATCAATTGCAAAATTAATTATGTAAATATCTATATGTTTATATACTATTCAAAATATATAAATATATACCTCTAGTTGTCAATATCTAACTTGATCTAGGGTAAACCTAAAGCCAAGCGACTTTCTGTTTCCAAAATGTCAACTGTTAAAAGCTTGTAATAATATGGAAGATTCAAGGCAAGATATCAGAGCTAAAGCTGAAAGCTATTATGGCTCTTCTCTGCGATTCTCATGAAATGATACTTGCTTTGATTCTATGTATTTGTGAATGTATGAATGTAAGAATGTATGAATGTATGAATTTATGAATGTATGAATGTATGAATGTATGAATGTATGAATGTATGAATGTATGAATGTATGAATGTATGAATGTATGAATGTATGAATGTATGAATGTATGAATGTATGAAAGTATGAAAGTATGAATGTATGAATGTATGAATGTGAAAATATAGAAAGATAACTAAATATATAGCACAAGATCAACATTCTTTTTGAGCAGTGTACTACGCTCGTTTTCATATTCCTCGAAGGTTCATTTCTATGCTAGAGTGCTCGCAACGAAAGCCAACATGAATGGGTAGCGAAACAAAAATTAAAAGCAATTTTATGAGATTGCATAGTCAAGCACAGAAACGGGTCCACTGGGAGCCATATGAGCAGTTGGCAGTAATTATTGTATAAACTTGACCACGGTCATTGATTTCGAAAATGCCGTCGTCGTCGCTGTCGCCGTCATAGATCTGGGCTTGCGCAAATGGCAATGGCCATGCCAAAACCGGGACCGGGCATCGATTAACCAAGTCGAATCTGTTCAACTCAGCTGCAACCGCTAAGCCCCATTCCAAACCCAAACTTGGTATTGACATTGGATGACTGCAGCCGGCTGAGAGGGCATTGCACAAAGATCTTTGCGTAAATGCCGTACCATTCATCTATGCAAATCCCAGCCGCCACATATCGTATACATATGTGTGTGGTTGTTGCTGTTGCTGGGCCAGCCAAAACACGCGCAAGTGTTAATAATACTTGCATTGTTGGGGTACATAATGGAGCTGTGGCCACATAAAGCACCATTGAACATTGGCCAAGTGATTGTTGGCGATGTTGAAAATCCGAGCGGAGTCACTCGGACGTCTTCAGAGAGAGAGAGAGAGAGAGAGGTGGAGGGGGGCTGCCATGTGCATGTAAATACATATGTGCAGACATAGCAGAGCAGAGCACGGCAAAGCAAAGCATAGCATCATCGTATGAATGTTGCTATATGAAGAGGTGAGCTACCCACTTACGCCAGAGTTTATATTGTTATTGTGCTTACACAAACACACACACACTCACACACACTCTCACACACACATACTCACACACATTGGAGTTACGTTGCTGGCCGCCTCGCTTGGCCATTTCTTTTGGCCACCTCACTTCGTTCGGAGTCGTCAGCGGGCTCGTTTCTTGGCCATATTCGAATGGCTTGAAGTTTGCTTTTCAGACGCGCTTCGACATTTCAGCCAACGCGTTTGCGCAGTCGCCGTGTGGCAACCGACGCGTACAGATCTATGCAGCTCGTCAGATCTTCTGGAGCGCACTCGAATCAGAATACCAGATAAAGCGGTCTCCGGCCTACCTTCAGCTGCTTGACTGTTTCGCCGTGCAGTGGATTTTGTGGTCAAAGTGAAGTTCAAACAAGGCAAAAGTAAATGTCAGTGCCAATTTGTGAGTGAGTGTGTGTTGGCTGCAGACGGCATTTGCTAATTATAGCAAATATCTCTCTATAGTGAAAGTATCTAATAGATGCAGCCACAGCCGCGTCACACACAGCGTCGAATTAACGCGTTTGCTTTGTTGTATTTCGTCTGTGTGTGTGCGAGTGTGTGTGTGTGTGTGCGAGTGCAACTGTTGTGCGGTGCAAATTGTTAGCATTTTTCCAGTACAACAATCGCATTTTATGGGGCAATTTATCAGCCAAACGGGCAACAACCAAAAAACAAAACAGACAAAAAAAATAACACTGAAAATATGTGCAAAAGTTTTTCCTGAAGGAAAAGCCCACAAGCGCCCAGCCACGTTTTCCACGGGCCTCGTTCAGCTTTTAATCAGTTTTGTTTTTGTTTATTTTCATTGTCGGCTTGCAGGCTGGCGAAGCAGCTAATTAATGAGCCAACACGATTGGCTACACACACAACACGCCAGGCAAACACCTCGCAGACATCGGACCCCAGCCTCAGCCTCACACATGTCTGCCCTATGCAAAGTGTTAAAAACATAACTCTCGTGCAGCGTATCTGTATCTGTACTCAGTGTGTGTGTGTGTGTGTGTGTGTGCAACAATTATATAGCTGAAAATTAACATTCAATGTGCATAATTGAAATTCATTTACCGCTAATTGCACACAAATTACAAAAGAAGAAGAAAAACATCGAGAAGCAGCAGCAGCAGCAGCAGCAGCAGCAAATAAACAAACGAAGCAAACAGAGAGACGGTCAAGGGGAGCGCTTAACTGGCGTGCGCCGCAGTCACTGCCGCCATCACTGTCCCAGTCACTGCTACTGCTTCACCTGCACACCTGATGATGGTCACTTCCTGCATGATCGACACCCAATCTGCTCTGGCCGTTCCCAAGATGAATTCGGTGCGCAGCCGCAAACCAGCCAGCAGCAGCAGCAAGAGCAACTCATCCGGCTTTCGGCTTCTGGACGGCGATCAGCTCGAGAACAATTCGAGCGTCAGTCGAAATTCGATATACAAACTGAAGATCGATCTTATGTTTGACGATTCCAGGTGAGTGCCAAAGCATCAACTATCAATCTGTTCAACAGAATTTATGAATACAAAGATTAGAAAGCAAAGCCCGCAGTTAAATTTTTAATTATATTTTGGACTTGCAAAAACTTTTTCATATATTTTTCGAAACATAAAAAATTAAGATTAGATAAAGATATTGAATGTTTTCTCTTTTTTTGCCTCAAATAAATTCAATTAACAATAAATTTAATTATTTAATTTTTTATTTCATCAAAAATTTCGAATAAAAAATATTTTGATTTTTTTAATGGTTTTCGAAACTTTTTGAATTATTTTTGCGAAAAACCCAGGTCTTATATAATATATGTCAACAGCTCCGTTAACTTTAGCTTCCCAGCTATTTCGGTCTAAACTAAAATCGGAGCTAGCTTCACCTATATCTTAGCCAACTTTCAACTGCAGCAAATTAGGCACTTTCGTTCTCGAAACTTACAAAAAAACGACAAAATTTGAGACAAATATACACAGATTCACACACAGATACGCACACACACACACTCACACCTGATGTATGCGTCGCAGCATCCAACGTTTATTTTACCGTTTCCAATTTCCATAAGCAACAAATATACAGTTACAAAGCAAAAGCTTTACAGATACCACTGAAGACAGAGAGAGGGAGATCGTCTATGTTATGACTGAACGAGAAGCGACAACAGCTATAGACAACATATACGTCTGAACCGACACTTGCTCCAGTGTATAAATATTCATCGATCGCTGTGACACACATTCGCCTAGTGAACTACTTAATTGATTATAATATAAAAAGTGAACAGGAAAGATTTGCTGTATGTGGGTAGTCGACGATGAGATACACTATTATGACTCTGGGAAGCTTCACTAAGACTTAAGGCAGGATATTCTGATAGAATATCATAGTTCTGTAATAATATTTGATTCTACTTTGAGAGATTATGACTGATTATAGTCATAGCTATGTAAAGATAAATGATATAGTAGTCCACTGCGAGACTTATTTGACATATAGAAGCATAGCTTGATTCCACATCTCATATAGTTCTCTCGCTCTTCTTAAATATGTTGCATAACTAGACAGATAGTCAAGAGACCCTCTAGTAGAGTATACAGAAAGAAAACTTTACCCATTCGCATCTAATCGGCCGCAGCTCTGGCTCTGCTGGCCGCATCTTCATTCATATTCAAAGTAGTTGGCTTGGCCAACGTTCTCCCAAACTGAAACATTTCCGATTTGATGTCAACTAGCGGTAAACGAAATGGTTGCTCTCTTCTATTGGGAACACTGTCCGTCAGATCCATTCTTTGCGCCAGACTCAAAGTGGGTAGACAATGTGCCATTATTCGTTAGCTTATCTCTTGGGTTCCCTTCTCTTCCAGCAGGATGATTGTCGTAGCCAATTGGCAATTCATAACTCACACTCGTGCGCATAAGTGTGTGTACGTGCGTATATGTGTGAACTGTGCATATATGTATGTATAAACGGATACGTACTAACGTTCATATACATACATACATACATACATATGTATGTGTATCTGCTAAATTTAGTGGCTCATTTGAGTTAATCAGCAAAACTTTCACAAAACTTTTCAACGTTTGTCGCACATGCGAGAGAACCACTTAAAAAGCTCTTACACTATTAGCAGACAGTTTTGCATTGGAAAAAGTAATTTAGAAATGCAATATGTATAATAGTATATGCTATATGTATATAATACATGCATGCATATACATATATACAATACACGTACATTTAGCATTATTTGTTTGCTAAAGAAAAGCACAAAATAATTTTATATTCATAAATTTATAAATATTTTTTTATTATTTTATTATAAACTATTAATTATTATTATTTTTTATTTCATTATTAATTTTTTTTTAATTTTTTAGTATTATTAATATATTTCCATATATATCTATTAATTTTGGTACTAGCAAATTGATAATATTTATCAATCAAAATAATTTTTTTTTTTTTTTTTTGTGCAAATCTATTTAATTTGTGAAAGTATAAACTTAATGTTTTGGTATACAATTTAGCATAATAAAATCATTTTTTAAAAATAAAATTTTTGTTGTTAGTTTTATTCTTTGAGTAACATGCAGAGCATAAAAACTTTATTGATAGTTAAACAGTTATATGGAATAGATTTTTTTAGAAACTGTGCTTAATCCATACAAAATTTGTATATATGAAATTCTCACTATTAAATTTGCAATATTAGAAGAGGCAACGACGCGTCGACAAGGTTAAAAGATACTCGGCTTTGTACGCAGAGCACATTTCTATACATCTACTATATATTTTATACAAAAATATAAATTGCAAAAAATATTATTACAAAAATTAAAAGTATAAAGAAATTAGATAAATATTAAATATAAAATAAACAATTGAACAATTTTTAAATTAGTTTCTTTTATTATTAAAAATTCATTTAAAAAGAAAAAACATTTTATTTATTATTTATTTTGTTTTTAAATTATTTTCTTTATTAATTATTTTACTTATTATTTATTAGATGTAAAATTTACATCATTTACTATTATTATTTATTTGAAATTTATCTGATGCAGATCAATGCGTAGCAGCCGCCTCGACGATCCGCGTGGATCGCATCGCACGCGTTCCATCATCATGTATGGACGTAGTGAGCTGGCCAGCACCTCGGGCGACAAGCCGCGATCGCTGAGTAGCTTTCTGCAGGAGTCCAGCGATTCGGCCAAGGTGCTCGCCGAGGCGGCCAAGAACGACGTGCAGCGCATCAGCAACAGCGTACAGGCCCAGATCGAGCAGCTCTTCACGGACGTGGCCAAGGATGCCACGAACAGCTTCGATGTCACGTGCCTCGGCTGCCTGCCGCTCAAGGACAAGGTGACCAGTTTGCAGGGCCTGCAGGAGCCACTGCGTCAGCTGTATCTAGCTGAGGTCACGAACAAGGTGAGAGACCCAACTGGCCGACCCTCATCAAAGCCACCGCTAATATACTCTGCTCTCTTTGCAGAAGCTGAAATCGGGATCTTTGGATATTTGTGCCACCGGATTGCGCATCAAGGTCAGCGCCATGGCCGGCAAGGAGGACAGCGATTCGCATATAACGCCGTTCCACAACATTGCCGTGTGGTCAGCGGTGAAGTTCGTCATCTCCGACACGGATGGCGGCGCCGCTTTCCTGCCGCTCATCACCGATCCCGACAACATAGACAAGACTGCACTCTTCCAGCCGCTAAGGTAGGCAGAATGGTGTATAGATATATAGATAATCCTAATTTCCTTTTGCCTCTCTTTGTGTCTTCATAGCGCCATGGAGCAAATGGCTGTGGAGCAAAGCGAGCACATGCACGCGCCCATTTTTGCGGTGGTGATGCGGTCGGCGAGCGCTCCGAAGATTCTGGAGTGCCACGGCTTCATTTGCAAGAGCACGGAGGACGCCATTGTGATCGCGGCCACGCTCTACCAGAGCCTGATGGCGCACGTGAGCACCAGCTCGCACCGGAGCACCAAGCGACGCACGCCGCGGCAGCAGAATGGAGTCAGCTGCGTGAGCATCGCTAGCAGCTCGGCGATGACCAGCTCCAACTACTTGTCCCGGTCTCAGATAGCGCCCAGCGTGAGCGGCCGACGCAGCTCCTTTCGCAGCAGCGGCGGCAGCCTGTCGGGCGTCAGTCCCAAGCCACTGGGCGTGGCTGGGTCGACGCCCTCGCGATCCACGCGCAAGAAGCGCGTCTCGAGCAGCTCGCTCAGCTCCAACAGCAACGTGATCAACGAGGCGGCCGAGGTGGAGACCTCGACGGAGGAGCGCAAGCGCAAGTCGCACAAGACGAAGCGAGCGCCGCCAGTGCCGGCGCCCAATGCGGGCGGCTTCAAGGGTGGCTCGGGGCGCAGCAGCAACATTGTGTGCACCAATGGCCATGTGAACCGCTTGGGCCATGCGCATGGGCACCTGAAGAAGCCCACAACGCCGACGCCGAGTGGCCGCAAGATCAGCGATTTGGTGGGGGCGGGAGCGGTGGCAGCGGCCGGCGATGGCGATATACTTACCCGTGTGGCCATACCCAGATCGGGCAGCTTCCTCAACACGGGCGGACTGACCAGGTACAAGTCGAGGGCGGCGCGCCGCACCAACTCCGGCAAACTGGGCGGAGGCGGCGGCGGTGGTGGAGGAGGGTGAGTATCAATACTAACCAACGGGGCCAGCGGCAGCCGAGGCATCATCTGCTTATCAGTCATCCGAGCTGGCGCTGGCCTGCGGCTCGACCTAACATTGTTTGCATCCTTGGTGAGAAGGTTTGGTTTGGTTGATTGGCATCGTTTGAATTGTGCTTCTAGTTCCCCACTTGGTTTCAGTGAACTGTTCAATGAATTCCGCTTGCACGAGAATCTGCACTCGCTGGACGAGATCCTCTATGCCATTATCGACGCCGATGGCATGTCCTTCAACGACCTGAAGCCCATCTACAAGGAGTTTCTGCTCAAGCTGGCCGTCACGCTCACCCAGGACGAGCTCTTCCAGCGCTCCAAGAACATAATGCGCCGCCAGAAGAAGAAGAAGCAGAAGCGCAAGGCCAGCGTGAACGGCTCACAGGTAAGCTGCCGGGAATGACTCTCTTATGGGTGACTAATACTCCATCCCTTGCAGAAGAAGTCCAAGGGCCTCTTCTTCGGCACGAAGAGCCTGAAGAAGGTCTTTCAGCTGGGTCAGTTTCGCGCCTGTCGCGGCAAGCTGGCCAAGCCGGCCCGCGCCAAGGAGCCGCAGTCCGGCCACGGGGAGTCCAGCAAGCGCCGCCTGACGCCGCCCATTGTGATTGGCCCGCCCACCAGCCAGAGCCATGCGCAGCAGCACCAGCGCAACCGCGCCACCACCAGCGGCTCCGACGTCTCCGTCGTGCGCAACGAGAACGCGCTGCAGGGACTCAACCGGAACAGCAGCAGTGGGTAAGCACACAGCCAAAGAAGCCTCCAACTCGAGGGTCTGCTAATCCCCATCCGTTTACAGTTACGTCTCCTGCTCGGAGTGCAGCTACGACTCGGAGTCGTGCACCTGCGCCTCGGCGGATCGCTGCTATTGCAGCCTGCGCACGGAGCACCTGAACCACAAGCTGCGCCAGAAGAACGAGCGCAACATGGCCCTGGCCAATGGGCGCAAGTCGACGGCTGGCGGTGCGCCCGCTGGCAATCGCCATTCGCTGATATCGTGCAAGTCGGACGAGAAGTGCTACTGCTCCATGGTGGAGGAGGAGCCGAACAGCACGCTCGAGCACGACTCGGGCAACACGCACTCGGACACGACCACCTGGTGCGACACGGACAGCTGCATCAGCGCCAGCAAGTGCTACTGCAAGCGCAGCCACCGCCGGCAGCGCGCCAATGCGGCGGCCGCGGCCGCGGCCAATGTCAGCGAGGACTCGCTCAATCCGCAGCACAAGTCGCGTGGCTCCCCACGCAAGCCCAAGTCGACGGAGAAGCTGGGCCTGGACTATGAGCTCTTCACGATCGGCGGCAACAGCAAGCCCGTGCAGCCGCACGAGGCGCTCAGCGTGAAGAAGAGCGTCGAGGCGGCGGCCGTGTTCGCGGACATGAAGCTCAGCCAGACGACGGACATCAAGAGCCTCTGCCCGCCGCTGATGGCCAGCCAGAAGCTGAACGGGCGCCCCAGCAATGGCAGCTGTCACTCGAGTGCATCCGCTCGGCGATCTTTGTATCGGGCACGCGAGTCCTTGAGCACGGATCGGCTGGGCAATGGCGGCGCCATGATCATGCCCCTCTCGCCCACGCTGCACATGAACTCCGCACAGAAGGCGTGCAGCGCCGACGATCTGCTGATCAATATCAAGGCCCTGGAGAAGGCCGCCTCGATACGCAGCAATGTGAGCAGAAGCCGCATGGCCAGCTACCAGTCCATGCGGGCGGTGAGCGCCTCGCTCGAGGACTCGCTCGGGTATTTGCCATAGAATTTGAATAGAATACTCAAATCCCTTAGCCACTAATCGCACACACACAGACATATATACACACTATATCCTTAGCTTATAAGCAGCTTCTTTAACCTTAATGACAGCTTATGTTTCCCAAGATGATTAAGGCCAATCGAGCTATATATATCTATATATTTAATTAATTATCTTGCGAAACGTAATCACTTACGTATATTATGATCATTCAACTTGTATACTATTTATAAATATATACGCCTTAAGACTTGCAATTTCAACTAAACAACGTGGTGCAATACGAATACCATTATAAAGCATATACCTAACTATATACATACACTTATATACTTACAACGCAGTGCAATATTTTTTAAGCCAATTGAAATAAAATCGAACTTACATGCGAATATTTGAATAGATTTTATTTATCAGCTTGACTGGCCAGCTCGTCTTCATACAGTAGATAGTCTTCGGGTGGAACAAGGGACTGAATGAAGCGAAATTTGAGCTGAGAAATATTCTGAAAGGACTACGATAATTTAGAGCTGGAGAGGAGGAAGATTCAGATAATAGAAAAACATATTTGAATCAAATAAATTCAGATTATTTAGCAATATTAAATAAATTTTAAATTAAATAAGCCCATTTAGAGTTAAAGAGGAGGAGGACAATAAATCAAATTTGAAAAAAAGTAAAGTTATATATAGAAATTGAAAGATCGTTGATTATCTTTGCGTATAGATCTGTTAAACAAAAAAAAACAAAAAAGGAAACCCTCTGAAAGACCCGATTTATCGCTTGGCAGAGATAGTCAACTATAATTCACGAGGGTTGAAAGGGTCAGCATAAAAACTGTGAAGCGAGCTCGTTTCCCGATATATCCTTTACCTGAGGCCTGAGCTATATATATATTATTCCTTTTGTCTTGTCTTCTGATAGAGCAAACAATGGAGCAACATTAGAAGAAACATCTCATGCTTAAACACACAGACAGAAGGAAAGACAAAATTTTTCTGAAAAAAAAAAAAAATAAAGAAGCTTAGGTAGATACAGCTTCAGCAACGACTTTGAAAATTTAAATTTTTTAAATTTTAATTTAATTAATTTAATTTAAATTTTTTGTAAATTTTATAATTTTAATTTTTTAATTTTTCAATTATTTTTTTTTCAATTTTAGTTTTATAAATTGTTTCTTTAATCATATTTATTTTAATTTTATTATTATTATTTTTCTTTTTTTTTGTGATATTTATTTAAAAGGAAGTTTTCATTCCTGAAGAACTTCAAGCACAAATCATATTTATTTATTGAGCTTCCAAGGCATAATTAAACATATTTCGACCCCTCTCCCCTGTACTGGTGTCTGTCTAATCTAGATTGGACTGTAATATCGCATGATAGGAAGCCTTTGTATGTAATGGCATGACGTATTTTTGCCAAATAATAATAATAATATTTTCTATTATTTTGAGGCACTGTAATCTATGCCTAATCATGGCAGGGTCAGTGTCAGGTCGCCAAAAACAAAAAAGCGAAGCGTGGAGCAGATGTTGATGTTGGTGGAACCGTTGCTAGCACGGGTCAATCTCGAAGCGCCTTGATAAGATTACGGATGGGCGTGTGCGTGTGTGTGTCGGTGTGTGGCTGCCAGCTGTTAGTGATTGAGCGCACCCGCCGGAGATATTATGGCTAGTGGACGAGGCACGAGAACTCATTTCAGTTTGATCTGCTGGCCAGTGCTAAACACTCGAAATGACTACCTCCGCCGACAGCGTGTTCGTTACCCGATCGGAGGGCATCTCCGCCGAAGGAGTGCGGGACCAGTATGCCGATGGCAAGGCGGCCAAGGTCTGGGAGATCTTCATCGGCGACAAGAACTCGCGCACCGACAACTACAAGAACTTCCTGGTCGACTTGCTGCGCCAGAAGGGCTGCAAGCGGATCCTGGATGTCGCCTGCGGCACTGGGTAAGAGTCAGAGGCACAACGAATCGGTGATATGCATGTATGTGAAAATACATATTCTATGACTATAGAGTGGATTCCATTATGCTGCTGGAGGAGGGCTTCCAAGTGACGTCTGTGGATGCCTCGGACAAGATGCTGAAATACGCGCTCAAGGAGCGCTGGAACCGCCGCAACGAGGCCGCCTTTGACCAGTGGAGTGAGTATATCAGCTATATTTGACCAGCTCTGAGCTTATCTTATACATATACATATCTAACAGCCATTGAGGAGGCCAATTGGCTGACTCTGTACGACGACATCCAGGAGCATCGCGATGTCGGCTTCGATGCGGTCATTTGCCTGGGCAACTCCTTCGCCCACTTGATGGACAGCTCCGGGGATCAGCGCGAGCACAAGCAGGCGATCAAGAACTTCGAGAAGTGCCTGAAGCCAGGTGGCATCCTGCTGATCGATCATCGCAACTACGACAACATCCTGGAGACGGGCGCCACGCCCGCCAAGAGCATCTACTACAACGTACGTACGGCCGCTCGCTGCCAATTAAAAACAATTAAACGGCACATCTCATTCACATGGTTCACAATGTGCGCAGTCATTCACAGTTTCGCTGATAACTTGAAATAGACAAAAAAAAACTATTTTGTTCAAAAACATCATCATCATCATTCGCATTTTAATCGCCCCTGCGAATGACTTGCATTTCGAATGATTTTTGTCTTTGGTTTTTGTAGACAAGCCATACGGCGGACATCAAGACATCCGTTCTGTTCTATTGCGGCAAGCCCGCTCTGGTCTCCATGGACTACCAGATCGAGGGCAACAAGCTCTCGAGCGAATTCCGACTCTCGTACTACCCGCACGAGCTGAAGCGCTTCACGGAGATCCTCAGCGAGATCTTCGGCAGCCAGGCCAAGCACAAGCTCTACGGCGACTTCAAAGAGATGAGCGTCGTGCAGAATCCGGCGTTCTATATCCACCTGATCGAGAAACCTAAAGCTTAAGTTCACACACACACACACACAAACACAAATACAATATTAGTTTGATTTAGAGGAAGTTTCAGATACGATCTATTTATTTTTATAACATGCGTCGATTGGGTTGATTATATATATATAATATATATGTATGTCGTCTAGGTGAGTATTATATATCTGCTCGTTATCGCACCGAAGCAGATCGACACCATCAGCGCCTCAATCACAAAGGGCGAATTGGTTTTTATGTAGTTGGACATCTTCGTGCAGATCGTTGCCAATCTGAGCAGAAATATGGATGCCATAGCTGGGGATAGCACCTGAACTCGATGTCGACTCCAGCTGAGCCGCAGACTTAGACTGAAACGCAAAAAGAAATGTTAATGCTGCATGGGAATACAAATATATTCGAGTCATTAGCCATGCAAATTTCGCTTTCCGTTCTGGATCGAGGTTCAATATATATACAGTTACACTAAAACTTTGTATATGTATGTAGGCGCAGAGGTAAATGCCTCGAACTAAAGAGAGAACCGAGGCAGACAAACAAATGTTAAGATATATCATATTGAGAATGATCGATCGGTCAGATACACATCATACATACATATACATAGATAAGCTTGCTTTAATTGTTAACAATAGCAAAAATACAAAATAATATTAACTTATTAGACGACAGGCTGACAGATGAGGCGGCTGCTCACAGACCGATAATCTTATTTATGCGCTTCACATCCGATATCTGGCGATCGATCTCAGTCGAGAGCTGCGCCAGAATCTCAGTGATGGTGCGCTGCTGTCGCTCGGGCAGCTTGTAGGCATTGCTCGCTTCCGTCTGCTGGGACTTGGCGATGTGGTAGCGCTGCTTGTTGTAGCTCTTCTTGGCCGTGTCCAGGGCGGCGACCATGGCCTTGGTGGCCTTGTCGATGCGCGCCACCTCCTCGGCAAACTCTCGCTCGGCCACCACGCTGTTGGGCAGCACGGCGTTCGCCAGCTGCATTAGCTTCTGGCAGCGGCGCACGAGCACCTCCTGATTGTCGCTGATCTCCTCGAAGCGTTCCGCCAGCTTGTGCGCTCGCTCGCTGATGACTTCTCGTTCCTTCTCCAGGCTCTTGATCTCCTGCAGCTGCTGCTGCCTCTGCAGCTTAATGCAGTTTATGCGCTTGGCGAACTCCGCGCG
This sequence comes from Drosophila paranaensis, assembly GCA_035047545.1. NCBI lineage: Eukaryota > Metazoa > Arthropoda > Insecta > Diptera > Drosophilidae > Drosophila > Drosophila paranaensis. Next base: position 1,907,262 of record JAWNPL010000173.1, on the reverse strand, counting down.
CACCAGCTCGTGCCGCTGCAGGTATTGGGTACGCAGCACCTCTATGGCCTGGTTCAGCAGCTCGTAGCGTTCGTGAGCGGAGGACGTGGCCAGCTTGTCGGCCAGAATTGGTTGACTCACGCTACGCAGCAGCATTGTCTTGATTTTGTCCACAAATGAAGGAGCCGCTCCCTGCTGATCCTGCGCAGCATCAGTGGCACTCAGCTGCAACTGCTGCTTGGACGTCATCAGCAGTTGGGCATCAATCACCAGCTTGAGGCTGATCACTTGACCGCTGCCCAGCAATAGCACCAGTCCAGACGGCATTTGCATCAGGGCGATGCCAATGACCGCGTTGATGCGATCACTAGAATCGAATTTCGTGCACAATATATACTCAGCACAGGAGGGCGTCGACAATATCAGCTGGTTGTCCTCGGCCTCGCTGTCCAGGAAGCGCTGCAGCTCGGCTATGAAGTTGACCGTAACAGTATGCAGTCCGGCATCGTGGTAGGCGAAGTAGCGCATCTCGTTGACCAGATCCCGCTTCAGGTGTATGGGGCAGCTGTATGCCTTGCCCGTGCCATTGGGAGCCGACGCGACGAGGCCCAATTCAAGTTCAACAGTCTCCGTTACATGGAGTGTCCACTGTGAGGGTTCAATAAGGAGACCCTCATCCGCATCACTAAACGAATGATCCGTAGTTTCAGCCTCCAGCAGGAGAGCATGATGCAGCTTGCCCGTTGACTCCGCTATGATCACAGTGGGCGGCAGAGAAGGTATTATTAGGAGAGCGCATGACTCCAAGCCATAGTTGGAGCTCGTCTGCGGCGTTATGCTAATGGGACCCTGCAGACGCGTTATATCCGAATCGATGCCGGCGAGCAGCATATAAATGTTTCCATTCTCACGAAGTATAACAATTGGCCATTCCACCTTTTCCTTGGTAGATTTGCTGGCGTTCAGAGTGGAGTTTTTAGTTGTCTCATCGCTGGCTGGGGCGCATGCCTTGACTGCTGGCGCAATGTCAAAGTCAATGGAAGTTTCCCCGAAATCGGAGAGGGATGTATTGGGGCCCTTTTTGGCTGTGTACGGACCCACCTGCCACACATGGCGCAGCTTGGCGTGATTGTAGACACGTATCGTGTTGTTGGAGAGCAGCACGAGTAGCGTGGTGTCCGAGACAGAGTCGGGATGCCAACGCACCTGGCACACCTCCAGTTGTGGATTGTTCTGGAAGAGCAGCGTGTCCAGATTGTATGTCCGGCACGTGATCTGCGACTTGCCATCCATCAAGTAGCCATCGGGCCCACTGCGGCGAGGTACCTCCAATATGGTCACATTTTGTGGGCCACTCAGGGCGACAAGCGAGCCCTCATTGGAAACTACAACACGATCGACCTGCAGACCAACCGAACTTGATGGTATCAGTGTTTGATAGCTAGTTTTCTCACGCTTCGGTTGTCCCTGCAGCAAGGCGACGCGCCAATTTGTGACCAGCAGGCAGGAGTCGACCGAGTTCCATGCATATAGTAGATCATCCTTGCAGTCTAGCAAATTCTGTGTTTGCGGCGCTATCGGCAGGACACTGCGTATTTTGGTAAACAATTCCGTTTTATTGAGCTCCAAAACATCTGTAAGCGGCATTGCGGCACAATTAAAAAATATTGACAACGCTTATGCTACAGCCGGCAGCCTGAACACTAATATCGATATATCGCACAGTGCGATAAAAGTAGTCAGCGTGCGTGATAGCAGTGTTGCTAGCACTGAAAACTATCGATATATTGTGGTAATATTTAAAGCATTTTTACACGTTACTTTTATTTAAAAATAAAATAATGAAGAAGTGTATAATGAATAATAAAACACCACATATTTATTTAAAAAATTAACAAATAAAAATCAAAATCTAAAAACAGAGTCTTTTCCAATTTGGAATGACTATAAATAGTTTTTCACTTATATGTATATACATATTTTATAAGTTATATAGTTCTCCGATGCAATTCCAGCTGCGGCACTGTCTTAAGTTTTATCGTTATATCTTCAACGAAATAAAGATCTTCAAACTTAAAGCTAGTAGAGAACTGAAAGTTTCTTAATAATTTCGCCAATGTTACTTTTGCTGATATTAAAGCATATCTCCAACCTGATAAAAATAAAACTTTTATTATTCAGTACAAATTAAATAAATATATTCTTACCTATGCAATTCCGAATGCCCTTTGTGAAGGGTATATACGCGTAGGGATGTTTGGTTTGCAGGTTATGGGGTAGAAAGTGATCCGGATTGAATGTTTCCGCATCCTCGCCCCAGATTTGCTTGCTGCGATGCAAGTAGAATATATCAATTGCAATTTGAACGCCCTTTGGGACAACAACTCCGCTTGAGAGCAGCACATCCGCCGACGTTTGCCGAGACACAATGGGCACCGGCGGCATCACTCGCATTGACTCATTTATGATGAGGTCCAGATAGACCATTTGCTGTGTCTCTTCGTAGCTGACTTCAAAGTCTCCCGAGTCGGGAAACAAACTGAGAATCTCTTCGAACGCCTTCTCCTGGTACATGGGAAACATTGCGAGCAGCATCAGTGTGTAGGCAACGGTGTTCGCTGTTGTCTCGAAGGCGCCAAACACAATGACACTCGATTCATCCTCCACATTCTTCCAGGTGAACATGCCGCGTTTCAGCAGATCCGTAGCCAGGTTCAGAAATATATTTTTATCCGAGGCCAGCTGTTTACCAGTATCCTCAAGCTCTGCATCCCTGGCCAGTTTTCTTTCAATTAGCTGAAGGAAAACTTAAAGTGAATAATCTCTCGATAAGAGCAATGGAGTGGAATGCTGCTACCTTTCGGATAAATCCTTTAATCCTGGACTTGGAGCTTGCGTAGCGCTTTTCCTTGCCAAACAGTTGGCGTATTGTTCGGGAGCTTAGCCAGGGCGAAAAGCACATATCTGTCATGGTTTCCAGAACACTATTAATGGATAGGAAAACACATCCATTCTGATGGCCGATGTGACTTACCATTGGTAATCCTCCAGCAGCTGATTGTTGTTGATATCCGAAAAGGCTTTCACATCGCTGCCCATAGTGGTCTCTGAAGAGTAAGCAAGTCAAGGCTCAGGAGCTCTCGAGAGAAATACAAAACTCACGCGTGGCTATGCCCATGGTGAAGCCTTGCAGCAGCGGTATCAAATCCCTTTCGCCAACACCAACCAGTGAGTCCAACTGCTTGAGGAGCGCTCCAGTCTCATTGTTGAAAATGGGCACAAAACTGAGCAGCACTTTGTGTCCAAATGTGGGATTCAACAGCTTGCGATGCACGCTCCAGCGAGGATCTGTGGAGGCAGCTAGCTATATGTTCGGATATCCCATATTATGCTCTGCTCACCTGTCAAACTGAACAGTCCCAGGCCCGCTCCATCATCGACTGCCTTGTAGATGATGCCCTTGTTCACACAGTGCGGCGATGTGAAAATATCCTGTATCGTTTGGGGATCGGCCACGATCAGAAATGGCAGCGGACCCAGCCACGAGAATATCGTCGGCCCGTGCTTGTCCAAGTAGAATCCGATTGCATTCAGCACATCTGCGAAGTTCACACATTTTTCATTCAAAGATCTCAAAACACATTCATGAATCACGCACTTTCCCTGCGAAACAGCTTGTGCGCCATGCCAACGATGGGATAGCCGAGTGGACCCGGGATCTTGAGCGTGAGCAGATAGAATCTACGGCGCGACCACAAGAAGTAGAACCACAGCAGGAGCAGCAGCGCGCCCCACAATTGCCACGTCAGCATTTTCAGGTATTCCGATCTCCACTTAGAGGGCCTTGATCGACCGACCAATTGAACGTCTATATGGATAATCAAACGATTTGTTGTGCTCAGCCAGTTTTTATATGCCGGATATGCTCGAGCTTTAAAGGCCGAGCCAAATCGTGACTTGACCGACTCCCAGTCAAAAATATGTATATATCGCTAGGAAGCGACGCAATCATATTGATATTGATGGGGCGCGGGTACGCATCAATGAACCCAGCGAAAAGTAATTTCTGTCCACTGGCATCCACTTGACGAGCGTCTGCATACAAATCGCTTCAATTAGCACTAATAGCTAACAGTCAGCGGGCGCGACGTCACAGATTCGCCGATTCCAGTCAGGTACGCGTGCTAAACCAAATTTCGAATTGTATAACCCGTTGCCAGATTTTCGATCGCTATCTGACTTTCTGTCTGTCTGTCTATCGCGTAAAACAGTTCGCTGATTGTTCCTGTTCATATCAGATTGTTCAGATCTATAATTAGGAAAGGTAGTATAAAAAACTGATTTATTTTTCTTTTTTTTTTTTGGGTATTTTAAATTTATTTTGCAGCTAATTATCATAGACTCAGCACATTTATCTCTCGACATTAACCTTTTCGCAGACAGATGCGCCTCTAAGTTCGACTTCTAGTCTTTGTATTGAACCTATTATATATACATATATATAAATAAAATTAAGATTCCATGACGGTCGAGGAGATACAGTCGCATTAACTCATTTTGTTTCAGAAAAGGCAGTAAAAAACACAAATTTAGTTATTAATAATTTTTTGTTTTGGTTTATTTTGCAAGTTTTCAAGTTTGTCTTAGCCTAAATTAGTATAGATTTATGCAAAAATAAGTATTACAAGTACAGAAGTCTCTCCAACAGAGGGTCTCGGCATAATATTTGTACAGTAGTCGAAAAAAATGTAATGAACTCCTCTCTCTCTCTCTCACACACACTCTCACTCTCCCTCTCTCTCCTTCTCTATGTATGCTGGTTAGCGATATGATAATAGATTTAAAATGGCAGAACATTTTCAATGGTAAAGTTTTGTGTGGAATCTTGAGTTTTGAGCAGACGACGGCGACTTTGTCTAGGATCCCGGCCTGTCGGTGAGTGTCTCTGAAAGATTTATCAAGTATTAGTTAGTGTGCGCCAATAGCCGATCAGGCACAAGCGCTCCATGCATTAGCTGACGTTCTCCTTAAGCCTAGATGCACTGCAATCAACTGCATTCCATCTGCATGCCAAAGATCTTACAAATTAGTTGCATTTATTTATTTACACAAGACAGTTCGGTGCAGCTTAAGGGCTAGAAAGCGCTTAACTCTAGGATTGAATACAAGAATAACAAGCTGAATGGAGGCGAGTGCGTGTGCGTGTGATGGAGGTGGGTGAATGGATGAATGGATCAAGCTGGAAGTATAAATGTTTCTCTTGGATTAGACCAACAACTACAAAGCAAGCAAACAGCTAATCAGATATGGAAAACTAATCAAGGTCAGTAAATTGAATATTTATAGGTACGCTTGCTGAAGTCGTCGAATGAGGTCTGAGATCTGGAGTTGCGACTGAGCAGGGCAGTGTGCGATGAGATGGGTTTCGAATAGTAGGTGTTAGTCGTGCTACTGGGGTGAGTGCATAGCTCTGCGGGGCAGCAGGATGTAATACTAGTTGGGCGTTGACCGAAGTCGCCGCTGGGTGGGCATAGAGATTCAGTGTACAAACCAGTTGCGGGATCTGTCACATCCACATGCCCGTTGGCATGTCCGTTGAGACCATTTGGATTGTCAGTCGAGCCGATGGACTTGGCAGCTAAACATCATATAAAGGATTATTCAAGGTCTTATATATAGTCATATCTCAACGCACCACTTGCTGAGCCGTTGCTCAAGGCATAGCCATTGGAGACGCCGTTCTCGGCGGAGCTCATGAGTGGAGCATCGGACTTCATAGCTGAAACGGAAAATCCAAAATCAATGATGGGCTTCCGAATCACAGCTCCAATACCCACCGCTCAGGCGATAGTCGCCATTGGAGGAAGTCTCAATGTCGCCATTCTGTGAGGCTGCCGCTCCGTTTGTGGTCTTGGCCACGCCCTCGTCCTTGACGCAGCGCATGAGGAAGAGCATCGAGGAGCCGAGCAGCGGCGGCAGTCCGGCCAGTATGAATGGCAGCGTATACGAGCCCGTTCGCTCGAATATCATGCCCGCCACGGGTGGCCCAATGGTCAGCGGCAGCGAGCAGAGGCCGAGCAGGAAGCCAATGGCTTGTGTGGCGCCCGAGGGTCCGCAGATCTCGTAGGCAATCGGACCCAGCAGCGAGATGAAGCAGCCATCGAACATGCCCATGACCAAAGCAAAGGTCACCAGCACCACATACGAGCTGGTCAGCGGCAGCAGCAGGGTCACCAGGCCAATGCAGACCAGCGACAGCTGCTGCAGATACATCCGGTTCACGCCGGGCATGTCCGCAATGACGCCAAAGATGAGCCGTCCAATGCCCGAGGTGATGCCGATGCACATGACGGGCAAGTTGACGTCGCGGCCGGGGAACGACGTCTCCACGAACTTCATCATGTGCACATACGGCACAAAGTAGCCGAAGAGAGCCAGCGGCACGCACAGCGCCCAGATAACATAGCGCTTGCGCTTCCAGATCTCCACGTTGATGACCGAGCGCATGAGCACAGCCAAGCGCGAGCGGCCGATCTTCTTCTTGGGCACGTGCAGGGGCAAATGCAGCGGTTTGTATACAAAGGAGCAGACTATAATAAATGCAGCCATGAGACTCATTATCTGAAAGGCGAAAGATCAAGTTGAGTAAAATCTCTATTCAGTCGAAGAACGGAGCTACTCACCCTCAGCGTTGCCTCCAGGCCGTAGCTGCCCAGCAGCCAGTCCAGACCCGGCGGCAGTATAACTGTAAACACACTCGAGCCCGCCGTCACAAAGCCGCTCACCTTGCCCAGGTAGCGCTTGAAGTAGTGCCCCAGTATGGCCAGGGTGGGCGTGTAGGCCAACGCACCGCCCAGTCCGAACATGATGCCGTACGTAAAGTACAAGGCATTGATATTATCTGCGCTGTAGGAAGACAACAGCAGACCGCCAGAGGCGAGCATGCCTCCAATGAAGGTGGTCAGCCGCAGCCCAATCTTGTCCGTCAGGCAGCCGGCGACGGGCGACAGAAAGAATGTGGTGCCAATAGCCAGCGAGCCAACGAGAGCTGCAATAAATCAAAGGGAAATAAAAATTTAAAAAATAATAAAAACCGAAATTGCAGAAGGCTCACATAACACTAAATGCAAAAGTTGAAGGCTCTAGCTATAAAGATGAATTAGATACAGTTTTATAACTAAATGAAGATATCGGTTTTAATCGACAACACCAAAACGATAACATTTATCGATTATTTGAAACAAACTCCATCCATTCGTGCTACACACGAATCTCCAAAGTCCTAGCTCTTATATGTTCTGAGATCGACGCGTTCAAACATACGGACAGACGAACAGACAGACAGACGGATAGGACTAAATCGACTCGACTTCTCTCCCTGATCAAGAATATATATACTTTATAGGGTATGCCACGCCTCCTTCTGCCTGTTACATACATTTTCCTAAAAACATAACATTTTCCCATTTTCAATGGGCTCAGGGTATTATAAAAATGAATAAAAATATATTATATATTTATAAAAATAATATTTGTATTTTTTTAACAATTTTAAAAATTTTAAATAATTCTGAAACAATTTTAATGCACTTTACTCTTAAAGAGTACTTAGAAAACTCAAAGAATGTATAAGAGGCTTGGCTGATAGTGGCATCTCGAGCAGATTAGGCAGATCTGATTTGTAGATAATATTAGATATTTTTTTTTTATTTTTGAATATTTAAAAAAATATAGCCAATTTGAGAAAATTTGGATTTCACTGCTTTTTCATGAACTTATGAAGATGACAAAAGATATGAACTGAACTCAATATCTAACCATAAAAATGAATATTTTATATACAATATATTTAATAAATTTTATATATTTTTTAAATATTTTTAAAATATTTTTATTATATTTTTTCAATATCTTTTAATTGAATTTTCTAAAATTCTATAATTTTCTACGAATGTTTTTCGAATGTCTTTTAAAAACTATAAAAACTTTTTTTTATTAAGAAATATATTAAATATTTCTCCATATAATATAATTCATGTATAAGTATATATACTTATATAAATCTTGATTTATTAGTTGTCAAGCCTGAATGAAATTTGAGTCCGTGCATGAAATAAATCGATATCTCTGAAGATATCTAATATCTCTGCACAGATATTATGCAACTGAAGACCGCAAGGGGTATTCGCGCTTCGACACCTCTTTAATAAATTTCGATTTTTTTTAAATAATTTTTTGTTTTGCGAGTTGTTTAATTGCGAGTAAACGTTACATAGGCGCCGACAAATTGCATTTAATAAATCGAATCTCACGCAATTGCGGTTAATTGTGAAATGAACTGTTTTTTCCACTCGATCGCCGCTGCTCAAAGAGTTTTCTCAGAGCCTAATTCGATTGAGCGAGCGCCGCGAGCTCTGAGTCAGCTTGGGTCAGACTTGACTATAGATCATATATGTATATATATGTATATATGCCTGGCTCAAAGTTCCGCATTGGTTAATTAGCACAAATATTTTATAGATCAAATTGCAATTGGCGTCGGTCGTTAATCTCGCTGCTGGCAAGCGATGCGTTTATACATAATACCTAACAACACCTAACTGACAGTTTGGGGTTGATTCTTTGTTCAATGAACGACCCAGTTTTGATAAGAGTTCGCAAATAACCGAAAGCCAAGATAATGTGTATTAAGTTAAAGCACACATTGAATCGTTAAGCACGGCCACATGTAAACAATGCAGCGACGCAGCTCAGCTCGGCTCGGCTCAGATCAGCAATGCTTCTTTCGACTTCCCTAAGATTACTCTGCATATGTGTATAGTATATGTATGCTAGATTGTATATGAGACGAGATGTCAATATGGCAGACCTCGAACTGAAGATTAACGACAGCATAAAGCCAAGATACTCAAGAGCCTTGATATGCCTCCGTTAACTGCTTGGTAAAGCTCTAGTCAGGGATCAGCAAAAGGACCTTCCAGCCTTCAATCTATTAATTTACTTAATATTTTCGAAATATCTACTTAAGCACGTCGAAATGTTTGTTTCTTTTATTAGATTTTTCGCTTGGGCTCATTACACTAAATTTAGACTTGACCCACATTTGGCAAGAGAAAATGGGGTTTCCGCCAAGCGAGCTATGAAATCAATACGCCAACAAACACTCACGCACCCACACACACCTGCATCGGCTGCATTTGGCCGAATACAAATGCGAATTTGGGTCGCTATGGCAACAGGGCAAAGAATACGGCAAAACATTCAATGTCAATGGCACACCCGGAGCCGGCCAGATGTGCCCATAGAGAGAGCGCTGAGAAAGAGAGAGCGCGTGAGAGAGAGAGAGAGAGAGAGAGAGAACCGTTCCCATGTGCAACATATTAGATAATAGCCGCACAATTGTTCGCAGTCTGAAACATTGCCAAAGGTCTATAAAAATAAAACTAAACAAAGCTGACGGCAGTAAAGGCGGCATTGCATCAAGTTTTCTTTTTTTGGCGGGCATGACAAACAGTTTTATAAATAAGGAAAGGCGTGCATATAAAAAGAAATAAAAAGAAATAATACTGATGCAAAAAATGATTGAAAGTGATAAAGCAGAAAGAGCTAAATAATTATTACTGTATATTATTACATATATAAAATATTGAGATATTGTTTATAGATCGATCTAACGATTTAAATATTTAAATTAATTTAAATATTTTAAAATTACATTTATATAAAATATTAAATAATAATAAATTAAATTAAAATCTATTCATATTTAAATTATTTTTAATATACTTTATATAAAATATTTTATTATTAAATTTTAATATTCTAAATTATATTTATATAAAATATTAAATATTATTAAATTTAAAAAAAAAATTATATTTTAATTAATTTAATATGTAATATTAAATATTTAAAAAATTAAATTTTAATATTTTAAATTAAATGATATAAAATCTTAATTATTAAATAAAATTTAAATCTATTCATATTTAAATTAATTTAATATATATTATATAAAATATTAAATATTATCAAATTTAAAAAAAATTATTTATATTTAAATTAATTTAATATATAAAATTTAATATTTTGAAATTAAATTTTAATATTTTAAAATATATTTATATAAAATATTAAATATTATCAAATTAAATTTAAATATTTATATTTTTTTTCTGCATTTAAAGAAAATAAATAAATGATATCCTGTTTGTAATTCGCTTGTTCTAGTACAAAAGTATGCAAATATTTCAAAAATGTTAAATATAAATATTATTATTTCATTCATGAAAAGTCAATGACGTCAAGCCGCGTAATCGCAAGGTGTTTGACCTGGTATTAGCTGCGATGAATGAAATTGCGTTCAATTTCAATAGGTTGAAAGGGTTATCAGCAAGGCGCTTACTTTCTATAAAGCTTATGATAAGCTCAGATCAGCTATGTAGTATATATATATACAGTGTATGGCAGAGGTGGGCTTATTTGGCTGTTCCTTCAAGTGTCGGATTACGCGAAGCTCTAATCATATGGCGGAACTAATGCCACTCAGCCAAGTCAATGGCTAGCGCAGCTTTGGCCCGTTAGAGGATCGCTGTCAAGCGCCGCCAGTTGTGCGGCTTCCCAGCGCCAGTCTAGCAAGTAACTGGGTCAGTGGCAGGCGGCAAGCGGCATGCGGCATGCGGCATGCGGCATGCGGCATACGCAACTGTGCCCATTATGCCGCGCCGGGCCCGGTGGCGGCTTTTGTCTTTGCCCGCGGCAACTGCAACTGGTCTTCATGGCAAGCAACGCGGCGTATGCGCAACGCCGAACCTTGACAAACAAGTCTTAAGCCAATTGAACTCGCTGGGAGACGTCACCAATAGTCAAATATGCACAAGCTCTAGACTAGACTGACTAGATCCGACGCAAATTGTTCGCAGCAAACGACCTCTGGGCTCCTCTCTTCAGCTCAATTCTGAACTCTCATCGACTCCGGCGACTTGACATCGTCATTGCCGTCGCGGTGTTGAATAACGTTTTGTGATCCAATAAACTTTCAGCAATTTAATTCACTTGACGTCGCACATCCACACACACACGCACACATATATGTATATATGGATATATATATATATGTATATATACATTGTCGCCACTAACATGCGCTAAGTTTTGTTGAACTCAAGCACTACGTCTTTGGTTCGTATGACCGCAGCCCTTACAGCACTTGAGCAACACATTCCTCCAACAAGCATTTGGTCAAAAAAGCAAAGCAAAAATGTTTGCAATCCATTGGTAATTAATATGTTTGCAGTTATATGCGATATGGGCAGACAAGTAAAGAAAATATTCAATAGTCGCTCTTGGCTGAACACCGATCGAATTTCCGCTATATTTGAAAAATTTTGCATGCAGAAAAATGATTTGGGGAAGGCAAAGTCTGATTAACAAATTGCTGGATTGCTCAAACTTAGTCTTTTTCAATACTCAAGTATATCTAGTTCATGATCATGTGCAGAAGATATCAGCTTATGATTCTTATCACGCATATATTCCTGCAAAGATTCTAAAATTTTTAAGAAAATTTAAAAAATTTTATTTTTTAAATTTATGCCTAAAATCAATGAAATATTATATTTTCATATGATTTTTTCAACACTTGTGCATTATCATTTAAAATTCTCATAGTAACAACAAAATCTTTGCATATTTCTATTTATAGTATATAATTTTGATATTAAGCAACTTTCGGTCTGATAACGCTTAAGTGGTACATGAATAATATGCATATTTAAATACAAATATTGACTTGGAAATGCGCATTCCATTTCTATAAATATATATGTATGTATATAAAAATTTAAATATTGTGCTCTGCCTATCTGGCTAGGCATAAATCAGAGCATATACCGAAATCTGTTCATATACACCCAGATCTCTTATCACACGAATATATTCAGGGTCATAAATCTGTAAACATTTTCGTTTAAATGTAGCGCAAGTAATTAGTAGACAATGCGAAATGCTGTCAATTCGGTGTCGTTTGACAAACAAATAGAAATGCTGCAAGTGGGTGAAAGCGACTGCGCAATGCTCGCTCAAAGGTTGAGAACTGCTAAGATAATAGACAGCATAAGATAATAGATGGGCATAGGTAGATAGGTTGAGAATGGGTAGATCTAGTAAAGATACAAAGGTTTACTTCCCCTCTTTTTTGGGTAAGTATTTTGGTAAGATTACAAAACTGTATATAGAGTATATAGATAATGCCCACATACTACAAAAAGAGTCAATATATGAACATTATTGTATTGACTTTCACTCTTACAGACTTAAACTCTTCAAGTCTCTACAACTGCTGTCAACTCATATAGACAAATTTCAACAAAGCCAATATGCCCGTTTGACAGTTTGGTCAACGCCCCTGCCAAGTGTTAATTTCTATCTAATCTGTGCTGGTCTTTCTGCATAATTGCTTTCAATCGTGGATTGTCACGATTTCCGAATCAATTTGCCTTTGGCAGAGCTCTATGGGGATTAGGCCCAAGCGCAAATTGATTGCAGTCAACCCTTTTGCTCTAAACACATTGTAAATGGCCAAAAGGGGCATATTGGTTGTGGTAAAATGAATGACTCTAAAATTTAGTTGTATCAAGAGAGCATTTAATGCAGCTTTGTCTGTCTCTATATATGGCTGCTCGGCCAGTGCAAGGTATCTGCTAGTCGAGCACTGCCGACCACAAGTGGGCTGTTTGTGGCGTTTGACATTTGGACTTACCCGCTTTGCTGTTGGCCTCCGCATCGCCCTGGGCGGTCATTCGTTCCGTCAGCAGCTTGTGGAGCACGCCGTATGTGTTGATTAGCCCAAAGATGACGCCGTTGCAGAGGAACGCGCTGACCATCACCAGCCAGGCACGTGCGCCGCCATCGGGCGGCTCCTTGCCGTGTATATCTCGACAGCAGGGCGCCTCGATATGCTGTTGCGCGCCATTCGCCTGGATCTTGCCATTCGATGCGGCTCGATGGACTTGACCGTTGCTGGCCCTCAGCGCGTGTCCATTGACACGCTCCTCGGCACTGATAATGCGGCCATTGGGCTGACCCGCGGACTCGTCGAGCGGCTCGTTCTCGGCCATTGCTGCCACAGATGTAAAAAAAAAAAAACGTGTGGTTTCTGAAATTTCAACTGATTACGCTCGCTGTCGTCTCCGGCACTATCTGATATGATCCGACTATGCGGTTTATGGCCAAGCAGTGCAAGTTCTACGGATTCTCAAACAGCTGCTGAACCATAAACCGACGCGATTTAAGATTTAATTGCAATTATCATTATTTGCACGACGCGCTTCCCACTCTAATTGAGACCCTCCGACTATGTGGATGCAATGGATCCAAATGCACTTGAACTTTAAGTATTTCACTCGCTGAATATACTGCGTGGTCGACACATTCTTGACTTTGACTTGCAAGCGTGCCTAAGCGACTATTTTTGACAGCATTTCTTCTGTTAACTACGACTTGTTCATTATTTTGTTTTATCTTTCAAGTATTTCGAAAAATAGATAAACAAAAGAAAATATTACTTTAAGGTAATTATCAGTTTAGTAATAGTTTTAGCCAATTACTTTAATCAGTTCAGTAATAATATAATATTCTATTCGATCTATCTTTTTCTACTCTCTGTGCTGTTCCATTATATAGAAAAGTTAGGAGACATTTCCCATTAGCCTTAGTTGATAAATAAAACTAAGTCGAGAACTGAGTTTATTTGCTGAAACTTCAATAAAGTTCCCATATTATTCAGATTGCAACTAGCTAAGCTCTGTGATAAATCAAATGTTTTACTGCATAAGGAAGTTCTATTCCACTGTAAAAAGTTCACTAATTACACAGGCCAACAAAATCGGGTACAACTTTGGAGCTAAGAACTGGACTACATCATTTTATGAATACCTAAGATATATGAGAGCACTTTTTAAATGTCAATTTTTAAATATAAATATAAAAATAAAAATTTTTAAAAAGTAAATTATAAAATTTTAAAACATAAATTTAAAAAAATTAAATTTTAAAAATATAAATTTGAAAATATAAATATTACAAAATTAATTTTGAAATATTATTAAAAAATTAATTTTTAACTATAATTTTTTTTTTTATTTTAAAATAAATATTTTAAAAAAAAATCGTTTATATGCATTTCGTATAAACTTTTTTAAAAATACAAATTTTAAAATATAAATTTTGAAAAATTTATTTTAAAACAGAAATATTAAAATATATATTTTAAATAGAATTTGATTACATTTTTTAAATCCATTTTCTAAAACTCAAATAAGTTTTAAAATATATATATAATAAAATATAAATTTAAATTTTTATATAAATAATATATAAAATAGAAATTTAAGAAATAAATATAAAAATATAATTTTATTTCAAATTAATTTTAAATTTTCACATTTTAAATAAAAATTTTAAAATATAAATTTAAAAAGTGCATTTTTGAGGCAAAAACTAAAACTGGAAGATATCGTAGTTATATTTAAAGAAATATGTCTTTATCATCTCATCTTACAGAATCCGAAACATTTACTTTTCACTTCAGTCTTTATATAGTTTCAGATTCTCCGAACTTTGTTGATCCTGAACTTTGTTGATCTGTCTAATTAAGATCTGTGCTTAAACTAATTTATTAAATTAAAATTTATTAACGCGTATTTTAATTTAATATGTATTCTCTGCTTCTTTACTACCAAATTTTGTTGAGCAGTGTCAGCATTATTTTTTAACAAAATATATGCTACAGAAAATACATGAATCATAAGAAATTCATTATAAATCGAACTTAGGGCAACAGAACCTTGCTCACCCTATATCAGTTAGTTATAGTTGAATATAACATTTCTTTATGGCTGGAACTAATGGAATTTTATGCACTTTATGTATCATATAAATTTATATATACAATATATATGATTTATATTCTCTCAATTTCACTTGAGTCAGCTAGAATTTGTGCACTGGCAAATTACATGCAAAAGCGAACAAAACAAGAGAGAGAAAGAGAGAGAGAGAGAGAGAGAGAGAGAGAGAGCGAGAGAGAGAGAGAAGTTTAGACCAAAACAAAGTCAAAGTCGCAGTCGAGTGCACTGCTGCGATATGCATTCTGCACTTTTGAGTTGTAAATCTATTTGATGTTTCTGTTTCAGTGTTTGCACTATCAATGCCCACGTGTCGGACGCAGGCGTCACCCAGCGGGGGTCGAGTCAAAAGTCGAAGCGTGTCCACGATTACGCAATGAATGAAACCAAATATATAATTTGAACTTAATTGTCTTACAACGGATATTGAATGTTGAGTCGACTGCTGTTGCGTAGATCCCCCTGGGAGAGTGAATGGCGCGTACCGCCGCCTCTGGTGCTGGCTTTGGCTAGACGATGGCGATTCGATAGGCGCGAGTAGAGCAGAGGAACACGACCGAGCGCTTGCGTTGCCGGCAACGGAATGAAAGATAATTCAATTATTTTCCACGAGCTGATTTTTTCTTGTGCTGTGCAAAAATTTGTCACTTACTCACGAGGCGCCTAATCGCAGAGGGAGACACGCCGTGTGCGACTGCGAGCGTTCTCGGCTGTAAACAAACCGAGGCGCTCGAGACGGCTGCGGTTGCGTTGGCAACCGACGCGCCAAGAAGCTGACCACAAAAAGTGGAAACAACAGAAGCCATCAGGCGAACGAACAATCATTCAAATTATATGCACAGAGAGAGAGGGAGAGAGAGAGAGGGAGAGGAGGAGACTCTGAGGTGCATCCGTCTACATTAGTTTAAATAATTTGAGCAATCGATGTGCAGCGCCAGCGTATCAATGAAATACTTTAAATTGATTTCAATTCGCGGAATTGAAAACTGAAGTCCATTGTCCAAGCACAGCCCTGAGACACTTTCGTTTTTTGAATCGCAAATTGGTCATGTCCGTTGTGTCAGCCACACATCAAAGCATCAGCAGCAGCAGCAGATCCAGACGTGGCGCCTTACTTTGATGAAATGCTTTTTGAGTTTTATTTAACATATATATAAATACATATATATCCCATAAGGTTTCAGACTTACGTGTTAGTGGAAGATTCAGTTTAGTTAAATATATATATATATATAATACTAAGAATTAAGCTTGAGAGTCGCTCTTCAATTCACGGGCGCCGCCGCCTCAATGGACATGGCCGTGGGCGCCAGCGCCGAGGGCGGCTGATCTACAATTAGCTTAAAGTGTTTATCGGGCCAATCGAACTCCAGACGCTGTGTGGGCTCCGTCTTGCCATCGAGCTGCGCATTCAGAAATGCCTCCATCATGCGCGGCACCAGATCGTCGGGTATCAACACCTGTATCCAGTAGCCCAGCACGCCATAGGGTTCGCTGGCGCTGACAGCGGCGCCCGTCACGCTCTCGGCGACCAGAGTCAAAGCCAGATGCTGGGCCTTGAACGTGAAGTGCCGACCATGGCGTATGCGATCCTGCAGAGAAAACCATTCAGTTGATCATTTTGTCTATCTCTAATCGAAGTACTTTCCTTTATGGCCAGCAGCAAGTACTTGGCCGCATAGGGCGCCAGCGTTATTTCGATGCCATCTAGCGAGATGCAGTCGGGCGCCTGTGGCTGGTTGTCCAGGGGACACGATTTGTGCAGCGAGTTGCTGCTCAGCGACATGGACTGTGGGAAGCTGGGCTCCTCGCGCTTCATTTGCGACTCGGTCAGCGGTCGGTTGTTCTCTTCGCTGGCACAGCGCTCGTTCAGGCACTGGAAGTCCACCTCCTCCTTGATTGCTTTGGTTGGCTTCAGCTCACGGAAGGTGAACTCGGCATTGACGCCAGCCAGATCGGAGCCCTGCTTCTCCAGGTCGTCCTGCAGGTTGAGCAGGGTCTCGGGAAACAGTTCGAACACGCTCATGGTGCGCTGCATATTGGTGACCAGCCACTCGCCGCCTGTCTGCACATCCTTGGCCAAGAAATTGAGGACGCCACGGCCGTTCCAGCGTGAGGCCTGCTCCAGTTCCTCCTCGGTGACGCCAACTATCTGGCAAAAGTCAACAGTGCCGAAGGGCGTGTCAATCGAGCCAAGTTGCGGATCCTGGGCCACCAGCAGACTCTGCATCCGCGAGTTGGAGTTACCGTCCAATCCCTTGCGCCAGGGAATATTGTCGCCAAAGCAAAGACCGTTGCCAGTCTGAAAGCAATAGCGTGCGATGGATTGCAGCAGATTCGCGGGCCAGGTTGGCGGTCTGACTGGTTTCTCCGGACACTCCCGCTGCTGGCGCAGCTCAGCCTCTGTCTTAGCCAGTCGAAAGGTGAGCTCGAACCCCATGCCTGAGCGAGTGGTGTGCTCCTCTTTCAGATGCACGCGCTGATCGCCATGCAAGTCACTCAGTCCGAAGCTAACGTAATGCCAATGCGCTGGAATTCTCTCTGTGTCGCCTTCGCCCTGCCCTTTGTTGCTGTACATGCTTATGTAGTCGAGGGGATCGGAGCCACCTAGCCAATATTTGAGCAGTGTCGTCACTTGCAATGGGTTCGGTTGATCCGGATACACAGATATCAAGTGGTCAATCAACGACTTTAGGCCAGGCGGCGGCTTGAGCTCAGCATTCTTTTCAGGATTTGTTGAGGCAGCCATAATAGTAAAACTCTTGGAAGAAAACAGAAAAACAAACCAAAATCATCGATTGCACGATCGATGGTATCGATAATTAGTAGTGATTAGTATGCTGCTCACATTCATAACTAACCAGTGCTGCCAGTTTGGCTATTTTCCCGTCAATTTTGGTTTGCTGCAAACACGATCAATCAATTCGCACACATTTTACTTGCATGATGTTGAATGGGAGCTAATAATACATTTAATGTTGTGAAAACAAACTTTGTTGCTCTGTAGAAACTCGAAATAACTGCAGTTTGTATACTGTAAACTATGAAAACAATTATAAACTGTTATCGATAAGATTTATTAGATGGATTACATCGATAGCTCGATCAGTAGCGCAAGTGAAATTTCAAAATTTGCCGCAATTAATACTTTTCCAGTTGTATTCAAATCTAGTAATATTTAGTGTATTATGCAATATATATTGTAAAATGAACTCTGAATGTTTGGATGAATATATTTTAAAAGAAGCCCTCGTCGGCATCTGCGTCTGCTGGCTTATGATCGAAACTGGCGCACTTAGCTGCCTCTCCGCCACGCACTTTTACATTGTAGCAAACATTTTCGGCCTTCAGCATGCTCTGCCGCATTGTTGTTATCTTGCGCCACAATTCACGGGCGCGCTGACAATTCAGACTGATGTAACTGCGGGACATAAGACATTTTAATTTACAATTCGTTAACATGCACCCTGTGCTTGACTCACCCTGTGTAAAACTGCTGCAAGGCTTTGCAGGTTTCCATGCAGGTGTCTGTGTCGCCGCTGCCCAGCGAGTTGATGCAGCGACGCATCAGTTCGCCCGTCAAATCAGAAACGCCCAAGACGTACTCAGTGGGATCGACATAAAACTGAAATTTTTCTACTTCTGTCCCAGCCATCGGTTCACCTTCAATTGGCGAATCTCCTGCCGGTTCCACGGGTTTCTCCTGCTCAGCCTCGACTTCGTACTGCATAACCAACTGCAAGGCCGACCAGTCCGATATTGACTTCGGGTTTTCGACGTTGTCCTCGTTGCACAGATACTCCATATAGGTGTACGCCTCAATGAACTCCTGCAGGCCGGGCGAGTATGCGGCACGAAACTGGAAGACATCCTGATGGCGCAGCTCCAAAGCAATGGCACGGAAGTTCACCTCGATCAGCTTGGCCAAGCGCTGTTGAGCTTCCTCGAGTACTTTGGCCTTGTTCTGCTTGCGCGTATCAATGGAATGCAAGAGAAATATAATGCGCTTCGACTCGATTGTGATGTCGCGGCTCATTTTTAGAATTCGCTCATGGCGATCGTGTTTGGCGTCCAATTCGGTGGCATAGCTGCGAAAGGCCTGCACAATGGGATTCTGCTCATCCAGCGGTGGCTGCCGTTTGCGCGGCGCACTATTATTGTTGCGATAGCCTGGATTTTTCGGCATATTTGCAATTTGTTTATTCGTAAATTAAGCCGGCAGAAGAATACGTCGATATGCTGAGTAGCGTTGCCACCTGTTTGAACATTTCACATAGTTGCCACTTGACAAGTTTCAAATTAGTAGCTAAATTTTTTTAGAGAATTAGTTGTGATGAACTATTTTGTTGAGTTTGAAAATAGGCAAAAATCAAACACATTTATACACACATTTATATATACATTTATACAAACTCTGCATAAATTTCGAAATTCCGCGTCTTCGAATTGAACAGTTCAATTTCGATAGACTTGAAGAGGTGGAAGCCCGACAAACTAATCGTTATGCGCATATCGATTTTCAAGCCAGATGTAGCTGTCAGCTGCTGCTTTTCGTTCGTGGCAATTATTTTAAAAAACTTTTAATTCTGTTCTAAAGGCTTGAATCGACAATGCATGAGCCCGCAAGGAGACCATCGGTGGCCGGTGGTACAAGCACTGCTGAGAAACTTTGCTTTGATAAAAATGAGTTCATGAAGGTTCGTATATTGCGTATTCTGTAATAATATAGTCAGTCTGCAGCGCGGTTTTGTAGGAAAACTTCTCAGTGGATGAGTTTCTACACAAGAATCGCAATGCGCCCAGCTTGGAACAGTTGCGCGACAACCTGGGCCTCTATCTGAAAGGTCTGCGCTCCGCCATGATCGATCTCATCAACGAGGACTACGCTGATTTTGTCAATTTGAGTGCCAACCTAGTGGGTCTGGACCAGACCATCGATACTATTCAACGCCCCTTGGAGCAATTTCGCACAGAAATCGAGGGCATACACGGTTTGATTCAGGAAAATGTGTCTGAGCTGCGCGGCCAGCTGGAGGAGAAGCGCAAATTGCGTGAATATCAACGCAGCTTGCAAAGTCTTAAAAAGGTATACGAGATTATGGAAAAGTTGCAGGAGCTGATTGCGAACAAGCTGAGCGAGGATGAGCCCGCCCAGGCTGTGGACTTGGAGCGTGCCGCTCTCGACTTGATACAGTTGAGATTCCATGAGAAGCACTGCGATACACAGCTGAGCAATCGACACAGATCCACCATAGAGCAGCTGGAGGAGCAAGTGCATCAGGAGCTGCGTCGTTTCCTATACATCTCAATACAGCAGGCCAAGAGCGGTGCCTCGGAGCACCTGGAGCGCTGTCTGCGCATCTACATCACACTCAACGCGTGCGACCGCGCGGAACGCGCCTTTCGCGAAGACATCGTTGCTCCCTATATGAGCGGCATCATTGGCGAGCAGCAGCTGCAGAACTCACCCCAGGGATTGGCTGGGATATACAGCAAAGTATTGAATTTTATATCACTGCATATGGCGGACTTGTTGCGTCTAACGCTCTACTCGGACAAGCTGAACGGCTTTAACTTTGTGGTCAATAGCTTCTGGGCGGATGTCGAGATGCGCCTCGAGCTCCATATGAGTTCCATATTTGCACCGGGCAATTCGGAGGTGTTCTACGTGAAGTACAAATGCACACGCGACTTTCTAGGCAAGATTGAGGAGCTGCTGACGTGCAAAGGCGAAAAGGTAGTCGCCGGCTATCGCCATCACAATCAGACCAAAAGCTTCGAGTCGCGCTGGAACCTGCCCGTCTACTTCCAAATATGCTTTCAGGTGAGTTGTGAGTTTTAACTAAGAATTATCTATATTCTCCCCTTAAAATTCCAGGAAATTGCCGGCAAATTCGAGGGACAGTTGGAGCCCCTGCTGACTGATGATTCGCTGCAAGCTCAGCCGGAGTTGGATGCCTATCATTTGATGCCCTTCAATGCTGCCAAACAGGCATTGACGCGCTGCTGGGCCGAGGGCGTCTACTTGCCGGAGGTGTTCGCCAAATTTTACAAGCTCAACGTTCAAATTATATTGCGTCTCTCGCGCTGGATCCGTGATGTCATCAAGGAAGCCAAGAGCAGCAGCTACTCGAGGCCGTACACCCGGAATCAATTGCTAATTGCTTTATATACGGACACACGCAAACTGGAGACGTATTTGCCCCAGCTGCAGGAGCTGATCATGCAGTCGGCGCCCAAAACCAAGAATCTAACGTTTTTCAGCAATGTCTTGGCCAAGTCCATAGCCGACTTGACTGACACGCTGGGCATGCACTTGACCAACCTACAGGACACACTAAAGCAGCTGCTGATCACCGAATGCGGAGCAGAAAATGTGCGACAAGTCAACGATCTGCCGCGCTTGTATCGCAAGACAAATCGTGAGGTGCCGACACGTTGCTCCAGCTACGTGGAGCAGATGCTGCGTCCGCTCAAAGCATTTGCCGCACAGCACGAGAAGCAGCTGGGCTCGCTGGTGGTGCAGCAGATACTGGCCGAGGTCTGCAGCAATATAACCAAGGCGTAAGTTCAAGAAATCAAGAGATTTTGTAACTATTATAAAATTTTTTTTCTCAACCGGCAGCTACTTCAATGTGGTTAGTGAGGTGCTGACGTCTGTACAGAAAACCGAAGAATCTTTACGTCGTCTGCGTAATCTGAAGAACCCGCAAGGCAGTGGAGGCACATCTACAGCCGTATCGGACGACGATAAGATACGTCTGCAGCTGCGCGTCGATGTAGCCGCCTGGACCCAGGAACTGAACAAACTCAGCTTTAAGCCCAAACAAATTGACAAACTGGTGGAGCTCTCAAAGATGGTCGAGAAGAGCATCAAGTCGAAGGAGAGCGCATAAGTCAAACCAAATCGTCTTTGAAAATATATACATGCTTCAATTTATTAACTGTTAACTGATTGCTAATGTTTCTTTAGGCACAAGATTTGTAATATATGTTTATAAAATTGTATATATGTATATATATATACTTATATGTATATATATGTATGTATACATATCTATGTTATTTGTATATCGTATATAAATGCATCAAATTTCACGTGTAACTGTTTGTCGGCCTTGATTTAGTCGCTGTTTGGAATAGAGATAAAAGAGATTACACATCTATCAAAGATCAATCATGCAGGTCAGAATAAACGCATGCTCAACTTGTAAACTGTATAAAAAGAACTGAAATTGCTTATGCATTAGCTATTGTAGAATGCAGGCAGGGCAGATGGAACTGAGGAAGACTTTGGGGAAAACTCAAGCAGAAATTGCGTGCAGGCAGCAAGAGCTTAATTACAGTTTGAGCTCCTCGGTGTCGGGCAGCTTCTTGAAGAACCATTGCAGGTGGTCCTCGGTGACCTCGGCCAGCGTGGCTGGCTGCCATTTGGGCTGCTGGTCCTTGTCGATGAGCAGAGCGCGGACACCCTCCTTGAAGTCGGCGCGTGGCTCCAGGTGGCGCACGGCCAGGCGGTATTCCATGATCAGGCACTGGGCCAGCGACAGCTGGGCGCCCAGCTCCAGCTGACGGAACGTCACCTTCAGCGAGGTGGGCGACACTTTGCAAAGGATCTATAAATATATAAATTAAGTGGGCTTTTAGCAGCGCTCGTTAATGAATATGCGAAAACGTGGCACCAGCCACGAGGCGCTAATTGAACACACTCGTCTCTCTTTCTCTCTATATATATATATTATATAATGCTGTTTAAATATTTATGCGTGGCAGACGTCAATTAGCAGTTGGATCGGACGACTCTTATCACCTATTTATGTGCTAAACACTAACCTCCAGATTTTTCTTGGCCCACTCGCTGTCGTCGCTCTGCAAGCTCTCGATGATGCCCTCCACGGAGCTGGCCGAGAAGTGCTTGTTGATCTGCTCCAACACGGGCGCCAGTGAGAATGGCTTCTCGGGCTTCGATTGGAACTTTTCGAGTATATCGGGCACATCATCGGCATCCGGACAGTTGAGCAGCGCCGTTTCCAGTTCGGGAATCTTGCTGCTCTCGCAGTAGTGGGTAGCAATGCCTGCATAGTAGACATCGCCGCCGCGCAGCCGATGGCCCGTCAAGCCCAGGTAGATGCCCAGCTTGCCTTGCAGGCGTGGCAGAAAGTATGAGCCTCCCACATCCGGGAAGAGTCCAATGGCAGTCTCGGGCATGGCGAACAGGGTACGATCGGTGGCCACGCGATATTTGCCATGGACACTGAGACCCACTCCGCCGCCCATTGTAATGCCGTCGATGATGGCAATGTAGGGAATCTTGTAGTTGCCAATCAGTGCATTCGTCGTGTACTCCTCGCGGAAGAAGCTCTTCGATTCATCCGTGGGACCCGCATCGACAAGGGCACGCACATCGCCGCCCGCACAGAACGCCTTCTCCCCTGTGCCTTTGATGATCATCAAGGATTTGGATTTCTCACACTTTTTCAGATGTTTGTAGATCTTGCGCACCATCTCCAAATTGATGGCGTTTAGGGCTTTGGGCCTGTTTATAATGATCATGCCCTTGTTGGATGACTCCGTGGCCAGCACGGAGGACGAGGAGAGGCGCGTGGAATTTGCCATCGGTATGTTAATTGTTGTTATATCTGTTGTTCTCGCACCGGCAGCGCAGAGCAATGGCAATTGGGCGTAGGTACGATGACCAACAATGTAGGCTAACCTTTGAATTGGATTTTGCTGCGGCGCGTTTTAGTTAGAATCTCATTAGAAATTTTATTATGTGTTCATTTGCATTATTTACCATTTTGAAATTAGTTTTTTTCTCTTTATTTTGCCCCTCCGCACAGCGAGTTGCGCAATAACAAACAGTTGATTCTTACAGTGTTGCCGTACGTAGCGATTAACGTTCAGAACAATTGCTGAGAACTTCTACGTCTTTGAATTAAATTTAAAGTGGATCGTGTTCCGTGGTTATCCAACCGCAGAGTAATTACAATTGCGCTGTATTTATACTAGTTGCAGCATTAAATAGAATGGTAATAAAAAGTAGAGTTGCAACAAATGAATGCAGGGTGGCAACTCTGTGGCGAACGGAACAATGCAAATTGCATATAAAACGTTTATGCCATGATTCAGTTTGCTGTAATCGTTAACGCAATGTGATTATTGAATACTTTTTGTGCTGCAAAAATAATAATATATAAAAATTAAATGTTGAATTAATTTGGGTTTACAGTATTACAAATAAAATGTATCAATTGGGTGGATAAATATTTATATTGATATAGATTTATATATATGTTTAACACATATATAGTTAAATACCTAAATATGTTCTTGTTTCGCCTGCTTTTACGAACATAATCAATATAATCGAGTTCTGATAAAACGTAATCAGCTCAAAATTTGAATTGATTGCGAATTGTTATGCATAATGTAAACGTAAACAATCGCGTTATCGCGTTTGGCGTGCGTATGAACGTGTGAATACGAGTACTAGCACGCAGAAAACTGAAGCTTAACTTTATCATTCTCATATTTAAACAAATAAACGGTGAGTAAATATCGGTAATCAGCACCACAAGGTAGCAGAATGACTATGATTCAGTGGTATAAGAGCCAGCGAGTGGCTCACATTGAATTGTCTGTGCGATGCCATCGTTCTTTAAATTATCGAAAATACGTACAAAGCGCCGTCGCTCATCCGTTTCCCAATCTAAACAGATGAACTATGATGCACTGCTCTCACAGTTGACCGATGACAAGCTGGTAATCTACGACAATAGTGGCCAGGGTGGTGGCGGTGCCGCTGTCGCGGCCGCCTCCCTAGTCGAGGGCGAGATCCAGGATGGGGCCATCGAGGAGGAGCAGGCAGCGCCCATCCAAACCATACACCACGCAGCCCTAGCTGCGGGCACCACTGCTGCGTCAGCGGCACCTGCAACAAGTGCAAACGTCAACCCGAAATTTGAAAGTGCTGCGACAGCGACACCTCAGCGCAAAATATCGACGTCATCACGTTTCATGAATGCGTTTACTCAGCTTTATGGCGGCAATAGCAGCAGCAGCAGCAGCAGCACTAATACCAACAGCAATGGCAACCACCACAGCGCTGGTCACGTGGAACTGCATAACGAAGATCCGGATCTGGCGGCCAATCGCACACCGACCAAGGGCATGGAGTCCAAGCTGGTGGCCATGTGGCACAATGTCAAATATGGCTGGACGGGCAAAATGCGACAGACCAGCTTCTCCAAGGAGCAGCCCGTGTGGCTGCTTGGCCGTTGCTACCATCGACGCTACACGCCACCCGTCAGCATGGAGAACTCGACCACAGAGCTTCCCAGCGGTGCGGATACCACGCCGGATAATGCCACATCGGCGTTTGATAGCATTCAAGCAACAACAGCTCCCTCGTCGTCCTCCATGTATCCCTCCATAAATCCGCAACAAATCGACGAGATTGTGGTGCCCCAAGAGCTGGGCATGGATGCGGCCGAGAACCAAATGGCCGAAAGTCCGTGGGAGGAGGGCATTGAGGGTTTCCGTCGTGATTTCTACAGCCGCATCTGGATGACCTATCGCCGCGAATTCCCCATCATGAACGGTTCCAACTACACCTCCGACTGTGGCTGGGGCTGCATGCTGCGGAGCGGCCAAATGCTGTTGGCGCAGGGTCTCATCTGTCATTTTTTGGGTCGCAGTAAGTAGACATCGACTACTACAGTAAACCCTGCTAATAGTCAACTTTATTCCGTGGCAGGCTGGCGCTATGATGCGGAGTCCCAGCTGCACTCCACATACGAGGACAATATGCATAAGAAGATCATCAAGTGGTTCGGCGACAGCTCCTCGAAAAACAGTCCCTTCTCCATACACGCCCTGGTGCGTCTCGGCGAGCAGCTGGGCAAGAAGCCAGGCGATTGGTATGGCCCCGCATCGGTCTCCTATTTACTAAAGTGAGTGGCAATGTGGTAATGCCGGAAACTCTCATTAATCCATCTAATCCGTAGACACGCCTTAGAGCATGCCGCTCGAGAAAATGCAGACTTTGACAATATAAGTGTATACGTGGCCAAGGATTGCACCAGTAAGACGAACTCCACATCCTTCAGACCCATTATTAATACCCTTAATTTGACAGTTTACATGCAAGACGTGGAGGAACAGTGCAGCATACCGGAGCCGGCGCCCAAGCCGCATGTGCCTTGGCAGCAGGCCAAGCGCTCGACTAGCGACGCGCCCAAGCCTGACCAGCATTGGAAGTCGTTGATTGTTCTCATACCACTACGCCTGGGCACTGACAAGCTGAATCCCGTTTATGCGCACTGCCTGAAGCTGTTGCTCAGCACAGAGTACTGCCTGGGCATCATCGGTGGCAAGCCCAAGCACTCGCTGTACTTCGTGGGCTTCCAGGAGGACAAACTGATACATCTGGATCCGCACTACTGCCAGGAGATGGTGGATGTCAATCAAGAGACCTTCTCCATGCACTCGTTTCACTGTAAATCGCCACGTAAACTGAAGTCCAGCAAGATGGATCCCAGCTGCTGCATTGGTTTCTATTGTCCTACCAAAACGGATTTCGACAGCTTCGTGGAGAGCGTGCAACTGGTGAGTGGAGGGAGCAGTCACTAGCCAGGAGTCTCTCTATTTATACTTTCTGTATGTTTTTTAGTATTTGCATCCCATGCGCTGCGCCTCTGGCGTCACCCAGGACAAGTCAGCGGCACCAACAGCCCAAGCCCAGCAGCCGCCGCAAGCGGAGCTGCCTGAGATGAACTATCCGCTGTTCACGTTCTCGCGCGGTCGGTGCCTGGATCATGCGCGCGATGAGATGAGCGATTCGCTCTACAAGCCACTCATACGGCAAGTGGCCGCCTTGACCCAAGAGCTGGAAGGCACTGCTCCGCCACAGCTGCATAGCTACGAGCACGATCCGGATGACAGTGAGAGCGAGGAGTTTGTGCTGCTTTAAGCCAGCGCTTTGATACACATATACAAATAGCACTAGGTCTCCAGCGCCCCTCTCTATACCTCTTCCCGTGCTCCGATGCGCAGCCTGAGTAACTGCGTCAACTGTGTTATATTCTCTTTCTTTATTACGATTATGATTATGATTATGATTAGCTATATAATTTTGTGCTTATTGTTAGGTAGGTCGTCTCGCCGTTGCTCGCTCGCTAGCTCGCCCAAAACTAAGGAAAACCGACGTGCATCTCAACATCAAAGACTTTGTTATTATACAGATACATATATATATATATATATCCACTTATATATATATTGCATATTTGCCTATTATATTTTATAAATTGTGATTAATCTTCAGTTTGCAACCTTTGTTCAAATTGATTTCATTTTATTTTTTATATCCTCAACAACTTCTGTGCTTCACTCTGATCGTGTCCTATATATATACATATATATATATAAATAGTTTATGTAATTCTCGGTATTATTATTTTGTAATGCGAATACTGTATGGAATTGAATCGTAACTAATCAACGGTGCAACAACAACTGCTTCGCTGTTCTCGAAAGTATTTTATTTGTAGTCGCCCATGTCTTAGATCGTAACTATAAATTATGTTTTGTCTCCTAGTTGTTCGTTCATTATTTAGTTTTAGTCATTAATTGTAAATACCCTTGCGAATAAATAAATAAATCTGATAGTAAATACATATATATATATAATAGTGCTTAATCTTTAATTTAAATATTATATATAAACCTAATCTAGTTTTTAAAAAAGTTCCAGTTGGCAGAGAGATCGGTGTTCGTTCGAAGATATGATATGGATGACTTTTCAGAGGGAACCACAATAGTGATAAGGCAGGCAGCGTGATATCATTTGAAAGTGCAGAAATACGTAGCTCATTAAATTACCGATCTATTTGGGGGGTTTATGCGCTTCATGGACTTCGTAGATAAGCAAAGAGTGGGCATGGGGCAAATATATTTTTATCGGATATATATAGGAAGTGTCATATCTACGCCAATCCATAAAGTTTTATGTTCTTCTTTGTTGCTGGTTCGTAAATGTTTTACTGGCAGTAAATAGGAAATTAATCCTTATCCTAAAGCGAACCTTTCACTTGGGGCTATTCCTTTCTTGTTACTCCTTCGTAAACGTTTTACTGGCGGCTGACATCAATTTGTAAAAATATTTTAAGTATCTATAGAGAGGACGAAAAACGTATGACTATGACCAGATGTCTTTAACTTAGGGTAGGGCCTCCTTTTGGAAGTACCCCTATTGCTGTGGTTCCTTGGGCGCCTCGCGATTCAAGCGTCTCAAGAGCTTGCCCAGATTGTCCCGCGCCGTGGTCGCCCGCAGGGAGTTAATGCTAATGGCAGTCTGATAGCATTCGATGGCTTCTTCCAGCTTGTCCCAGCGATGATAGAGCACCCCGAGATTCGTGTGGTAGAGCATGTTCTGTGGCTCCAGATCAATGACCTGCTTGTATAGGGTCTCCGCCTCCAGATAGTGCCTCAGCTTGCCCAGTACATTCGCGCGTATAAACAGAATGCTTGGCTCGTTGGGCAGATGGGTTAGAGCCTGGTCGGATATCCGTAGGGCATCCTCGTACATGCCGCGATTGTCCAGCATGGTTAGAATATTGGCCCAGGCCTTGGGCTGGCGCGGATTGACGGCGACGGCGTGCTGCCAGTGATGCAGTGCCTCGCCATACTGATGCTGCTCCAGAAAGAGATTGCCCATGTTGTAGTAGCAGACGGCATAGTCGGAGCGGTACTTGAGGGCCTGTCTATAGCTATCCAGCGCCTGGGCGTATTTCTTCTGCGCCGACTGCACGATGCCCAGGTTCATCCAGGCCACTGGGAAAGCGGGATAGGCCACCAGTGCAGCCCGTATGTACTTCTCAGCTGTCTGCAGCTGTCCGTATTCACGGTACAGATTGCCCAGATTCATCAGCGCCGACTCGTACTCCGGATAGAGCTGGACAGCCTTCAGGTAGTGCTGGAAGGCACGGCTGCTGTTGCCATTGTCCGTGGCCAGCCGCGCGATGTTATAGTGCACCTTGGCATTGTTGGGGCACACCTGCAGTGCCGAGCTGAAGAGCTGCTCCTCGTTCAGCCACTCGGCTGCCCGCTGACGCGTGCGCAGCATGAACACGGCGAAGAGCAGCATGAGCAGAGCCTGCATCGCCGCACGGCAATAGCTGTTGCCCGCATAGTTCTGGTAGCAGTAGAGGAAGCCATAGACGGACACCAGGCAGAAGCCAATCGACGGCACATATAGCGTGCGCTCCGCGATGACGAATCCCACGCGTATAATTCCGGATGCGGGCAGAAAGGGAATGACCATCAGTGCCAGGCCGAGCATGAGGCCGGCGAGTCGTCGGAAGTTCAGCAGGGAGACAATGATGAAGGAGTAGAAGGCAATGACTGCCTGCAGACGCATATCCCAAATGCTCGTGACCAGGTTGATGCAGCCCAGCGCCCAGTCGAAGCACAGCCATTGCGGGCAGAGCATCAGCCAGAAGTTCACCACGTAGAGATACTGCTGCGACAGGCCACGCGTGAGCAGCTGCTCATTGTGTGCAATCGGATTGTCCACGGGCTTGAATTCCGGCGCCTCGAAGTTCTGCCACCAGAGACGCAGGAGCAGCAGCGAGAGCATGCCGCTCAGGAAGCACAGGTAGCGCAGACGTGTGGTGATCACCCGCTGCTGTAGCTTCACCGGCAGCATGTAGGTGCCATTCTGGAAGTAGTCCAACATGATGCACGATAACGGTATAGTTACAGCGGACTCCTTGAACAGCATCCCGACTGCCGTAAGCAAGAGAATGAGACTAACGCTGCTCGCGCCTTGCTTGTCCGCACTGGCCACAGTCAGCAGCAGACAGAGCAGGTGTATTAGCCCGAACATAAGCTCCGCACGGCCCACCACGCCGGATACGGCCTCTGTGTGCACCGGATGGGCGGCAAACAGAGCCGCCGATATCGTCGCCCAGCGTTCGATGTCGATGTCTTCCACATAGAGCGAGCGTACCAGGCGCCACATGAGCAGCGTATTGACGCAGTGCAGCAGCAGGTTAAGAAACTTCATATGGGCAGCATTCAAGCCAAGCAGCGCGTATTCGTAGTGGAACATAAGCGTTGTCAGTGGCCTGAACGATTTGTGTGAATCCGCGCTTAGGAGCGGCGCACCCCAAAAGTCATGGCTGAAGATCGCCGTCCAGTTGGTAGGCAGCGAGTTGACATTTTTGTTCTTAACGATGGCCACGGTGTCGTCGAAGACAAATTTGGCACCGCTGAGGCCGCCATAGCCATAACAAACTAGACACAACAGCACCAATATCGACTGGCACACCAGGCTGTGCAGCGTTGAACTTTGTCGCAGATCCAGGCTAACCATGTTGCCCACTGAATCCACTGCACGGCTTCTTTGTTGCTAACTAATTGAATTTTTTCCTTTTGGCCACGCAGTTTGTATACATCGCTTGCCGAGCGGGGGTGTCTGCCCACTAACTGCCGTAAGCGCGACTTTGGCCATTCACATGTCAACGTTGCAGTCAGCTGGTAATGGCGAATCAAGAAACAACGCAGAATAAACACATTTACATTAAATGCTGTCATATGTAAATTACTAATACAAATAAATGATAATCGACGTAAAAGTAAAAATAAAAGTACTATATTCCGTTGCAAATGTTGCATGTTTGTTTTTAACAAATTTAAACTTTGGCCATTCACAGCTGCAAGCGCAACTTTTGCCATTCACATCACAACGTCAAAGTCAGCTGTTTGGGGGTTCTCAAATTTATAGAAAATAAACAGTATTGTGTGAATAATGTCGGAGGAAATTGTTTTTGATTGCCTGCATGCAGAAATAGTCAACTATTGCTTGAACAGCAGCAAGGTGGAAAATGAAATCGCAAATAAACCATATATAAACATAGTTATCTTGCAGGATCAAAATGATCTGGCCACCTTGGAGTACATAGGCTTTACCACCGGCTATCGCTTGATCGAGAGGCTGACGCGTGATGTTGCCCGCTTCAAGGATGAGCTGGAGACCATGAAGTTCATATGCACCGACTTTTGGACACTGATATACAAGAAGCAGGTGGATAACTTACGCACTAACAACTATGGCATGTACGTGGTGCAAGACAAGGCATTCCGTTTCCTCACACGCATCTCGCCAGGCTCCAAGCAGCTGGAGCAGGCGCCCAAATTTGTGGCCTTCACCTGTGGTCTAGTGCGCGGAGCTCTAAGCAATCTGGGCATCAATAGCACTGTGACGGCTGAGGTGCAGACAATACCCGCCTGCAGGTTTCACATAGAGGTCAATAGGGGTTAGATTATATATATAAATAATGCATTAATAATACAAATTATAAATATATAACTATAATTAACATGTATCTACAGCTAAATGAAGTTAAGTCTCTCGTAGATGGCCACCACATTCTGTTCGGTCCAGTCGCACAGCTCGCGCAACGCCCACTGCCCGTCGGGCAGCTGCGGCTGCAGAGGATTCGGATCCGTGTGTATGCCCAGCGCGTGCTGTGGACCTATCAATATAAGCCACTTGCCCTCAAAGACGCTTAGGTAGTCCAGGAAAGCGCCGCGATTGTTAAAGTAGCAAAAGAGCAGCGCACAAGGGGCGACGCCAGAGCAACATCCGCTGAAGAACTGCGAGGTCAGCTTGGAGTCCGCCTGCTCAATGTAGTTGAGTGGAATGAAGCTGCGCACGGCGTATTTGCTGCACCACCAGCCCGGATCCCTTTCCAGGCCATAGACTCTCAGCTCCTGATCGGCCACCGCGCCAAGCAGCCACTCGAGCAGTCCACTGCCACAGCCAATGCTGAGCACACGACGGATGTTCAGCTGCTGGAGCAGAGCATTGAGTTTCTTCAAGTCCAAGGCGGTGGGCCATATCCAGAGCAGCTTGCGCTTCAAGTTCCTCTCGAGTCTGTAGCCCAGCGTCAGGAGATTGCGCCAATTGTGTTTGGCAGCGGTGGAACGGGTTAGATCATAGATCTCCTGCAGCAGCTCAAGTTCCGCCTGCTCGCTCCACATCATGTAGACTGATTGGATAGCATAATTATGTGTTGGCCCTTGCCATTGACGCAGGCCAACTATTCAGCAGCGGCTGGGCATGCTCGACTAGCGAATACTCTATATAATACTCAATATTTGTTTTTGGTTGGGACTAGCTTTTATATTGTTTCGGATCAAACACTTGATAAATAATCTTAACAACTATAATATAATACACACATATATATATATATACTTAAATAACTGTATAATAGGCTAGAGATTGATCGTAGAGAACTTAATAATTGATTACGCTATATATATCATAGAAGCACACACAGAGAATGTTATATAGTTGGAATACCCTCGGCGAGTGTATCGCATGGCATCGGGCCAGCATTCCGTTTAGCTTTATGTATATAAATAACTACATTGACCCCATCTCATTAGAGCTGATGCCAATTGATCAGTTTGTCGTTTAAATTCTTGAGCAACGTCCAAGATCTCGTGACTCTCTGCAGGATCGGCTAATACTATAGTGTTTAGTTGGTATGTTCGTTTTCGTAGAAGTATTTGAAGTTCTTGCGCCAATGCCTGAAGTTGCAGCTGCTCTGGTCTGGCAGCGGTGGATGTTGGGGCGGTGGGAGCTGCGCGTCGTCCTGTTCGGCTGCTGGCGGCGTCTCGTCTAGGTCCTGGTACTCCTCGTTGTCCAAGTCCAATATGATTTTGCGATACAATTTTACGTTCTCCTTCTGCACTTTGTCCGGCAGCGGCTTGTCTGGGAGTGGCTTCTCCGGCTCCAGTTCGGGCACCACCACCGGCTGCACGTTGCCCACGCTCTTGATGACGCTGTTGTAGCGCAGATTGGGCGCTGTTGGCTGCTCTGTAGTCGTAGACGCGGCTGGCATCGCCGTGGTGGGCTGCTCCACATCCAAGACTTTGACGCCCGCATCGAAGTCGACGCCAGGATGCATGGAGCGCATGTGCCGCTGCATGTTGTCGCGCCGATTGACTGTGACGTCGCATTGGAGGCAACGATAGCGCTGGTTCACCGAATGCTGCTTGATGTGCCGCTGCAGTGCGTCCACATCATTGTAGGTCTTGCTGCACTGGTCGCAGGCATGGCGCGGCCGCTTCGTGTGCCGCGCTTGGTGCAATCGGAGCGTGGAGGAGCGCAGGAAGCACTTGTTGCACTCACTGCACTTGTGCCTTCGGCTGTTCGGCTCGTGCTTGACTCGATGCTGCCTGAGATTCGCCTTGGTCAGATAGTGCTTGGAGCAGTCCACGCATTTGTACGGCAAGCTCTTGCCACTGTGTCGCACAGCGTGCGTCGTGAGGGCGCTTTGGCTGCGAAAGACTCTTGAGCATTCCTGGCAGGGAAAGGAGCCCGAGTTGTGGGTCCGCAAATGGCGCTGCAGCAAGAATTCTTGCTTGAAGGATTTGCTGCAGTGGGTGCAGCTGTAGCTGGGAGTGCCATGACTCTTCTGGTGGTACTTCAGATGCGAGCGAGTGGCGAAGCGCTAGAAACATTCAATTGTTCTTCATCAAGTCGAACCTGCATCAACAAATTTCAACTTACGCGCGAGCACTGCGTGCAGTGGAACTTCTTGAGGAGATCGTTGCCGCAGCTGCGATGGTAATACTGTTGGGTGCGACTGCGGAAGGTCTTGTCGCACACAGAGCAATGGAAGCCCTGGTTTGTGCTAGTTATATGCTTGTAAGAGACATCTGCCACCGCCACTGGTTGCTCCACAGCAGCTGGGACGGGCTCAGCTTCCCTTGTCGCTCTGCACTCTGAGCAATCGGCTACATCTGCCAGCAGACACAGGCGACACTTATTGTGGCCACAGCTGTCGGTGACCAGACGACTCTTTCCTCCCGCTTCGCAGTTGCAGCGAGGACACCTACTCATTATTTCAGAAAACAAGCGAATTTTCTTTCAAACAAATACAAGACTCGATCAATGCACTTGTTGTTGCACGACGCTTTTCATGACTGCCATTCACCTGGCTACGCAGCCAGTCACAACGAAACGCCAACACAAGTAAATGCAACTAAATTTGAATTCATTTTGTATTTCTTAAATATGTTCGGAAAATGTTTTATATATATACCAATGTAAACTTATATGAAACGTAATCCTAGCTATACTTTATTTTACATTATGTTCTCCAAGTCCAGGGCAGCCACATTACCTGGAAACAGGTGCGCCTTCTGCATAGGCACCTGCACAAAGTACCGTTCGCAGAACTTGGGATTCCTTCTGGTCAGCACCTCGTTGAGTATGATTTCATAGCTGATTTTCTTCGTTATAAGCAAGCGGCGATTTTCGCCAGTGCCGTAACTAGTCGAGCGCAGACCAAATTTACTCGCAATTCTACAAAGCACAAAATGAATGAAACTAAATTTAGATAAAAATCATTTCGCTTACTGATGGAAGGCGGAGCGGTCTTCTTTGGAGAAGTTGGGCTCGAATTGCATGTCTCGCATGTCATCCGAATTGACATAGTTCTCGATGAGCTTGCGATAATCAGCGAGATTGGCGTGCGGATCATTGGAGCCCAAGCCCATGCGATTGTTCTTGAAGAGGTAACTGTTAAATAGGTGAATTAAGTCTTTAGTTGAAGGTCTTCGGATCTTGGGCAGAACACCTACCCCACAGGCTCCTCGCGCCCCTGCTTTAGGCGTCCCAGGCCACCGCCTGTCCAGCCCATCAGCCGCATCATGTGATATCCCTTGTTGCTCGCGTCCAGCTTGTCATCCGTCAGACTGTCCGCCGACTCCTTGGTGACATTGATATTAATGCCCTGTTTGCTCTTCTCCACCTTAATCGTAGCTCGCGATGCATTCAGCTAGACAGGGAATACAAAGTATTAACCAATCTCAGCTAATCTTCCAGGCTATCTTCCTACCTTTATGCTATAGCAGTGCGTCTGCAGCAGGATCAGCGCCTGCTTAAATGCAGCCAACTTAGCCACCTTCTGATTGAAGCCCGTTCCGCTGGCTATGATCTCATTGTTCACTAGAATCTCAGCCATTTTGGAGTCAGCATCCGATTGCTTCTCGTTGAAGCGCTCTTCGTACTTCACGTTGGCCAAGTTGCAGGAGTTGCGCAAGCAGCTCCGATCGCCGGCTAAGTAAATGATGAGCTTTCCAAAGCGCAAGCCCTCGAAGAGATCGAGTGGAGCGCCGCCGCCGAAGCACATGCGTTGGTGGCTGCTGGTGGATGGGCTTTGGAGCTGGACTTGTGGCAGCTTCTGCAATGTCTGATGCGAGCGGCCTAATTGATTTGGAATACGTGTAATCAGGATACGTGCGTTTCACGCTCATATATATCTATACATATATATATATTTACGAGTAATATATAAAACATTTTCTTCCGTCTCTTATAGTACATCTATATTGTCATTATTATTATTGTGGATTGTTCCGTCTACCTTTGGCCCGTTGTTCGGCTGCGTCCGATGCGTTGACGAACGTGCGCTTCAATCGCTGTGCCCGTTTCTCTCGGAACTCTCGGGCAATATCTTTGGACAGCTCGGCGACCAGATGCATTGTCTCCGAGGGATATCGGCAGCCCATGAATTCCATGTTGATGAACGCTTGTGCCAGGCACACCAAGCGGTCCTCGTCGAAGCGGTCCTTGTGTGCCACCATAAAGTCACGGCGCAGCTGCCAATGCTCCTCGCTCTCGTACTCCGTGCGGTAGTCATCGACGTCCCAGTCCGTGGAGACTTCAGCGTTCGCCGCTTCTTTTTTGGACTTCTTTTTCACGCGGCATTCCTTGGATGTGCTCGGCTTTTCATCGTCAATCTTTTGTCGCTTGGCTACAGTTGCCATTTCGTTGTAAATTATATGAACTTAGTCTAGTTTATATATTGTTATTTATTTAGTTGGTTTTTTCTAAAACGAAAAAACCTGGCACGCTGCTCCGGACTGTTCGATAGTAGCACTGTGTGTGTTATTGTTAATCGCCAGTCGCAGTTATCGCGAACAAATTTGTACAAGTTATCGATAACAATTTCTCCACCTGGCTCTCTCTGCCAGCCTTGTGTGCCCGTGTTGTGTGTTTTTTTGATTTTTCTGGTTTTTTGTTAATTTTAATTTCGTATCTCGAGTAACTGTAAACGTTTTAAGTGTCTTTCAAGCAAGCGTGCATGCTGCAAGCCTAAACGTCGGCCTGCAATAACGCATTAAACACACCAGCAGGACCCATAACAGCCGCCAATATGAGCATACCCAACGAATATATTGCAAAAACGGAAGATGTGGCCGAACAGGTAATTCTCATAGGATCATAAGCCGTGAAAGTAGTAAATTAGCCTATCGAACACACTGCGCCAATTGGTCTAAGCAACATTCCAATTGGAAAAATCGCATCGCCACTTAAAGCAAAAGCAATAGAAAACTGCCAACGTCATCCAATCGCGGCAAAGTTCGAAGCTCAATCGCAGCGCCAGTATGTGGCAGCGACTGCTCCAAGGTGGGCTCCAGGACGTCGTAGATTCATAGTGGGATGCCAAGAAAATGCATACAGCGTCCAGGAACTCATATCTTATAGGCATTTGTAGAGAGTACGCCATATGCGGTTACGCTTTGCGTGTGTATGTGTGAGTGTGCGAGAGTGTGTGTGTGTCTGTGTGTGTGAGTTTGCTGAGTCCCATACTAGTGAAAGTGGTGAGAGTGAGCGGCACGAATGTTGCGTCGTCCATCTCGAACTAGTCAAGTTCCGTAATAAGTTTAGGAAATGGAAATCGGGCAGCCCGCTTAAACGCACTCACACACACACACGCACACATCAACAGGCTAACTAATCAGTGTGTGTGTGTGTGTGTGTCCATGTATCAATATATTCAAATTATGCATTAAAGCTAGGCATGAAAACCCGTTACACGACGAAAGAGACGCAGCGATAGCGTGGCTCACATAAAGTATAACGCGGAAGAGCAGCTGAGCGACACGTCATGACCCGCCGCCGCTGTCTTGCCAAATCAACACTGTCTTGTCAAAAAATATCAAATAAAAGCAACAAAAAAACATCAAGAGAGCCACGCTCCAGCTCCAGCTACAGCTCCGGCATGTTGTAAATTTCTGAGCTCTTATCACAATCAGTTTAAGTGGACGCTTCCCCGTCGATGTGCCAATAGTTCTGCTTCTTCTCTGTCTCTTCTCCCACTTCACTTATCAATTGCCTTTTGCCGGCGCACGCAAATATTTTAATGCATCTCTTCAAAATACACTTAAAAAAAAAACTAGTTTATTAAAATTTTTCAAGTTTGGATAGAAAAACTGCCAACTCTTAAAGACAATTTAAATAAAGCCGGTAAAATTGTTCAACTAATCTAGCAATTTGCATTTTATTTATAGCAAACCAGTTTAGAGCAGACTCCTATTTACATAACATTTAGTTAGTTGTTCATATAGAACTTTTATCGCGAATCTCTAAAGAGCAGAAAGTATTTATTTATAATGATATATAATATACTTATAATTATTTATGTTGATCATTTTTCAGCATTTTTTTGTTAGTTTTTTTTTTTTAATAATTATCTGACTTCAAATTTTAAATTTAATAATTAAATTAAATTTATTTTTTATTGTTATTGTTTAACAATTTTACATTATTATTATTATTTTTTTTTTTTTAACTAAATATATTTCTTATAATTATCGTATAGAAATTATTTTAACACCAGTTTTATAATTGCTTATAAATATTTATCTGATTTTTTAATATTATTGCATTTCAAATTTGATTAGTATGTGAAGTATTTTAAATGAATTAAATTTGTTTAAATTTTAAAAATAATATTTTTTTAATTAATAAAATTATTTGTAAAATAAAAATATTATTTTTAATTTTTATTTAGTACTTTTAAATATTTGTTTATATTTATAGTATATCAATTTTTATTATTCAGTTTTTTTTTGTAATTTAATATATTTTTATAATTTTTATTATTTTAAAATACTTTTTCTGATTTTAATTAATTAGTATTAAATTAAAGAAATTTTTCTGAGTGTAGCCAGGGTCGACAAATTTCGCTGTTTAAAACGTTATGTTACAACAATCACACGCACACATACACTCCTCTCTCTCTCTCTCTCTCTCTCTCTCGCACACACACACACATATATAGATTATATGCAATCGAAAATCTGTTATCAATAAATTATTTTCAATTCTATTTTAAGGTTATCAAG
Organism: Drosophila paranaensis; assembly: GCA_035047545.1. Classification (NCBI taxonomy): domain Eukaryota; kingdom Metazoa; phylum Arthropoda; class Insecta; order Diptera; family Drosophilidae; genus Drosophila; species Drosophila paranaensis. Next base: position 1,869,163 of record JAWNPL010000173.1, on the reverse strand, counting down.
CGCGGCAAATACGTGCTACCGACTGTGGCACGATTATGCCTGATTGCCACCTTCTTCGAGGATGGATTGCGCATGTATTTCCAATGGAACGAGCAGCGCGAGTACATGGACATGAGCTGGGGCTGCGGCAAGTTCCTGGCCACAGTTTTCGTGCTGACGAATCTGCTGGGACAACTTGGCGGCTGTGGCATGGTCATGGCCAGATTCAAGGTGGACATTGCGGTTGGACTGCTGTTCTTCATTGTGGTGCTCCAGGTGAGTGATTCATTAGCCATCTTGCCTGCTCCTTGTGTGATCATGAGTTAACTCTGTATTGCAGACAATCGCGTATTCCATACTGTGGGACTTCCAGTTCTTGCTGCGTAACTTTGCTTTGATTGGGGCGCTGCTGCTGGTGCTGGCCGAGGCTAGGATCGAGGGACGCAGCTTATTTGCCGGCGTGCCATCGCTGGGCGACAACAAGCCCAAGAACTTCATGCAGCTGGCTGGCCGCATTCTGCTGGCCTTCATGTTCATCACACTGATCCGGTTCGAGCTGAGTGTGTGGAATGTCATTCAGGATCTCGTCGGCTCCACCCTGATGGTGCTCGTCGTGCTGGGCTACAAGACAAAGTTGTCGGCGTTAATTTTGGTTGCGCTGCTGACGGTGCTCAATCTATATCATAACGCCTGGTGGACTATCCCCTCGTACAAGCCCCTCAGGGACTTCTTGAAATATGACTTTTTCCAGGTGAATTTCGATTTGTATATCAATTTGCCGTGAACTATATTTAACTGTTATTCCAGACACTTTCGGTTATCGGTGGCTTGCTCATGATTGTCTCCTTGGGACCCGGCGGCGTCTCCATGGACGAGCACAAGAAGAAGTGGTAGAGCTTCTCTATAGATTCGCCTTTTTGACTTTTATTGCGATTAACTCTTGAATGAGATCATTTAGTTAGAATTACCATAAAATGGAACAACAGGAGCTGCACAACAACAACTAAAACAACAACCACACCGAAAGATAACAAACTTGACCTATTTGATAAATTGATAAGGGACTTCCGCAATATCCAATCCAGGCTATATCGCTACGGCCCACCAAACAACAAAACAAAACAAACAAAGCAAAAAAACATTCGAGCACGTTCAACGAAACACAACTAGAAACTCTTCGTATATACATACATGTAAGACATTTCATTTTGTACATAAAATACGGCGATTTTATGCCCCAAATGAGAGACATTAACTGATTTTATATTTGATTATAATCTGTCCACGCATATATACATTTATAATTTGCAACTCTTTTTACTTTTACCTTGTACGCCCAATTGATAAGTTAATAATTTGTTGTGTGAAGTTCGGATTATGATAGCGGTGTATAAAATATGATGAATTGTACCAATTGACGATGATTTGTTTCTTTCGTTTATAAGCAAAAGTGTAATAGAATTATATTGTAACGTTTTAATAAACAACTAAAATTATCTACTGATTGTATAACTTTTGAAATGCGCGCCAATTGCATTTGCCTTTTCTTTTTGCTTTTCGCTTCGATACCGATGACAAGGGCTGACACTAAATAGTTGACATGTGAATGTCAACTTTTAGGCTATAATCGATTGTCGATATACGTTTCTGCCAGCTTTTCAGCCATTTAAAAAATCAGCAATACTCTCGAAGGAAAATATTAATAAAAGTAAGATGAATAGAGGTAAAAAGCGCTTCAAGGAGCAAGGAACCATGACCAGTAACAGAGTCATCTGGGAGCGGCATGTCCTGCCTACTCGCAAACGCAGCATACAAACGGAGCAGGTCCACACAGTAAATGTGGGCATCCAGTGCAAGCGAGACGACGAAGAGGATGACGATTTGTTTGAGTCGCCTCCATCAGTGGAATCGAATGAACAACTCAATGAAGAGATCAAATTCAAGTCGTATCTCAGCCAGTATACCAACATTTTACCCAATACCATGATCGAGTGCCTCGTGTGCGGCGAAGTGGCCAAGGATGAGCTGAAGCATCAGCGCCATTTGAGATTGCATTACGGACCTCAGGTGCTGTGCTCCGACTGTGGCCAGCTTGTCGACCACGAGAATTTGCTCGAGCAGCACAAGTACAGCTGCACGTCACGTGCCAATCCCAAATCCCTGCCACAGATGCACATGCAGTGCCCCCACTTGCACTGCAGCTTAATGATTACATCGAAGAGGCAGCTCCAGCAGCACCTACGACAGCATTTGGCCGTTAAGGAAACCCACTCCTCGAAGTGTAGCCGGCAGTTTCGCTCTAGCGCCGATTTCCTGGTGCGCCGCATGGTGAATTCCCCCTGCAAACGGGTCAAGCACTACTACCTGGTCAAGAACCCGGCGAAGTTGCGCCGGAAGATCAGTCGTTGCAGCGTTTGCACGAGACGCTTCAGCAACGCTTACAGTTGCATGCTGCACAATCAGCGCTGCATCCTGCAGCATCGGGTGCGCCTGTGCCTCCTGCTGCCGACGGAATAAAATCAATTCAAATTTTGCTTAATTTTGTATTTTTGATTAACAATAATAAAGATGTCGTGTGATCTTATGATGCCTGCACGCCGTGCGCCTTCCTCAAGCCCTTGAACAGTTGTAGCTTCTCCAGGTTGACCTCCTTCAGCGTCTGCACGGCCAGCTCCAGCTGCACCTTCTTCAACGCGTGCTCGCTGCCAATATATTGTTCGATGAATTTCAGGCAGATTTCGTCTGCGGCGAAATCCTGCTCCGTTTTGCCAATGGCCGAGTGGATCTCCTGCTCGATGCCCTGCTCCGATGGCTTCTTCAGGCAGCTGCGCAGCTCAGCGAGCGCGCGCTCGGCGGGCGTGGGCTGCAGTGCCTCCAACTGGCTAAGTGTCTGGCTATACTCCACAGGCACCTTGTGTATCTTATAGCTAAGCGCGATCAGCTGGACGGCGTTGCTCAGGTAGTCGCGTCGGATCATGTCGTACAGCAGATCATCGATGCAGCGGTGCCAGGCGTAGAAGAAGGCCATAGGTCCGAAGTGCCGGGTGGAGCGGAGCAGATCGAATTGCTTCGATTCGTTCAGATGGGTGAAGACTTTGGCTGAAAAGCTATGGAACTCGGTCTCGTAGGGCTCATACTGGACCGTCAGGCGATCCAGAATGAACTCATAGTTGTGCTCGTCTAGGCAACGCTGCATTAGATCCTCGTGGGTGAACATGCGCGGCGTGTAGGATCTGCGGCCCTCTAATGGGAAATAAATCTGATTCATGCGTTTCAGCGTCTCCAGCGGGGCATAGGCCAAGGTGCCATCCACATCGCGTACCACTACCTTGCGCTCCGATGGTTTCAGGCCGAAGGTGATGTCGGTGAAAACGTATTTCGAATTGTCGAAATCCTTTAGTGCCGGATCCTTGGATATGATGCGCTCGGTGTCCTTTTTGATCTGCACTACCGGCGGCATCTGCAGCAATTTCTTGGCCTTTTCGATGGTTAGGAGAAACTCCTTTTCGAGCATGGCGGTAGTCATGAACTCCGTTTCCGTGCTGTTGTCCGCCACGGGTCGCTTCCTGAACACCTTCTCCAGCTGCAGTTGCGTCATGGACTGAAGCAGTCGCTGCGTCTCGGCATCTGTGAACAGCGGCTGGGGATCTTTGTCGTATTGCAGGCCGGCATCGGAAAGTGCGCGCCGTGTTTGGTCCACGCTCAGCTGCACTCGTTGCGGTGCATTTAGTTTACGCAATTGCCGTAAAATTAACATTTTTCATTCAATATAACTGCAGGCAGGAGTAGGGCCAAAATACACGAGCCAAAGACTTGCAGTGCTGTAAAATGTTTCGTTGTCAAAGTAGTCACTGTGCAGCACTGCTGAGTATCGATAGGCTGAAACTATCGTATGCTGCGCAACAACAGCTGTTTGCGCGTCGCTGGGAATAGCAAATGAAGAAGAATTTTCACAGGTTTGACGTTTTTTTTTTAGCTCCTGTTTTTTTTTTAACTTTGCCAGAAAAGTAGAGTTTTTTGTTGAACGAAACCAATTTGGCTAGCAGCGCGTTAAACAACATGAATAGTGTACAAAACGCTTTTGTTGCTGCGCAAAAGCGTCGCCTGTCCGACAGCGAGCACAAACCGTCGGACGCGCCCCAACCGCTGCCCCAGGAGCAGCCTGAGCCGAAGCAACGCAAAAAAGAACAGGAACAGCAGCAGCCGCAACAGTCGCAGCAGCAGCAAATGCAACAACAACAACAGCCACAAAAACACAATCTGCTGAGCTTTTGCAATGAGCTGCTCTATGAGATATTCAAGTATTTGGACACAGCCTCCATACTGGCGATGATGCTGTGAGTGAAACGGACGAAAAGTATTTTCCTACATATCTATAAATATTGTTTGTAAATTTGGTTTGCCAGCTGCTCGCCCCAATTGGAGACTTTTCTCTTGGATCATCGCTTCTGGCACAATATTGATCTCAGCAACGCACCGCTGCCATTGGGCATTTTGGAGGAGGTACTCGGACGTGCCACAGAGAAGACACACACCATTAAGATACGCGGCCCACCTTCGTCGCAGCACGTTGCCGGCGAGTTCAAGCAGTTCACCTGCACCCTGACTTCAGTGTTCCCCAAGGTGGCCACACAGCTCAAGGTGCTGGAATTGCAGGGCGTCAGCTTGGACTTTGAATACGTAAATATAGTTTCCTCAGATGTATATATAAATATTAATCATTTATGCCGCTTGTAGATACACATTTCGGAGTTCCCAGCTTCGCTCAGGCGCCTCAAACTTAAGGACTGCAGCGTCAAGGTTGGCGATCATGTCAAGAGCATATTTCACACAATAGAAAAGCAATTGGTTCTCTTGGAGGTAATTATACATATCCAATTGGAATCCGATTGCCTAATAGGTGTTTTCCCTTTCCCAATAGGATCTTAGCATTGAGGATAACAATTGGTTTGAGCCCTACTACATAATGGCGCTGTCGAAGCTGCCGTCGCTGCGCCGGCTCAGCCTGAAGGGCTGCCAAATGATGTGCAAATTCGTGCCCTATGGCAGCATGGCAGCTCGCTTTGGCTTCCAAAAGTTAGAAGTACGGAAGTATACTCCTATATATATCTGAATATATATAACAATTTTCGTTTTCCTTACACAGGTTCTTGACTTGCGTTTGACGCCCATTAACAACTCAGATCTGCAGTGCTTCAGCGCCATCGAGGGCCTCAGGGAGCTGCTGCTGGAATCGCCCCCGAATCAGACTCCGGAACCACCTACTCAAACGAAAACCACAAATGGCAATGTGCCTGGCGGCGACGAATCCAAAGCACCCGCGGCGGACCCACTGAAAATGTTGAACGATGACGAGCCGTCAACATCGCGCGCCGCCATGGAGCACTTGCGCGCATGCAAAATAGCTGCCCAGAGTCAGGATGCCAGTGCAGAGGCAGCCAAGCCAGCTAGCGAAACAGATACTTCGGACAATTGCAATTTCGGAAAGGAGGCGGACGATGCGTCCAAGCCCTCCGGCAGCACGGCCAGTCGCAGTGGGTGTGCGCCATCCGGTTCGGATGATGAGGATACATCGTCCACGTCTGCGTCTTCCTCCGATAAATCAGATGACGCTGGAGGCCACATATCCGATGCGGATGGCAATGGGGCCTTGCAGTCGCCACTCGTAGTCATCGCCTTGCCCAGTGTGGCGCGCAGTCAGTCGCCAGCTCCCGCCGAAAACCCACAGAATGCTGATGAGAATCCTGAGCCTGCGCCCGAGGCAGGCGCAGGAGCAGCAGCCGCAGCAGTAGCAGTCGCAGATGGCGGCGAGGTATCGCCGCGCGCTTTCTTCTATGTGCAGAACGGTCCGCCCGTCGACGGACAGCGGCCGCAGGTGATGGCCTCTCTGATCGAGCAGGTGGTGGATCAGATACACACGCTGCGTGGCAATCAGCCGGCCCACAGTAGGTTCTTGAGGCGTCGCGATCAGGTGATCTACATGAATCCACAGGCAATAGCCGAGCCACTGCTGGTCATGCAGGCGCGTCGTCATCGCCACCAGCCACGCGGCAACTTGGAGCAGGTGGTGCAGCATCCGATGTTCTGGAACATGCTCGATCCGTTGGACAGGCAATACTCACGCCGGATGCGCAGTGGACCAACGGTCAGCCACCCGCCGCCGCAGTGCTTCGTCTCGGATCGGGCAATGTATAGCTTCGGGCGCGCCTATCCCGTGCAGTCGGACGTCGTTTGGATACGCAACTCGAACCGCTCCCCCAACAATCGACTCGAGCGCATCGAGCTGCGCCACTATCCGCACATCACAAACTTTACGCTGGAGCACCTGGTGCAATGCTCGCCCAATCTCATCTACATCGATGTGAGCGGCACGGGCATTACTGGACCGGGCTTGCAAAAGTTCAAGAGGCTAAAGCCGGAGTGCGAGGTGATCGCAACACATTTAGACAAGGACGAACAGCCTGAGCAGGCAGAGACTGAAGTGTTACCTCGAGCAGAGCCAGAGCCAGAGCTAGAGACGGAGCAGCGTCTAGCACAGGGCGAAAATATGGACAATGTTGCAGCTGAAGCTATAAAACTAGTGGAAGGGGGGGATGACGAGGCCCAGCCAGACGAGGCAGCAATAGAAAACACGGCTGAGTCCCAGAATCAGCCTCAATCTCAATCTCAACCTGAACCCCAACCGGACGAGCCTAAGGATTCCTAAGCTGGGCGCGAGATAACGAATCTCTCTTCCTTCGCTCCTTTTCAAATGCTCCACGCTGTGGCGCAGAGTTATTTAGTATTATGTTTGGAACACACACTTACTATATATATATTACTTTTATGTGTTATGAAGAGGAACATATATATATCCTATATATATATATATATATATATATATATATACAAATACACAAATATATATGTATGTCTGCTTAATGTACCAATTTGTTAAGCATTAAAAGAGAAACGAAACAAACAGATGATAAAAACCATTTGAGAAACTGATGAAATGTTTATTTGGTAGCCGATAAAACACAAACAAAAAAACAATTATTGAAGTGGAGTGGACAAAACAATTGTTCAGTTGCGTCAACTCACGGGTGTATAAACATTTGCGGGAAAGCATTCGAAACCACGGGAAACAAGTGTGGAAATATTCAACTCGTCGGTCAAATAGTGCTTAAAACAGTAATTGGATGTCTTTGGGGTCTGTGGGTTGGTTACTTGTCGTTTTCATTGTTGGACGACTCCTCCTCCTCCTCGACGTCCGAGTCGTCCTCGCTGTCCTCTGTCTCTGTGTCCGAGGCATCTGTGCTCTGGCAGTCGGCTATCTCGCCAGTGAAGAAGATGACGGCCTTCGGTATGACGCGCTCCTTCAAGTAGAAGCCCAGCTCAAAGTCGTTCTGCAGTATGGCCTGAGGATGCAGATAGATGGAAAAGTAGTAGGATAGATCAAAACTTCTCGGGGTCTAGACCTACGTTTATGTCACAGAAATTGGTATCCTCGGGATCATCCGGCAGAACAGGTGGCGAAAAGAAATCAAAGAATGATGGTTGATCTGTGGGTGAAAATGATTTAAAGGGGACTTCATGAAGATCTAAAACTGACTGTGCGCTGGTATGATAGTATCTAGTGTATCACGGTATCCATTGCAAGATAGAAGCCTATATTTATATCCCTAGTTGGCTGAGTTTTTAAGTGGGTCCAATGAGTCCTAACTTCTATGAGTGCTAATTTCTAAGAGTGCTAAGTCTAAACAGTCCGAAGTCCTCAGAATTCTAAGAGTCCGCTGGTCCTAGGATTGAAAAAGTTCTGATAGCCTGAGCTTCAAAGAGTCCTCAGTCTTAAATCACACAGTCTTTTAGGAGTTTCTCAGTCTTTTAGGAGTTCCTCAGTTTTTAATGAGTTCCTCAGTCTTTTAGGAGTTCCTCAGTCTTTTAGGAGATCCTTAGTCTTTTAGGAGTTCCTCAGTCTTTTAGGAGCTCCCCAGTCTTTAAGGCGTTCCTTAAGTCCTTAAGATTCAAGAGCCTTAAGTTCTAAGACTCCTAACTACTAACCGTCCTCTAAGTTCTAAGGATCCTCATAGGCAAAACCTCATTTATGATAATAACGCACCATTTTTCTCACGCTCCAACGACTGCTTCCAATCGATGTGGCAGCCCTCGCACTTGACAATCTCAGCGCCGTCGTAGGACAGAGGATCCTCCTTGTCGGGTACGCAATTCAATATGTATGTCTTTGTCAGTACACGATTCTTGAAGTAATCGTTCTTCTCGAAAGTGAACTCTATGACAAACTTGACAATGTCTTCGTTATAGTGTTTGGTTCGTATATCACACAGGTACTGCAATTGTATACTTATTGAATAGACCATTTACAACTAGAGCTCTCGTCACTCACCGATAGAATTTTCTCATCCTCCTTGCCTATGAATTCGGTGTAGGAGGCCTTGAGTACCTTAAGCCAAAAGTGTGCCACGTTGTCATTGGAATTGGCATCACCATGATTTTGTTTCTTGTATTCTCTGGGAGTAATCGGGAAATAAAGTTTGTTATTATCGAGAGAAATATCTTTCCTATCAAGTATATTTTCTATAAATTATTCCTCTATAAACAATTCCTTCCATCTATTCCTTCCATAATACTACAATCTATTCTTCTAAAAATGATCTTCCTGCAATCTTCCTATAAACTAGTCCTGCCATACCGTCATGAACCTATCGTAGATGAGCTACTCAATGGACTAAGATTTTGATATCGAATATCTCAAATATAAAAATTTGTAGAATGAAGAATCTTTCAGAGTTCTCAATGGGTTCTCAAGATTGATGAGTCAAGAGATCCAATTCATAGAATTCACTATTTGCATCTATACATCTCTATATAGCTTACTCAAGCAACTTTCTGCGCTTGTCGAATATCTCATTGTGTTTCTGCTCGTATAATTTTTCCATATTGTAAATTTCGCGCTGCATCTTCACATCCAGATTGATGGTCTCCATATACAGCTGCTTCAGTTCACCAATAATTTTCTTCTCATCCTCTGTGAAATCCTACGGAAAGAAGAGAGTTTCCCCGTTAACTACAGACCTCCCTGACGACTGTACGCCAAATGTCTTACATTCTTCTCAGATTTGACAATTTGCTGCGGCACGTTGACCTTTAGCTTGGTGGTGGTGTTACGGGACCTAAGTGGTTCCATTGTATAAAAATAATTTGTATAAAACTGTTTCGTGTCAAATACAAAATCGCACAAATTTTCGTTCGTTCTTAAAAATTTATAAAAAATATTCTATATCTGACGGAAATGTATTGTGAGCTGTTCCAGCACAAATGATCTCTGACTCTCCGCCTCAATTTCCATGAGACATCCCTGACACTAAAGTCAACGCACACTGGAAACCAATAGATCTGCCCATGTCTGGGTATGTTGAACTATATTACATGAAATATACTAGGGAAAGGGTATATTGGTTTCTGTGAAAGGGCTCGGCCTATTGCGTAGTATGTAGAAATTTGGGAAGTTTTAAAGTTAAGATATTGAAACTTGGAATATATAATTCCAGATATTCTACATTCCAGATACACATACCCCTATTTAGTATAGTATACTCTATAGTACTATACATTCCCATACAAAGTCAAGCAACTATATTAGACTTGCCCTACCTTCCCACTAGTCTATGCCGCAACCCAACCACAGACAAGGACATTCTTAAAAGTAATTATTGTCCATATTAAAAACCGTCAAGAAAACCCTTTGCCGTTCTCGTATTTTCCGGCGTATATTTTAGCGCCTATTAAAATGCTGGCCATGTTTATTGGCAATTTAACGCACATTTAATTTTTGGTTTGGTTTGGTTTTTTTTCGTCTTTTCTTAAACTTTTCATTTGGCATGCAATTAAGTGTCGTGTCTTCGCTTCTTTTTTGGGTGGGAGGGTGTAGGTGTTTGTGGGGGGCGTGTCCTTTGTTGTATGCAAATCACGTGCTGTTGCTCAAGGGTTCTGTAGCTGGTTCCATTTACGAGTTTGTTAAATGAGCCGCGCAGCACAAGTTGCAAGTCGACTGTCGGCAGTCGGCAGTCGGCAGTCGGCGGTTGCCTCATGAGTCAAGTTTAATAATGTGACAGGCTTAGCGCCATATGTCAGGGCCAGCAAAAAGTTTTCGAGCCGTTTTGACAAACAGTTAACAAAAAAAAATGAGGCGAAGTTCATTAGGATTAGCTGACGGAGAGATACCCTGTACGGGGATGGGGGCAGAAACTGGGAGGGGGAATGTTAGAAAGAGGAAGAGAAAGAAGAGGGAGAGAAAGAGAGAGAAAATAAAGAAAAAGAGAGAGAGAGAGAGAGGGAAAGTGCGAGAGTGGAGGGAGAGAGAGTTATCAGTGTGAGAGAGAATCAGAGCGAGAATGTTTACCCTTAGAGTGAGAGATAGAGTTAGTGACAGAAAGAGATAGCGACAAAGATAGCGAGAAAGATAAAGAAAAAGATGCGTAGAAAGGTGGAGAGAGACGGAGAGATTGAGAGAAAAATAGAAAAGGAATATTCACCCTTAGAGCGACAGAGAGAGTGATACAAAGAGAGAGAGAGTGAATAAGAGAAAGAAAAACAGTTTAGGGAGAGAAAGGATGCAGATAGAGTGGCAGAGAGAGAGAGAGAGAGAGAGAGAGAGAGAAAGAGATAAAGACAGGGAAAGAGACAGGGAGAACGGAAAAAAGAAAAGAACTAGAGAAGAGTAGAAAGAGAAAGAATGAAGAGAAAGAGAGAGAGAGAGAGAGAAACGGAGAGACTTAGAGAGAGAGATCGAGGAAGGAAAGAAAGAAAAGAACTAGAGAAGAGTAGAAAGAGAAAGAATGAAGAGAAAGGGAGAGAGATAAACGGAGAGACTTAGAGAGAGAGATAGAGAAACGAAAGAAAGAAAAGAACTAGAGAAGAGTCGAAAGAGAAGGAATCAAGTGATAGGACAGATAAAGAGATGGGAAAGAAAGCGGCTAGTTAGACAGAAAGAGACAGAGAGAAAAAGAAAGAAAGGTAGAGATAGAGCGAAAGGACGAGGTATAGCAGGCGAGAGAGCGGAGAAGAGAGCTTACTTTATTTCTTTCACTTCATAGTTAACGGTAAATTCCTCGTTACATAAAGCTTCCCTAGGCGATGCCAGCCCTTTCATCTGCCCCATTGCGTGAAGGGTATTAAAAATGAAATTATGAGTGGGCAGCGCACTGGACACAAAAAGTGTAAACAAATTTGGCCAAGCGGAAACCGAGACAAGCACGCACACACACAGAGTCTGTGTGTAGGTGTGTCTGTGTGTGTGTGTTTGTTAACAAATATATGTGAAATACGCATGTCCAGCGCCTTGGCGCGGTCAGCTGAGACTGGACGAGTGCTTCGTCGCATTTGATATAATTTAATATAAATATATATATATATATATATATATATATAAAGTATATATATGTATGTTTTTTCACTTTCTTCTTCTTCTTCTTCTTCAGTGGCTAAATACCTTGGGGAAATTAAAAAAGAAATCATAAGGCAAACACAATGCTAAGTCCTGACATGAAAGATGACGCCGCAGCAGGAGAAGCATTTTGCGAAGCATTTCAATTAACATTCCGGGCACTCAATTAGCAGGTGCATGGTGCAGTGCAGCCCACATTGACAGTCTCACAGTTCAAATTTAATTAGAGCACTAAAAATTAGTGGAGTGGGTGCTGGTTGGTGGGGGAGGCGTCGAGTGAATAAGCGGAGATAGAGCATCGAACCCTGGAGCAACAGTTATTTGGGGATTAGAACTGGATGCTGGGCGAGTGCATGTCTGTGGAAAATCGAATCAGCCAAGATGGAGGCAGGCGGGCAGGAGGGGGGCGTGGCTGTGCCAAAAATGTGCAACAAAAGCGTAAGACGGAGTGCAGCATTTGATGATGAAACGACGTGTTAATTAAGGTCATAATAATTCAACCTAAATTGAAAACTTGCCCCAGCATCGCTCACTCTCTCTGTCTCTGTGTCGGTGTGTGTGTGCCACGCCCAGTGGCTGTGCTGGCTGGCTGGCTGGCTGGCTGCTACCTGCAGCAGTTGGCCCAGCTTTCAGTTAAGCTGATTGCAACAAATTATTTTGCACCTTGGCTGAACTTTGCTTGCGCTGGCGTTGATAAACGAATTTTGTTTAGTTTACTTTGCTTATTTTAATGCTGAGCAGGGGCCACACTTCGCATGCCAGCCACACAGCCAGCCAGCCGCCCTCTCATCTGATGTGGTCCAGCCAACAGCAGCAGTAGCAGCAGCAGCAGGAGCAGCAGCATTCGCATCATCATCTCTGTCGCCCTTCGTCTTGCTGTCCATCTGGGGGCTTTGTTCCATTTGGGTTTTGCATATTCGAGGCTCGTAGACTAAGCGTATCTTACAATTTGCAGCTGTTGTCTTAGAGGACAGCAGAGAGAGGGAGAGAGAGAGAGAGAGAGAGAGAGAGATGGGAGTGTGCTTCTCTCTCTTTCTAATTAAGCTATTGTGCTTCTAAGCTTCACTCACATAATTATGCTATAGGGTGCATTTTCTTTAACTTAATTAGTTGAAGTTATTTATTTCTCCATCTAAGCTGTTCATAGAATTCTTATAGATGACATAAAAGCTCAAGTTGTTCTTTATTGATTTTAGCTGAGTATTGAATATGCTTAGTTGGGATAATAATAAAATATAATAAATATAATATTCCAATATTATATTTATAATATAATAAAATATTCCAAAAATATTTTGTTGTAAAATTAGTTTTTTAGTAAAAAAATATTTCTGTATATATAATATATATTATATATCAAATGTTCCATAAATCTACTCTATATAGATGCCATAAAAATACTAAATATTTTATTTATATTTTCTTTTCTATAAACATATTTTAAAACTACTTTATAAATGTTTGAAAAGTATTTAAAATAATTTTAAAATATATTTTATATATTTTAAAAGAATTATTTATATTTTAAAAATATATATTTTAAGTGTGTTTTCATATACAGTGAAACCTCGATATAATGAATCTGAGGTGCACCAGAAAATTTTTTTTCGTTTTATCAATTGATTCGCTATAGGTACTTTTTATACAAATATTAAGTTGACAATATAATAAACTGGCTTTTAAAATGTTTTATACATTTCATAAACATATTTCTTTATTTTTTATAAATATATTTATAGATATTTACTATATACATTTTATAAAAATATTTTAAATTTTTTATAAATATATAAATATATGTTTTTATATAAATATATATATTTAATATATACAATTTATAAATATATTCTAAATTTTTTATAAAAATATGTTTATTTTTACTGTGTAAAATATTTTATAATATATTTTGGTATATATTTGCGATAAGTCTTATCCTTACTCTATAATAAACAGATTCTGAGGTAACTAAGGTTATCATACATATGATTATATATTAATGAGAATACAAGATTAGAGTATTGGCGTATCTGGTTGAGACCACATTCAAATAGAGTTTTCTTGCTGATAATCAACTTTCTTTTTGTCTTTTTTTTGTTTTTGTTTCATTTATGGTGGGCTGTCAGTTGGCGCGTTAGTTGAAAGTTGGTTAAAGTGGCAAATTGTGTTGACCATTAAATGTTATTAGTTAGCAAAAGCGCAATTTGGTGTAGTGCTTAAAAACTTGCATAATATTATTAGCCTTGACTCATTTGCATAAGAATTGGCTTAGTTGGTCATTGCTCAAAAGAGAGAGCGAGAGAGAGAGAGAGAGGGAGTGAGAGAGAGCGTGAGAGATTGGATGAAGTTCTTTTAAAAACTTCATTTCACATAGCTCACACATAATTATAGCGCAGCAGAGGAGCTTTTCCTCCCTTTCTCTCTCTATATATATATTTACCTGCTATTCTAATTCAAACGTTACACACAGATAGAGCTATAGAGAGAGACGTGAGGGGCATTATCCTTGGTTGCCGCAGGTTAGTTTCCTTGCCACATGCGAAAATGCGCTACATGAAAACTTTTTACTAATTTACATTCATTACACACATTTGCAATAAAACTAGCAGCCCAACTCGACTCAATACTTACACACACACACACACAGGTTCACCCATAGGCACCTACACACATACACAGAGAGCTACTGAAGTGCTACATACAACTACATTGACATTTTACATGCTTCATTAGCGTGTAAGCGCGGTAATAATGAAATTTCCTTATGGCTGCATTTGCCAACTTCATATGTGGGCGGCGCTCATTTCGGTGTTGGCTTCGGGTTTGGGTTCGGGTTCGGGTTCTGGTTCGGGCTTTGGTTTCGGTTTCGCTGCTCCTTGCTGATATTGCTGCATAGTTTTTGCGCCAGTTGCAAAACTTGAGGCGTTGTTTCACGTACCTAACCACAATTTATGTTGCTTGTGGCAAAGCAAATACTCAACTGCAGACGGAGTGATCAACGCGCAGATACCCTGTAAAACACTAAGCAGGAGTTTGGCTGCCTTTAGTTTGATTAGTTTTATTGAAATGTGAGTTAATGCCATATCAATGTAGATCTATGCCATCGCATATCCCCTTATATTTAGTGAAAAGGGCATATAGGTTTCGAATAATATTAGTGATATTTCTTGATATTTTTTATTGATAAACCTAGTAGCTTAGACATCGCTTTTGAGCTAAATCGATGTTAATCGATATTTATCGATAGCTTTACAGTCGTATACAAAAGCATGTGCTACAAAAGCATGTATACTACGTAGTTATTATACAAAAATATATATGAATCTGATCAAAAGTTTTCGATACTTATCGATTACATTGATAATCGATAAATACCAACTTCTACAATTCCCTTAATAGAAAATATTATATATAGTAATTCAATATTTTTGAAGCACTTTAAAATATTGCAATTCTTTTTTAATATATTCAAAAATATGAGTCGATATTTATCGAATAGAAAAAACAAATGAGAAAATAAATTATTTACTTTTTTTAGATTTTATTTAGTTATTTTCACATTTGCTGACTTAAGTAAAATTTAACGATAATTGTTATCGATTTTCGATTAAAATCAATTGACCTGACAATATCGATTATGTCTTCAAAGTGCTCAACAATCTTCGAGCTTTCATATTTTGCTTAGCCAAACTCACGCACAAGTTCATAATGTCCTCAGTTGGCGAGGACCTTTTAATGGGTACGGGGTATAAGAACAACAAATTCGAAGTGCTATAACTGCTACAGCTGCCGCTGCTGCTCGATTCAAGGTGCATCTGGTTGGAATTTCCGCCAGGAGCTGATTGGAACTGATCAACTTCAAAGGCGGCGCTGACAATCGAAATGCGCGACATGACAATCAAACGGGGGCAAACAAACACTAAGACATCAAGACACACACACACACACACACGCGCATAGCCAGTCAAAAAAATGAGCAGCGGAAATGATGGCGCAGCTAGCGGAAACGAAGCGAAGCGCAGGCAACAAGCAAAAAAGAAGATGGCGAAAGGCGGCTTCAGTTGTCGCCTGCTGTGCTAGAAGAAATTAAAATTGCATTACGAAACGAGGCGAAGGCGGATCTGCAGTCTGTCTATATACGTACATATATACCTCTCTTTCTCTCTCTCTCTCTATATATATATACATATATATGTTTGTATTTGTGGCATAAATATTTCAATATTTTGTGCAAATTTTGAAGCTGCTTAGCTTGTGGCGGCTTGAGGGTTGCGAGGGGGGGCATGGTGATGGCATGCTGTCGGCCAGGCAGGAAATAGTTTAATTAAAATACCTTAGCATAGCCATTAAGAACATTACATTTAACGTAGCTGGTATTCAAAATGGGGCCATAACGGCTTTGCCAGCTGCCTGCCGCCTGCTGCCTACGTTGACCATTTTCATTGTTTTCACATGCAAATTTTTTTGTTGTGCTTTTTTTTTTCATTTGCCTCCTGCGAAACAATAGAAGCGCATTATAGAGCACGTGAGATTATTATGAAGTGGGAGTGCCGGACTAAGTGATACCCTGTTATCCAGGTTGCAGAGTTGCTAACTGATAGAGTTGCTAACTGACGGATGGATAGACGGATGCATAGATAGAGAGATAGACAGGATGCTGGGGCGCTGGAGGAACGGACTGATAAACGGAGACAGGCGGATGGAGGGACGGATAAAGTAGACGGACAGACGGAGGGACATACAGTGAGCTGTAGGGTTAGCCCAACGGACAGATAGGCGGAAGGACTGATGCACATAGTAAACAGACAGAAGGAGACATAGACGAACGGACGGATACAATTGACGGACAAATGAAGATACAGACGGACAAAAGGTCAGATGGAGATACAGGTGGACGGACGGACAGATGGAGAGAAACTTAATCAGCTGTAGAGATAGGCGAATGGACAGACCGACTAAAGACAGATGGAGCGATAAAGCGGCGGAATGATAGGTGAACGGGCGGCGACAGCGACATCGATAATAAACAAATAGACGGAGAGGCTGATGATGATGGGCTGATGATGGGACAGACGAAGATACAAATGGATGGATGGATGGACGGATGGATGGATGGATGGATGGATAGATGGATGGATGGATGGATGGATGGATGGATGGATGGATGGATCGAAGGATGGATGGACGGATGGATGGATGGATGGATGGATGGATGGATGGATGGATGGATGGATGGATGGACGGATATGGCTTGATCTATATAAAAATGTATATAGAAGACCTTATATTATATATTTATATATATCTAGCCGTATACGTCCATCCATCCATCAGATAGACAAATAAAAGGAGAGAGAGTGGGAGATTGGTCTACATATCAGCCATTTGGATTTTTAAAGTAAATCTGATCAAGATTACATATATACTACACTATATGTCATCACTACCTGTTACATTCATCAGAGTTAAACCAAAACACCCTTCAAACCCATTTACTAGAAGGGGTAATGAGTAGCAAAGCAAAGAACAAGAAATGTTCACAAATGGCAGCAAAAGTTAAAGAGCGACTCAGTGTAGAGCCTTTAAAAGGAGGCCACATAATAACAACAACAACAACAAAAGCAACAACAAGAATAACAACAATAGCAACAACAGCAACAACTTGTCCACATAAAACATGCAAATATCCGAAGCACGCCCCTTGGATGATGTTGTTAAGCGTTCGTCCTTTACCAAATAAAAGAAAAAAAAACAAAAAAAAAAAAAATAAAATAAATAAAGCAAAAAAAATAACAACAACAAGCGCATAAAAAGTAAATGCAAATAACCGTTCGCTATTCCAAATACAAAACAATAGAAAAAAAAAACGAATCGTATTTATCTCTGAAGTGGCGAACTTTTAATATACTATACAATATACAAAAATATATATTTTTCGATATAAAATTCGATTGGCAAACATTAAGATATTTATCTTAAGGGCTGTGGTATGTCTTGAGATACTTTCTGAATTTGCGATGATATATACATATATATGGAACTTTATAGTGTGATATAGTTAAATCTATTCTATGCATTCACAGATTTGAAACCTTTTCGAGCTGATTGCTGTATAAATCGATATTTATCGATAAGTAGATATAGTGCATGTGGTATATATATGAGGTATATGAGCTATATATATTGGATAATACAAATATAATTATAAAATATTACAAAACTCTATATTAAACTTGAAAGATCAACAAATATTGAAATACATGCCATAGTTATTAATCGATAATTATCGATTATTATATTTATATAGAATACGTGTTGACTGTCATCGTATAGTCAAGCACAATTTTGACATTTTTGAAAAATGGAAAATTTTATTATAAATGGATCGATGTTTATCGATAACCATAGTTATATGGAATCGATCTTTTTTTTATTTTAGTATAAAAAAAATTTGAATTAATTTTTATAAATTTAAAATCAATGATTTTTCTATAAATAATAAACTATAATAAACATAAATTATTTTTAATCTTCTAGTAATCGATAATTATCGATCATGAAGTACACGATAAATATCAAATACCCTCTCAGCTAGTGTATTAAAAACACACAGCCAAAAGGAGAGAGTGAGAGGGAGAGAGAGAAAAAACAACAAACAAAGAAGGAAAGAAAAAAGGAAAACAAAAACAAAACAAGTCGAACAATAAGATTAACATGAAAACAATCATGACAATCAGTAACCGCAAATGTCAAATTAAATTATCAATAAATTTACACGAAGACAACAGAGGAGCACACACACACCCACCACGCCCCCCTTCCCACCAGCAAAGCGCTCAGCGCAACTGTCCGCACGGACGCAAATTTGTCGTTTGGCGGCGATGGCAACAAGCAATATCAAGTATACGAACCGTGAGTCAACGAATCGGGCATGGCGTCTGCAGCACATAATGAAATCATTTGCAAAATGAAAACAACAACAAGCAGCAGCCGGAGCACCAGCAGCAACTCACACACACACACACACACACACACATACAGAGAGGGATAAAGCAACACACATACTTAAAATGTTTTTGCTCCACTTGAGGACATTGTCCATCAGTGAAACTTTGCACACCATTGAATTGAAGAAGAAAGCAGAATGGAAGACAGCCGCAGAGGCGGACAGGGGGAGGGCGGGTGGCAGAGGGGGTGTGGTGGCCAGCGAAGGGCACACTTGCAAATCATAAAACAACAGAGGCGAAGAAAATGTTTTTTAAATCTTCATAAATATTCATTATGGGAGTGAAAGAGAGAGAGAGAGAGAGAGAGAGGGAGTGAGAGAGGGAGATGGCAGGCGAGGTAAAGAGGCTGAGTAAATAGTTTGAGGGCAGCTGCGAATATTCCAATGGACTGTGGCCACTCTCTGTATGTGTGTGTGTGTGTGTGTGTGGGTGTGTGGGCAGCCGCTAAATTTAATTTTACAGATGGCTCTCTACATGAAGTTGGCAGCAAAACAAAATAACAATAAAGTGGCCCGCAAACAAAAACAACGAGGCAAACAAAAAATGATGAAAAAAAATTCAAATATTTGGCCATAAAGAAACGTACAGAGAGAGGGAGAGAGACAGAGAGAGAGAGAGAGAGAGGGGGAATGCCCTTGAAGCTGTTGCGGCTGTCACCATATTCAATGATCTGCTTCAAACGTAAGAGCAAATTGCCTTTAAGGGGTAGTTTAAGCGTGGCCAGCGCATGCTCTTAAGCTGGGAAATTTAAGCAGCTGAAATAGGGGTTTCACTTGAAAGTAACGGCAACTGCAGTGTGCATACAGGGAAATTATTAAGAGAGAGAGAGAGAGAGAGGGAAAGCTGCGCTATGATTATTTAAAAATTTTATTTTTAAGATTTTAAAATATTTATATAAATTTTTAGTTAAAAATATATTTTTTTTAAATAATTAGATTAATAATTTTTTTAAAAAATGTATTATAATAAATCTAATGTATGTAAATGTACATATGTACATATGTACATATGTATATATTATAATAAACCTAAAAACATCTTCCTTTTAATCAAATAAATGATTTAATTAATTAATAAAATTACTAGACACAAATATTTCAAATTTAATTTAAATTTATAATTACAAATTTATATTTAATTTTTAAATAAATCTACAAATATTTGACCCATAAAATAACTAAGTAAATTAAATAATAAAATATCTTACCATAAATATTGCAAATATTATATTTAATAACAATCCAAATTTATAACTCTTATTTAATTCGCGTTGCCTTTGTCGAACCCCTCCAAATACACTCCACAAGTTCCACACGAAAATATCCCCAGGTATATTCTCTCTTCGCATTACGCACTCGTTTCCAACGGAATGCCAAACGAAAAGAGCAAACGAAATGGCAGCAGCATCGTAATGGCAATTACATTGGGCTAGTCTCGCAGACTTCGCGGTTCGTGTTAACAAACCTCGCCAACGCTCACACCCACCCCGCCCGCACTCGCACGGCAGCAGGCACACTGCCGTGCTTCGTGTGTTTGGGCTTCGTGTTAACTGTTGAATCAACGAGTGGTTGCCGAAGTCGTGTGGTCCGTTCGTACGCAGCAACGAGGCGAGCCAACGCAGTCTTCAACCAAACGCGTAACGAGACGGTACGCTGCAGCGCCACTTGCAATTGTAACGGCACAATTTACAGTTCATCTTCGCAAACAGAAGCAACAACAACGTGTGCAAAAAGTGAACTGCAGTTAGTTTCTGAGTTTCTCTGGCGTGTGTGTCTGTGCACAGATTAAAAATTGTAATTAATCGAAAATTTAAGTACGAAAACGTTTTGTGCGTGAATGCCACTTGCTGCTTTGGCCCCATTTACGTTGATTTTCGGCTGATTCGTAAAATTTTGCCTCTCGCGCTGCCTCTCCCAGCGACTCTCAGCAATCAGCAACGTCGCCAGCTAACGGCATATGCAACGCCAGTTACAGTTAAAGCAATTCCCGGCTGAAGCTACGACGAGCTCTGGAATTTGTGACACATAAATTTGAAAACAAACAAAAAAATACTAAAATATTGAGAAAAAAATACTAAAACAAATTTACGAAAATTTTGAAAATACAACCAAAATCTTCTATTCGCGTGTGTGTTACGTGCGTGCATGCGTGTGTGTGTGTGTACTCAAGTACTTGGCCAAGTTTTAGTGTTTTGTAGCTTGGCGCCAAAGCAAGGAAATTTCCATAAATATTGCCAAAGCTGACAGCAGAAATTTGCAACAGTTGAAAACTTTGCTTAAAGCAACAACAACAACAACAAAAACAAACAACAAACAACGTGCGTGTGCGTACTTTAGTATAGGTAAGTGTGTGCCAGTCAGTCACCTGTTGAAGGGTTCCTCACTTGATGTATTTTTGCTGAAAAACTGAACAAGAATTTTACTCTATTCGCTTTTTCGTGCACCTTTGATTTCCCTTATCGTTTGTAACATTCTGAAGAACCTCTTATCTGATTCAGTTCCTGAATCTGATCTTTTGTGTTTAGTATTCATAGACAAAACTAAAAAAGTTAGAGACTTTGTTTAAAGAAATTAAAAATTAAAAAAAAAAAATTATAAAAATTTATTTTTTATAAATAAATTATTTAATATTAAAACTTAATATTTATTTTATGTAAATAAATTATTTAATTTTAAAATTAATATATTTATTTATATAATTTTAAAAAATTACAAATAATTCAAAAGTTTACAGCCAATAATTTATTTAATTTTCATCGTCTCTCTTTAATTTTATTATTGGCCTGTTTTTGGCATTGTACATTGATTTCTGATTTTATTTTGTTTTCTTTTATATTGATATATTATATTACATATTATATTTCCAAACCTATATATATATATATAGTCACCTCAATAACTCCCAGAAATTCTAGGAGGTTCGTCTGTACACCACCTGGTTCACCTGAATATTTGAGGTGTTATAAAGATGTAGTTTAAATGGAAATGAATTTTTTATTTAAGCTGACAAAGAAACAAAATTTAAAAATTCACAAAAAGAAAATCTATGTATAAATAAATCATACAAAAATAAATAAATAAAATAATATTTCCCTATTCATTTAATTTAGCTCAAATTTATCCCAATATACATAAAATTTAAAGCAGTTTTATATAAGCTCTATAAACCTTTTAGGGTTACTTAATACATTAAATTTTCTGTTAACATTAAAAAAATTTTTTTTTAATACGAAAGAATTTGAAATCTGCTCAAGCTAAGCTTGAATTATAACAAAAGATTCTTTTTACTTAAATTAATAATTTCTGCATCGAATCGAATATTGTTTTCCTCTTGATTGATTAATTACAACAATTAGGGTATACAATTGTCGGTGCATTAGCACTCGATTGTTGTTGTGCCACGAACTCGCTTCGAACTTGCATTATTTTCTTTTTTATTGTTTCTTTTTTTTTGCTGTCATCCATGCATGAATTGCAATCGTTCAGCTGCGCAATTAATATGAATTAAGCCTCACAGATTTTTAAAATCATTTCAGCTCAGTTTTTATGCATTGTTTTTTTTTTTTTTTTATATATATTTTTATATATATATTTCACTTGACTTTTTTCATTAACTTTTTTGTCCAACAATTAATTATAAATAGATATGAATTTTCCGCATCATTTTAATATTTTTTTTTGTGGCCATTTATTGAGCAGATTTTCCGGTAAATAAAAAAATCGTTTTATTATTTATATGCATTATATATATATGACTGCTTATATCTGTAATATATATAAACAGTTATATAAAAAGTGTTAAGCCAACAACTGTTCTCTCTGTGTTTAAGTATTTAATTCTAGCCCACATTCGGCCAGGCTCAGTGTCAACCGTGATCTGAATATTGGAAAAACATTTCTGAATGCTCAAAGGGCTTCAAATTGTAATTAAATTCATTTGAAATGCCTTCTTTTTTGTTAATACTCGCTCGGGTATCTTAGGAGAGTATATAAGCTTTTGCCCAGATATAGCATTTCCCAATTTGCCAGGCTCCTCGTTTCGAATTTGAAGTCTCCAGCTGCATATGCATAGCCTGAGCGATACCTGAAGATATATTACATAAACCCAATATGCTCTTCTCACTTACTGAATGAGTATAATTAGCAAAGCTTGCAGTTGCAGACCTACAGAAGGACCTATATATCCTTATATCTATCTATGACCTTGCAAATCTTACAATTGAGCTGATGAACGAGTATTCTGCGGTCGGTAAGGAACGCCATGAACATTCTTATTTGCTTTTAATGACTGCACTTTTATGATTTTTTAAATTTGATTGGCCGTCGGCAACGAGCAATCAATCAAAACACAAATATGTAAAGTGAAGCGAATCTCTTGCAATAATGTAAAACATTATTAAACTGGAATTTATCTCAATGGCTCGTAATAGGATAAACTTAAAGAGATTTTCTCCCTGCTGGAATTTATGCTGATCTGCTTAAGCTTTGTGAAGTTGAAAGGAATCAATATTAATTTTGAATATTAGGCATAAGTGAATGGGCAGAAGATTTCATGAGAGGAATCTATGAGAAAGTCAGAGTGATTTAGTCGGGTGTGCTCAACTACGAGATATCCGCACAAGGGCATAACAAATAATATAAAGATCAAGTAATTCTAGAATAGATTAATCTATAGACAAGGCAGCTAGAAGATGATTTCATGAATGGAATCTCTGAAGATTGGTGTGTATGAGTGAAAAGGAGTGGGGAGTGCCTGACTAAGAGATACCCGAACAAGGGTATAAAAAGTGATCTGTAGAGCCCGGTAATTGTAGAATAGGGTAAGCTATAGACTAGGCAACTAGAAGATGATTTCATGACATGAATCTCGGGAGATTAGTATGTAAGAGTGAAAAAGCAGTGGGGACTGCCTGAATAAGAGATATCTGACCAAGACTATAGGAAGTAGGCAGCTAGAAGATGATTTCATGAATGGAATCTGTAGATTAAGAAATGAACAAGTAGTCGGGAGTGCTTGACTTAGAGATACCCGAACAAGCGCTTAATCATATTACTCTGCTCAGTCTCTAACTGGTATTAGATTTATAATTCAAATTTTATAGATACTTCTTCGCTATACTAACAACTAAGAGATACCCGAACAAGCGCATAACAATATTGCTCTTCTCAGCCTCTTCAAGTGTTGTTAGATTTATATTTCAAATATTATAGATACTTCTTCTCTATACTATGTACAACTTCTCTTAACTCATTTAATTTTTGCAAATTCCATTCCTTGAATTGCATTCAATTTGATCAGCTCAATTGGCAAATTGTTTGTACTTTAAGACTTAGCTTTCCGCAATTTCTGTGGCCTGCTTAATGAGCCTCATTTATTCGCATCAACTGCTGGTTCATATAATAATTGAGTATCACGACCAATTGCTGTAGCCGAGCTGCCGAGTCCAAGAGTCTTTAATTAATTTGTGCATGGGAAAACATTTCATTTCTTCTCTTAAAGACACTATAATTAGCGAAAATGCAACTGAAACTGGCATGCTCTATAATGAGTTTATTCTATATATATGTGTATAATTGTATATATATGTATATATACCCATTTAATAATAAAAAGTTGAGCATAAATCAGCTTGAGAGCAAATAAAAGACACGTAAATCAATATCAGAAATGAGCAGTCCAAAAGTGACATTAAATGATCAATGCTTGCTGTCTCTCTCACACTTTCTCTCTCTCTCTCTCTCACTCTCTTTCTCTCTCTCTCTCTCTTACCCTCTCTTTCTCTGTTTATGGCATAAATGCTTATGCAGCCTTTAATTTCCGTCGAAATGCTGCAGTTGGCGTCGCTTTTAACTGAAATATTGCAGACGTGGGCGTGGCATATTTATACTCATACACACAGACACACACATACACACATATGCACATCAACGGCACAATATGTCGTTTGCCATCATTTATATTTTATATTGGATCAAATAGCTCTTGGCTAACAGAACCAGAGCCTTCATTAGTTGGCCAAAAGTCAATATCGGCTAGGCATACGCTTTAATTTACTACTATATAGTATGTATGTATGCGTGTGTTTGTGTTTGTGTGCGTGCGTGCGTGGGCGCGTATGCATATGTGTTTGCGTTTGCGGCTAATTGTTTTAAAGCATTCAAACATGAATTTTGCTAATTAAACATGCCCACAAATAATTTGGTTGCAAAATAATGACAAAATGTAAATAATTGCAGCTAAATGGCAACTGGCCGGCGACCAATTGGCCAACAAATAACCCAAAACACGAGCCAAGCACACACACATGTACGCACACACACGCACTAGCACATGCTGGGCCCTTGCTTTGCCCAATGCAATCGATAATAATTGCACACTTAATGACGTATGCTAAGTGCATGACTGAGAGTTACCCTGTAGAAGATGAATAGTATATAATATGTGTATGTATATATATATATAGATATAGACATATAGAAGTAGGTATAGAGATATATAGAGATGATAGCTGAAGATCGAGGATTGTATAAACTTGAGAATTATAGAAACTTAAGATGCTGAAAGCTTGGAATAATAATACTAAAATATCAGATAACTCAAGTAATACAATAGAACAATATAATGTATATAATATAACTAGAATACCAAATTACTAGAATAATTGAATACTAGAATATTTAAATATTTGGATATTGGAATAAAAAATACCAAAATATTAGAATACTGGAATACTAGAATACTAAAAGTCATAAAATAAAATTCTATAATGATAGAATACTAGAATAATACAGTAGTAGAAATATAAAAGAGAAAAATTATTAAAAATACTAGAATAATAGAGTATTCAAAATAAAAAAAAGTAAAAATACTAAAATATTGTAATACTAAATAAGCTTAATGCTAAAACACTTGAGCACTAGCTTCACTCTAGTAGAATGCAAGAATACTAAAATAATAGAACTCTTAAATACTATAATACTCGAATACTAGCAAATATTTAAGCTACTAAACCACATACCTCTCTCTCTGCACCTACAACAAGCCATCAATCATTCAAAAATTATCTGCATTTGCCGTATTATTGTATTACTTGTATATGTATATAATTTACTTATATTATAGGTAAAATAACCCGCTATCAATCACTTAAGTCAACTTTAGCTCTGTCTTTTTCCATAAGTTAAGTATACAAATTAAGGGGTGTTTTGTAAATTCATTAACTGTAGGCTGTACAGATGCCTGCAAATATTCCCTTCAATATTGCTGTGAAATTTGAGGAATATATGTTTATTAGATTCTCTAGAATATCAAAAAAAGTGTAGATCTAATCATCTTTTATCATTCTTTAACTTATTTTATATGCATATAATATGTATTTTCTAAAGAATATTTTATTTTATTTTCTAAATTATTTTTAAATTCATTTTGAAGCTTGAAAAATATTTGAAAAATTATTTTTTACTCTGTAGAAATTTTTTGAATAAAAATAGTTTTTCCTATTTGAATTTCACGAATCCTTTAATATAATATCAAAATCTATATGTTAGTATTTTGATGTAAAAAACAACGCTTTCAATAGCTAGCCCCAACATAGACTCTATAGGGTATTTTATTACAGGGTAACTTTTGGCCATTGGCAATTGTGAAAATTGGTGCATTATGTGAAATGCGTTGCCAGGCAATTAATAAGCGATTGGCATAACAAAGGCAAAATGGAGGCAATGGTTAATTGCGATTTAACATTCGGCGTTAATAATAAATAATTCAGCAAACACGTAATGTGAGCTAGCCAAATACGTAACGGCAGCAACAGTGGCCAGTGACTGTGGCTGTGGCAGTGGCAGTGGCAACTGGCAGCTGGCGCCTTTTCCATAAAGTCCATTTGAGCCATTTTATTTGACTGACTGTGTGTGGGTGTGAGGGTACTTTTATAAGTGACTGTTGGCCATTGCCATTGCCATAGCAATTCATTTGGACGCGTGCACTTTTCACTTCCGCAGCTCATTTTCATTTCAGCTCCTCGCTGTCTCTCTCTCTCTCTCTCTCTCTCTCTCTCTATCTCTATCTTTGTCTCTCTCTGTCTTTCCAACTACTTGGCAGTTTCTTATCGGCGCTTTTCTTTTCGGCTATTGACTAATTAAAAAACCAGCAAGAACCCCGTTGGCTAGATGGCATAATAAGCAACTGCTGCCTCAGTTTTTCTGTATTTTTATTTTTTTTTCTTGCTACAGTTTCATATATAAAGGAAAACAGAGCAAAAGCCAGAGAAAGAGAGAGAGAGAGAGAAGAGCTCTAGTAGATTTCTACTCGTATTTTCCAAATGACCCAATAAATTTGCACTCATTATGACGCTGAGCCACGAACGTTTTGTTTGAGGCCAGCTGAATAAAGCAAGCAAGGACCTGCTCCTGCAGCAAGAAAGTAAAATAAATGTTTCTCAAATCGTAGCACAAATAAAAACCTAACCAGCTCCCAGCCCGTACCTGCTCCACTAACTGCCAGGTAATTGCGCTAAGCGCCATTGAGAGCTGCCCAGCGCATAATGAGCGTGAAAATACTTATGTAGTGCAAATATGAAAACCTCCTACGGAAAAAAACCCGAAGAAAAACACGGCAAAGAAAGCAAGCGAAAACGAAAACGAAAAATATGAAATCTTGATTTTCGCCCCGTTGGCTTTTCTTAACTAAATATAGTTAGTTACACGACTCCAGCTCCAGCTGAATTCGCCTTGCGATTTTCTAATGAGAATGGGAATTGTTGATTCGGCACAGTTCTTGGAAATATTTTTGATTAGCTCTTGAATATTTATAATAGTCCATTGTGTGGGGGGTGAAGGGCAGAGCCTTGAGATAAGTGGAATAGATCTGCCACTTAGCTAAGATATTAGCTTAAGCCTTACTGATTTTCTTTTTAATCTCTTATAAGAAAATATATAAGAAAATATTTGCTTTTTATAAACAGAAATTACTATTTATAAATAAATGTAAATATAATATATTTTTTTTTTATTTTCATATTTAATATAGATTTAAAAAAAGACATTTTGAAGGCAGCGTATGCATGAAAAGAAAGTTCTTAAGAATCTGCCCAATTTCTTTGTCAGAAATTAAGTGCCCAAGCAATGTCTGCTAAGTAGGGGCAAGTGTGCTGCTACCTGAAGGACTCTTGCTTAAGTTTTTTATTAATATGCATTTATTATATATGCCAATTATATGTATAATGCATATACTGGTGTATAAGTATATGGTTTAAATATGAAAATTAATTTTTTGTATTTTTCTTTTTAAAGTCCAGTTTAAGTTTTTATTATTATTTATTTATTGTTTTAAAATTTGTGGCTATTTTATTTATTTTTATTCTATTATTCTATTCTTTTATTTTATTTTTTTAAATTTGTTTATTATCTTTTATTTTTTATTCAAATCGATACTTGCTGATTGAGCCTTGAGGTTCGTGCTTGCCAAACTGCTCACTTTTTGTGTTCTTGAGCTTCTGCCTGCAAAAGTTAAAAAATATGTTTATTTTATATATAACTTTTTTTTTTAATTTGTTATATTTTTCATATTTTATTCATATACCATAAACTCTTCGCAGCTCTCATCTTTCTTAGTTTTCTTAGTTTCTTAGTTTTGGATATTAGAAGTTCAGTAACTTCTCCTTAGCTCTTCTCCTTCTTAGATGCCTTAAACTGTTTTAGGCTCGTCACATGTGCTTATGGCACATATATTTTATTCCTTTTGCTAGTCCATTTGCTGCTATCTATGGCTTTGACTGTGGCTCGAGTCTCATTTGTGGCGCGCTGAAGTGAATGCAAATCTAACCAACATTTTCAGTTCCAAAATCTATGCTTAGCCGTTTAATTATGCCTAATTAGGCGTGCCAGTTGCAGTTGCACACACATAGCACGTACGTGCTGCTCTCCTCCTCCTCCTCTCTCTCTCTCTCTCTCTCGCTCTCTATTTGCATTTGCCTTTCTCATTCAAGTGCCGCACATTTTGAATAATTAATTTGTGCCCTGCTAATTTACACGCTGTTTCCACTGGCTTTTTGGTTAGAGTTTCGGCCGAGAGGCCAGGCACTGGCAATTGGATCTATTGCAGCTGCTGCTTCTTTAGCACGCCTCCTCTCGTATGCCCATGCCCACTGCGCCTACTGTGCCTGCAGTTTCCTTTTGCTGCATGTTATTTGATTATTTTGTCGTTGCAATTCTCGCTCATGTGTGTGAGTGCGTGTGAGTGTGTGTGTGTGTGTGTGTGTGTGCGTGTGTTTGTGGTATGGTCTGGCATATTTATGACACTCGTAATTAAATTTAATTGTTGCACTTTTGGAACACGAGCGCTTCGTTAGGCTGTGGCTGTGGCTGCGGCTGCGGGCGGCGCGCTAAAGCCTCAGCCAACCCACTCTCCGCCTCCCCACACGCTGCTGCTGCTGCACGCAGTAACTATTGCCACCTCGACAGCATGATCTTGCTTTTAATACCCTGTAAATGGCGAAAAGTTAAGTTTACTTCAAAGAGAAAAAAAAATAATAAAATAAACTTAACTTAAGTAAATTAATTATTTATTTAACTTAAGTAAATTGATTAAAATACAAACTGTATAAATACTAAATAAAAC
This sequence comes from Drosophila paranaensis, assembly GCA_035047545.1. Taxonomy (NCBI): domain Eukaryota; kingdom Metazoa; phylum Arthropoda; class Insecta; order Diptera; family Drosophilidae; genus Drosophila; species Drosophila paranaensis. Next base: position 1,840,117 of record JAWNPL010000173.1, on the reverse strand, counting down.
TGAGCGAAATATGAGCTGTTTGTCTGTCTACTCCACCTACGGCTTATCTAAATAAATTATGCATTAAATTAAATTTGAATAATTATTAAATATAAAATCGCAAGTTTATAGAGTATCTCTTAGTCGCGCACACGCCAGGTCTTATCCTTTTTTATTGCTTTTAGCTAAAAGTAAAAGTGACAGCGCAAGTAGCTCCAACTAAACTTAAAATGTTAAAATTATTTTTAAAAATCTTTTTTTTAGATAAATTTTTATTTTATTTAGTATAAGAACTATAAAAATATTTAAATGCTTAAGTATATTGAAATTACTTATTTTATTATCTACTAGTCGTGCACACCTCTGCAACTTTTTAGGTTTTCGTCGCTTTTGTCGCCATTCACATACAATATCATATGGCTTACTTCACTTACTGGCTGGTTGCGTGCTGCTTTTGATATGATAAGCCTTTCGCTTTAGCCAAATACCCTGTAGCACTCACCTGCCCTCGCCCCTCCCCCCACCCAACGTGCCCTTTCACTCGCCGTGTGCACCACACGCAGAGCCCCTTTAATTGCGATGCTAAACGCTAAATCAGAACCTCACGTGTACCACGTAATTAGCTTAAGTTGTAAGCTCCTGTTATAGAATTTCATTCGTCTCATTACGATGGTGTCCATGGCTAATGACCACACACATACGTGCACACACACATACCTATATCTCCCCCTTCTCTCTCCCTCTCTCTGTGTGTGCAAATATTTGGTTTAGGTTTCACATGTTGAGAACTATTTGCCTTTTTTTTATTAACTCTCACAGTTGTTTATGTATATTATATATATAAATATATTTTGGCATATTGTCAGATTAAATATCAAATATTTGTGCGCATTAAATGTTTGCTCAGTTGAGCACATAAAAACTTTATATTTAAATCAGTTTTATTAAACGTGCACAAAATCAAACTTTACTCAAATTATGATTTAGAACGATTGTTTTAATTAAATATATATGGTAAATTTGAAATTTGAATATTTCTGATTATTAATGAGTAAATTAGCAGAAGTAGTAATTGATAATAGTAGTAGATTACTAGTATTAATGTTAGTAGTTAGATCCTATCTCTCTTACCCAGGCGTTGTTAATAATAATGCAATGCGTGCTCGTAATTGAACACGAGTGTACCGCTATATCCATAACCCAAAAGAGTAGTCTTGGAGTCGACTATACTAAAAACTATATCAATTATACGAACTTGAATTCTTAACATATTTATGTTAACAGCTGTTAAGCTAGCATAACAGAGCTTAGACTTTACCTCCCTATGTTATTTATTTGACCGACATATCTCTCTCTCTCTCTCTCTCTCTCTCTCTCTCTCTCTCTCTCTCTTGGAAGCTAGCATAACAGATTTTTTACTTTAGCTTCCTCTCTTGTTTATTCTGTTTCACTCTCAATGTCATTCGCTTCTCTATCACTCTTACCCTCTCTGCCATTCTCTGTCCAAGTCTACTTTTCCCTGCCTACCTCATACTCTCCTTCTGTTCATCTCTGTCTCATTTCTTCTTCTTCTATATCTCTCTCTCTCACTCTCTTTCTCTGCCAGAGCTGCCAATCCACAAAAACGAGTCTTAAATCGATTTATATCAAAAGCATATCAAAATATTAAAACGCTGCTCTGACTAATTAGATATTTGTATTTACTGAAAACTATATTGCAAATTAATTTTGTGTTTTTCCGCATGAAAGTTTGTCAAAAGGCAGAGCACAAATAAAAGCAAAATTATGAATAATTTTATTGGATTTGCATATGAATAATTGAGCAAATGATACGGCTCTTTGAATATTCAATCGAACTGGCTATTCGTTGGCAGCATTTGAATGCATGAATCGAGAAAGGCTGTTTTGATATATGAAATGTATTTAGTTATATGTATATCATTTAAAATGCACAATTATTTTTGTTCATTTGCCGGCAGAGCCGATTATTTGCTTAGGCTCAGCCATTGTGGCAGGCACTTAAAATGAGTTTAATAATTTCAGTAAATTAATATCAAATATACGAGTTGATGACAATTAATATTTAATGACGGAGACGGGAAAAAATATATATATGTAATACATATATGTATATCAAATAACGAAATGAAACCAAAACCAACAAATTAATGTGGCAACACTTTCACCTGTTTCACCTGCAGCCAAAAATCAACCGAAAAACGTGAAAAAGTGAAATGAAAAGTGAGAGCAAGTGGCTGGCGGCACCGAGGCGTCTTTTGATGGCGTATCCTTGACTTTCCTTACTTTTTCACTTCATGTTTTAAAGACAGACTTGGTAATGAAAAAGGCGCCCTTAGAGCGCCCGCTCGCGCTCCCCCTCTCTCCTCGCTCTCACTCTAATGGGGCAAAATGAACGCGGGAGTTGCGCCCAAAATGTTTGTCATGCCATCGTATCACGGTATACCAAGGTACTTGCTGCCATTGCTGCTATTCGCATACCCTGTAGCGCCCCACAAACTGGGTCAATGTAATACCATCAACTATTATAATGTATACGAAATTCCTAGCAGTTTCGTAGCTTTTAACAGCGCGCAAATTTGTAGTTGCTGCTGCTGGCTCGGAGTGGGGTTTATATTTAGAGACAATGACTGCGCTTTGGAGTTAGTTGGCTTGAATTGCTCTACATAATGTGTATATATGTATCTGTAAAAAACTGTTAGGTTTTCTTAACATTTCTTAAGATTTCTTGCTGGAAACTTCTCGACGCAAAACTGATTCAGTTTCTACAGTGTTAAGTTTCTTTTTAGCGAGACTTGATTTAAGCTTTTGTTTTGCTTTACTTCAGTTAGCTGTAACTACTTTTGGTTAGTCTTAGGTAGGTTGAAGCTACTTTTGAAATTCAGTTCAAAAAGGAAGTTTTAAGGAATATAATTGTGAAGCGGCTCGATGTACAGATAATATTATATATATACATATATATTATGTAAAAGATAATTCTCCAAATCAATAAGAGATGCAGAAATATTTTGATTTTTTATAATTTTCTTATTTTAGTAGAATATTTTTTTATTTTACGATAAATTCTAAAAAAATATATAAATATCATATATAGATTTTTGGTTTATTTATTTTTTATTTTTTTTATTATTTATATTAAATTTTTTCTTTTCATATATATATGTTATTTATTTGAATTCTTTATTTTTTAAATATTTTTTTATATTATATATTTTCTGTTTAATTTTACAAACACTTTCGAACTCATTTACAGGGTATCTGCGAGTCCTTGATATTTTTTTCATAAATTCCGTTTATTTTTTAACTGTTGTTATTGTTGCTGGCACTGTTGCTGCCTTCTATTTTGCGTCGACAAACTTTTTGAGTAAATGTCTTTGTCAGCAGGTGTAGCCCATGCAGGTGGCAGTTGCTAGCACCCACCCGACCACAGCGCTCAGTCGCCTCCCATGCCTTGCCTGCCTTCCGGATCTTTTTTTGTTGTTGCCAGTTTGCTGTCCTTGCTCGCCTTTTTGCAGTTTCATTACCCTGAAAAGAGATTTTTATTTAAAGTTGTTTGTGAACAAAAAAAAAAAAGTAAAGAAATGCCATGTAGCATTTATGCGGTCTTTTGCTTTGTTGTTGTTGTTGTTGTTGTTGCGGCTGGTTTTAATGCTAAAAGTTTTACGCCCCTTTGGCTGGGTGACCTGTGCGAGCTCAAACACTCGAATTATTTAAGTAGGCGCTCATCTCCCTCCCTCTCGCGCGCTCTCTCTTCTATATATATTTATATATATTTTTCTGTTTACCGAATTATTCCATGCATTCGTAAAATACGCTGCTTAGACACATTTCGTGTGTCAGCCAGGACATCGATGTCCTTTGTCTTTGGCCAGAGCTCACTTTTCTGCCGACACAGCGCAAAATTTAGCACTCAATTACGGCGCGCAGATAAGTCGAAGCTGGGGGCCAAGGCCAAAAAGCCAACAGCGAGCAGCTGAAACATTAATGAAATGAGCCTCATTAAAATGCAACGAAATGTCACTTATCTCAAATTGAAATTGAGGCACAAAACAATCTCAAAACGCACTGCGAGCAGCCAAACTGATAGGCATCACTGTATATAGCTGCAACAACAATGTGTTATATTAGAGTGCAAGCTTGTTAACGGTCACAGATAGCTCAAACAAAGATCTGACTCCCATTAGACATATATATATATATATATATATATATATATATATATATATATATATATATATATATATATATATATATATATATATATATTATGTGGGTCAGTTGTGCTTGCAATATGTAACAAAAGGGGGCTTTGGTTGAGGTTGAGGCGTTCTGTAGGGCGCTTGGAGCTGTGTTCGTGTCGTGTTGCCTTAACACGAGTTGTTCGTGTTGCGAAAACAAACTCTGCCACCTCGATGGGAATCTGCGCAGTTGGAGCTGCCACTAGATAGGCTTTAAAGTTTTGCTTTTTTGTTATAAATAAATAAAGCTGGCACGAACACAAAACATGACTTAACAGAATGCTGCCAAGCGCTTAACTCATTTATTACTTGACTTGACAATTCAATTAACACCAATAGAGATTGCGTTTGCCTAATTGATTAATGATTCAACACTACAAACATCCCACTCACAGACGAGACGACTTAAGGCCATTTAATTCTAATAATGGAAGCTGAAGTTAAAGAAAAGAATGTCTTTGAAACACTTAACGTCTAGACACGAATGTTTATATGTAACCATGACTTTAGCACAGCTTAAGACGTTTCTATAGAAGTTGGCGCAACATAACACATCGATGGATTACAGCTTTGAGAGACATTTCATGTCTAGACATGACTTAACATGACTTGAAACGCTTTTAAAGGACTTAACATACAATTTTAAATGATTTAACATGATTTAATCTAAGATTTAAGACTTGACATGGGCTGGTTAAGAAGCTCTTTATAGGACTTAACATGGTTAGACTTGGGTAGAAATATCTGAGTATTATCATACAATCTTATGCAATAAAATACGATTTATAGCGACGGTATTTAGCAGATGTGCTTATAAGACTTAACATAAGATTTAATAGGCATGTAGAAAAGTTAACATATGTAGCTTAACAGAGCTGATACAAAGATTTTGATTTGATTAAGTAGAAGTAGCAGAAAATCTGTATAAACACAAAGTTGTTGTTTGAAGCGATGATGACTCATATGACCTGATGAAGCACGACTTAACATAGCCATAACATAGACTTTACAGAGACAATACATTATTGAGTTGCACAGTAGTTGATGATCACGACTTATACAACGTGGTTAAAAGCAAGGTAAATATAAGTATGAATATTAAAAAACTATTAGATATACTTAAAACATTTATATATTAAGTATATAGATTTAATTAGAAGTCGTGCTTATGTCGTGCCTGCTGCTGACACATGGCCATCTTTAAGTGTGGCCGGGCAAGTAAAGCCGTATTAAATGGCCGGCATGCAAGTAGAGGGCCAGGCGATACAAGTAATGGCGATGGGAATACTTCTGGTGCCGAAAAACGTATAAGAGGAAAAGTGGACGAGGAGCTGAAGACGGAGGAATGGGTATTGGGAGCAGAGCAGTAGCACTGAGAAGCAGCAGGCACTTCAGGCTGACTGGCTGGCTTCCCTGCTCTGCTCCGCCTGCCTGTGTGCCTGCCTTGGCATCAACTTTTGGTTAACTGCAAAACATAAGCCGGTCACAGCACAGCATTCATGAAAAGCGATAAAAATGGGTCCGGGCATTGTGCGTTGTGCTCTTGTAGCCTTCAGTGCCATATTGTCCAGAGTCGCATCCTGTTGCCACCTACACCCCCCGTGTCCGCCCACTCCTCCTCGAACTGGTCCTTTTGTCTGGCTGCTGTTGCTGCTGCTGCTGCTGTGTACGCAAAGTGAGGAAAAATTGTGGGAAATTACATTTCGAGCTATGCGTCTAGGCTTAAGGCTGGAGCAGCGGAGTGGAGTGGGCGCTGTGCTGAAATCCAGACTTAGCCTATTAGCATTCATATTAAAACGAAAGTGGAGCCATATTGCGTATACGTACAAAGTACGTACAATGTGGCGTATACGCAATGCCATTCAATGGCTGCGTGGCGTGTGTGAGAGTGAGCCCTGCCGCGTCCCGTCTCTGGCAAACAATTCGCCACGACTTCTCCTCTTTCTTTCTTTTTTTTTTGTTAGTATGCCATTGCCAGCACTTGGACAGATTTAAGGATTAACGTGCACGGCCCAATAACGAGCGCCAACAACAACAACAACAACAACCACAACAAATGCCATAAGTCCTGGGCTACTTTTTGATTTGGCTGGACCATTGCTTGAGGCTTGTGTTTCGTTGCGGGGGCGTTCGGGTCGGGGCTTCCGCAGTTAATTCCTTTTTGAGTAATACGCGTGTCCTTGCCACAGACAGGACAAAATTGCATTCGCTGCGTCATTTCCTTTTATTTTTATATGCCTTCGCCCTGCGCCCATTAAATCCACACTCACTCCCGGCCCCAGGGCTTAGCGGTCATGTTTATTAAAAGCCATAACTTGCTGCGCGACCCACAAATTAATTAGATGCCCGGATATGCAAAGACTACATATATACGTATGTATATAGTGTTACATATACTCTGAACTCACAAAAGAGATGTCACATTGTCAATCGAGCATGTAGCCCAACGGGGCGTGCTCAGCTTTCTCACTGTGTGTTTTTTTTCGGTTACTTGTTTGAAGCATTAACAAACAAGCCGCAAAATAGACGAATACAAAAATTAGCTGAAGAGCGAGCGGGCGCAACGCTTGTCTTTTAATCGATTGTATGAAAGCGCACGCTAATGTCCAGCCAGGTAACAGGTAACAGGCAGTGCGGGTGCTTGGGTGGGCTCAAGTGGCTCGACTAATAGATGCTCTGGGTGTGGAAAACTTAAGGAAACTAGGGAAGTACTTTGCAGTAGTATATTGCCCTATATGATCAACTAGAAATGCTCAGGAAGTGATTGTTGAATATCGATATTTATCGTTGTCAAGCTGGTTATCGAAAATGTTTGCCAATCTTATAAGTCACATCTTGCCAAGAAATATTCTTTAACAAATTCTTACATAGCTTTCAACTGCTTATCAGTCTAGTTTTTAGCCTGTGTTAAATGTATGACAATGGTTAGAAGTTATCGATTTTTGGGATAATTGAAGATGGCTTTCTGTAGAATACTCCTTTCATATATTACATTATATGTAGTTTTATAGCGATTCCACCAAAGATTCAGTCAGAGCTCTATTCTTATAAATGTCGAAACATGTATGGTCTGTGAGTAGAGGATGTTCGTAGTTTGTAATATCGAAACATGTATCGATAACTTCAATTATTCTCTGATGCGGCTAGGATTCGTAATAGGCTCTGTCTTAAATTTAAGTTTCTGAAACACTAATATAAGCAAGCTACAACTATCTTATATTTAGATTTTAGACAAACTCTTGGAAAACGATACAAGTTATCGATAAATTCATATATAAAAGGAGTTATCACTGATAGCTGAGAGCCAGCAATCTGAGTGTTGTCAGCTCTCGCTCCTCTGTCAAAATTGAAATGAACCTTTTCTCCGCTTGACGGCCTTTGTCTTTTGCCTACCTTAGCTCTGTTTCAATATACCCCATTTTGCAGGGATTTCAATGAGTATAGGGTACAAACAATGCGCTCTCATTCAGTCGCTTGGCCTGTTGTTGTTTGCGTGTTCCGTAGGTGTTGGCGTTTATGTGGCTTTGTCAATGCCACTGCCGCCGCAGCATGTAATGCCACACAGATCCCCGGGCACTTAAGGGCACTTTAGACGTGTGCTAGCACACACACACACACATGTATATATATATACACACGCACACCCAGGCGTAGACAAGCGCTGGCATAGACAGGCCTTGGTCAGCTCTGACGGGTCCGTTGCTCCATACGGCGTGCTTATCTGTGCGGTTCAAGCTGTTGCTGTTGTTGTTGTTGTAGCTGTTGGTGTTAGGGGCGTAACTAAATAATGCGCTTAATAGTGCAGCCCACCTACAGCAACAACAGCAACAGCATCGAGAACAATGACAACAACATTTCAAGCGCGTTTTTGCCATTTGCTGTGCTTTGTCTTGGCCATTAGGCAAAAAGGCAGCAACAGCAGCAGCAGCAGCAGCAGTCACGTGTTGCCACGGCTGTTGGACATGGCCTGGCCAACACGTTGCTCGATTAGCATATCAATACAAACACTCACACACACACACACACACTCGCACACGCTAGAGCGAGTGTCACTTCATTATGCTGCGCATCGTGCGACACATTGCGCATACGCCACGTTGCATGCCAGCGTCAAGTGCTGTGCGTAACTTAATGAAATGAGCGGATTGAATAGTTTGCCTTTGTCAGCTCAATACGTACACAACAACAAACAAGCACACACACGCACACACACACAGGCTCACTTGGGTTTTTATTATATTAGAAGTTGCTTTTGCATTTTATGCCATTGTTATGCGCGCCATCAAGCAGCACATGCCGCCATTTGCAGCAGCAAAATATCAAATTACAGCAAAGTGTGCGAGTGTGTGTGTGTGTGTGTGTGTGTGTGTATGTGTGTGTGGCACACTTTTATTGCTCCACTTGCTGCGGCACACCTTGTCTGTTTATATCTCTCTGCCACTTACTCTCGCTCACTCTCTGTCTCTTTCTCTGTGTGTAAACTACTTAATGGTGTGTAAATTTGCCACGCGCTTGGCGTTCGGTTTCAATTTTGCGGCTAAGAGAAAAAAATTAAATTTGTTGTTGTCGTTGTTGCTGCCGTTGTTCGCCTTATTTTTTGCAGCAACAATTTCATTTGCAAACAATACAAAATGCTCCACAGAGCGTATACGTAATGGCTGTGCGCAATTATACAGAAAACAAGGAGCGCACACAAATTTAATAAACCAAAAACCCTATATACTGCCAGCAGTCAAACACCACCAGCAACAACAAGGAAAACAAAACAAGAACAGTTAACAACTGTCTGCTGCAACTGCCGAGCGCCAGAGCGAGATAGATAGAGAGTGAGAGAGAGAGAGAGAGGGAGAGTGAGAGCGAAGCAGTTCGGTCGGCTGTTTAGTTGGTTAGTTCGATGTGAAGTGAATGAGTATTTTTAGCTTTGGCAGCAAGCTTCATTACACTGATCAACACAATTGCCGAAGGATAAACAAATACTGAAGGATATACTAAGACGATTGTAGAGCAAGCATTAGGCAGGTGTTTTTATGCCTTTGAGCTGAGACTTTGTTGACCTAATTTATATTTTTTTATTATATATTAAATTACAAATTTTTAAAAATAATTTTTGCAGTATTTATGAAAAATGTTTGCTTGAGATTATAATACTTATACTGCATAGACATGCTCTATATATTTATAAATATATATATATATATGTTTTTAGCCAAATTTTGAACAATTTCATATTAAAGATTTCCCCTAACAAATTTCATTTTCACTCAACAAAATTAAGCAAAGAATTTATCGCAGAACTTGTTCGGCAGTGTTTTAAGCTCAGGCTGGATTGGATAAATGGAAATTTGGTTAAATTGGTAAATGGACGAAATTGAATTTTGTGCTCTGCATAACTTTGGGCTAACTGGAGCCAACTATGTTGCATCTGTCTGCCAGGGGCAAGAAAACAATGCCTGAGATGTTCGAGTCCGCAAGTGAGGCAAAATCAATGTCGTAACTGAAACCCCTAATCGAAATGATATCTCAAAATGGGGTGGCAAATAAATTTGACGTCGGCTGACTGTGGGGCGTAGTGCAACACCTTTTTTTTGGGGCTAGGCGTCGCATAAACAATGCAATGCAGCCAGTTAGCCGAGTTAGCAGCTGACTGACATTCGAGCCTGTTGGCAAAATTGTTACCAGAGTAACAGGAATTTACGATGCAAGCATACAAACACACACACATCGAGAGAGAGAGAGAGAGAGAGAGATAATAAAATTGCACCTGCAACTGCATCTGGTTGCAGCACATCCAATTGCAATGGATTAAGATTGGCTACAGGCGACGCATTGGTGGCTGGCAGGAGGAAAATTGAATGCCGACTGCGGACTGCCGAGTACGGCATACAGCTGGCTTCTTGTATTGACTATAAATTTTCACTTACAACTGCGAAATCTTGGCATTGTCAATATACTGGCGCACTCGACGTATACGTAATATATATATATATATATATATAAATATATGCACACGTGTGTGTGTGTGTGTGTACGCGTGTGTGTACAAATAAAAGGCAAAAGGGGTTAAGAGCCAACGGAGCATTGCCTGCCGGGGCCACATTTTAAATGCCAACATAAATTTTCAGCCTGTGTGTATAGACGCTCTCTCTCTCTCTCTCCCTCTCTCTCTCTCTCTCTCTCTCTCTCTCTCTCTCTCTCTCTCTCTTCCTTTTCTCCTTTTCTGTGCACACTGCAGACAATCGTTTATAATCAGAAAACCAGAAAATTTCATGTTGCTTGCTGGCCTCAAAAAACAAAAAAAAAAAAATGGAATACAGTTAGTGTGCAAAATGTACTCGCATTGTCCATTCCCTGTGCCCAGCAGCCAGTTGCCAGGGCTACAAATATTAGGGAAATTAGAAAATTAGTTAGTGAAGTCTATATATTAGATTTTGTGCTTGCGGTTCTTAGAGTCTTCTAATTGTGCTCAGAGTAGCAAGTAGTAAATAGTATTCGACATTCTTTTGAGTGAATATCGATGAAGATGTTTGAACTGTATACGAGCACATATATAATCTTCTTTCTGCATATAGGTATTGGAAAAAAGATATTAATCACTTATTGTCTTTCGCATATTAGACTCCATATATTAACTGTCATATTTTGTAAATCATAAAGTTTCCGAGTAATGAGTGAAAAAGAAATGTTTTAAGTTGGATTTTTATCGTTCAAATCGAAAAAAACTAAAATTAAATAATTAAAATTTAGTTCTTATATGAGCCCTTGTGTTAGATTTATAACTTATCTGAATATTTCAGTTAGAATAAAATATTTGAGCAAGTTTTATGATTTATGCTTGAAAAAAGATTTTCAAAAAAATCGATTTTTATCGATAAATGGCTAGAAAAGTCTACGAAATTAGTCGTTTTATGTTTTATATAGAAAATATGTCCATATTTAAGAGCAGCTGATCAAGCTTAAAGCCACCCTCATATACCCCTTTTTATGCTATAATTCTATAATACTTGCTTCTTTGTGTTATAGCATTATGCCTCGTATATCTACTTTCAAAGGATTCTTGGTATAAAAAGTAGCCACGGCTTTACATGTAGCTTACACCCATTGCTGTCCGTTCGCTCTGTGCTCTCTCTCTCTCTCTTTCTCCTTTTCTCTCTCTTTATCTCTCACTTCGTTTTTTTTGTGTGTTTCAACTGAAAATCTTTGAACTATGAAAAATTGATATTAGCTAAAAATACTTTTAGTCCTTGAGCTTACGCTATGTGTGTGAGTGTGTGTGTGTGTGTGTGTGTGTGTGTGTGTGTGTGGCATATGTACGTCCCCTGCCCCTGCGTCCCACGCCTGCTTCCTTTTGTGTCCTGTGCGCCCCTGTTCCGTGCTGTTTGTCCGGTGCTTGGGCGCCGCAGTTGGAGTGTGTGCACAATGATTAGGACTGAATGCCTCTGACCATAGTGACATCGCACACATTGTACAATTTACTTGGACTGTGATTCTCCTTACTTCTTCCTATACATATATATAAATTTTTTTTTCTATTTTTTTTTTGTATTCTGTTGTTGTTGCTGGCGACCGCCTGGGGACTGTTTCATTGGCTGTGTCCTTTTGGGCATATTCCATGCTTTGCTTTGGCTGCGTTTTATTTAATAAAGCAATTTACGCTTGACTAACATAAGTTATTGTCCAAACGCACTTATTTTTTCCAAAACAGAGCCCCCAACTGGCCGGCACAGATAATTTGTGGTGCTCGGTGGTGCACAACCACTCCCATCCAACCACTCAGAGCCAATTGTGTGGCTAGTTGTGCGGACGTCCATATGTGTTTGCTTTGTCCACTTGTTACAAATTGTTGAAATTAATTTACATAATAAAAAATGAATTAGCTGGCAACAGTCGTAGGGCTCGATGATAAAGTCATCGCACTCGGGCAGACATTTCTCATGCGGAGCGGCTTATAAGCTGTCACTCTGACCATGATTAATTGAGATAAATTGAAGGCCAGTTGACACATTCGATGTCACAGGCTTATCCAAGTAGGTTAAGCAAACATTTACTTACGGATATATGGCAGGCATATGTTAATTCCCGAAAAGTAAACGGGTTTGCCACTCGATAAAGGCACAGATATATGCAGCTATATGGTTGTTTCGTATACCTCTGTGGAACTGACACAATTTAACTAGTGAAGATTGTGGAACTGCCTTCTTTGCTGACATTATTTATGCACTTACTCTTTCTATCTCTCTCTCTATCTCTCTCTTCAGTTAGCTTCTCATTCACTCTACATCATTCTCATTTATCTTTTCTTTCTCATTTCCCTGCTGCACACTGAATGCTGTATGCTGTATGCTGTATGCTGTAGACGGGGTCCACGGGATCTCCTAGTCTCTTTTTCTTTCTCTGTCTCTTTCTCACTCCCATTCTCATTCTCACTCTCTCTCTGTCTCTCTCATTTTATTTCTCTTTCTCTTTCTATGGGTATTTCTTTTGCATATTTCTCTTCTCTCATATTTCTCTTCTCTTCTCTTCCATTTCTCTTTGCATATTGTTCTTTCTCCCTCTGTTATGTATCTCCCTTTCTTTTGCTCTCTCGGTCTCCCGCTCTATGATTATTTCTCTCCTTTTCACTCTTTATTGTCCTTGCTCTCTGCTCCTCTGTCTTTCTCTTTCTCCCCTTTTGCTACCTCCTGTCTCTTTTTCAACCACTCTCTGTCTGCCTTTCTTCTCTCTTTCCTGTTCTATGGCTATTCCTCTCTTCTCTCACATTCTCCCTTCCCTGCGCTCTCTTTCTTACTCACAATTTAGCTCTCTTCCCCTTTCCAATTCGCTCTTTTCTTATTTGTGCTTACTTGACATAGTATCTTCATCTTAATATTATCTTAAACGTTTCACTGTCAGTTTTACTTTATGATTTTGTTGGCAACGCACCTTCAAAGATTTTCCTGCGTTTTCTTTCGCTATTCGCCTCGCTCTGCCGATAGTGTTTAGGAATCACAGTCGAGCCAATCGAGCCAATTAGTTTTGTGCCTCGAACCCGTCGATGGCATAGTTAGGGGCCACGCTATCAGCTGCCGGAGCTGCCAAACTGCTCAGGATTCGGATGTCCCGGTGTCGGGTATGCCGCCAACTACACCAACTACAACCCTTAACACCCGCCCCCTACACCTCTATAACTCCTCACAGCACTGTCAGCACCGCGGGCAGCGCTTGCACCTTTCTGCATTACAAATGAACGTTGCAAGCAATTTTTTTGCACGCTTAGCGCTGCGGCACATTTGCTGTGCCCTTTGCGGCAGGCGCATCTCTTTTTTTTTTTTTTTAGTTTTTTCCACCATTCAGTTTTCTCTTTTTTCCGGGCTGAAGCACACATCCGCAACAGTAACGCCTGCGGCTCTACACGGCTGAGCTGCTGTCTGCTGATGTACCTCTTCCTGATGCTCAACTCTTCCTGCCGCCGCGCGTTCCATGCGCCTGTTTTATGCGTTTTGCCAAACTGTCAATCAATAGAATTGTGTGTGTGTGTGTGTGTGTGTGTGTGTGTGTGTGTGTGTGTGTGTGTGTGTGTGTGTGTGTGTGTGTGTGGTTATGTTTTTTTCCTGCTTGCAATGCGTGGCATGTGTAAGAGCGCGCGGGGCGTGGCGCGTATGTGGGCGGATGTGGTTTGGATGGGAGAGTAGGCGTGCCCACGTGCAACGTCAAAGTTAACGTGCATCACGTGGCGTGCGCCTAAAGTGCTGCAATGTTATTTTTCGCTTTGTGACTGCGCTTTGGCGTGGTAACATTTGCATGGCGCAACGGAAAAAACAAGCTCCAAAAAGAAACGAAAGTGATTTGCGAGGGCTATGCTCGACTAGCAGATACCCTGACTTGAGGTGGGAGGAAAAATATATGAATATAAAATATAATAAGAGGAGACTGTGCTATAGCAACTATCAGGCTAATAGCTCACAGTATACCCTGCGTTGCATAACTATAAAGTGTATAAGTCTTATCAATTCATCATGAACATCAACTGTTTTCAGAGTTATATATATGTACATATCATTCAGCATAAATCATGGCTAGTTGCCTTTTGTCACAACTCTAATACCCCTTAGCTAATCACGTCCGCTTTACAGGGTATTCCCAGCCAACTGCGTTGCCAACAAGTGTCGTTGATGTATGGATACGTCGGTTGGGCTCCGCATTGAAGTCAGCGCAAAATATTTTGGCAATAATTTAAAACGTTGCGCTTTCGCTCCGACGCAACCTTTCGAATGGGCCCAATTGTGGTCAACAGCCGACGAAAAGCCATGCAAAGTGAAAATGTTGCCTCTGTTGGCTGCCATTTTTTTGCTTTGTTGTTTTTTTCGTTCACTCGCTCGTTTCGTCTTTGCGCATTTCTTTTGCTCGTTAGCACAGTACCCTGAGCCCACAGCCAGCCTGCCTGCCAAAAAAGGAAACAGAAGCGAGCTGCAAAAAAAAAATATATATGTGTATCTCAAGTGGATGCGTTTTGCATGTGCCTCCGATTCGGCTCGTGTCCTGCGCTTCATTGTCGTCCTTGACGTGGTCTGAGTGGGTGTCGGGCGAGGCGGGGGCAGACGAAATCAATACATCTATCCTCGACTTTGATAGCAGGCGACTAACGGAAGTTGACTGTCTGCTTGCTTAGGCATGCAATGCGCCGACACACACACACACACACATGTGTCTCTCCGTGCGTGTGTGTGTGTGAAAGTCATGATTATGTCTAATAGATGTCCAAGTCAATCGATGTTCAAACACTTGACACTCAAGCTCTTGCCTTTGGACGTGCCAAAGTCAAGCGTTTCCTTTTTTTCTCTTTGGCTCCCTTATGTGGCACAGCTTGTGCCCAAATTGCATTTTGAGTAGCTTTAAAGCAGCTCGAACTGAGCGAACTTTATCAATTTGCTGGAAAATCCTTAATGTACTGCCCGCCCGACAAATGGGTGCGACAATATTTCTACTTAATTACATATATTTAGCAAATTGTATAAATTAATGAGCTGAAACAGTTTTGCCAAAAAGACCGAACCACAAAAAAAAAAAAAAACGAAAAAAAAAGAACGCACTAAAAAAACGCCATTTGCGACAATCAAAATGATTAAGTGCCTCCGATACGAAGCAAAAATAAAATGAAAACAAAAAGAAAACAGAGCATAAAGTAAAACAGAGTGGAATAGTTATTTTATTGTAATTTGTCGAAGTTTTAATACACTTGCAAGGAGATTGAGCAAATGTTGAAGTTGAAGAACATTATTATTTATATATGTATGTATATATTTTTATATTTATTTATTTATATATTTTTTTATTTTTATATATTTTTTTTATATTTTAATATTTATATAATTATTTATTTATATATTTACTTATTTATATACTCTCTTATTTCTATATTTTTGTATTTTTTTATATCTATTTATTTATATATTTATATATTTTTACACTTTTATATTTTATTGTAATTTATTAAACTTAATTTATTTATAAAAATAAAGAATATTTTTAAATATTTTTAAAACCCAATAATATATATTTAAATAAAATAATTTAAATAAAAATGTATGTAAATAATTTTAAAGCTTTAATAATGTTAAAAAAAATTAATATTGTTTGTTTCTAATTATTTTTTTCAATTCTTTTTTTATACCCTGAACCCATTGAAAATGGGAAAATCAGGGTATAATGTTTTTGTTGAAATGTATGTAACAGGGAGAAGGAGGCGTGGCAGACCCCATAAAGTATATATATTCTTAATCAGGGAGACAAGCCGAGTCGATTTAGCCCTGTCCGTCTGTCCGTCCGTCCGTCCGTCCGTCCGTCCGTCCGTCCGTCCGTCCGTCCGTCCGTCTGTCCGTATGTATGAACGCGTCGTTCTCAGAACCTATAAGAGCTAGAGACTTGAAATTTTGTATGTAGGTTCCTGTATAGCACGAAAAGATCGAGTTTGTTAAAAAAAATCGATAACTGTCTTAATTTTAATGTTATCGATTAAAAACGAAATCGATGCTCCGTTATATAATTCTATATAATTCATCTTTATAGCTAGAGTCTTCAAATTTTGCATTTAGTGTTATGCGATCATTGCACAATTTCGGTTTTTGTTAAATTTTGGATGCCACGCCCCCTTCGCCTCAAATTTGTAAGTCTCGTATTTCAAATACTACAGACTTGTGCTTTGGCACATATATACATATGGATGACATGATCACGCCCAACAAGTTTGATCAAAATCGTTACTCTAGAAAAAAAGTTATTAAACATTTAATTTCTCATAGCATTGCCATGCAAACAGCATCCAAAGAACAGCTGACTCCGCGACTGGCGTTTGTGTGTGTGCGCGCCTGTGCGTGTGTGTGTATGTTTTGCTTGTAATGAACGTACATATGCATATGTATATAAAAGAAACAAAGAATGCTTGGAATAACGGTTCTTCATAGGGTTTAGGGTATACCCTTGTCGAGAGGTCTCGACTAGAGTTTTCTTACTTGTTTTGTTAATTATTTTTTTTTAAATTTATATATTTAACTTCTTTTTTTTACCACTTTTCGACTCAGAGAGCTTTACGCTTTTACAGTCATCTTTATCTAAATTCATATTCAATAATTCAGATAATTCATGGCACACTCATGACCTTAACTGGCAGGCAAACATTCCCTCGGCAAAGCTTGATTTCTGTTAGCTCTCAAGTTGGGGCACTCTCTTGCTCTACTTTCTTCAATTTCTGTGCTGTCGATACATTCTGTTGTCTCACTTATCTGTATCAAAGCAAGCCACAGTTGGGGACAAATTTGCAATACCCTATGCAAGGGTAAACAAAGAGCGGGAGAGAGAGAGAGAGAGAGAGAGAGAGAGAGAGAGAGAGGTGTGTGTGAAAGAGAAAGAAAACGTTGCGTATACGCAACGTGGCGTGGCCTTGCGCAATAAACACACAAAATGCTGGACGCGAATGGCTAAGAAATATGACCGTTGCGTCGCTTAAAACAATTTAAGCTGAACAAGTGTGTGTGTGTGTGTGTGTGTGTAAGCAGATTTTTTTGGTGTTCATCTTGAAAATTCGCTTTAACTGTTCGCCCCAGCTGCCCTTCCGCCTGGCGCCTGCCACGCCCACCTCGCCTCGCCTGCAGCAACAATAACAATAACGCCCCGGGGAGTGATTAAAATATAATAAATTTAAGTTGAAAAACGAAGAAAGGCAGCGGGCAGAGACCGTAAGAGATTAAGTGCTACCCACAGCATAAAACCGCACATGCAAACGCCGCCGCCCAGGCAACCAACCAAGCAGCCGCCCAAACCAGCCAGACCACCCATCCAGCGAACCACCTAACCGACCAGCCACATGGTGCGGCTCTGCTTTGGCCTGGTCCGGCTGTGGCCCAAAAAGTGTGAACATAATTTAACATGCTGCCGCTTGGCTCAAGCTTTTTAGACAGCGCTCAAGTGTTTTGGCCAACTGGGTGAGAAAGAGACAGAGGGTGAGAGAAGTAGACAGTGAGAGCGAGTGAGAGCGCATGTGAGCGTTTTTTACTTTTAAGTCGAATGCGAATTTGATTTGCGGCATTTTAATTTATGAACTGCTTTCGCTCTGGAGGCGGCACATCAACATGTCCCGTTATAGAGCGAAGCCACTGCTTGAGTCGCAGCTGTCGGAGTTGCTGAATTTCTGCTGAATGCCAAATCAAGCAGCTGCTCCACCTTCAATTTGCATGCTCGCTTGGGCAGCGTGGATGGGCTGGATTGGCTTCGACTGTGGGTATGAAAGTTTAGAGACATCAAATATGGCTTATATAGATCTATAGATCGTAAGAGTATATGAGTAAGACATACCTATAAAATTTTCTTACAATTTTCAAGCCAGATTCAATACAGTTTCAAGCTAGATTTGAAATTTTTTCTTACAAAATCCGAACTTTTTAGCGAGCATCAGTGCAGTCAGCACTACCCGACTGACTTTTTTTTTTTGGGCATTGCTGTATTTTAATTTTTGTTTATTTCTTCTTTTTCTTTTCACTTTTTTGTGCGGCTGCCTTGAGCCTCAGCCTTTAAGTTGAGCTGCTCGAGCTTTTTTCCTGCCTGTGCTTTTTCCACTTGGAATTTTCCTTGCTTTCGGGGGTTATCTGTATCTAGGCGCAGCGCATATGTGTGTAGGTGGGCGGTTGGTCGGTTTATCAACGGGATGGCATAAATCTTTTATCTACCAGCCACAGCTGGGTCTCTCCAGGAGTTTGCTGTATTCCTTGCCTAATGAATACGCAGAAAGTTGCTAATGAAGCAACCAGTCGATGTGTCGGGGGCCATAGAAACCTACGTATTTATGGCTCAGCATATGAATACATAAGATAGACACACACACACACAGACACAGAGATACACAACGGACGAAAGTGCATAACTGTTTGGCTTATGTGTATGCATAAGCGACAGATTGAATAATTACACCCACGGGAGGGCAACATTGTACTTGCCACAAAAGATTGCAATAAGCAAGGCCAAATGAGGTTCGACTGAGGCATGAGCATAATCTAAATATAAATGCGATGTAATGGGTAAGAACATTATTTGTGATGAAGGTCTGTGATGGTGATGGTGATAGAAGCATGAGTTAGGCTCACATGATAGCTTCAAGTGTAAAAGCATGGATAATGAGGATAGAGAAGTTTGCAGAGCGAGAGCCAAAGGGATTAAATTATTTAGAAGTTTTACTCATCAAACTTTTTATTTCGTAAGTCTTCAGCATAGAGATTCCAATGTGTATCAATCATCAATGCATTGGGCAAAATTTTGCATTACTATCTTAGAAAGTTTTTATAGTTGCTTTTTTGATGGAGCTGATGGACTGATATTAATTATTACTTTCGTTACATGATTGACAAGAGATCAATAATATTATATTGTAAAATAGCTTCAATCATTGATGTATGACTTCATCAATCAATTGTCTATCAATACGTTTTGGTAAACCATAATTGTAGATTGATGATTGATCAATAATGAAATATGACTGAAGCTTAAGCAGCTCAAGTTTAACAGCTCAATAAATTTAAGAAATTTAAGACTCTCAATCATCAATCTGTAATATCATCATGCATTGTCATCAATCAACGAACTAAGAATCAGTGTTAGCATACTTTGTCATCAACAATCTTCTTCCTTATTGGATTCTGTATTAAAATTAACGCAATGAGTTATGAGATAATGTATTATTAATGACTGATGAGTGATGCATGTTTAATTGTAAGAGCTACAGACGGTTCAACTCAAACGTCTAAATAGTTTAAAAACAAAAAATAGAAGGAGTTTGATCGAATGACTGGCAAAGTTAGCAGCTCTTGCCGAACTTTGAACTTAATTAAGAACTATGCGGCTTGAAAAGTTGCGGCTTATGCAGCCAACTCAATTTCAATTGTTTGGGGTAGGTAAATTGATTTTGATCCGTTACTTTTTTTTTTCGGCTCTGAAGCGTTGCACTTAATGCTGCCAGAAGGTAGTCCAAAAAATAGAAGAAGCAGCAGAAGTCCCTCTGGGTTCGAGTGCTTATGGCGGTCGGGTGGGAATTGAAGGGCTGAACCAGGCCAAATGGTAAATAACGATAAATAGGAAAAAGTTGGTTTGAAAATTGCTTGGCCAAAGGCAAAGTCAATGATGTTTGGACCACTTCACTGCAGTACTGCCAGCAACAACAGCGAAGGCAACAATGAGCACAAAAGTCAAGTCTCGTGGCAGTTGCGTGCTTAAAGCGTAAAATTGTTTGTTATAAAATTCAATTGCTGCTATGTTGCTGTAGTTGTTGTAGTTGGCTTAATGCGCCAGTGCAATGGTCTAGAAAGCAAAAAAAAAAAAAAATAAGAGGAGAAGTACGAGGAAAAGTAAGTAAAGGCAAAAAATCGGGAAAATGCCAAGAAAGTTTAGCTTCAAAGTTGAGTAGGTTCTTTTGTCTTACGCCGAGATTGTGCACTGCAACGAGTTGGGCTATCAGTTTCGTTAGTTCCTTAGCTGGTGGTGGGGCGACCACCACCCGGCCAGCACATTGCACCGCTACATGCAAATTAGCATGGGTCATGTTTGAACTCAAACTGACATGATTTCAGCTAGACATGGAAGAGGATACAGCTGCAATATATTGAAAGACAACAGATGTGAAGTGTTCTGTTCTTAGAAAGTTGACTGATATAGCTGTAATTATGTTTCATTATAATAATTATTAATAAAATAATATAAGCGATCGCAATGGTAGGAAATTAGAGTGATACTAAGACTAATGATGAAGATGATGGATGTTAAGATTGATGAGTAATGAGTAATGAGTAATGAGTAATGAGTAATGAGTAATGAGTAATGAGTAATGAGTAATGAGTAATGAGTAATGAGTAATGAGTAATGAGTAATGAGTAATGAGTAATGAGTAATGAGTAATGAGTAATGAGTAATGAGTAATGAGTAATGAGTAATGAGTAATGAGTAATGAGTAATGAGTAATGAGTAATGAGTAATGAGTAATGAGTAATGAGTAATGAGTAATGAGTAATGAGTAATGAGTAATGAGTAATGAGTAATGAGTAATGAGTAATGAGTAATGAGTAATGAGTAATGAGTAATGAGTAATGAGTAATGAGTAATGAGTAATGAGTAATGAGTAATGAGTAATGAGTAATGAGTAATGAGTAATGAGTAATGAGTAATGAGTAATGAGTAATGAGTAATGAGTAATGAGTAATGAGTAATGAGTAATGAGTAATGAGTAATGAGTAATGAGTAATGAGTAATGAGTAATGAGTAATGAGTAATGAGTAATGAGTAATGAGTAATGAGTAATGAGTAATGAGTAATGAGTAATGAGTAATGAGTAATGAGTAATGAGTAATATAGAAAATAATTGTAATATTAATCATAATCTTATCACTATACTTTCTATAACTGTTTTGCAATCAGTCAAATCCAAGATGCTTTCAGTCTCCAGCGACGCCTTGTGATAGGCAATACTTTTTGTCTAAGCTTCCATTGCGTTGATGTTCACATAAACACACATAAAAGCGTGTGTATTGGTGTGTATGTGAACAGGAATTTGCTAGTTAGTGGGAATATGAATGGTATGCATTACTGGGCCATTATTTTATATAAGGAGCAGCGAGTGCCTTAACGTGGCCCAGTTGTCAGGTGAACTCGTTTTGACTCTTATGAAGCGCCGTCTATTCCATCTTTATCATCCGTTGTCCTGGCAGCGCGCAGCAGCGGGCGTCCGGGAATGTGCGTGTGGGCGGATAGACAACCTGTTGCCTGGCCACATTTATAGATCGTGCCTGACGTCGTTTGACAACAAATTGCGCATATCAAATTTACGAAAATGTCTGTGTGAAGGCTTGACAAACTAATAGAATTTGTTGCCTGACTGCCTGCCAGCCTGCCCGTGTCGCTGTGTCGCTGTGCCGCGCTCGAGAATGTGTTGCGCGCAAAGTGTTTGGTAATGGCCACCCAACTCCTTTTCTTTGAAAATTGTAGGCGTTGTCAAAGGACTCGACGCCAGCGCGAAACTCAACTTGCCAAGTTAGCTGCCAGCTGGGTTCTAGCTCTAATGCCGCAATTTCGCGCTTCATACGCGGTTTGCGTGACACACACTCAGCCTAATACGCATGGCAACCCATCAGAGTGTCCGTGCGTGTGTCTGAGTGTGTGCAGGCGTCGTGCGTGTGTGAGTGTGTTACACTCAGAGAACAAAATGTTTCTACTAGGCTTATTATAGGTACTTCTGAGTGAGATTTTATGAAATATATATGTTTTTTATACTTCAGTAAATTTTTAAAATATTTAAAAAAATATG
Source organism: Drosophila paranaensis (assembly GCA_035047545.1). NCBI lineage: Eukaryota > Metazoa > Arthropoda > Insecta > Diptera > Drosophilidae > Drosophila > Drosophila paranaensis. Next base: position 1,818,070 of record JAWNPL010000173.1, on the reverse strand, counting down.
AAGTTTGTGGAAAAAGTCTTTAAATTTAAAAAAAAAAATATTTTTTCTCCTAAGTAAAGATATTTTAAAATGTTAAGAATATTTCTTAAAAATTTTGAAATTGTGTTGAAGATGCTAAGCATAAGATTTGTCTATGAATAAATTATACTATCTTGTCTTCCTTAACTTGAGCACCAAAATCTGCTATAAGTTTTCGCTCAGTGCACTTGGCGTAAACAAGACAATGCCTAAAAATTTACATATTTGTGGCTTAATAGCGGCCATATTAATGATTTTTATAGTCTAATAATGCGTTATCACGCCGTAGTTTATTCACTCATGAGCTCAGATATGGCTAATTCATTTGTTTTACACACACTCTCGCTCTCTCTCTCTGTCTGGTGCTCTCTCCCTTTCTAATTTGTCATTTGATATCTCTTTCACGGCCAGACAACGTCATTTGCATACGTATTTTGAATTTTGATTGAGTTGTTGCACATAATTTATGGACGCGGCTGCAGAGTCCAGCGAAGCATTTTGTTTTGTATTTTGTCGTGTGCCTTTGGTATTTTGTTATAGATTTTCATTAGAGTTGGCATTAATACACATTTTGTGCGCCCTGATTTATTGTGCTGCATTATGCAAATTAGTGCCGCGCATAAATTCCTAAAATTATTATCCAGTCTGCTACCCTAATTAAATGACAAAACATACCAAACAAATTTAAGCCAACTAAAACAAAACAAAAGCAAAAAAGCAAAATTAATAGAAGCAAAATAAAAATAAAAATTTGTTTTTGTTGCCATAAACAGAATTAATAACCTGCCACTAATTTGTGAGCCAAATGAGTTTTGTCAGCAAAAAGGAATTTGTAACAACAAAAAGAAGAAAATAAAACGAAAAAAAAAAAATCAATAGATTTACATAATTTTCTGTTGCCACAAATTCGAGAATTTTGCACAGTTTTTATTTAATTTCATTTGAATTCCTTTCTAATTAGAACAAACAATATTTTTGTGGTCGAAATTGTAACAATTCTCGTGTAATTCTTGATGCGTGGAAAGTTCATTAGACTTAAATGCTGTTATTGGTAATAAGGCTGTGAATAGGATTGGGATTTAAATGCGATTTATATTCGAAATGGATATAGATGTTTAAAATTATTTTAATAAAATAAAATATATATATATACTATCTCTCATATTAAACAGACTAGCGGGAACTAGTGGTGCTCTTACCATTAAGATACTAACTGTTAAACTTACTGGCATTACTTTTATATTTTATTGAAATTCTTTTAAGCTAACCACAATCTTTTGAAGAAATCTCTAAATGACTTTAAAATACACTCAAGATTCAGTTTTTTTCTTCAGAAAAACTATTTTCGTCTCACACTCAGCCTGAACACGTCCAATGAATAGAAAAGTTTGTAATTAGTCGAATCACAGGAATTGAAGGCTTGCCACTGAATGACAGCTTAGCCAAGCTAATTGGTATAATACTTAGTCTCGATTTAGGCCGAGTTTTTGTGAGTGAATGAAAGAATATTTTGCGTGCCGCAAAGCGGCTCCAATTAGGTTAAACAACTGCATTAGACAAAGAGACTGGCAGAGTCAGAGCGAAAGAGAAAGAGAAAGAGAGTGGACCAAGCCCATTCAGACTGAATTTCCTTTTATGCCCATAATTGCTCTCATTTAAGGCATTTTATCTATGGACCTAACAAAATTCTCTCGCATTTGATAATTTGCATTCAGCATGGATGATGGTTGACCGAATTTTCATTTAATGTTTGGGGTTGCGCGGTGAAGGTATTTTTGTTTTGAATAATGCTCAGCACTACTGTAAATTAAAGCGTGAGAGGATAGGTGAAAATACGTAAGTGAAAATGTAGTTAAGTGAGTTTTTCTTATAGCGATCAAATGAGATTGAAGATGAGAAAAGATAAATACATATCAGTTTGAAAACTATAGACTTAGTATATTCGAATTGGGGTAGATATACTTATTCGGCTGCAAAAGGAGTCTTTTAGTCAAATAAATCTACTAGCCTCGTTATGCCAACTCTCTGAATATATTTTGATCTCTTCTTAATTTGAATTTCTTATATGCTAATTAAAATTACCCATGCAACTCAAAGGATAGCAAATCTGTTCAGTCTAACATTTGTTATACAATTTGTAGACAGGATATTTTGCAGTTATAGCGCACTCCTTTTCACTTTGATTTATACTCTGTTTACCTATTTAGTCGAGCATGATTATTACATAACACTTTATGCTTTTAATCAAAATCTGAACGCCGCACGATGATAAATGCCTTGCCTGTCTGCCCAGCGCAACTGTTCCGGCTACGGCTACGGCTATCGCTCCGACTCCTGCTCTTGGGCGAAAATATTCATAATTCAATGTTTAAACCGCAATTCATGTTCGTCTTTTATCCACATATATATTTTCTGGTTCTTTTTTGCACTTTTCTGGTTGAGTTTGGTAACTGCTGGCAGTTTTGCTTTTTGGCGCTTGCTGCTATTCATATTAAAATTGGTTGCAACAGCGGCGGCGGACTGCAGCCGCTTACCTGGGGTAAACCTGAAAAACGCTTTTGCATTTTCATAAATTTTTCGGCTTTGCCCACTGAAATTGACCCTCCCTCCCCACATCCACACACACACACAAAGCTTGCCCCCTTTTTGTCGGGCTACATAATTTAGCCTCTGTTGTACTCGAGCCTTGGCTTGAGTTTTATTTTATACACATACCCATGCCCCATGCTCCGTGCTACTGGCCACAGCCGTTCGCAGTTCATGCAATTTGCAATAAAATTGAAATTAATTTTTAGTGATTGCGGATGCGGTTCAATCTTCCTGCCACGCCCATTCCACACAGCTGCCCCGCGTTAACCAAACGCATAATTTTTGAACCGTTTGGTCATCGGCGTCGGCGGCGGCGGTTTGACACCGCATATGGTTAAGACCACAATTGAATTGTAAATTCTTACGGCCGGCATATGGTTAAAAATGCTCGAATTTGCAGTGCATTGAGAGAAAAGCATATGGCGTTTAATACTGCAAACTGTTGTTTAGTCTGATAAAGCATCAAAATGGTTAACAAAATATTTGAAAGATAAAACTTTACTTTATTTTATTTATTATTATTTAGTAAATAATGTATTTATTATTATTTTTATTATTATTATTATTATTATTATTATTATTATTATTATTATTATTATTATTATTATTATTATTATTATTATTATTCTTATTATTATTATTATTATTATTATTATTATTATTATTATTATTATTATTATTATTATTATTATTATTATTACTATTATAACTATTTATTTATATTCTTTCATCATTTATTTATGAAGTGTTAAAAAAAATAAATAAATAATAATAAACAAATACAAAATAATAAAAAAAATTTTTTTGTTGCATTTTTAAAATTTTACAAAACAATTTTTTTAATGAATTTTCTTTGCTCTTATAAATATTTGTTTTTTCGTATTATTAAGGATGTTTTCTCTGAGTGTACGCAATCATATAAATACGTTCTTCAATAGCTGTTAATTAAAGATAGTCGGCGCTGCAATGAATGCTGAATAATTAATTTGTTTTGTTCTCTGTCATTTTTAGGCTGCGCCACATCAAATGCTCTTCACGTAGATGCCACTTGATTGAAGAACAGGTAATTAAATTATATCTTAATAGTCATTGTCATCGATCTGTGCCAAAATCGACACACGTCACATATATGTCAAATATACATATATATATATATATATATATATATATATATATATATAGAGACATCACATAAAGTGGCTGAGGGCTGTATTAATTACAGTTCAGTGTCATGAAGTGGTTGATTATACTGACAGCTGACACTGAAGGACATTCGCAAATGTAAATCTGTGTAAGTCTTTAAGTGTGTTTTCGGTATGTCGACATCGTTTTCAGCTCACACATAATACGTCCCCTCGATGGCAGCTTACAAGAAAATATCATTTAGAGCACTGATTGACTGATTAATTGAGTTGAGTGGAAATATGCGAGATGTACGTGAATATTTGATTGAATTGATTTTATTTGTTGTTGACTTGAACATGCAAGCCGAGAGCGAACAATGGAAATAGTTTTTCAAATGAGTAAAAGTTGGAATAGAAAAATAGTTCGACAGAAGCAATTTGAAGGAGACTTAAGTAGAAATTATATAAAATTGAAATTATATATATAAAATGGAAAATGGAATTGAATTTTGAAGAGGATATGAGGAGTTGTTAGAATGGAATTGTGCATTCAAATATGTTTATATCGAATATTTTAAGGAAATAATATAAAACTATATATATGAGTCACTTTAAGCTTTAGGAGACTTTAAGGCAACAGGATACTCTCATTTAGGCCACACTACTCCTATAAATTTTGCCCAAAATTCAATTGTCTTCTTGGTCCATTTTGAGCTATCGTTTCGCTATCGTTATCGTCATCCAGCTGCTAATCGTTATCGTCCATCAGCTTAGCCTCAATCATTTGGCAATTAACTCAATTAGTTAGCCACAAAAGTTGCCCACAAGCGCCTCCTTTTTTTGGCCAAAGTCGAGCAAACGTTCTGGCCTAAGCCATGTTTACATTGGGGCGAATGCCAATGGATAGGTGCTGCCTGTATCGGTCTGTCCGTCTGTCTGTCTGTTGGCCTGCCTAACAAAGGGTTACTTTTCAACCAGATCAAATAAAATTTGAACAAAAGTGTCCTTTGGACACTTGGGCAGGACAAGGGCGGAGGGTGAGCATTTAATTAGTCGCAGCTGCTGTTGCCCTGGCAATGCTTGAACTTTGACCAAAGGCAAATCAAATCAAACGAAACTAAGAGCAAGCCGAGCACTCGGCTGCTCTTGTCATCTTGGCTAATTGAAACGTTTATAATAAAACTTTATTGTCAGCCTTCGGTTCGGTTGGGTTCGCTCTTGTGTGTGTGTGTCTTGCTTTTGTTTGTTACACAAGATGCTCAGCAGCTTCTTCATCTTCAATTGCTCTTTATTTTAGTTAAATTTTAAGCATTTTGTCACGTACATTCTGGAAATTGTAAAAAAGAAGTGGACTAAGACAAATATTTGATTAGGCAAATGCACTTGGCTCAGGCTTGATGCCATCTCAATATTTGACCATTCAAGTGCTTTGACACTCATTTAATATCAATTTATGTGTGCTTCAAACTATTAGAACAATCCAGCCATCAATCAATATTAACAATAATTTGTCAAAGCAATCAATAAGTAATTAAAATGGACTCCAAGTGCAGCCAAGCAAACAATCAAATAATTGTATTACAGATGCTCGAGAGATAAGCCCAGTGTGGCTCTATGAATATAGTAAGAAAGTGCTTTCATTATAATATGTAAATTTTTTATATTTATAGAAATTTATCTTGAATAATCAATATTTACTAGAATTGTCATAGAATATATTGAATGTATTTAAGAGAAATATTGATTATTCTTTCTATTAGCCAAAGAACAGCTGTCGGTGCGACTTGCGCTTGTGTGTGTGTGCGCCTGTACGTGTGCATGTGTATGTGTTGCTTGTAATGAACATACATATACATATGTATATAAAAGAAAAAGAATGCAGGCTTCAGGGTATACCCTAGTCGAGCGGTCTCGACTAGATTTTGATTAATATAAAAGAAACACATTTAAAACATTTATCAAATAACTAACTCTATTATGTAATATATATAAATTATATTTATAATATTTTCTTAATCGTTTTAATATTCACTCAAAAACACTTCAAAATTTTTACTGTCGACATTAATTTTGTCGCTTGCGGAAAATCGCCATTTGTAAGCTTTTCATGGTTTTTGCTTTTTACTTTTTGCTTGCTACTACTTCTTTGCCTTGCTCCCTCCCTGCTCCTTTCACACTGCCTACACAATAAATGCAGTTGTATTTATTCTCTTACCTCATTTTATATATATATATATATATAATTTTTTTACTCATGTTTTTTCGCTTTTGCTCTCGACTGTTTTTCCTCTTGTTGCCTTTTGTAGTTTTTCACTTGATTTACTCGACTGCTGCAATGTTTTTATTAGTTGTAAAATATTTGCAGGATTCGCTGCCTTGCAGGATTCTTCTCTGTTGCCTTTTGCTGTTCTGCTATTGTTGTTGTTGTTGTTGCTTTGTTTCCCTTTACTCTCTCCCGCTGCCTCCTCTCTGCCTGCTGCCGTCGCTGCTCTGTTTCCATTTCATTGGCAATTTTCATTTGCCCGTTTGGCGCGCAATTAGCTCTTAAATACATTTTCATGCTCTGGCAAAGTCGGGCATAACGCTTTAGTCATCAGTTAGCTATATATATATATGCTCGATCCAGCAAGAATTAGAATTCGTTTTCCTTACAGCGTATTTAGCCTTCGTCCTCTTGAAGGACAACAGATCTTTGTTATTTTTTTTTTTTACCCATCTTTACTTTTATTTGGTATTTATTTAATGTGTTTAATTTATTCTTGCGGGGCAGTTGATGCCTGTTTATTTGTTAGTTGCGTCTGTTCTTGCTGTGCTAATTAAGCACAACATTTTCCCATTAATCAAATTACATTTTGCCCACTGTTTGTGGCCGTTTAGCGAGGAGCTCAAGCGCTCTATGCTTATACATAGATATGCTGTATTCCTGTTGCATATCCCTCATAATTTTCACTGTCTGCTGCTTCAGTCCTCACACATTTTTTTTTGCTGCTTTTGGGGTACTTAATTAAAAGATTACTTCTGAAAACTTTGGGTCTGAGAACTTAACGTCAACAGCTAACAGCTAACAGAGCGCTGTGCGCACTGTTTGCCCAAAAACTTAAAACAAATAAGAGGAAATTGCAAAAGTAAACACATTTAGACACAAACACAAACAAACACACACACACACACACACATACTTGTTAAAAAGTGTTTGTATAGACAATTTTGGCAAAAAAAAGAGGAAGAAAAATGTGAAACTTTAATTTAGCTGCACTTGGACTCCATTTCAACAAGGTTGCACTTTAAAGCTGACACTAAGCCCCCCACAAAACTCGACCATACTACAATTCTACACTCTGCTACATAGTTGAGCATTCCATATAGTACGTGTTACGCATACGTTTCAACTTTTGCCCACTTGACAAATAGCTGCAGCAGCAGTAAAAAATGGAGGCAAAAAGTTGCATCATCGGAAAGTTGCATAGGTAGAATTGCAGCCGATGCCCATACCACACACACTTTATTATATACATATGTTTGAGCATTTGCGAGGGTCGTTTATGTTGCTTGGGCAGCTTCGTGGGGGCAGCTTCTAATATTTTCAAATTTTGATTTTAGTCATTGTTCCAAGAAGAAGACTCTACTACGCTGGCTCAGTATCCTCCTCATATGTAACATGCTTATTTCTTTATCTATATTATCCTTAAGATATATCCTTTATTGCTTTCTTTCGAAATGTAATTAAACTCAGAAATAAATTTCAAATATTTTCAGCGAATATTCTTTAAACATTGTGCTCAAAGGAGCTAAAGCATCTCTCAGCTACTGTTTGCTTGTGGCAACCCTCGCATCATATGCTAATTTTCCGCTTATGTGGAAATGCTTTCAAATGCCACCTTCTGTTAATTTGTTTAAGCTTGCTTCCAAGTAATTTTTTTTCTCTTATGTCTGGCGGCGCTGGCAAACAAATTTGCAAAGTTTAATTTCACGTTAATAATGTTATTTGTTGTTTGTAATTTTTTTTTTTTTAAATTTAATTTTTATTAATTTCTTTTGCTCTATGACACAAAGTTAGAAGGCGGTCACTGCACCTACACATGCACACATATTCATATATATATATATATTTATTACATATAAATATTTTTATTAAAAATATTTTTCATTTTCTTTTTTTCGAAAAGTTCTTTGACGCGTTTGACGGTTTCTGTTGCTCTTTAGAGGCGAAACTTTTTGTGATCAAAGGCTCGCACACTCACGTGTGTTTTTCATTACCAGTTGTGTGTCTGTGTGTGTGAGTTCTAGAGATTTAATTGGTTTTTTGAAAAAGTTCAACAAGCCATGCTAATTAGTTGCAGTCAGCGCGGCTGCCTCTCGTAGGTATTTGTCTATATATATTTATTTTGTTATGGAGTTTTATATTTGGATTAAAGATAAAATAAATATTTTAAGCATTTGCCAGATTTCTAAATAAAATAAATAAAAGTAAATTTGGTTTCTTTTTGTTCGATGGAACAACAACAAAAAAATGCCCTGTTTATTGAATGAAATATAGGGCATTCTGCCTGTCGAAACTATAGGAGTTCTGCTACAGTTTCTGTTGATGACTTTCTGAAAGCAAGCTAAGTAAAGCAGTTGGAGTAGAGAGTATAACTCAACTAGATACGCTGTTTAAAAAAAAAAAGAGAGGAAGACAACGAGAGCTTGGAGAAGACTTTTACGTGAGGCATGTTAGATATGGGCAAAGAACTAATTTTTGATAGCTACATCTATATTCTCAATTCAGTCTGATAATTATAAATAAAATGATTAAAAACATTTCCCAGCAAAGATAAGGTTTTATAGAGAATTGGCCAGCTTCAATCCATGTCTTTCTCAGCTAACAGCAAGTGTTAGTGACAGAGTATGCGGCAGTCGGGTGGAGCTGACTACTCTTAATTTTTCCGTTCACTAATTTACGATTTTGACTTTGCATAAAGCAAGCGCAGCGTGTGACTGAAATAAATGCCAGCGAAATCCCATGCAAATGCTGCTATTTTGGCAACTCTTACTGTTGAGGCGGGTGTGTGTGTGTGTGGGGGGGGGGCGTGGTCTTCGACTATATCTGTTGGCAGCTATTGTGTATTACATATATTGTGTCTAATGTGCAAAAAATTGGGCCCAAGTTGCAGCTGCAACTGCAAAATAATTAAATTCCAGCTGCAAAGTTTATGGCAAGGCAAATGTCTTAGTAATTTCTTGACTGAGTGGGAGTGTGTATGTGCGTGTGTGTGTGTGGGTGTGGATGGGTGGGTTAGTGTGTGTTACAGCAAGTTATGCCCTCAGCTTATTGCTGCTGTTCCCGCTGTGCATTTAGTTGCTGTTGTTGTTTGTTCATCTGTTGTTGTTTGCTTTCTTACGGCCTGTCAGTGGCTCAGCGGCTCAGTGGTGCAGCGGTGCAGTGGTGCAGTGCTGGGAATTATATCGTTTGGCTTCTAGTTTGTTGTTGTCATTGGCTTTGTTGCACTTTTCTTGCACATACCGGAAGGAAATGAGCAAAAATGACAAAGTTAACGGATGCGCACAAAACACAGTGCACACAGAAGCGAACTACACACACAGACAGACAAAACCACACACACACATAATCATGTATAGAAAGTGAGCACAGCTAGCATGATGTCCTGCGTGTATGGCCAATGCCCTGGCGCAGGATATGTGTGCGGAAAGCACAAAATTTTACATGTATTTGATTTATGTGCGCTCTCAACTCTCAAGCAACACCAATGTAAGCTGTCACTATGGTGTGTGTGTGTGTGTGTGAGTGGGTCTGTGTGTGTGGCGGTCATGAAGTTCCAATATAAACACCAACACACACACACACACATAGTTGTTCGTGCATATTTCAGCACTTTTACAGAGCAAATGTCCTGGCAAGTAAGCAAATCATAGCCTACATTTCCGTTGTTGTTTTAACAAGGCAAATGCGTCGACTTTCCTTTTTGCCATGCACTTGCATTGGGGCATGATCGATTTGTCATCGAATATGCAACGCTAACAGCTACAGATAGTTATCGAATGTGATATGGTTAGAGGTGGAGATTGCCTTGGCTCCATTCTTGCATTCGCTTATATCGACTTATCGATTTATATCGTATATTTCGATAACATTTCATAGATTGGTGAGACATAGACTTGAGCGTGATGGAACCATTATATCATATATTCCATATTTAAGTATCTAGGCTTATATAAATTAAAACCTAAGCTTCTTTCTCCTCTGATTTATCTTAAAATCTATTATTAACTGTCAATCTAATATAATTTTTTTATCATTTTTTTAAAGCGTATTTATACTTCGTCAACTCGTAACTTTATGAAGTTTTCTTGCTATTTTTCTTTAGTTTTTTTTTTCTTTTTATTTTGAGTCTCTTTCATTCCACTTTGGATGCGCCTGGGATTGCACATACTTTTCCACGAGCTCTCCCGCCGTATATATAAGCCTGTAAAAGTTGCTGCTTGAAAAGTTGCCCATAAATTTGCACAAGTCTCTTACAATATCCTGGCGCACTAGTTCTGACTGCCCTGCGGCCCAATCTGCAATTGTCGTGGTCTTAAATTCTCTAGGCCACAGTAGAATATCTTGTTTTTAAATAAAAATCGATACGGAATTGGCTATTTAATGAGCCAAGTGTCGGGCTGTCATCGAGGCGTACCAAAACTAGATACAAATTCTACATATATATTGAGAAGGGGAGAGAGGGAGGGAGAGAGGGGGAGAAATAGGTGTAGCTAGTAGAGCTGTGACTGGGGTAGAAATGGGCTTATAGTTGTTTCCAGTTATGTTTTGGCCACTTTGCCTTTCATTGTTACACATTGTGAGCATTTGTGTAAGGGGTATCAAGGGTCGTGTGTAGGCTATGTAACGTGACCAATTATGGCTCTCACTCTATTATCTGTTAACTATTTGTCTTCAAAACTATAAATAAATAATAGATGAAATTTAGAAATTTGCTTTCGTTAGGCATACTCATAATAGATTTTCAATCGGTTATCGCTCAAAATCCATTTTCAAATCTGGGTTTTCAAGCATTTCTCGAGAACTTTGAGAGCTACAGCAGTCAAATTTGGTGTCTTCGCTCTGCTATAGTAGTTTTAGTTAATGAATAAGTCTTTTTCTAGATATCTAACAAATGAAAATTTTTGTTTGTGATACAGCTCTGAGTTTTACGGCATGTATCGGAACTTTGGAGTTTCGAACCTGACACATAAGTATAAAGTAGTCGCATAGGGTATCATCTAGTCTAGAATTTCCTACTATTACGACTTTCATTGGTTAGCTTTGGCTTCGTTTTGAAATTTCATTTATCAGGGCCATAAAACGTTGCTTACCGCGGCACCTCCCACCTGACCCGTCTGCTAACTGGACCCCATTGCCGTCCCGTGTCAACAGGCAATTATTATAAAAGCCTGAGGGTTGAGTGCGCTGGGCTGGGCTGAGCTGGGCTGGGTCTCTGGACGCGCTGGGCCAGGTACGGGCCGCGTCTACAATTACGAGTATGCTAAATGCCAGGCGACTGAAAAATGTGGCTTTAAATTGCATGAAATCATCGCATCGCATTCCGCAACTAATGAAATTAGCGATACGACTTGCCCCCGACCAAACGAGGTCAGTCCTGCGGCAATAATAGTGTCAGCAATGAAACCCTTTTCGTTTTCGTGCTTTTTTTTTAAATATTATTTTTAAGTATCAGAAAGGGGGACTTGTCGTTGTTGTCCCTAGTCGTATCAGATTTGCTTATTTTGTCAATAAGCACAAAATTCTCAGTATGACAGCGTTTCGTATCGCAAATTGGACGCTAACTATCCTCTCGGCGGTAAGCTAGGCAACAAACGCTAAAATTGAGCTTCATAAATAACATAATTGACCCAAAGTATTCTCCTGCATGATAATCAAACAAACAATCAAACAGCTTTTCGAACTGGTCGCAATCTCTTGTTTATTCGGGATGCTTCGCTCGCACTGTGTACGAGGTGGCGAGTATAGCATATCGCTTTGGTTCTTCATATTCTTTCTACCCGGTATTACTTTGCATACGACATTTTTGGCGATATATCGTATATTTTGTAGTACGCTCGGCCTGGACCCAATTGTGCGTGAGTATTACTAAAAACTTCATGCACACTTTTTAAAGTCAATATTGTTGTTCGTTTCTTCCAGTCGATAATCTTTAATTTCACTAGCGGTCTTTTGTTGGTCATTGCAACCATCATTTTACTTTGTGCTATGAAAGACCATTGTGGCAATGAATCCGCAAAGTATTTCTATATATGTGCCGTCTTTGGATTGGTGGCAGGTGTGTGCCACATAGTCAACGGCATAATATGCCTGAGCTTTATACCGTTTCTTGAGTTGTACGTATTCAAAAAGATATTTCAAATCGACTCCGCCCTCACATCTCACTTAATTTCCTATCCTTAGCAAATTGGGTAAAAAAAAATCAGCATACCGATGAAATTGGGCGACGTAGAATACTATCAACATTTTATAACATATATATAAATTTGTAGTCATATTTGATCTAATAGTCTTCTTTAATTTATGCACTTTTGAGCTTGTACCAGATGGAGTCTTATTGATCATACAAATTTTTGATGTACCAAATGAAAATATTCCTCTTAACGAAAATCAAATAAATTTGTTATATATATACTTTACTATCTTTAAAGCTAATGAGTGTTGAACACTTGTTACATTTGGCATGCAAGTTAAATAAATACTTGATGCAATAGATTACTTCCTTCAATTTCAGTAAGAGTGCGCTAGTGGGGACTGCTCGACTAGGATGTGCCTTGACCCTGCGAAGTGCTGATCTTCCACACCAACGGACAGTGCCTATAGAGTATATATAAAATATATATGTATACTTTTACTGTTTTCCCATTTGAAGTGAGGCTATCAATGGTCATGCTAAACTTTGCCAGCAACTTGTCTTTGATCTTGTCAAAGTCAAAGAACAACTTTTGGTTTCATTTCATATTTGCTGCACTTAAACTGATTAAACTAAAGTTGAGCGAATTGATTAAATTTTGTTAGTTTATATTTTCGCTTCTTTCTTTTTTTTGTTCTAGTTCCCTTTATCAATTTCACTTGAATACTTCGTGCGAACCCTTTTCGGTGCTCCACTTTATTGAACTGTTTGGAAAGGCGGTCGAGCCCAACTATGTGTGCGGGTCGCTGTTGTTGTTGGTATTGTTATTTGTTATTATTATTGCTGGAGCGTCTAGCCAGGGGGCAATAATCAATATTTTGTATTTTGGCGACCTTTGCGTGTTGCTTAATCGCTCGAATGCCAAAAAAGAAGAAGGAAAAAGTAGAAAATGGCAGGCCACAAAACATTGTCGACAGCCGAACTTAACTAAGCTCAAGTGTTGTGGAAAGCTCTAATCGTGTATTATTTACTCAGCTGCCAATCAATAAATTGCTTTTCGCCAATCATCATTGAGTGAAGTGAGTCTCAGGAACCTAACGCTATGTGCGTCATAATTGTTTGGTATTTTCATTAAATTGTCAGTTGGCATTAGAACGCGAAAGGCGAGGATATTGGGGATATTTCTCTACCAATCTATGCAACTTTCTGAGATAACTTTCTAAACAGTTCCCCTTTTTTATTTGCTTGATTGATATACGCATTAGATATGCATCCTTCGTGAAGTTGTCACTTCAATCTTCAATCAAATGTGCAAGATTGACAATCGAGCGATTCAATTCTAAATGCCTGCGCATATTCATAAGCATAAAGGATTTGCTAAAGAGCATAGCTGACAATCAAACAGACAATCGACTGACTCAGTGACTAGCTGACTGAGTGACTGACTGACAGTCGTATATAGACCGACGTAGCTAGTTGCTAATATATGCAATCGGATGCGAGCGCCTGAAATGAATGCGAATGAGTTCATGTAAATCTGTTGCTGCCGCAGCTGCAGCTGCAGCTGCAATTGTTGCCGCTGTCAGTCAATTGCCGTCGCTGATGATGAATGCAAACAGACAGCACATATACTTTGCCTAGGCCAGCTCAACTGGTGTAGTTTCTGTTTTTCTCTCCACTTCTCTCTATTTGGCTTTTTCACATTTCTCAATTTGATGACTTGACATGCGATGCCAGCAAAGCGCATAAATATTAAATTGTAGCGCTCACCCAAAGCTGCCAAATGTCTACAGGAACTACAGGCGCATAGAGATGTGCGATTGGCGTGACACGAAGCTATCAAATGGCTAAAATTTAAGTCTTCAAAAGCTATTAGGGCTGAAGGCTTAGTACACTATGCCCACACGATATCATTAATAGTTTTTTTTTTTTTAAATTAGTACAAATATTTATAAATTCTTTTGGTGAACATATTTAATAAAAAGTAAAATAAAACTAAAATAAATTATCCTGTCTTTAACAGTCTATAAATATCATTGAAAAAATTTTTAATGAAGTTTATATGTATAAAGCTTGAAAAAATCATTTTTATTAATTAAATAAATTAAATAAATCTGCAATAAAATATTTGCTTAAGTGAATTAAAATTTAATAAAATTCTGATGACATGAAATAAATTTATAAATTTTTGTTTTTGACTTTTTGCTTATATATTTTGTATTCTATTTATTAATTTTATTTTTTTTATTCAGTTACATTTTTTTAATTTTAGATTTTTTTAAATTTTAGTTTTATTTTTAATTTTTATTTTCAGTTAATGATTTTTTTTGTATTTTATTTGTATTTATTTAAAAAATGATATATTATTACACTGTCACCTATGATTATTTCTTTATATAATAACGCCAGGTATTCAATATCATTTCTTTTCGTTTATTTTTTTTTAATCAAACTTAAACGTTTGTCCATCTCTAGGCAGGTTGTTAATGAGAATTTCGTTTGTGTGTTTGTGGGCAATTTTTTGGACACTTAATTAAATACTTGTACGCTTGATTAACTGGACGATTTCTGATTTGGGCACTTGGTCTAATTAGTGCCAGTGCCATGTCATAAATTTGATAGCAGGCAGTTGCCACAAGGCAGGCAGCAGGCAGCAAGCAGCCAGCTGAAAGCAGAAAGCTGAAAGCTGAAAGCAGCATGCGTCATTTGTCAAAATGTGTGCACTGCATGCAAATGGCAATAGGAGCGGCAGCAGCAACTGCCACAGCAACAGCAATGCCAGTAAACAAATGTAAAAATATTTGGCACTTAAAGTGCTGCCAGACAAATACGACAAACGTTGAAGAGTCATTTACAAGAAGTGCAACAGCAATTGCAGCAGCAACAGCATCAACTGTTGTTGAGGGGTCTTGGCAAAGTCAAGTGAAAGGACAAAAAAAAAAAAATGGCATATAATGCTCGCAAACAGAGCAGACAGCGTACGTCAGCGGTGCAAACAAAGCGCACGATGATCACAACGTGGATGCTGATGACGCTGCGTGTGGGCGTTGGCGCTGTGGGAGTGGCAGCAGCGAAAGAGATAAATGCAGACGGCGACGGCGACGACTGCAGCTGCCAGTCAGTCAGAGTCAAAGTCAGAGGGAGGAGAGGTGGAGGCAGAGTAGTGAGTGCAGTCAGTTGGACAACAGAGAAGCTGAGTAGAAGCGCGTTGGCGTTGACGACAATTGCACAATTCATAATAGGCAACATGACACTAACGCACACACTTGGCGAGTGTTAACTATTTATAGTGTGTGTGTGTGTGTGTGTGTGTGTGTGCATACTTAACGCAGGCCAGAGCATCCTGCTGCGACTCTTTGACTAACTGTCTGCCTGCCTGCCTGCCTGTCACTCACACAAAGTTCACTTTGTTTATTTTCCAACACTGGCTCTAATGTGCATTTGCTGCTGCCGCTGCTGTAGCTGATTGCAAATTGCATGCAACAAAATGAAAGAGCAGTTGGCCCGCTGCTTGCAACGCCTTTGCCTGCTAGGTCGAGGATAATAAGCATTATGCACAGTCTGTGCCATCAGTTTGCGGCCAGCGTTCAGTGTCAAATTAGTTTGGCGCTTCTTGACCCACTGCGCACCCCACTCTTGCTCCGTTCCTTTGACCTTTTTCTTCCACATTTTTTGTTGTTTTGTTTTTGTTTTCGGTTTGCTTTGATGCCAAAGCATTTGATTAAAATGCCAAGTTAGGGGCCGAAAAAAAGGGGTTGAGCTGTGAGAGAGTGTTTTTCGTTGGGATACCCTAGAAATTAGGCGAGCTGTTTAAGCTTAGTTCTTTAGCTTCTCTAAATGAAACTTCTAACTAGAGTCTTTATATTAATATAAATAAAATATTTTCTATATAAACTGGATTTACTTGCACAAGCATACTACTCGCCTATCATACCCACTTTGCTGCCAGTTAACAGGGCATTCCAATGTCAAAAAGTTGTCAACTTTCGATTGAAATAACTTAACATAACATTTGAAAGACTTTGGCTTTGATGTGTGCATTAATAACTTTTAAGCTAAGCTAAATCAATGAGAGAGAAATAGCAATAAAAACAAAACCAAGAGAGAGGCAGAGAGATAGAGAGAGAGAGAGAGAAAGAGGGAATAGAAAAGAAACCAATAACAAATATCAAATAAGTAAAAAGCACAAAGCAAGCACCCAAGTGTGACTAATGCACAAAAGTGACTCAAAGAGTTAATATAAGCAGCAAGCAAACTTGGGTGTGTATGTGTGTACTGTGTGTGTACTGTGTGTGGGTGTTGCCTGTTAATGCACATAAAGTAATTTAGGCGCGTCGCCAGTCTTCAGCCCCCCCCCCCCCCCCCCGACTATTGCCCGCCCCGCCAAAATTATGCTGTACAAAATAATTAAAATGGCGGCATTGCGTATACGCCGCGTGCTTTAATGGCTGAAAATTAGTGCAGTAAACTAAACACGAAATTGGTAACGCAAAAGGGCCAGCACAATTGCCAAGGCAAGGCGAGGGGAGGCGGAGGTGGAGGTGGGTGGGCGCAGTGTTTACTTTCGGACTGCTTGAATGTAGTCCTACAAGTGACCAGCCGCTGTTTGGCATTAAAAAAGGCAATAAAACTGCTCGTAAAAGCCATACAGAAATGGCATTAAAACAGACGAGCAACAGCTATAGCAACAACAACAGCAACTCAAATATTAGCTTAAATGCAATGGACATTAAATTACTTTGCCAACAACAACAACAACAACAACAACAGTAAAGTAGAACGAATAAAACAGATTTTCTGCTAGTAAAGCAATAAAAAGAATGGAATCGACTGGTCGTAGCTGGCCGTTAACTGGATCACAGCAGCTCCACAGCAACAACAACTGCCACCTAAGCCAAATTGAAGCAGAATGAGTTTTTAATTCGATTTAGGCAAAAGGAAATTTCACGTGAGACGCCTCCCAGTGTTTGTCAAGCCAACGTTTTCAGCTGTCTAGCGAAATATGAGCAGCTGATGTTCCAAATAAAACAAAAAGCCAAAAAAAAAATTTATATTTGAACTGTCGAGCTGCCGCCACGAAAAACTTCTTGTACACACACATTCACACGCACACACACGCACACACACAGAGTACAGTTTTCAGTTTTCATTTTTTTGGCAGTTTTGGTTCGTTTGCTGTTTGAGTTCATGAGCTTATCAGTTGAATACCGACTGCCAGAGCCAAAATGTTGCCCAAATATGAAATTCAATTTTAGTGCAGAGTAAATTTTGAAAATGATGCGAAGAGTTGGTTCAAAGTTAATGAATGTGAGATGCTCTATAAGAGGCCATTTTTATAGCATAAATATTAAAGTTCTCAAGGAATTAGGAATTCGATTCACAAATATATATATTATTTTGCAACTGCCTCATTCTAATTCAATTTTCTTTTAAATCTTTACCATAAGATAAATTTTAACTTAATTGGCCTATATTAAAGTAGGACTAGAGCCCTGAACAACTTCATTTCCTCATTTCGAGTCTCTCTGGTCCAATATGCCCCATTTGCTTATTGAAAAAGCGCGCATGGTAAACTGACTGATGCGACGACAGGCAAATAGAGCTAGTGGGCGGGGCAGAGGGTGCAGAATTTTGTGTGTGTTTTTTTTTTTTTTTTTTTTATATTTTTCGGCAAAAGCATCGCGTGAGTCGCTGCTTGTTTATGCCACAAGTGCCACTTATTGTGGCTTGGTCCGTCAAACCGAAGAAGAAGTTTTCGTGCGGCAGCGAGCCTGGTCTATGGTCTATCATCCTGTATATCCTGTGTAGCCTTGTGTAGCCTTGTGTATCCCCCTGTATGCGTAAAAAGTTTAGTTTACAAAATGTTGCTGCTGCTGCTGCTGCTGCTGTTGCTTCTATAAAGTCTGGAAAATGAGAGGCGGCGTCAGTCGTGACGTTAATGTTGTTCGTGATGTGGCGCAGAATGGCGCGTGTTGAAGATAATGATAATGACAACAAGCCTGATGATGATGATGATAATACTGATGATGATGATGATGATGATGAGGATGGCGTTGAGTTTGAGACGTGTGCGTGGACAGTCTGAAGTTTGTTTTCTGGCCCAGCATGAAATATGAGTGGGCCGCTTAATTAAATTTTAGTTCATTTATAAAACAGGTTTCGAGACATAACGAAATATTTGATGTCTGCAGCAGCAGCCGCTAGAGATGGGCGTGAGTTGAATGCGATAGACATCGTATGCTCTCGTGTAGGGGATGGGGGATGCTTTAAAAGATTGTCAAGGTTCAGCTTTTAGAATTTGACATGGGTTTTACTTTTTCTTCTCTCAAGTATTTCCATCAGTGTTGCCAGATGAGCAACAATCGTGATTTCCAAGTTTTTCCATTCTATTAAGAGCATCACAAGACGATTGGTCATGGGCTTAACATTTCCTTTTACTTTACCTTTAGAGTTTACTCTTTTCCTCTACAATATTGGCTTTGCCACCTATTTCGACCGCTTTTTTCTTACAAGCGTTGCCACCTAGGCGAACACCTGCACTCCTTACATATGCATCCACATTATTTCTACAATATATTTGCTCTACAATGTTCTAAATTTCCTGCAGTTAGTCTTACTACTATACTATGTCTTCCTACATTAGCTATCTTCCATCTCGTTGCCATCTACTCCCTCTCTCTGTCTCTCAAGCGTTGCCACCACGGCCCACACTATTAATTTTGTGCGCAGCTCGGGCCTTGAAACTTGTTGCAGGCTCGTAGCATAATCAAGACCCGTTGGTCGCACATGTGCTGTTAAGTGTGTCCTTTGTTGGCCTCAAGTCGTGTCGTGCCGTCAACAAGGATATGCGGGCGCCAGGATGCTCTGCGCCTGATTGCAGCCGATAAAGTTTTGTAATTGTTTCATTTCCGGGATTTAAATTGCAAATATGAGTCGCAACTAAATTATGCCAAATGGGCGAAACACACACACACAGCGTGCGTACCTAGAAGTTGGGCTATGCATCCCTTTTTTGTGTGCGACACAGTAGATTTAACCTAATTAAGAATGTTCAGCAGGACACAATGTTTCGAATACAAATGAAATGCCAGGGCGTGGCCAAGGCGAGGGTGACAGCAGCGGCATCAGCAGCAGCATCCTGACAGTCAGCTAGCGCAAAATGAATGAGCTGCCAAGCAAATCTGCTGTCATGTTTTTGTTGCTGGCAAAGCAAAAGGTTCACAGGACTCGCTCGCTGCGGGGTTACACGAGTTCCCAGTTGTGTTGCCGCTGCTGCTGGCAAGACGAATGTTAATTCTATTTAAACAAGCACACGCACACACAGACACACACACACAGACAGTTAAGTACACTCTAAGAAAAGCAAAGCTATGCAAATTAAGGATATGATTCGCATATTTGCTTATGCTCAGAACTTTGACTTCTTGTGCGAACTGTCTTCAATGAGATGTTTTAATATATATATACATATATATTTATTTATATATACATTTTATATTTTAAATTATAATTTTATAATTTTTATAATTTTTTCTACCGACTCAAGATATTTCATTTATGTAAATTTATAGCAATATTACATTTCTCTGAATATTAACTCAAAACTACTTTTAGGGCTTGGGGTCTAGCGTTAAGATTGAATATTTAAAATATATTTAAAGAGAGCAAAATAATCTTGTTAAATATTAAATTAATTTGAAGATTTTTGTTTACTTTCTGTTATTATGACTAGAATTACCCATTTCTTATTAGATTCAGGAAATTTTCTATTTATTTCAAATGCTTTTATGCTCTGTACAATCGTCTTCGAGCTGTTCTGAGACAAAGAGCTTTAAATGCGAAATTCCTTTATGGCGTTAAGTCTGCTTCTCCGTATTTTCGCTGAGTGTAGAAGCGAAGGCAAGCTGCTGCCTTTTTGGGTTTCAAAGTCACAAAGATTGTCAACGTTTTCATTTTAATTCAAACAAATGTTACTAATGTTTTTCATTGTTGTTGCTCTTGTTGTTGTTGTTGTTGTTGCTGCTGCTGCTTGTTGAATATTTTATCGTTTGACTTGGCGCCTGGGCAACATTTGGCTGCGTAATTTGCACCGAAAATCCTTTTTCATCATTTGCTCCGCGTAGCAGGTACAGTTGTTGCTCATTAAAATTATGGAAAATGGCTGTAGGTGGTGGGAAAATTCATGCAAATGCAATTTATTTGTAATATTGTGATATTGTTGATGCAATTTCCACAGTATTTTCTTTCGCTTCTTGTTTGCGCATTGTTCGAGTTCATTCATTAACCGAAAGACAACAACTGCGTCCACTCTAAATATTATCTTTATTGTTTTTGCTACATATTTAAATGCTTTGTTTTTGTTTTTCTTTTCACAGTTTCCATTTTCTTTTTTTTTCATTGTTGTTGTCGCACCTGTGCAAAAGTTTTACTTTTCCACAATTGTTGTCTCATTTCCATTTTTTCCACCTTTTTTTCTGTTTTTTAGATCATTTTGCATTTTATTTGCCTCACAATATTTGCTTAAACAGCGCCAACAATTTGCACACTATTGTCGCACTGAACGTCGTCCGTTTATTGGGCATGTTTGCCCCACGCGCGTCGCGTCGCCCCCTTCGACACGCTGATAAAAGTATCTTCCATCTGCAGCTGTATGAATTTAAATGGTTTTACGACACCGTCGAGTGCGAATTGTGCTCGTCTTGTGGCCCGATAACCCGCCCGAATATGGCTCGCATTGTCTTGGAACTGTCCCGCTCCTGTTGCGTCCAATGGCAAATAATGGCATTGCCATGGAGAAATGCTTTAAATATTTACAAAAAATTGTTGAAAAATTTTTAAAGATGAGCAAAGAAATTTTTATGAAGGCCTGTAGCGAATGGTATATCACTTTATCTAGTATAACACTTTCTTTATTTTCACTTTCAGTAGAGAATTGTGAAACACTTTCTCAGGTATAACCATGGCTCTCTGTTATGACATTCTCTATGGTATAACACTTTCTTTGGTATAACACTTTCTATAATTTGTAGAAAGTATGCATGTATCTTTCAGTCTGTAAGGAATAGCGAATGGTATAACACTTTTTCTAGTATAACACTTTCTTTATTTTATGGAAGGTATGAGCATTTTTTCTATCAGTAGAGAATTGTAAAACACTTTCTCAGGTATAACCATCGCTCTCTGTTATAACATTCTCTATGGTATAACACTTTCTTTTACATAACACTTTCTGTAGAAGGTATGAAAGTATCTTTCAGTCTGTAAGGAATAGGGAATGGTATAACTTTTTCAGGTAGACCATTCTCTCTGGTAGATTCAAGCTACATATATTCTAGTCAAGCTTTCCCGACTAGAGTAGTCTAAACCAGTTTTCTATAGATATTAGTCAGCCAAATATATTTTTCAAAATTTTCTGCTAATACATTTTCGTAAGCCTTAGAGTGCTCTTTAGGTTTCAAGACTTGCTTTAAATGTTCATTTAAAAAAAATTTCATCTCAATATATTTATAGCTCTCTAAACTCCGTGGGAGCATACTCATTTTATTTTAAGGACATTCTATATTTATTTCTTCTGAAAATTGTATAAAATGATGTGCTGATTGCCTGAGCCCCTTGGCGCTACAATCTCTGCCACATGAGTGCATTGTATATATATATATATATATATATATATATATGTATATATATCTTTAGATATATGTCAGAACAGCACCGAGCCTGCGGCTCAATGAAATCCAATTAGCTTTTTGTGCGCTTATCAACGCGTTTACAGTTGCAAAGGGCATGGCAAGCGGCACGAACAACAAGCTGAATTGCCGAAATGCTAGCTGACATTTGATTGTCTTGCTGCAAAAGCGATTTATTCCTATTGTTTTTACTTTTTTGTTTACTTCTTGCCAACTGTCCAACACGTGATGAACTGGGCTAAAAAGCAAAGAAAAAAAAAAGCGAAGTTCGTGTCGAGTTCGAGAGGCCACTCGAAATGTAAACGTGTCTGTCAGAGCTCGATGGCAAAACGGAAAAAATGAAGCAAAGCTGGAAAGGGAAAAACTTGTGGTATCATGCTCAGTTTACAGACGAGTGTGTTTGCTCTGTGTGTATGTGTGTGTTTTTTGTTATGTTCATTGTTTATTTGCTGGCATATCAGTGTGACCGTATCTGTAACTGCATGCGACTGACTGGGCTGGCTGTGAGTGTGACCAGCCCAGGCAGCTTCCTGCATCCTGTTGCATATCTCTTTCGCTTCGTTTATTTAATTTTGCGCACATTTTTTTTGCACGCACGCACTGTTTTTTCCATGTTCCATGGCTTGTTGTGCTTTGCAATCCGCTTTCCATGTTTGTTGTTGTTGCTGGCTGTGGGAGCAGCTGCGAAAAGCTTCGAACAATTTGATTAACCAGCCGAGCAGCTGGCGCCAGCGAATGCTTGAAAATTATTTGAAAGCAAATTTTAATTAATGCGACCGCTGCGAACAGACAGCAGACAGCAGACAGGAGACAGCGCGAACATTTGGTCAGAGGACCGCGAACACGCTGTAAATCCCTTTATCAAATTAATGAGCTCATTAAAATTCGTTTAGCAATTACAGTTTTAACAATTTCCGCCCGAGTCCAGCCAAAACACGCTGAGCCAGCAGTGCTCAGGTGTTTGGCGGCTTCGGCTGCGGTTAAAGCTGCCAGCAGCACGTGCCACTGCCTTCACCACCAGGCAGCTGGGTGTCGTCTCCATGTAATATTCATAAAAATCATAACAGAAAGAAAAAAAGACGAAAAGCCAGAGAGAGAGAGGGAGAGGGAAATGCAAAGCTTAGCGAAGGGACTCGGTCTTGTTGGATTGCCGGGCTTGTTAATAGCAAAATCGTGTGGCCGGGAAATAAGTGCGCATATAAAAGGAGCCGAAAGAGAAATGCTTTAAAAGTAATAATAATTGCGTTTAGGCTCGTTTGGCCCGCCCTGCTCAATCGTGGGTGAAACAATAAAAAGAAGTGTATAAGTATATATATGTGTGTATATAAGGAAGGGGCCAAAAACCAAATAGCAATCTAATAATTTATGATGGCATCCATTAAAGCAGCCCCTTCCAAGTGGAAACTTCAGCCATTCGAAGGAAAGTATTGAAGGCTCGACGCCGACGCGTACACCTCACATTCGAGCTGTGCGGAGTGCAATAAAAATGTTATTATTTCATTTTATTTATTGCGCTTTTACCGAAATTTATGATGTGCGCACATTTTGTTACGTTTTTAAATGTAATGCCCTCGCCCGCCGCCCATCGCCTGCCTGCCTGCGTTTGCTTTTTAATTTTCATAAAACACAATGAGCGCCAGCCGAACCAAACTGATTAATATGTGTCCAAAAAAATGCGCTTTGTCATACGCTTTTGATGAGGGTATATTGATTTTATCACAAATGGCGAGTGAGAGCGAGCGCGAGCCGAGCGATACATATGACATTTCATTATTTTTTTTTGGTACTGCAAATGCTTTTCGCCTTAGCTGAAATGGGAATTATAATTTCCATACTGAAATCTCTTTAAGCAGAGACAAAATTTGAATTAAAAATCTGTAACCTACATCAATTTACTGAGACAGTTATTTGGATAGTCAGTCTGACAGAGAGTCTGGCAGCTGTAGGCAGTCAATCAATCAAACTCAGAGATTCTTGGACATAAATGTTGGCTTTTGTTTAGTTTTCAGTTGTAATTATAAATCTATGCTTCACTCAGTTACTTGGTGGACCAAGTGAGTCTATCAATCATGTTCAATCATACACTCTGAAGTATAGGATCATATATCGAATAATCAATCATATTCTTTTAGCTTACCACACTAACCTGAATCAGTCGAGTAGCCAGATTTTTCAATCATCTAGTCCTTATATATCCTAGGCCACAGTCAAGCTAACTTTGAGTTGGTCGCACAGCCAGTTCAGGGCAGTCAATCACAATTGATCATGGTCTACATAGCTCTTATGCTCTACATAACTCAATGAGTCCGATATTCTGTCAATCTGTAAGTCCCTCAAACAGTCAATCAGCAGAGACTATTTGCATTATTTATCTTATATTTTTTCTCCAAATTTTAAGTCTCTCAATCAGTCAGTCATTCTAGATTATTTCTAGCTCATTTGACAGTCTCTCAATCAGTCAAGCAGCTAAGATTATTTGTATTATTTATCTTATCTTATTTGTCTATATGTTAGTTTTTTAATTAATTAATTTGTAAATGAAATTTATTTTGATATTTATGCATATATTTTGTTCATCAATCATTTTCCCTCAAGCCTTCAATTAGCTTCGGCTTGAGGCTTTCTTTAAGGAATCATTTCATTGTGCTTAAAGTGAAATATGCCAAGTTATTGCTGCAGATCGGCTGCCTTTAACTGCTGGCATGGCACTGAGTCGCAGGTTGTTTTTGAATACACACAATCACGAATACAACACAATCAAGCACACACACACACGCACACACACACGCACAAACCCAGGCAGCTGAGGCTGTGTAGAAGCCATAACTGACAAATTTATATTTTATTTGACATCCGGCTTAATGTCGAAATATTTCGCTTTACACTTTATAAGGAGCAGCTTCATTGTGTGTATTGGTGTGTGTGTGAGTAAGGATATGCTTCTTCATTGTGCTGCTCGCCTTTTGGCTTGAATGCTATTGATTTCTTTTGCCATTGTCCTTTGGCTGCCTTTGGATTCCTTTTTCTGGTCTTTAACTGCGTGCGCGCGCGCTTGTTCGGCTTTCCTTTTGTATTATTTTGCCATTTATTGTACATTATGCAGGCGACTAATATTGACATTATCTGCCGCTTCCTTTCTTCAGACAAGGCGTAAATCCTTTTTAACGTTCACTCGCCGAATCGTTAAATCTGGCCCAAATGTCGTTGCGTGTCTTCATATTCAAATTGCTGGAGGCAAAAGCGCAGCGGATACACATATTTTTTTTTAAGTTCATATAGTCGACTGGGGATACCCTGTATTATTTTAGCACAGGTCAATGGGCGCGCCTCATCATTTGGCTAGCTGCAATTTACGTTATTTACGTCCCTGGCCCTGACATATGGCCTGGCGTTTTGTATGCTCATTTTTCTAGCCAAGCCCCCGGACTATTTGACCTGGCCCATACATCAGTCGCCAGCTGGACGAGCTCTCTTAGCATATGCGTCGCTCTCACTCTGTGTGAGCGTATGTGTGTGTGTGTGTGTCTACGCAGATTACAGTCAGGACATGGCGTTGATGTCAAAAATACTGCGTTATTTGTTTAGCTGCCCGCCGGCTCAGACTGGACCCAACAGCACTGCGAGAAAAGAGTACAGCGTGTTGGGGTTCAATCAAGCAACAGACTCGGTTCGAGCAAAAAAAAATGTTTGAAAATTCATTTTGAATATGTACACTTAGCATAGAAGCTTTTCAAGTATTTTCTAAAATTATTTAAAAAAATATTTAATTAATTAAAATTAAATAAATTAAAAATAAATGAAATTAAATAATTTTATTTTAGAAAATAACTTAACAAATGTTAAGCAAATTTTCATTCATATTGATTTTTTTAAGTTTTCTTCAATGTTATAATTTTAAAAAATTTTGAATAAAAATTTATAGCTTAAAAAAATATAGTAAAATAAAAAAGAATATTCTTTTAAAATTATAGATACATGTGTATTATAAGTTTTCACTTTTATTCAATTTTATTCATGAAAAATAATAATTTTTTTATATAATAAATTTCAAATATTTATTTTAATTTTGTTTAGTATTTATTTTTTAATATTCAGTTAATCATCAGTTAATTTCCATTCAAATTATTTCAAAATGAACACACTCCTTATTTTCTCTGAGTGTAGCATTTGGCTTTTGGGTTGTTGTTAACTGGATTCTGTATGCTGTTTGTTGGGACTCATCCTGTTTGGATGACTATGCATTTCATTTGATATGACGGCGCACGCAAACACACACACACACAGACGCACTCACACTCGCTTACAATGATGTATGAGAGTGGCCCGAAAGGTGACTTTCATTTTATTTGCCGCTGCAGTTTGCCATGTGTCAGACTTATCTATGCAGAAAATTGAATGGCGTATATAGAGGTGCGATATGCTGTAGATTTGTGCTTGCCATTGTCAGCGTACGCAATAATAATGCGTTGTCACGCGCCTGACCAGCCCCCCTTCCACCCTAGCCTCCCCGGATACCCACACTTGGGCTACGCCCCTGTTTCGTGGCTCACAAATTGATTGTATAGATTTGATATTAAGGATTAGAAATCAGCACAGCTGCGCATCTTTATTGATGTGTGGGCGTGTATCAAGAGGCGTGACAGGATGTGTGTGTTTGCCCGTGTGTGTGTGAGCTATGCCTCCTAGTTTGCCTGGCTTAAGACAGAAATCGTCTTCGCCTTTGAATTGCATTTGCCGCACAATTTTCTTGGCTTTAAAGGCTCCGCACTTAGGCTCTATCATTCAATTGAATTGGTATATAAAGTATATATATATGGACTATCTAGACATAGTATATATAGGTACTATATTTGTATAGTAAATATTTTCTTGGGTTTATTTCTGTTTTATGTCGTGTCTCTTGAACCCTTTACGAGCAAGCGGGGCGCACGACAAGCGTTGCAAAAAGGCAATTTTCGTAGTTGCATCTTCCATATTAGACAACTTACACACACACACACACACATAGTCAACCGCTTCGATGTTGAACAAAATTGAATTTTTAAAAATTGTCCTAGCTCAGGAGGCAGCCGGAAATATGAAAGCTCCAGCAGTGGAGCGCCCAACCTCTTTGCAATACGGCAATACGCTCCACTACGTTCTGCTGCAATATAAACACATTCACTTACACACATATATACATATATACATACATACACACACACTTTTGCAGTTTCTTTGGCTAGAGCACATCATCAACAACATCTTCGTTTCGCCACTGTACAAAATCGATGCACATTGCGAGTGTCCTTGCCTCGCATACCCTGCAGAGCGTCGTAACTCAGGCATCTTAAACTGCTTGAAAGTGCCGATTGCTTACAGCTCGTTTGTAATTAAAGTTAAAAGTTGAAGTCTGTAACATTTTGCATTTAATTAAGAGCGAAACTTTCAACTTTGTGCGAAATATCTTGCCACTAACTAAAGGATTTTCGCTTAAGAATTTGTTAGCTAGTCGAGAAGCCAAAATTGTTGAAGTATTACTTATTTTATATGAGAGAATTATAATTTGAGTAATATAAAATATATAGTATATATAGTATTTTTATATGTATATATGTTTTTATTGTAAGCTCTAATATGGAGATTTGTTTATATTTGGCATAAGTCAAGAACTATAAAATATTTTGATTTGCTATTTGGTATAGGCCATTAGACATAGTAGAGCCGCATATTACAAGTTTCATTTTTTAGATTATTTCATTTTTTAGTTCTTGCTCCTTTGGCTTACAGGATATCTACTAAAGCATTGCCACTTTAGAACTGGCTTTTCCTCAGCTTGTTTTTCTGTCTTTTGTTGGGTTTAGCTGCACTTCATTGCATTTGCAGTAAGCACAGTGGCTGACATATGTATACAGACTATATGTATGTGTATATGTGAGTGTGTGTGTGTGTGTGGATTTTGTTTAATTCGTTGTCAGAAATACGCGGCTATTCTCTGGCTGTCTCTGTCTGTCCAACTCACTCTCTCGCCCCCCCCCCCCCCCCCCCCCCTCTCTCTCTCTCTCTCTCTCTGTCTGTCGCCCGCTGTGGCTGTTGCATTAGACTTCGCTTCTAATATCTGTTGCAATTTGTTAACCGAGTATATTTTGCAATATTTTTTTTTCTTCTTCCTTTTTAAATATATTGTTTTCGAAGAGGCGAACTACAATCTTTTGTTTCAATTTATTTTCATGTTTTACGCTGTTTTGTTGCATATTTCATTTTGCGCCTTTTAGTTATTGCCATTGTTGCAACTATTGTTGTTGCTGTTGCTGTTACAATTGTTTTTGGCACTCTGTAAAATATGCAACATATTTTGCATGCTGATTTTGTTTGCTTTTTGCGTGGAAAAGCGGCAACAAAAGCGCTAATAAAAAATAAATTGCACATGCGGGCGAGCATAACACAAACACACACATAGATACACTCTCGTAGGGCACACACACACACAGCCATCATGGACAACAAAGCAGCTAGAAAAGAGAAATAAATAAAAAATGCAATAACAGTTGCTGACACTGTTTTAAGCATGCGGCATTTAAGAGTGTTTTTTGCCAGATATCCAAAATGTATCTATATATGCCACTTTTACTCGAAAACAATCTCTATCTCAACATATAGCCATTATAATCTGCCATATATCTAAATGGCTATAAGCCATAAATCTGCTTTAAAATGATTCAGCTTTAAGAGTGAGAGATTCGCCCGCAAGTTTCTGGTTTAAAGCCAATACGCTTCTTACTCATCGGATCAATAAGTATGAAAATTCTGTTGTTTTTCTATTTCATAAATTTCCAACTTGTGCAAGCGAGGATGACTAAGGTAAAGCAGCTTGAGCGAAAAATGACTGTAAAACAGTTTTTCTGCTTCATTTGATTCTCACGAATTCCTCTGAGTTTGGCCAAGGAATTCAACAAAGAGCGAAATGCATGAGATTCTCTGTCATGTTCAGCAAATATGTGGAGTTCACATCTATTTATAATCAAATACAATATGTGCTAGTCAGTGTTTAAAGTAGTCTAGAGAGCAATGAAAGCTAGCTGGCTAAGCTGTCAGGCAGACTTGCGAGCTTAATATAGTTAAATATTTTAATTAAAGACTTTCGCTCAACTAAACTTAGGAGCATTTAAGCTTTAGCTAAGGTTTTCTTTGGCAGCATTAACTCAATTATGCAATAGGTTCCGTTTCATTAAATCTGCTTTGCCGCACATGCAACGGACACCGCAACACACACATACACACACATGCTCACATATGGCCCCAGGCCAAGGCACTTAATCGCTTAAAGTTGTTCAACAAAAGCAGCAGGCAGAGCTCAACTCGAGCCTGGCAGCCGTCGGGCAACAACAACGACTTGTTAAGTGCTAGTCGGCCTCTAAGTGCACACACACACACATACACATGCATATATAAATATATATATGTGTGTGTGTATATATGTGCAAATGCAAATGGGCGTAAAATTTTAATTGAGCTTGTGCCCTCAAAAGTAGGCAATGCTTTTTTTTTGCTGTTGCTTTGCACTTTGCTGCTGCTGCTGCAACAACCTTGAAATTGCCGTTGCCGCAAACTCAAAAGCAAACGAGCAGCAAAAGCAGCAGCAGCTGAAAAAGTGCAAATCAACCACACACACACACACATATATAGAGTGTGACTGTTATTGTCACCCTTTATTGTTGTTGTTATTGCTGCTGGTGCTGGTGCTGCTATTACTTCAGCTAGTGCGCATCACTTATTTATATTCAATTTGTTGTTTCCGATTAGACCACTCACATCTGGCATTCATAAACTCTTGTGCTTTGCCCGGCGAAAATGGAAATGAATCAATGATTCAATGAATGAATGAATGAATGAATAGCCGAGTGTAAGCTCGCTGTTGTCGCCAGGCAATTAATAGCCGCAGCGCAGCAACAAATATTTACCTTGGCCATAAAAAATGAAGGTAGCATCGACAAAGTTGTTCAGTTTCAGCATGAAGAGCTGTCGCCATTTACAATATTTTGCATAAATGTAAGTGAGTGTGAGTGTGTGTGCGTCTGTGTGGGTGTGAGTGTCCTTTGTCCTTGTTGCTGCCAAAGCCTTGTCAGCTTCACGCGTGAGCAGCTACTTGTGTGTTGGCAAGATATTGCCACAGCAACTACCTCGCTCCCTCACTTACTCTCTCCCTCTCTCTCTCTCTCTCTCTCTCACACTCTCGCTCTTTTGCATAATCGCTGCGAAATTGCATTTTGCGGTTAAAGCGTCGCTTGATAAGCAATCATAGCAGCATATATTTATAATATATTATATATATTTTAAATATGTATATATGTATGTTATACATGCATTATATGCAAGTGACTTGTTGTGCTGTTAAAACACAAAAGCTTCCTCTCATCACGGCTTATGTACTTTAAAAGATACATTTTTTAACCAGCTTTTCCAACGATTATGCTTAAAGCAGCTCATTTGACTGGTAGAGCAGAGCAGCTGGAATAAGACAAGTTTTAAAACGTTCCTATAAATAATTCTCAAGACGGAGTAAATTAAACTCAGCTCTGACAACTGTATCTAGCGCGAAGATGCTGAATTTAAGCCAAGTTTTTTTTAATTTGATAACATATAAACATAATTCTAGAAAATTAAATTGAATTAAAATACATTACAAATAATTCAAAATAATTAATTTTTTTTTTTTAAAGTTCTGTCAAATGAACTAAAATGAAATTGAATTAAATTATAATATATGTCAGAGATTTAGAAAGATGATCGATAAGCTTTAGAAATAGTTTATATTAATAGCATTGCCTTAAGAGTAATCTATGTGATTCTATGTGAATAACCGTGGAAAAGAGACAAAGATAGAGTGTTTCTTAAAGATAACATATGCTAAAGGCGAGGTCCGAGCGAGAGGGCGAGATGGACTGAGTGTGGCGTAAGCTCTATATGTGTATTGGAGACAGGGGGTCACTTTTGGATTGAGATTCAGTGAAGACAGAAGTTAATATGGATAAGGAAAACATTACTCTTTCTCCTACATATATAATATATTAAAAATGTAAAAATTACTTATCATAAATAATAATATAATAGAATTAAATTAATTTATTTACTGCTAAATTTAACTCACATTATAGAGAACCTTTTGCCCACAAAGCAGCATTATTTTTAGATACATTTGCCTCAAGCGCAATTCAAAATGGGAAATCTTTGGGAGAGAAATGAATTTGCAAGAAAATTTACTTTTCATTGTATCTGATCAACTGTCGCAGCTGGTTCGCCTTGCTCAACTTTTTGCTTACGCTCGACCCAAAGCAAAAGTCTTATAAATTATTTACAGCTTATAAGACAATCCAATCTTATACATATATACACATACAAATGAAAGCTAAAAATATTTTCGCAAACAAAAATTGCTTAAAGAAATAAAGCAAGAATAAATATAAATATATTTACATATGGAAAATATATTTAAACATATTTCAGAGACTAATTTCTTGGCATGTTTTTTTATTCATCTATTTTAGTGCAATAAAATCTTGCACCAAAAATGCGCCTAATCACAGCTTAGTTGGGTGGGCAGCTAGATTTGAAACCCAAGGCGATCGACTTGGCTTGATTGCACTTACCTTGGCCATATATCCTTGAGCCTGGTGCTTATTTGCTAGGGTCTGGTGCTAGTTGCAGTTACCGTTACGCTGCTGCAGCCGCTGCTCCTGCTGCTGCTATCTTAAGACCTGTCTCGGCATTGCATTCAATTTGGTTCTGGTATTAAGTTTTCAAGCTGCAGCTTGAAACTTGATAAATAAATTACTTGCCAGCCTGACAGACAGATGGGCAGACGGCAGTGGTGGCGGCGCGGAGGCTTCACTCCATAGCTGGCGGGCAGTCGAAACGTAGGACGGCCGAACAGATGGACAGACAGAGGCAGCACCAGCACCAGCAGCAATAGCAGCCTTCGCACTTGCACTTTACACTATTCTTAGAATTATTGCAGTCAATTGAAGCTGGACGAGCTGTGCAAGGCAAGTGAATGGAAGTAGTAGAAAGAGTAGTGGAAGGGAGTGGACTAGGTTAGCTGCTGGATAAAAATTGCTATTTGTAGTTCGGATACACTCGAAGAATCGGGATGGTACAACTTGTGTACACAGAATGAGTTAAGTCTGAGAGAATATATCTAGAGATTTGGTTTGTTGATGAGGCTTTACTATACTCCAGTTTCACTTCAGGTTATGACAGTATTAGAGAAAGAATCAGTTAGCTATAATATCTATATCTTACTTTCATAGTCCAATCTGCAGTTAGCGCATCAAGTCTTCGTCTATTGCAAGTCAGCTATTTTTACATTCCATTTTCTCTCATTGCAATTTGCCACAGAGCCTTAGGAAATATTTGTTTTTCTTAGCAAATGGCGTAAATATCGAGTCGAGTCCAAGTCCGAAAGTCGTTTGTGCAAATGGAAGCTTGGTTGAGTCAGGCATCGGATTCAGCATCCATTTGATGCTTGGATCTTGGACTGTGTGTGTGTGTGTGTGGGCTGTGAATTGAGCCGCTTTCGGAGAGTTTAAGCACAGGTCGCTGGCATTAGCATGGCGCCGCGTTCAACCGATAGCCTGACTTTGACTAATGCCCCGACCTCGGCCCAGGCGCGGACCCTTGTTCGTGCAACAGTTTTATTGATTTTGTGCTTGAAATTGATTTGGTGCCATAATTCAAGGCGGACGCGTCTTGGGCCAAAATGTGCGAACTGACTTTCAATCAATTTAACGCATAATTCCTGATGGATTTAATCGTAATTGATGATTGATTACGGCAACACAACTTTTGCGCGCGGCTCTCGTGAGAATCACGAAACAACTTAGTGATTGTGTGTGTGTGTGTGTGTGTGTGCGTGAGTGTATATGTATGTGTTTGTGTGTCTGTGTGTGTGTATCTTCCCCCTTGCAACAATTTGTGGCTCACACACTTTTGGTCGGCATTTAGCCGTAATATTGTGTAATTTATATTCGCTTAGGTTAATCGAACTTAACTCTGGCCAACGCCGTTACCACCTGGCTGTTGCCTCGCACCCTCTTCTTCCACCTCTTTTTCATTATAGCCGCGACATAAATCAATGTCGGATTCGCGGTAGCCGAGCGGCTCTGTCGAATTTATATCTATCTGCATTCATTGCTCAGATTGTGGACAGCGGTTGACATCAAAGCTGCACTCGATTTTAATTAAATGTATGACATGCCTCAGCCCTCAGCCCTCAGCCGCCAGTCCGCAGTCCCCCGCAGAGAGCTTTGCTTGTGGCCGCTTTTCAATTGCTATGCAATTCCTTAATGCTTCCTCCTTTTTTGTCATTTTGTTGTCGCTTAGACTCGTCGTGCCCGCCATGTAAATAAAATGCAAAGCTCTGCCATTTGCGCTGAATGCAAAAAGCATTTTATGTAACTTACCTAGTAATTTCGGCCTTTGAAGCGAGCGTTTTTCTTTTTTGTACAAAGTGAAGTCCATTAGGTTTTCGGTGCGAGTTGTCAGGCATATGCATATTTGAATATTGATCGAATTATTTATTTATTATTTTTTAAAGTCCACAAAATGTTTTTTTGAATAAAACATGGTCGAGTGCTGCTAGTTCCGAGGTATAAGAACTGATTCAAAATACAATTCAAATGCATTCACAACTATGAATTGAACTTTATTATTTTTGAAACAAAAGTTGCTTAAATTGCTGATAAAAAAAACTTAAGAATATATAAAAAAAATATAAAATATGAAATAATTTCTACTTGTGTATAAAGTTGGTAATGTATAATATATTAAAAAAAAATTGAATTTGAATATATTATAAATTATTTATTTTTTTAAATATATGAAATAATATTTTTAGGGAGAATTTATTTTTTTATAAATATTATTTCATAACAAATTTATTGTTTTAATCAACGTTCAGTCGAACAATTCTGAATATTATTCATAAACAAAAGTTTTTTTCTTGAGCGTATTCAGCTGTCGTCTTGCCCGCCTCAATATTTCCCGTTGGTTTTTCTGTTTGTTTGTTTACTCCTCTTTTTTTTTGCAGCTTCTTTTATAATTTTAAGCTTTTTGCGGAACAGTTTTTATGCGCATTTTTGTGCTGAAATCAATGTGAGCTGCGCTGAGTCGCTAGCCTTAGCTACCTCAGAAACAAGCCCCAACCCGTGCCATTTGCGCCCCTTGCTCTTGCGCTTCTGTCCGTCCAGCTGCTGTCTGTGATTTCGCAAAGTGCGGTGATGTCCTGTTCGTTTCGTTTGGTGCAAGAACATTTTATTTAAACACATGTTTGTAAATACATCCTTTATATATATATATATATATATATATATATATATATATATATATATATGTATATATAAGTATATGTATATATATTTACATATGTATGTGTTTGGCTGGTGTCAGGTAAACCGAAACGCTTTAAATCTCCTCGTCCAAGCTGCCTGCCCTAGTCTCTTTGGCTTGCTATTTGCCTGTGCCAGCCTGCGCAGATAGCTTACATTTGGCATAAAAAGGACTCGCAACGTATATATATATATATTTATAAAAAATAAAAAAATAAAAGCCAACAACAACAGCAACAACAAGAACAGCAAACAGCATGTTAAAAACAGTTTTATGCACTGCCAGTACAGAACTGAAATAAAATAAATGTGCTCGCTGTCCGTTAGTCTGTCCAACTGGTTGGTCGCTTGGTTTGTTTGGCTGAATGGCCCACGCCTCAATGCCTGGCCATGTCGTTGCTAGTCTGCCCAAAAATTGACAGAGAGAAGGAGAGTGTGTGAGAGAGAGGGAGAGAGAGACAGAATCTCCTTTAAAAAGTGATTTTAACACGCGCGTACACATCAAAATAAACGGACAGAAAACCGTCGACACTTCCACAAGAGAAACAGAGAAGAGAAACAGAGAAGAGAGAGAGAGAGAGAGAGACAGAGAGAGAGAGAGAGAGAGAGAGGGGGAGAGAGTGAGTGAGCTACAGCTCCTGACTCGCAGCGTAGATCGTAAAGTACGCACAAAGCAAAGCAGAGCAAAACAATTTTTATGCCTCGATAGAAAAGCGTTTGGCTGTCAGCTTTTACCTTTCAGTTCGATATATGTGTGTAGAGCTATTCAATTTAGGAATACATTGCAAGAAATTCAAGTGCAGATATTTAACTTAAAATTAATGCATATACATAAAATAATAAATATATAATATATACTAAATTTAGCTTATTTCATTTCAGCCTAAAATTGATAAATTTGTCTCTCCACGGCAATTGAAGTTAGAGATATTCAATACAAATTTTGAAAAAAAAAGTATGTATTTTTTGTAATAATAAGAATTGTTATATTATTTATAATCTGGCATTGTTAAACACTAAAAAATTTCGATTCGAATTTTTGTTAAACAAGTTGTAGTTTGATTGCACAGTCGCATTGTGAGGAATTAAAGATTAATCAACTATAGTTAATATTAATTAAATAATTAAAAGGTTTAAGGTGCTCCCAGCGTTTTGGCAGAGCCTTGTTGTTTAAGTCTTCTTAGGTGTCTGGGAGGGACTAGACCCCTTGCAAGTAGGCTTCGGTGTCGTTGCAACCTATCCGAGTATCGGCTTGTATGTCTGCCAATCTGCTCTTCAACAGTAGGCAGCTTGAGTATAATTTTTGTATTATAATTATTTATTGGTTGTTATTCTCTTTCTTTTTCTATTTTATTAGTTATTTATTTTACATATGTTTTTTAATTATTTTATTTATTTGTTATTTTTTATTTATTTTATTGAATTGATATTTATATGTATCTAATATTATTTATTTTATTTATTTTTTTATTTTATTTTCATATGTACATAAGTATCCCACTATCTACAGATTTATTACAACAGACCTATAACATAGTCCACGCAATCCACATATGCACCTAGTCCCTAATTCAAGCGAGCTTAGCTTAGATTTAGTTATGATGACTTATATATGAGAACCCATTCGGTTCAACCGTATCAGCCTTTGCTTTCAGTGTAACGGGGCTATGGTTTTGCTGGTTTTACAATTTCCAGCTCTGGCAAAACGTTTGAGTTAATGAATTGAAGCTGTTTGTCCTGGCTTAGCCATACCCTTTAGCACAGTTTTTTGCCCCACTCGAGTTTATCTTTATGTTAGCTAACTGCCAGCAATTGAAGTTGATTGAATTTTTTTTATTGATTAATTGATTGATGGAGTTCAAGTGTGCATAGCTGTTCTCTCTGAGAGAGGGCTCCCTGTGTGTGTGGGTGTTTCGGCCATTGCTGCAGGCCAAAATGTTAAAAACTAATCAAAATGCAGCGCAACTTAATTGAAAGAGGCAGCAGAGGCAAATATTGCTGTGGTTAGGCCTACGAAAATACTAAAAAGAAAAAAAAAAGAACGAAACGAAACGCGTTGCCGATGCGCGCTACCTGTATTTGGCCTACCTGTGGGAATTTTAGCAATTACGCTAAAAGCAATTGAGAAAATAAAATAAAGTCGAGCAAACAGGCCACCAACCACAAAAAAAAGAAGCAAGCACTGAGTCAGACTGTCTTCGCTTTAACACAAAGAGCTGCAGGGATAGTCAGCCACGCACACACACAGACACACACTCATACAGACATACACACGGATACTTAACCAAACAAAGGGTATTTTTTCCGCGTAAGTCCCCAAAGAAATATATATGCATTTAGTACAAGCCGTAAGAGCTTTGAGGTTAGTCATGAAATGCCATTTTGTGGCTTTCACTTTGTTACAATTTGGTGGATTATATTGCAAATAATATGCGAGGCTCTTTACAGGGTATTATGAGGCGCTAAATTGAATGAAATCTTAAAGCCTTTGCTTAACATTTGCTTATTAAGTTGATGCTAACAAGCACAGCAACAAATTACAGGGTATACTAAAAATAGTTTGTTTTGGAATGACTTTATCTCTTCTTCACTTTGTTTAAGTTACCCTAGATGTCAGTGCTTGTTCTTGCAGTAGAAGCTAGACAAGTTCGTCGACATTGGGTATCTCTTAGTCGTTCACTTTGCCTAGAGAGAATACATAATACATTTTATACTTCAGCATCAAACATGCCTCTACTTACAGGGTATGTGAATGTCATGTAGTCTGTCATAGAATGCTTCAAATTACCTAAAGGGTGCCTAGAGAGAATACATAATACATTATATACTTCAGCATCAAACATGCCTCTACTTACAGGGTATATGAATGTCATGTAGTCTGTCATATAATGCTTCAAATTACCTAAAGGGTGTCTCTCAGTCGTTAATGAATATTTATATATATTTCTTTTATATTTTAAACAATTTTTTGATCATTTATATTTTATTAATAGGGTATCTCATGGTAGTCTATATCATGTTATGTCTCCATTTTTTCCACATTTTTTTCGGGCCTGGCTGAGTGTTCTACAGTCAACTTAAACTTAGATTACACGAGCGCCGACGCTAAGCTCTGGCAAAATGTGTGCCAGAGTCGCGCAAAGGTGCCAGCCACAGCCTCCAGCCACGCCCCCAACCGCCAACCGCACAACATTCGAAAGGCGTTGGTCGGGCGGTGGGCGGTGGGTGGTGGGTGGCGGTTGGCTGTGGTCTCTCTTTGCTATTAGTATTTAAAATGGGATTTACCTGGGCTCTTCACGCCTCGCACTCTCAGCACTTAGCACACTTTTAATTTGATTTAATGTGTCTACGCGCCGCGGATCACCATCTACTATTTGCCGTCTCGCATCTCCTTTTTCACATGTGTCGCCGTGTCTGCCCGGATTGTTGCGTAAATGTAACAAACGTGTTCTCTTTTTACACATTTTTGTTTCCATTTGCGTGAATTAAATTCTGCTGCGCTCAAAAGTAGGCAACACTTTTCCCCAGCGACAACTTGTGGCTGGAACTGCAAAGTCGGTTTGTTCCTGCTTTTATTTTTAAGTGTATTCCTGCTTGCTTGGCCAAAAATGTTAAATAATTCCGTGTCAACTACTCTGTGAAAATGGCTAAAGAGCGGGTATGTCGATAAGGGGAGGAAATTTTGGAGAAGGATCTGAGAATCAGTAAATTATGCAAAGCATTTATGAATAAGTTTGTGTCTCTAATTCAATTTAGTTCATTAAAAAAAATAAAAATTCGTATATATAGGATATATGGTCGTCAGTCATATTCTTGTATATCAATAGTCGAAATATTTATAATAATAATTATAAGCTGTTTGCAGGGTATCCATAAGTCTAACTTAAATGTGGTTATCAATTAACTAAATGAATACTAAAATGATTTAAATTATATGAATACTAAAAAATAATGTGGAGAGAATAAGTTTTTCATAGGATTACGTACAGGGTATCTGTTAGTCTCGCATTTTCATGGGGCACATGCAAACTTATTAGCTGTTGCTGCTGCCTTGGCCTGTGTTTAATGCTAATTTTATTGTGGCTCTATTTTGGGTCTTTGCCTGCGTCTCAGCTCAGGCTCGCTTCGCCTCATCTCACCTCGGCTGGGCCAGATCAAAGCTAAGGCAAAATTTGAGCCGGCGGCATCTGCTTTGAACTTGCGCCTTCTTGTCTGGGTCTTGTCTTTGCTCTTGGCTTAACCGCAATTAAAACAGATTTCTTGTTGATGTTGATGTTGTCTTTCGTAAATTTGTGTAAATCAATTGTATGCGTAGTTTAAGCAATTAATTTATCCGCATTTAAATTGGATTCCCGCCTGCGACTTTCAGCAGGTGAATAAGTCGCCAGAAATTGACTAAGTCTGTCAATCAGAAAGCCATTTTAAAGCCAAGGCAAAAAAACTCTTAGGATAACATGCTGCGCTCTCGCCCAAGGCAAAGACAAATTAAACAGATGTTAAAGCCAATGGCCTTAAAGATGTCTCTCTGTTATATAAACGTTCTCTGATCTATATTTATGCATTAAATCTTGTATAAAGATAAGTTGCTCTGCGACTTGTACTAAAAATAGCTCTGCTTAAGTAGGCGTTTGCTTAGGTTTTAGGCGGTGCCTTAGTCTATTTATGGAAAATAAGTCAACATTTTAAACTCAAGTGTAACTAGCTGCATGATACTCGTTCGAAGAGCTATGTCAGACTATTTGACTATTATTATTTGACATCTTCTTTTATCTATTATCTATCTACACTCATTTTCAAATATCTCTAAGCTAACAAATACACCCTTCTCGCCTTGTGAGCGTGTATAAATACTTTCCAAATATGCATTCAGCTTTGATTTATATTATTCGCTTGACCTTTATTTCCCATTTATATACATATATATATATTTATCCTGTTATACATATTTAAAAAGGTAATTTAACGCGCTCTACAGTCATATTTGAGGACATCGATTATAATATATAAAATTTATGAGCCAGTCGGACGTTCATAACACGCTGGCAGCTCACTTCATTTTGGTAACTCGGGGAATTCGAGCTGAGCCGTGTGTGTGTGCATGTGTTGGCCTGTTAAATAATATAGATTGAATTAATAATGAAATGTCAGCATATTATTATTAGACACTGATAGTAGCTATTACGAGAGCAATTATTGTGATGGTCATGCCACTTTGTAGTAACTGACACTGGGAGTTAGGAGTATAAGGGCTTGGGCAAAAGGTATGAAGGAGGCGGAAAGGGCACTGCTTAGGACGATGATGTCGGAATGTTTGTCGTTCTGTATGTATTGATATCATTGAACACTTGAACTAGTAGGTATTTCCAAGTCGAGCACTCCCGTCGAGAATACTCTCTTTTTCACTAAGCTCTAAAGCTATAACTCTTTAGTCTGACAAATTTCATTTCTAGACCTTGCATACTTTCAATAATAATCGTATATCAAAATAATATTGTTTTTGATGAATTCCAGTTTCGGAACTGGTTCAGTTGCTCATTAGCTAGGGAGCACATGTTGTCGCTAGGCCAATAAGTAGGCAATTGTTCTACACACTCGTAAATGCTTTGCAGCATGATTAATATGCTTGCGCAGCAACTACTTCTACTATATTACTGTGAGTGTGTGTGTGTGCACCCTATGCAGACATTGCGAGTCTGTCTGCTAGTTAATTTATAGACTTATCAACACTTAATCACCGGAAAAATGGCCGGGCGCCTGTGTGTAAAATTGCAGGGAGAGTATTACGAGCCATATACCAAAGGCCAGTGCCACGCATGTTGATTACAGTGACAGAGACAGAGAAGGAGAGAGCGAGAGAGCGAGAGAGAGAGAGCGATGTGTTTGCCAGAGGCTTAATAGTTGTTAGTTAGTTGTGCGTGCGGCTTTGCAACTTCTTTTGCTGGCTGCTTGTGTCTTTTCTCTCTGCGGCGCTGCGACGTAACATATTTGCCGTAATTTATACTTTATAGCCTACCAAGATATGAAAAGTCACACAGTAAATATACACACGCACACACGCACACCCACACACACACACACATACTCGCTCACTCGCATTATAGCTGAGGCAATATTTTTTCCAGCGAACGTTCAACATGTTGACTTTTATGCCATTTGCTGCGGTTACGAAGCTAACTGTGGTCAGACATGTTGTTGCTGTTGTTGTTGCTGTTGATATTTATGCGTGCGTATAAATAACATGGCTTCTGCATGCGGGTTTATATTATTAGATTTACGTTGATGCTGCCCTATAAACAGGCCGCCACATGTCGAAATATTTAAATAACCAGCCACAAAGAGTTGACTGCATAATTGAAGTCGACGCTCGGACGCATCGTCGGCGACCGACGACCTTCAATCATGATTGCCATCAAGCGGCAAAGCAAAAAATCGAGAAGAGAAACAACAAAAATGTTCAGAGCACGCGTCCGCCATAAAGTGGGCAACAGTGGCCCAAGTCCTAACAATTGGCCGGGACAATTGCTGGCGATTTGCTAGCCGCATCAATTTCGTTTTGCCTTTGCCCTCTATCTGGCCATCTCTGTGCATGCATATGTATATAGACACATATATTTAGACGCCACAGTCCATGGCTGCCAATTGCACGCGCGCTCAATCTGTGGCAGATGTACGAGCATCAGAATTGTATTTGATGATTCCAAACACACACGCACACATCAAGACTTTCGCTGTGCCTATCTGTTTGCCTTTCTTTCTTTGCCTAATGATTGCAACAACGTGACGCATGAGCATTTGTATACCCTGCATATATTTTGGTGCAATCGGAAGGTTGTGGCTGAGCTCATACGAGAGATGGGCTGATATGTATCATAGTAAGTAGATTTCCCAGTTAGTCAATTGTTCAATCAGTCAGTTTGCCTGTAGCTTAAGAGCTTTTTAATCAATCGACCACACAAGCTGTGGGAATCAACCAGTCAATCATTCAATCACTAAGTCATTTGGTGTAGCTGTGAAATAGTCCGTCAATCAGTCAGTCATAGGATCAATCAGCCAATCCATGATTTAATCAGTCAGTCAGTCAGTCAATCAATCAGTATACGAATCAGCAAGTTAGTCCGTAAGTCAATCACTCAATCAATTAGTCAGTCAATCAGTCAGTCACTCAGTCAATCAATCAGTCAATCATTCAATCACTGGGTCATTTGGTGTAGCTGTGAAATAGTCCGTCAATCAGTCAGTCATAGAATCAATCAGCCAATCCTTGAGTTAATCAATCAGTTACTCAGTCAATCAATCAATATTCGAATCAGCAAGTTAGTGAATCTATCAATCAATTAGTCAGTAAGTTAGTCAATCAGTCAGTCATCACATCGCTCAGTCAAAAATTCAGTTAAGCAGTCAGTCGATCAAGCAATCTTTCAATATCCAGTCAATCGTTCAGTCAATCACTCTGTCAATCAGTCTCGCTCATAACTAGCACCTAATGTTAGCTTACAAGCTTTTCTTCCAGTCAATCCATCTGTAAACTTATCAATCATACACTCAATCAATTCGACTCCTACATATGCCCTTGTTCTTCAATCAGCTCGACCAAAGCTTAAATGCAGTCACTCCAGTCAATCCAGACACTCAATAATGAGTATAAATATATAAACACATCAGTATTTTTTTACAGGGTATACCAAAGTCGAGACAACTCTTCAATTTAGCAAGCTGATTGTTCTTCTCTGCTCTTTTTTCTTTACTTTTTTTTCTCCTCTGGATAGACCTAAAATTGTTTTTGGGTATTGCATTTGTGCTGATCTTTATTGTTGGCCGTTTGGCAAACATGTGCGTTGCTCATGTGTGTGCGTGTGTGTGTATGTGTGTGTGTGCGTGGGTGTGCGCGTTTTTGTATGCTATGGCAGCTTGATGAAGTATTGTTTATGAATCATAAACTGATTTGCTTAGCCGTAAAGGCGCGTCTGGCACTTGCCAATTGCGTTGACGTGTTTTGCATGCAAGTCGACGAGTTCGGTTATTGAATTTTGGAGCCAGTCGTCGGTCGCCTTATTGAATTTTCGGTCCACCGACAACAGCACGCAACATTTTGACGCCAACTAATTTGTGCGCTAATTGCTTTAAGCCTCCCTTCCACCTACCCACAAAACAAAGCCCAATAACCGAGTCTGAATACAACAAAAAAGCATATATATAAATATATATACAAATAGCCCACGCATGAGGCATTTCGGCGGGCTTCGCGGCTCTCGGCAGCGCCATTAAAAATTGATTTATTTTTAATTATCTGTGACGTGCCACAAAATAATAAATATACGTGGAAATTTATTGCAACGTCAACGAGCGACAACCAGAAATGGGCCCAAGCACTCGTGTCCAAGCGCAGAAATTCCTCCTGATTGCGTGCGTGGGCGCCCCTATATGCTGTCGGTTTAGTACACAGCAATACACTCAGCCAAATAATTGCATAGCATATGACTATCAGTATTTTGTGACTAATAAATATAATAATATAAAATATATATATTATAAATTGTTTATAATTTTAAAGTCTATTTTTGCTCAGAATGCAGAATGGAGAAACTGATGGAGCTGCTAAGCAGTTCTCTTATTATCTCCATTATTTCATGCCATGAATTAAAATCGAGTTTTGCTCAGTGTATAAGTATGTGTCTGCTCACATGTTTTGAATAAAGGGACATACATATCTATACATATATATTGAAATACGTGTACATATATGTATGTATATATGCCTGCATGTTGCGCCTCATGCAAAATATTTAGAATGAAAACCATAGCCTTATGCACTACAACACCCACGCACACACACCCGGGTACACTTTGGCGGCATATTTAACAAATGTTTTTGGTGATTTTAATGGGTCTATAACATAATTTTGTTGTCAGTGCAGTTGGCTGTTGTTGGTTGGCTGGTCGGTTGGCTGGTTGTTTCAGCTGTCGCCAACAGCCGCCAAAAGCATGGAGAAATGCATTCGAAAATTATAATATTCTAGTTGTTGTCACGTTGGCCCGTTGTCCGACTCCACGACGGCCCATCGGCACGTAATTTTACTAATTTATTAACTAACTAAACCAAACAATGCCAGAGCGCTCGAGCACAAATATTTGATCAGCTCTAGTAGAGTACACAAATCAGCTCAAAATGTGCCCAAAAAATTTACAGCAAATGTGGTTGGTGGTAGTTCCCCAA
Source organism: Drosophila paranaensis (assembly GCA_035047545.1). Classification (NCBI taxonomy): domain Eukaryota; kingdom Metazoa; phylum Arthropoda; class Insecta; order Diptera; family Drosophilidae; genus Drosophila; species Drosophila paranaensis. Next base: position 1,774,684 of record JAWNPL010000173.1, on the reverse strand, counting down.
AATGCTTTCGTTCTAATTATGTTGAAAAAGTCATTGGTAAATATTAACGAAAATTTTGTGGAAATGTATGTAATTTCGCACCTGACAAGCTACACATACTCCCACACACTACTACACCTGTCTCTCTCTCTGTGCTTTTTTTCCGCGGCTGGACGCATTTAATGAATTTTTCATGTCCACGTCACTTGGCGCCGGAACTGTTTTTGGCTGCAGTTTTAAATAATTCAATTCTCAACTTTGCTTACCGCATTTCCATTCAAATCAATTTTTGATTTGCCCAATACACTCTCACATATATATATACATACATATACGTATATATATTTTTTAGTATGTACAAAAACTGTTTTTGCCATTTGATGAATGCCGTCGCTGAGAAAATTGTTGAAATGTTTGCGTAGCATTTAATTTTTGCTTTTGATTTCGCTCGGAATATGTGGAATAATAATTTATTTACATGCTTTTTCCAGCATGCGGCTAAATGGCGTCGTAATTGATACGCTAAACTGCATAACGCTGATTATTTCATTTATTTGGATGCATAAATGAATTTCAAAAAACTTTCATTCAAAGAGAATATGAATGATGGACTGGCATTTACCCTGTTAAGCAATATGAATTAAGTAATTGATATATAAGTAGGGATATGTTGAGCTATTAGAGATAAATTCTATGTCTGCTGATTGATCGACTTAAATATACCCGGTAAAAAGTTTCAATAATAATAAAATATATTATTTCATTATTTCGACTGCTTTTATACCCTCAGTCACTGCTTTTATACTCAGTTCTCAAACTGAAATAGTTTGTGAATCAACTCCTCGTTTAGACTACCCCATGAACTCATTGAGCTCTTCCAGTGCGTGCAGGGTATCTGCATTTGTATGCTAAATAATTTGTGCATTCAAAGCAGATTGCTTTCTATAGGCATTCGGCTATATATATCCATCCATTCATTCATATCTATGAACAATTCAATTAATTATTAACAATATGCACTAATTTTTGATGGATTTATTTGATTTTATTATTAAATTTTCATTTTTATTTTATTTTTTTCTTCTGATGAACGAGTGAAAAATTTAATGCGCCTGGAAAGTTTTGCCAATGGAATTTAAATTCTTGTATTTTTGTTTCAATTTTTTCTTCTTTGCAAATTTATGAATTTATGTTCACACGAAAGAGGGGTGAAAAAATGGTAATTAGAATTCATGACACGTGCTATGAAATATCACACATACGCAGTGTGTTACATGGCGAGCATAAGGCAAGCAAACTCACAGCTAGCTAAATGTGTGCCACGGTGATTTACGATTTCCAGATCGTATATATATATACAAACATATATATATGCGTGTGTGTGTGTATGCAGTTAGTAATTTATGACAATGCGCCAGCCGCAAAAACTTGGTTGCTGCAATCAAAGCTGAGGCCAAAGCCAAAGAAAATCCCATATAAATGTCAAGAATCTAACGATAGATGCCTTGAGCAGCGGCAGTTGCATTAGTTCAGCTCTCAAGATGCCAGCAGCAGCAGCAGCAGCAGTTGCTGTTGCATTAGCAATTGTTGCTGCTAAACAAGCCGCAACTCCAATGAGCCAGCCCAGCCGAGCAAACAGTGTCGCAGTTCCCCCTGTTGCTCTTGTTGTTGTTGTCCTGGAAATTTATGCAACTTTTTTCATTCACCCCCTCTCTCTCTCCATCTCTCTCTCTCTCTCTCTCTCTCTCTCTCTCTCTCTCTCTCTCTCTCTCTCTCTCTCTGTGTGTGTGTGTGTTGGTTGTGCTTTGGCTTTTAATGGCGTGAAGTCAACGGCGCGTAAAACAGTCATGAGGCATCTTAATAAATTACTTTGGGGATTTTGGTGCACAATTTTTAATATTGCTGCAAACGGAACACGGCAAAACGAGCCACGCCAATGTTTACAGCCCAGACGACGTCATGGCTGCTGATGTAAAGCTACACACACAGAGAGAGAGAGAGAGAGAAAGAGAGAGAGAGAGAGAGGGTGGCAGAGAGAGTCAGATAGATAGATAGATAGATAGAGGGAAAATATGCATATAGTGCATTGGTTGCTGCTGCAGGTCGCGGGTGCACGACAGTTGCTTGACATTTCGAATTTAATGAAATTTATGCAATTTTTCTTATTTGCCAAATGCACTTCAGTTGACGTCGCCGTCGCCGTCGCCGTCGCCGTCGGCAGCGATGCGGCAAAGTGCAAAGCAATGCATCAAACGGGTGGCACTTGCTGTATGACTATGTGTGAGTGTGTCCATTTGAGTGCTTTAATATAGACAGACAGGGCAGCCAAATACATATATATCGTATATATATATATGACAACTGTAAAATTCCATGCATAAAAGTCAAGCAACGACAGCTAATCAGCAACAATAACAGAGAGAGAGAGAGAGAGAGAGAGAGAGACAGATAGCCTTTATATTTATCCTTAGGCCAAAGTAGGTGTTGCTTTCAATTGTTATTTATTTTGTTAAGCAACTATAGTTGTTTGAACAAATATATGCAGTATATTCTAGTAAAACAGTCAAGTATATGAAAATGTCTATCAAAATGTCTCATGCTCGCTCAGCATGTGAAAAAGGTATATGGGTTGGGTGGCGATGTATGAGCTTTACTGGAGAAACAGCAATAAATTTACAAATTTATATGAAATTATATTTTAAATTGGCGAGTATGCCAGTTGACTAGACTCTACTCTAATACTTACTTGTGTTACGTTTTAGTTTTCTTGTAAAATAAATAGAGATGCCAGGAGGTCGAACTGACTTTCCAAATAAAACAATGCAAAATATTTGTAAGTAAACACAAAAAGAATTGCGAGAAATATTCAAGCTTTTGCCTTAAGCCTGCATTTTCCTACAGATTTCATTGCGAACTTTTGCATCAAATAATTGGTACTAGGAGAAGCAAATTACTACTCAAAGAACAGCAGCTTTTCATGCCAAAGGACTTTGTGCATTTTCAATAGAGGAATTAAATGAAAGTAGAAATTGATGGTATTAAGGTTTGAAGGACTCTTTTCTTATGGGTAGCAAGTGGCGTGGCAGATACCTTAAAATATAGACCTGATGAAGTGCTACGTTGATATAGCGCTCTGACTGTCTATGGTTGCAGAGATCTCGTAAACTACAAAAGCTATAGACTTGAAACTTGAATTTAAAATATTTTAAATTATCATTAAACTTTGAGATCAAAATTGTAAAAATTCCTGCATATGTTCTTGACAGAGTTGTGGTATATTTCATATTTTAGTATATTTCTCGCCGCTTCTTTCCACCATCTTATACAAACTTTTCTTTTTATGTCATCATGAACGTGTTCCAAATGTGAAAAGTAATCATTTTATGAATATAAAACAATTTCCTTGACAGTTTATTAAATAAGTTCGTTGAGTGTTTGTTGTCACTCAAAAAAAAAAAAAAAAGAAAGAAAAGAAAACAAAGAATAATAATAGGAAAGCAAAATTTGTACGATTCGCTGATGAGGCTGTTAACATAAGAGTAGCGAAAGTTAACTGAACACAATTTCATAAAGAAAGGAAGAGAGAGAAAGAGAGAGAGCTAAAGCAAATTCTCGTGAATACTATGCTCTCTCTCTCTCTCTCACGCTGTCTCTCTCATATCTCCTACTCCCTCGCTCATCGTGTGCCTTGCCTAAGCCAGTGGCTCGGGTTCACGACTAATGATGATTATTTCTAGTCTATTCCCATTAGGAGCAACTCCTTTGTTTTTGACCATGGCACGCCCTAAATCGCCCCTCCGCTACAGCGCGGGACAACAGCACATTTTCATTGTTGGGCAGCCAAGCGAAATGGCTCCGACTTTGGCTTTCGCCTCAAAGAGTCTGAGTCTGCCTCCGACTCTTTCCCGCCGCCTTTGGCTGTTTTTCAATATTTCAGTCTATAAACTGTCGCCCGTTGTCCTTTGGCCATCGACACATAGCAAAGAAATGCAACTTCACTCGGAGCAGCTGAAAATGCGAGAAACAAGCGACGACAGCGGAGATTATTGTGCAAGCCACCGACCTCCCAGTCAAATTAATCGCAACCAATAAATTAATTTTAATGATTGCACACACACAGAGAGAGAGAGAGAGAGAGAGAGGCGAAGGACACATGTACACTGAGAGAAAATGTTGTTGACCTCTGCCGAAACTGGCTAAAACTTGATTCTTGAAAAACTCTTAAATTTATATTACTCTCAGCTGCCCACACTATTTCTCTCAGTGTCTGACTAGGTGAGCTTTGTGCACTTTGCGCTGCGTCAGCGAGTGTCCTTTTTTTCTCCTCCTTTAGCTTCTTCTGTCGCCAGTCCGTTTCGGAGCAGAGGCGTGGCACTTGCCATAAGTAATTGACAAAAATCTTAATTAGTGCTTGGCATGTCCATTGAATGGCTTCCCGTTAGTTGTTGAGCTTAATTAGCTGGCGCCATAGCAGCTGCTGTTCGAGTTTAATCAAATTAAAAATGCCCAAAAGCCTTCGCCTTCGCACGGCTATTTCTCCAACTTCTACTTAGATGCGTTGTATAAAAATTCAAGGACATTATGCACTTAATTCAAGCCCAACATTGATTAACTAAGATGCAGCACAATTAAGTTGACCACTCACTCTGTCTCTCTCCCTCTCTCTCTCTCTCTCTCTCTCTCTCTCTCTCTCTCTCTCTCTCTCTCTCTCTCTCTCTCTCTGTCTGCCTATAGATGAGTGTCAGTGTCAACTTAATCAATTGGGCTCAATGCAAGCAACTATGTCGTGTGTCTCTGAGTGTGTAGAGGTCTCTCTCTCTCTCTCTCCCTCTTTCTCTCTCTCTATGTGTGTGCTTGCATAGAAAACAAACTGCTTGCTATGGAATTTTCCACTCGGCACTTGCCAACTGCCACTTAAAGCTATAAACTGTGAAGTGCTCTTCCGGCTGCAGGCAGCTATGTCTGAGGCAGCTGCCCCATTGAGTGTCCTTGAAATTGACTACAGCTGCTATGCCTCCCCTCCCTCTCCCTCTCTCTCTCTGTTTCACTCTCTCTCTCTCTCTGTGTGTGTCCACAGCGTTTATCCACTCTGCCTGTCATTTCTTTGCAGCTGGCGGAGCGTGTGAATAATTCAACTCAAACCAAACTATGAACATTTATTGGTTCATCTGAAATTCAATGCAAAATGCATAGATTTTAATTAGTTGCACTCGACAGAGCCGAAACAGTAGCTTTTAATCACTAAATTAAATTGAATTAGCGTTTCATGAATAGCCGCATATTAAATACTCTCTAACATGTCCAGAAATTTACATAAACTACGGCTGAAACTTGCCTATGAGAACTCTTTGAATGAGTTTTTGAAATGAAGTATTTAGTTGATATAGTTAAATTAGCTTAGAGTTCTCGTAGTTGAATTGTCTTCAGAAATCGTTCAATTTCGATCAAGAAATTTAACATTTTATACAAATGTTAAGTGACTGTTATTGTTGCTGTAGAAATATTAAGTGACTGTTATTGTTGTCATTGCTAACTGTTAGTTAGTTAACAGCTATGTTGAGTAATATAATTTCCACTATAAACTCAAGTTCTCGTTGACTGAAGACGCGACTTCCGATATCAATTAATCAAACAGATGTAATTGAGCTTTTGTCAAGGCTAAAAATATACATATTGTATTTATATTTATTCAGCTCATGGCAACGTGGATATCCTCTCTTAGATGCCACTCACACCAGGAGTAGGCTCAAATCTTCACAGCGAATGTTAAATGAATCCTGTTGAGCCATTTCGTGGCACATCCTTCCGGCCTTTAAGTTCGCTGTTGTCAAAGTGTCAAAGTGTAAGCCTGCAGGGAGCAAAGGGCTTAAATTAAATTAATTGGCGAACACTTGTAAAGTAAATTAAAATTGCCCGACTGATTGACCGACGCACTGCCTGAGCGACAGAGCGACTGGCGGACTCTGCTGCTGTTGGCGTCATTAAAGAGATTACAAAAGGTCAAAGGGTTAGCTGCGATTGCTCATAATAGCTGTGGTCCGGCGCCTGCGGCCTGTCCAAAAGTATCTCCTTTCCCATCAATGCTTAAATACTCGCCCAGGAGTCGGCAGCGAGTATATTGGTTTTGCGGAAAGTCGTCTTGTTGTCTGCCTGCTTGAATGACAGATAATATATCGGAAGAATCTATATATCTGCCAAGATTTGAACTGCTTTCAAGCGAGTATCATGCAGTCAGTCGCACTCTCTTTGAGTGCATGTGTGTGTGTGTGAGTGTGCGTGTGTGTGCTGTACAAAGAGCACACGCCCAGTTGACATTTGCTTGTCAAACTAATTAAATTTTTGCTGGCCAGCAGCAAAGAGCCAAATTGGCGCCTCAAATTGGTAATTACCAAGGGCCGAAGTGCAACTCAAACACGTAAAAGAAAACGAGCTACGCAGCAACTGCAGCAGCATCAACTGGCGCTGCTGCAATTAGCTGAACAGTCGCACTGACAATCAGCCAAAAGGCGAGCGAATGACGAGGCGTGCACGTGTCCTTTGTGTCCTCTGGCTATAGACAGAGAGACAGAGACTAAAGGGAGTCGAGTCGCTGGCGGAGCAGGCGACGAGGAGTGCTGCCTAATTACTTGTAAGTTTGGCGCATTTGTGGCAAGCCGCTCGGGCTGCAGTCAAACCAAATTCAATTTGATCCCACGCTACTACGGTCGGTCAGTGGCCAGGGCACGCCCACTTGCATGTCTGCCGGATGCTGACATCGCTCGCGCACATGCACATCCGTATCCGGTTTCCGGTAGCGACAACGATAACGACGCCTCCTTGATTGCCAGCGCGTAATTATTTTTTAAGCACTTTGTCTCCCAGCAAAATTAGACTTAACAAAGCCAATTCCATTTCGCTTCCTTTTTTTTTATTTTTGTCGGGGCGTTCCATTTTCATCTTCATTTTTTTGTTGCTCATACCCTGTGAAGCGAGGCAAGTGGAGACGGGAGTATAAACTAGTTGGAGAAGATAGAGTTGTTGGAATGCTAACTAGTTACGTAGTCTGTGTTATATGCTTTATGATTATATTGAGCATATATGAAATGTAATAAATATAGAAAATATTCTTAAAACTTTTTTATAAGTATATTTAACACATTTTCCATATATTCCAAATTTTTATAAATTTAATTTGTGTTAAAATACATAAGTTTTGAATGCCAAGAAATCTTTAGATCTCTGTCTGTCAATCTACATACAATCTATAAAGTACATAGCCTATATTTATTCCATAAGTAGTAAAGGACTAGATAGAACAAAGTTACGCATTGAAGTTCCTGGAGATCTTCAGATATGAAAATGAGTCTTAATTGTATAAAGTTCATAAGTTCTTATAGAAAAAGAGAAAGATTACAGCATCTCTTTTTTGTACTCTCCTCAAATATCTAATTGAAGAGAAACTAAGCTTTGTCTTGCATAACTATAGCTCAAGTCCAACTCCCTCTATCTTTGGCTCTCTCTGAGACTCTACTACTGAGTATCTGGCAGTTCAGCACCTCGAGCTCGGTGCTCACTTCTAACTGCTTATGCTTGTGTATGGCATTTTGTGGACTCTGCTGAAATTTGACTAGCAGTTAGCCAATGCTTAGTCGTGGGTCACACTCATCACACTCACACACACACACACACTTTCTCGTTCGTCTCTGGCTGTTGTCGTTTCTCTTGGTTTTCACTTTTCGGCTCGCTTTTGTTTGGTTTTTCTTTCGCTCTTTCGTTCATTTCTTTCGTTTTTTGGCTGCTTTGTCCAATTAGTAACAGTTTGGGTTACGATTTCATTTCTTTTATTGTGGCTCGTTATCCTTTTTATTTTGGCCCGCTCGGCCTGTTGGCAGTGCGCAAATTTGATATCCTTGTTATGGCAAATTGTTGTTTGTACTCTTACAATTATTTTCGCTGCCTGACGACGCGCCGTCCGCGCTGTGGCGTTGCGTGCAATCTCTCTCTCTCTCTCTCTCGCTCTCTTTATCTGATATTTTTCGCTCTACTTTGCCCTGTCCCTGTCTCTCTCTCTCTCTTTCTCTCTCTCTGTCTGTCTGTCTCTGTCGGCAATCGAATTGTATTTATGTTTATTTATGCTGTTGGGTAAGAGCCGTCAGAGCACTCGATGCTGCTTTGCCGCATGGATCTATATCCTTGGAGTCCTTGTTCATTGTCCTGGCCCGGCTCTGGCCGGCCCGGGCCGGTTCAATATTGTCGCCCCTTCGATTATTTATGATGCTCGCTTGCAGCCGCCGCGAGCGCCCCACGTCCCAGCGGGCCTGTGGCCAAGTTTTAGTAGTCATCGTTTGCCCAGTAATAAATTTATGCTTTTTTATTTCCTCCTGTCATAATTTTACCCTCAAATACACACACACGCACACGCACGCACACACACTCATGCGCTTATATAAAGTTCTTGGGCATTTTTCTTCGCCTCGTGCAGCATTTTCTTCTCAGTCGTGTGTTGGGCTTGGGTTCTCGCCTCGTAAGCTCCGAGTCCTGTCTAAAAATTTTTCCAATTGATAAATTATTTTATGGCAAATACACAAATTTTCTCATACGCATGGCCAAGTGTGTGTGTGTGTGTGTGTGTGAGTGTGTGGCCTTTTCTTGTTGTTGTGGTTTGGTTTTCGATTTTCCTTTCGGTTTAGCTCCGCGCGCTGCCTTTGCTCTTCGCTCTCTGCTTATTTCCCTGCGCACATAAAAAACTCTGCATGGTGTGTGAGTGTGTGTGTGTGTGTGTATAAGTTATATTCCAGTGTATTCTTGCATATTTCCGTCTATATCCTTTAGGCCTGGCTTGTCATTTTCACGGGCGTGTCGTCGCCCACTTTTTCTCGCACAGCTCAAACACATAAAATCAATCATATTTGCTGGGCATATTTGCTACTCCGACTCTCCCCCTCTCTCTCCCTCTCTCTTGCTCTCTCCCACTCCCACTCCCACTCCCTCTCTCCCCCTCCTTCATTCACGCTTTGTCTTTTGTTTACTCGTGTCCCAATTTGTTGCTGCGTTTGTCTTTGCTTTCAGCTTGAGATTTATGTTTATTGATTGCAGGGTATCTCGACAGTCATATATGCCCGTGGCGAGGCTAGCTGCTAACAAATTCGCCACAATTTGTTAAGCATTTAAGTTTCTTTCGGACTGCCCTTAAAAATATGCAACATTAATTTTAATAGAATTGTTTATGGGCCGCGCGGCACTGTGGGCGTGGCTGGGCTATAGTAAATGATGCGCAGTTAGTTTATGTTTTGTTCTCCCTCTCACACTCTCTGCGTGTGTTTTGTGTGGGTCATGCACGCCGAACTGCCACGTCATATTAAATGTAGATGCTGTGCCGGAAAAGCGCAGAAAAAAGTGGGAAAAATCGTGGGGAAAAAGAACGAAGGAAAATGCAGAGCAAATACCGTAGGAAAAGCCGCGCCAAATCAAAGCCAACAATATTTTTCAGGATTATTTCAGTTGGCTTGCTGTTGAGTGCACAGAGCGCAAAAGAGATAGAGTCATTCGGAGAGAGATAGAGAGAGGGAGAGGGGGAGAACCTTTGGTGACACAGGCAGAAACAACAAGAATTTTGTGCCCAAAAAATGTCTGTTAATTTGGCAGCGTTCGCTGTGTTTTTTGCCAGCGTTTAGAATTTTTTACGGCACGCTTCACTTTCTACAACAACAGCAACACAACAACAACAATGATAAACTGACATAAACTGCAGTGGCGCCCCTCGCAGCGGCATACATCTATGTATATGCAAAATGCAGCGAATGCACATAAATTTTAGGGTTTTGCTCGACGCTTATTTGCATAGGAATTATGTATTTGGGCACAACGGCTTAGCAGCATTAAACAACACACACACACACACAGCTGTGGGCATATTGTGGTTATGTTGAAAAACTCTCTCTCTCTCTCTCTCTATATATATATATATATATATATATATATATATATATATATATATATATATAACCTATGCAATACATGAAAATATATATATAAATTGTGTTTTTGTTTCCATTTTGCAGCCATAAATTTTCCAAAACGGGCAACAGGAAAATGCACTGCTGCAGAACAAGCAATTAAAACAGTGAACGCAACTGAAACCCGAGACGGAGACTGTGAAGAAGGTGCAGCAGAAGGAGACGGAGATAGATATACACACATACATCTAGAGAGAGAGACAGAGAGAGAGAGAGAGAGAGAGAGAGAGAGAGAGAGAGAGAGAGAGAGAGAGAGTGCACTGGGCAAGTGTCGACTGTTGCTTGGACTCTGTCCCTGAACGTTGTGTGCTAAAAACCTATTTTGAATAATTAAAATTGTGTAAGTGTTGCTGCTGCTGTTGCAGCAGTTGCAACTTTTGCAACAACAACAACAACAACGACGACAACAACAACAACAACAATGATATAATTAATTCAATGCACCTGAATACGGCAGCTAACAAACGAAACTCTTTCAAATCCAATTGAGTGCAACAGCCGCAAGACCAACAACCAGCAACCAACAAACACAAACAGCAACAACCAGCAGCACAACAACAACAACAACAACTACAGTTACAACAAGAAGAACTTGAGACAGCTATAAAATGGCCGCAATTAGCCAATGCAAAGACAAGCGAAGACATATCCGCAGCCGGCCGCATCTGAGCGATGTCCTGCGCCGCACTCTGCCCATTGGCATCATCGTCGCGCTGCTGCTCACACAGCACTGGGAGAGCGGTAAGTAGTTAGTTTATTGTTGCCCATAGTACCTAAGTAGCCCGGCCCGAGCTACTAGCTGCCGGTAATGCAATCTGCCCGCTGCTCTCTGGGCACAGCTGTCAGCACAGCTCTGAAATATCTGCGCGCATAGATTGCAGCCCGAGGGTGCGTGCGGCTTGACAGGCGTGAGCTGGGAATTCAATTGGCGAAAAAGCTGAAACGGTATACTAAAGCTGAGTAGTATACTAAAGCTGATTGATCGACTGATGATCAAGGAATAGAAAATGTGATATACCATGAAGTGAAGAAAAGTGAAAATTTGGCTATAAACTTATTGATTGATTCAATGAGCTCAGATTGTGGGAGGTTAAGAAAGCTTGAAGTGAGAAAAAGCATGAATGAGAACTGAAAATAATACATAAATATTTGGTTAGATAATTGATTGACTGACGATCACAGCTCACGAATGTTTGGCATACTGAATATAGGTAGCATTTGGAAATTATGCATTAAGATATAATTCTTACCCACTCTTACTTATTAAATAACTTATTAATATTTTTTTATATATACTGAAACATAGATCCATTTGCTTAAAGCCGAATTTAGGTCTGATAATAAGTACTCCAACTATTTAAAATATTTCCTTAAGTATTCAGTTGTTCATAATCTCCTCAAGAAACGAATAAATAAAAGCAAATTGTAACAGGAAAAAATTAATCTTAAACAATTGTATTAAATAAAAATTTACGCATTACAATTTGAATATGATTGAAGAGCAGAAGTTTTTCCTTCTAAATATCTAGAGATAGAATACGAATACAGATTTCCATTTGCTGCCAGAAGATGCAGATTCATCTCAAACAATATAAGCAAAAGATAGTGAAAATGTGATTGTTTTATGCAATTCGAAGTGAAAAGGCTTAAAGTAGCTTAGCGCTATAGCTCTATGGCTTAAGCAACTAATTTGGAGTCAATCAACAAAGAGTTGCATACAAAATGGAGCAAGCTAAGCTGCGGCGATTCGATTGGCGGTGCTCGAGCTATTGTGGTTGGGCAATAGCCTTGTTGAATTAATGTCAGTCGAGCAGATAAATATTTCAAAGGGCGAAACTTAAGCAATTAATTTCGCTAATTGCTTTTCTTCGCCGCAACGTTTTTGTTTCGAGTTGCGGACAGCGAGGCGATTGGGGAGGCGACTGGCTGCGTTGAGTTTTGCATTCAAATGCATTTCAAGGACTCAACTTTGGCGCCGCACAAAACTCAATCTGACATTTATGCGAATGTCCACGGTATCAAATAAGAGTAATGACATTGCTGGAACACTCAACCAGCTGCCAGCCCAGCCCTGGCCTGCCCTAACGACCCCAATGCGAGCCAAAGGACAAGAATCAGGAAAGGAAGCAGCAGCAGCAGCTGAAGCAGGAGCAGCAGCGTCTTGGGACGTTCACATAGACAGTGCAATGTCCTTTGGCTACTCAAACATTCCAGTGGCTATTAGTATTCATATCTTGACTGAACTTAACTGAAAGCTTAAACTGCTGCCAGTGCTGGCTAGGGGGGTGACTGGTGGGGTACCCGACCTCTCTGTGGGTCTGTGAGCATTTTGCATGCATTTTCATTTCGTGCTGGAATTGCTGAAAAAGATGCAATTAAATTTTAGGACAAGGGGTGTCAAGCTGCGCATAGAATATTCGAGTGCAGCAACTATCTCATTCTCTCTCTCTCTCTCTCTCTCTCTCTCTGTCTGTTTCGCCTTGTGGTTGCAGCTGCTGTCAGTGGCAAGAACGCATTATTAATTTATTTTTCCAACTTGCAAGATGAATAACCAAAGAGCAAAAATCTACCACGACAGACTACGCGCTCCTCTTCCCTCACCTACCTCTCCTCTCTCGGCTGCAGTCGACCAGAAATTTTCTATTTAAGTGTCGCTGGGCTGGGCTGGGGCCCTAAGCCCCCCTTCCGCTTGGCAGTCAAATCATTTTGCATGCAATTGCGATTTTGGCCAAGTTAACAAACGTTGACGTGCTTCGACGTCAGCTCGCAGTGCAATGCTCGCTGCCTCAATCTGCTGTCCATCAGGTTTGGCTTCGATCGTGTTGCTGCCAGCAAAGGAAATAAAATCCAAAAGTGAATAATGAACCGCAAATAACTTTACTTTGTGCAGCCAAGTTTGCACAGCGCCACCCGCCCCGTCGCACCACCCGCTCATCAGCCAGCAGCTAGCAGCCAGCAGCCAGTAGCCGTCATTCGCCATTTGAATTGCATCCGTTTCTAACCAAATCCAACATGCCGCCATTCACGCTGTTGTTTCAATTGCTGCGGGACGTTTGTCTGCGCTATCAGCCAGCAGCAACAGCAACGGCAACAGCAACTCGCAGCTCGCAACGGCAACAGCAACTCGCACAGGCAACTGCTGCAGAAGTTGTGTCAGTGTCGGTAACAATTATTTCGGTTTGTAGTTAGTTGAGCTGAGTTAAATTTGGTTTGGTTTTGGTTAGGTTTCGACTCGTTTTTTTCGCTTCTGTATACTCTAGCAGCGAGCTCACTAATTTTCTTAGACAGCTTGTAACGAGTTGTGGCAGAGCTTTGAGCATGTTCACGATGTGTATGTGGAGTATCGTACTATGAGCAGCTTCAATTGGGTTTCTCAATATATATTTTGTTTTAGATATATAATAAATTTAATGAATTTAAAAATATATTTTTAATATATAATAAATATAATTAATTTAAAAATAAATATTATATATAATAAAACAATAATAATAATTATTGTATTCAAATATTATTAGTATTATTGTATGCAAATAATAATTATTCTATTCAAATATATTTATATTTTTTATACAATTTTGTATTCGACATGTGAATGTAATTCTAGCTAAAGGAATAGATTTCATCCACTCTGTATATGCTCTCAGCCTTACACTACACACATTGCTCTAACAGTAACAGACTCTGTTGTTAGACTCTTCACAGTAAAACTATATATATTCATACATATATGAACTGAGTAAATAGCAATTGCAATATAGCAATTAATTATGTAATTTAATTTCAATATTTTGAAATCAACATCAACATAAATCTGAAGCAACTTGAATGGTTTTATGAATTTCGCCAAGACTTCTCAGACCTAAGATTTCTGCCAGCAAAACTTTATGCAAAAAGTTTGATATCTCCCGCAAAGCAGAGTTGGCTTTAATGTATCTAGACTTAAAGCTCCATCGGGTAGCCAAAAAGTTTTTAAACAGATCAACGTCAGTATCTTATGAGTCTATCAACGAGCTCTTATATTAAGCAGCTCTCAGAAAGCATACAAAAATTAGCTAAGTCTGAATTTGTGGTATATTGTGATGAGTTTAAGTATGATTTGAAGCTGTCTTCAAGTATTATCATAGCAAATGACGAGCTCAACTTCATTCAAGACAAACAAACTTTCTACGCTAGACTTTCTTCTCCACAAACACCTATTTCCATTTTGCTCGCCCACCATGTTTCCTGTCAAATCTTCCAACTGAACTAACTTAACTAAAGTGTATTCAAGCCTTCTCATTTAAAAATTCAAACTGTTTATTTCAGCTCAGCTTTTTATACGCTTTTACTCTTTTGCTTTTTGCTTTAAATATTTGCATTTGCGGCTGCAGCAGCCAAACCCAGCTCCAGCTCCAACCTCGCACTGAGCCAACAATTCCAGCTTATCATTTTGGCCTGCTGATGAAGTGCAAATCGTTTTATGAATGCCAACTGATAGTGTTGGCTGCAAAACGAATGTATTTCATTTCATTTTAAATATTTGTCTCACAAAATCACACGCTGTGCCTTTATCTGCAGTCCATAGGGATTGGCGCTGGGCTGGGGATCGATTTGGGCTTGGGTTCGGGTTTAGTTGTCCAAACCCCAAACTAATCAAATTGACATAGGTTTACCTGCGAGCTAACTTGCTAAAACTTTGCCACAAACTTTCGATTTTCGTAAACTTTGCGCTGCTGTCCCAGATAAGAGTTCGATGTAACTGAAATTTATTAACTGCTTTGCAAGCGCATGCAAATAAATCAGCAAGAAAACAAAAAATCTATACATATACATATATATAAATAAAAGAAAATAAAAAATGAAAATAAAAAATGAATAACTCGAAACTTTGTGGGGGGCGTTCCTGAGCTGGGACTGCGATAAGCCAAGTCAAGCGTTAAAGTTACGCCCACAATAAACCTCAAAGAGGATATTGACATATGACTAAAATGCCAACAAATGTAAATGCAAAAAGCTCTCGAACACTTGAGATGTGAGCGGGGAGAGGTGGCTGCTGTCACACTCTATAATTTACAGGGTATTGCGAGTGTGCTCGTCGATTGCGAGCAGTTTTAAAATAATATGAGATCAGACTCTA
The DNA here is from genome assembly GCA_035047545.1 of Drosophila paranaensis. Taxonomy (NCBI): domain Eukaryota; kingdom Metazoa; phylum Arthropoda; class Insecta; order Diptera; family Drosophilidae; genus Drosophila; species Drosophila paranaensis. Next base: position 1,759,591 of record JAWNPL010000173.1, on the reverse strand, counting down.
TGTGAATTATAAAGTGAGTATTGGCTAGTTATCTATAGATTTTTAATCTAATTACAGGGTATTTTTGAGCATTTCAATATGCATTTCCCATTGATCTATGCTAGCTTGGCTTAAGCTAAAATGGCAAAATTGTTGGCCTGTCTCTTTAATTAATTGACTAAATCAAAGTGAAAGTTTACTGGGTATCTTGTGGTACAATATTTTTTAAATATTTTACAACTAACTTTAAGACATATCATTCAGTTTCGTTGAGCATGTAAAAAAGTCAGAAAACAATATTTAAGGTATTTCTAGGGTATCCTGAGGTCTAATATAGTCGTGGATGTGTATGTAAATTAAAGCAGTCATGTTGCAAATCAGTGCCAGTAAAGTCCTCTTCAGTTGAGTGAACCTGAATGCACATAGGTTCATTTATTATGATTTACAGGGTATCTTACAGTCTAGTTAAGATTATTATACGCTTAAAATTTGCATAAAAGCCAGTTTCTCTTAGTATATGCTTACTATACGTATTGTCAAATGCAAAAACTACAAAAAATGGCTACAGGGTATTTTTGAGTCTATCAGCTATATTGTGGCTTGCATAAGAAGGTGTCAAAGCCAAGCTAGAAGCTGACTATCCTTTTCAGCTGACTCTAACGACAAGTTTAATGCTTTAATCCAGCTAAAGCGGAGCCTAACTTGATGGGTTAGATTACTTTGCAGGGTATCTTGAGGCCTATCATTGGGCCAGCTAATGCAGTCACTTGTTGTAGGTGCGGCTGTGTCAAGTATTTGCACTTGCGCTAAGCAAAATTTACGCGCATTTGTTTGTACGACTCCAGAGAATTGCTTGACGGCGTTTCGCGTTCAAGTGAAAATCGATGAGGTGTGTGTGCGGCTGCATGTGTGTGTGGGTGTGTGTGATTGTGTATGGATATGTGAGTGTGTGTGTGTGTGTGTGTGTGTGAAGTGTGCGTTACGCTGTTGGCATTGTTGTTTGGCCACAATGTTTTCTTTTTTTTCCGCTTCGCATGGCTTTTTATTGCTTTTCTCTGGCATTTTTTTTGCCGCCGCTGCTGCTGCTGCCGCTGCCGGTTGCTGGTGTCATGAGCAAACGAGCAGCATTTGAGCAAATAAACTAGACCTGCCCACACACACACGTACGCACACACACGGGTGCACAACAATGGGTATAGGAAAATCTTAAGCCCTTGGCATCCTGCGGTTTGCCTTCAACGTTGCCATCAAAACTCTCAACATCGTCGGCAGTGCCATGCTCAGCGTCAACAACTCGACGACATCAACTCCTGATGCTCTGCTTCGCTACAGCTGCTACGTAATACCTACTAGATGCTGGAGGGACCAGGAGAGGGACTAGGCGACTTCTAGGACTTCAATCATTATGGGCTGCCGTCTGCCACTTCACAGAGAAAACTCTGCACACAAAAATCTTCAACTTTATCTCGTCAATAACTTGAAGAGCGGCCCTTCAGGCCCAGGAGGCAGCTCAACGGCTTGTGAGATGCTGCCGCTGTCGCTGCTGCTGCTGCTGCTACTGCTGGTGTCACGCCCACAGCCTCCAGCTTCCGCTTATTGATAAAAAATTTGCTATGGTATTTTGTGTTTTGGCACGTGCTGCGGTTGCATGTGATGATTATTTTATTGACAATTAAAAGATGAGCATAAAACAAAGCCACACGCAAATCTACTAGGCGACAGGAGACGACTGACGATTCGACACGCTGTAAGAAGTAAAATTTTTATTGCAATGAATGTAAGGACTCGACATTAACTCGGCTGGCTGAGGCTGCCTCTGGCTGTCTAACTCGATGGCTGCTTCTGCTGCTGTTGCCTGAGTTCCGTCAGCAATTCAAGTTTATAGCCGCACTTGGCACCAGACAATGCTGTGGCTCATATACTCACTCAATCTGCTATCTCTCTCTCTCACTCTCTCGCTGTCTCTCTCTCTCTCTCTCTCTTTGCTTATTGGCCTTGCACTGGCACTGAAAAATGGGGGAAAGAAGTAAACTCATGCGTTATTTGCAACTTGATGAAAGCTGCTTTGTGGCTGCCTGGCAACGCCAGACTCGTGCTAAGTAGTCCTTTTTGGTCCTTGGTGCTGACCACAGCTTTGATGTGTCCACTCCAGTTGCCCACCTACTCCAGCAGCACCACCTCTCCGCCCGCCCTCCCTCTCTTCCATGTCAGTGGCAAATCCTTTCAGCCCTAATGACGAGCCATGTCCATCAAGTTCGTTGATTAGATTGATGGACACTTCAATTCGCAGAGCATCGTTTCGTTTCATTTCATCTCTCTGTTTGCCCCCCAGAGTCCTTACACAGATCATTTGATGAGTATTAAAAACCTCATTTTGATCGATAACAATCGTATCCAGATTTATCGACTATTTTGGTCTGAGCCAGGCTTGAGCAGCTTGCTCCTAATAGTCTTAGGCCGATTATCTATCTCTGCAGTTGAGTCTGTCGAATTGAATTCTATTTTGATATTAATATCATTTTCTTTACAAACTTTCGCTACACTTTTCTATAATTCATATCATATTTTCGGATTTCTTTTAGAAAATTTACTTTCTTTCTAAGATTTCGTTAGCCAAAGTGCCAAATATTAAGCTTATTAAGCCACCCAACTATGTGCTATTGCTCCCAAAGGAACAATCGGCCGCAGAAAGAAAGTTTTTTCGTATGCAAAACTTTTTTTTGGCAACAATCGGGACAAACTTTGAGTTTGTGCATGAAAATGTTGCGACATAAAAAAGTATTAGACACCCTAAAGCTAACTTCGCGCTGTTCGTACAAATGTTCTGGTTCATTCATCGATAAACTGTCAGGCAGGCAGAGTGACAGTTAGACAGAGAACATGACATGCTTCTACGCGGCTGTGGAGGCTTTAAAGGAATGTGTATGTATATACATATAGTATATAGGGGGGTATATGTGCGATTTTTCTCTCAAGCCTTTAACGTAAGGTAGTCATTTGCCCTTATGTTGCGCTCTTTAAGGGCTTAACTTTATATAGTCTATGTAGAGTATATATAATATAGAGCTGTAAAAGATGTGGTTTTGCCGACTCTTTTCTGTGTATTTGCGTACTACTAAGTCTAAGCCGGAACCCACTGCTATATAGCTGTCAGTGATCGACTGGAAGATCGACTGATAGATCTAGAGAGCATCGACTCTACAACTCTTATAGGAAAACACATCAGTTGCAAAACGAAATCCATCTTTCCTTTCTTCCTCATTTGTGACCGTCTCTTATTAAATATTTTATACACATAAATTCATTTAACACAGACTGCTTTTGCTCTCCATCTATCCATCATTTACCTTACACTTATTGCCCCTCACTTGAAGAGCTCAACCATTCTTTTGGGTTTTGCTTACACGAGTCATAGGTTGGGTAAATAGAATTGGGCTTAGTTCAATGCGCTGTTGATTGCATAATTTGGGGCCACAAAACGGGCAAATTGTGTTAGTCCGATTAACGTGGGCTGAGGGCCAAGGCAGTAGGGGCGAGGCAATGCTCTGGCTCTGTTAACTGGGCTAATTGAATTTGCAGTCATCAGTTAGTCAGCAGCTGCAGCTGCGAATGCTAAAGAGAAGCCACCATATTTAGTTTTCGTGCACAAAAGGCTGCACAAACAAGTTTGGTAATAAAATAAAGTGACTCTCAGACCCATTTAGATGTCTGGCTGACAGGCAGAGACAGAGAGAGGGGCAGGTTGACTGACAGACAGAGAGACTGCACTTCATTAGAATTTTTGTGCGTCGAGGCACTTTCATTTTGAAAAAGCCATTTCATTAGGAGCCGTTGCTGTTGGCTTACGACTGCGCTCGGCTTTCGGGTTTCAACTTCAATGCGGCCCTAACTAAGTAACTGAAATGACTCTTAATGCCTGGCCAAAGGCATCGTAATTTTCATTTGCAGCGTATTAGCATTCGGATTTGTCAGCTCTTCACTGCCTCAAGTGCGTCCGTCCACAAGCTCAGCCTCAAATTGGCAACGGCTATGGCAACGGCAACGGCAACGGAAGACAACAAACTGGCAGCAACAACTGCAGCAATTTTGAGGCTAATTTTTGTGCTTTGCATTCATAGACAAATTATAACAATTTGGGGTAGATTAGCGCTGGTAATAGGTTGACAGAGGCAGAGAAACTAAAGAGCTGCCAATGGAAATTCACGAAAGAGAGTTAGATTGAAATTAAGAAAGCGAAGAACTTTCAAGATGAGTCGAGTAGCTCTAATGATGATGGCTTATGATTGATTGCATATTTATATATATTGAAAAATATTTTGTATGCATTCCATGAGTTGGCTTAAGCACAGCTTGAAATCACTAGAGCCTGGAGCCCTGCAGAGAAAAGCATATAAAAAGAGTATGACAATATCGTAAGCTCTCATCTTTATCTATCTTGATATATCGTTCTCTGCCTCTCTCTGTCTCTCTCTCTCTCTCTCTCTCTCTCTCTCTCTCTCTCTATCATATGTAGCTGTAGTTTCCTATTGATAGCTAGGGTATGTGCTAGTCGAGCAGCGCCATTTTGACTATTAGCCCGTGCTTTGCTTGTTGTCTTTATACCTTTTTGTTTGCATTTTGCAGTCAGCTCTCCGTTCCGTACATAAAATATGAAAATTTCTCACACAAAAGACTTTGTTTAGTGCAGGTCGAGCTGCGGCTGCCAGACCCACTTACCGATGGGACGCACTGCATCTGTGCAGTGTGGCGCGGTGCTGCGATGCTGGGATTGAATGTGGGCTGTGGATGTGGGCCATGTGCCGGCATGTTGCCAAAGGATGTTAAAATATTTTTGCAGCTTTATCTTTGGACAAGGTGAGATGAGTCCGTTAGCTGAGTAAGAGTAAAGTGGGGAAGGGCGAACCGATTGGGGTTTTGTCGTAAAGCAGCCTCGGGATTTAACTGACATTGAGAGCTGACTGGCTGGCTGGTCGGAGGGCGGAGGGCGGCGGGTGGTTGGGCCCACTGGGCAGCCAAATAGATTACCTTCATTTTTGCAACCTGGACTCGAGAGTGCTGCCCCTGGGATGTGGCCATTTTGCGGGCAGCCCCAAAGTTTGCAGTTGAAAGCAGCCGAAGGGAGGCAATGCACACAGATACCCAGCCAACCACTTGATCAGCCCGAGCTGAGTTTGTGACCCCAGGCAGCAGCACACAAAATGCTGCAAATTAATTTTACCGCATGTGGCATTGTTTTCCTTTTCCTTTTTATTTGCTGGAGTGGCGGCAAGCAGAACGTAAATCAAGGCACAAATTGTTCGGCTGCTTATCGGCGTTTAATCTCTTTATGATAAAATGTTTATTCGGGCCGCCTGTTTGTGGCTGCAATATAAATTGCCAATAGCCGAGCATTGCGTGCCCACTAACACTTGCCACATGCCACATGCCACAAGCTCCGCTTGCCACTTGCCACTCGCCACTCAGAGGTTGTCGCTTTGCCATATGAAAGATAAATTCTCGCCGATAAGAACTTTTCTGGTCTCTTTTTATTTTTTTTTTTGGCGCGGACCTGAAAAGCGGATTGAGTGTACAGGCTAATTTAAGTTCAACGCCAGCTGTCGCACAATGGGCGTAAATGGCGGCGATGGCGGTGGTGGTAGGCGGCAGGGGCGTGGCGAGCAGCCAATGAAGTCGCTGGCTCACAGCAGCTGCTGTTAAGGCGCGGCGACTTTATTATTATTATCCTCGGCGCAAAAGTGCCAATGGACCAAGGACCAAGCACCAAGCACCATGGAGCACGCACAAAGAGGGAGCAACAGAGACAGATAGAGTGAGTGGGAGGGGCGAGTCCTTGAGGGCAGCTTCGACATTTGTCCAGCTGCTTCATTTCATATTCAGCAGTTGTTGCCGTAAGACTCTCTATGAAAAAGCAAGAAATCATTTACGTATTCTTTTCATATTTATGGATAGATTTGTTTGCAGATTTGTAAACCGTTGGCCACTTCCTGGCCCCAAAGCAGTCGAAAAGCACATGAAATATGGCGGATTTATTTACATCAAGCACTTAATGCGCTGGCTTAGGCCTAAGTGGGTTTCGAACCAGGAATTTGGCTAGATGAAGCCTTCGCCGGGCTCAATGTGTATCAGGAATTTTACACTAAGCAGCAAAGCTTGCGAATGTAAATCACAAATATTTCCCTATACCCTATCAATTATAGGGTATATAAGACTGGGTATATAAGACTGAGCTTTAAGTTTTCCAAATCTCATTTGCTTTGACTCGTTTATAACTGGTTATCTAGGTATATGTTAGTCGATCAGTTCCATTTGGACTCTATTAGAGGGCATCTGCTAGTCAATCAGTTTAAATTATCTTTTCGTCTTTCGATTTATTTTCTGTGTTTCGCTTTTTTTCCGAATTCTTCCAAAACAAAAGTCAAGTGCAAAGTTTTGTATTCGCTTTGGCTGTTGTAGGGACTGTCAGCTCCTGCTGCCCCCCATCCGCTGCCATGGCCTAATCGCCTGCTGCCCAACTGGCATCAGCTCATCAGTGGCTCATCAACGCAGGCGTCTGAAATTGCTGTTCTTTTCTTTCTGCTGTCTCATATTTCTCGTTGTTTTGCTCATATTTTTTTGTGCGTGAGTTTTGTCACCATAAATGACTTTAAAAATGCCTAACAAAGTTTTTAAATTACTTCTTGAGTGGGCAAAAGCGTCGAAAATGAAATTACTTACAAAAGAGATTTTGAGCGGCGTCCAACCCCGACGCGAGTCGCCTCGACTGCAGCTGTTGTCAGCGCCTCGAAGTTTTACCCTCGGCTTATTAACATTGAAAGCTCATTATTAGTTTTTTCCGGGTGCGCTGCCTGCCTTCCTGCCTTCCTGCCTGCCTGCCTGCCTGCCTGCCTGCTAACTTGTCTTTAACTCGTTCATAAAAGTTTCGCTCGAAAATTTTGCATTGCATTAAGACGATGCGCGCAGGTGTCCACTTTCCGAGCTGTCCTAATGAAGTGAGGAGCGTGTCGCCTGTTGCAAGTTTAATGAGACATCTTGGGGCAGTTCGCGGTCAGACGGAGCACCAAAGGCCAGTTCGGGCTCACAGAATCCAGCTGACTTGCGATTTGAATTGAAAAAGCAGCTAGAAATTGTACAAATGCTTTAAGGATTACACTGAGAAGCTCTCGACAAGCTCTTGGCAGTGGCTGCTGTATATATAGACTCATATTGCATTTAAATACATTTACTTATCGTATAATAAATTACTATTGATATATATGTACATATATATGCTAGCATAAAGACTATGCTTGAAATGCCTAAGCAAACATTCGTCTATTCATAGAGACTTTCCAGCTTATTTATAAATTTCAATGAAAGCTTACGCTCAATTATGAAAATTTGTAGTTTCACTTAATACCAAACATAACGAATTAACATAGTTCCTCTACTGCAACGTGAAGCCTTGCCATCCCTACAAAATCTTTGCCAAATAATCAAATTTTCATTGAGGCTTGCAGCGGCTATTCAACATTTCCAAAATAATTGATTAATTATTTAATATTTTCCACAGCAAAAGAGAATTTATGCATTGATGAAATTTGAATAGTAAACATTTCAATAGCTATTCAATGTACTGGAGCTCATGTATTATAAAAAAAATTGCAAATTCGAATGTAAAATTGCATGAATTCCGATTGAACATATTCAAAAATATATAATTAAACTAATAAGTACCTTAGTCATACTTGATGAGCTTAGTTCACTTTTGAATCTGTCTGAATGAATCATAAAATTCAATTTTGCCAATAGAATCTAGCCTAAGTTCTGTCGCTTTCCTTAAAATTTATAAAAAAAATATTAAAAAAGTTAAAATATTTTTATAATTTTTAGAATTTTGTTGAAAATTTTCAAAAATATTTTACTATTTTATTCTGTTTTGATTTGCAATCTGCGCAGATAAATCCTTAAGCAAACTTTCCACAATCAAAGCCAAAGTGCTTAGCACTTTCAGCGATCTGCAGGCTGACACTTTTTAGGCTTTGGCTGAAGGTTGCTGTCAGAGCGACAGATATCGTGAGTTATTTATTTACGTGTTTGCTGGCTGCTGCCTGCCTGCCTGCCTGCCTGCCTGTCTGCCCGCCTGTCGCGAGCTAAGCCCTCGAGCAGCCTCTCAAGCCGTGTTTGGCTTAACAATTTGTTGCAGCAAATATTGGCCAAGTGTCACAGCGTGCAGCATTGGGTGACAATTGCAGTCGGTTCGAGTGGTGGTTGGAATGGGTCAGTCTGCCATATGGGCGCACACTTAATGATATTGACATTAAGTGCTGCTGCTGCAACCCCTAAGCCAGTATCTACCCTCCATGTGTGTGTGTGTGTGTGTGTGTGTAGGTGAACCGTGAACCATGAACCATGAACCGTGAGCCATGATATGCTACGCATTGATTGTAAACTCGGCTAAACGTTGCTGTTGTTGCTGTTGCTGTAGGTAAAGCTGCTATGTAAGCAGCCTCGCACTCGTTGGGCCTAATGAACCATAACGCTTTATCGCCGTTTTGCCGTTACCCAAGTACCCTAGCCCATGTCTGTCTAAGTGTGCGATTGGGATTTAATTTGATTGCTTCAATGCCTGCCAATGTGAGCGAGTGTGCGCGTGTGTGAGTGTGGCATTAGCTTGTGATTTACTGTATTATTTAGTCTTACTTTGTTTTACCGCTTATTACTTTACGTCGCGTTCTGTCTCCCTCTGCCTCGCACTCTCGCCTTTCTCTTGTGTGTGCTTTGTCATCGCAACTCCAACCCTCGGCGCTTACCCGGGCGTTGACATAAAGGCAAACTCATGCGAAATCCTTTCTGCATTGATTGATAAAGTGCCTTATGCGAGGATTAAGGCGACATTGATTTACTATGCTTTGAGGATTTACTTTTACTTTGCTGTTTTCCTAATTTTTTCCACTTTTTCCCCGTTTTTTGTGTGTTGTGCGTGGCTCGCTCCTGCAGCTGCAGTTGATGTGCCAAACTAATTGCTGCTGGAAACTTCGAAGCAGCTTAACTGCAAGAACTGCTCGAATTGGAGTATGGAAACAGGAGTTTCATGTGGCAGAGGTTAGCTAAGGTCATGACATGCGATGCAGCAGCAGAAATGGAGTTGAAGAATTGATAAATCATTCTGATAAAGTTTTTGGGAATTTTCGCATTCAACTTTGACCCGACTTGAAATACCTGTTAAGGTCATCAAAATTTGAAGATGAGAATGTGAAGTGCTTACTGTTTAAGCATCAGAATTTGGCATTGAACTAGCACTTTTGCTGCCAGTATGTCTGTTAATGGAAGCAAATACTGAGCCAGGTCGTATTTCTGTTGCTGCTTAGCAGTTCTTTTCAAACTGGGTCTAGCAATGTGCAAGCAGCTGACTCTCAGACTGTATTCCTTATGTATTTTATCAGCTATATTCAAACTGTATCTATAATAGACTAAAAAGTTTATCATTGACTGCATTTAGCATAATTCTCTCCAGCTATTCGTAAACTACATCTAGATACATGTAAGTAGATGACTCTAAGGCGTATCAGTTACTATCAAACTGTATTCGGGCAACGTACTCTACTGTATTTCAGATTCTTCATGTCAGTTATTGTCAAATGTTTTTGATATATATAGACTAGAGTTAAACTGTGACAATAACTGATCAATCAATTATCTAGATATATTATCTAAGCTGTCAGCTTACCAGTCTCTCAACTTAACTATCTATAGCCAGACTTCCACTTTAAGCCAAATCATTAATTTACTTCAACATCCATCGATATCTCCAAGGACTCGCATGCAGCTCTAATTGTCAGCTCGATTCAAGGTTCATCGAATTTCGTGGCTTATGAAAAGTATTTAAAAGGTGACTCAAAGAGCAAGCTTCAGGGCCGAAAGGTGTTGAATAACATTCGAAAACTTTGTTGTTGAGCTTGAGAGCACAGAAAAAAAAGAGATGAAAAAGTGTTTTGTGTAGCCAATTGTGTAACCAACTTTGGTTTGGTTTGGTTTGCTGTTGACCTTGTTGTGCTTGGCTGGGCTGCAACTGCTGCTGCTGCTGGTGCTGGTGTGGCTCTGGTTTATGTCAATTAACGCCCAAGTTGTAAACAAATTTCGCCGAGTTGCCGCCGCGCTGCGCACTGCACTCATAAATTGCACTTAGTCAAAGTTTCCGTTCGCTAGGCAAACTGGAAATGCTATTAGCTGGAGTTGCCACTAAACAGGCAGCTGCTGTTTACTTAACGCACTGTGATTAATTGGCCAAGGGGAATCGTTCAAGAGTTCATAATAAAGAGGCGTCTGTCTCCTTGAACGCTGAATTATGGAGCTGCAATCAGCGCTTGGGCTGGGCAGGGCTAAGCCACTTTGGCCGCAGATCTATGCTTCTGCCAATATCCTGTGCCAGCAAAAACAGAAGAACAGAAACAACTTTGACACGATTTCAACTTTTGCAGCGGATTTTAAAATCGTTAAGAGAGTGAGAGAGTCAAAGTGGGGCGTGGCGGGGCAGCTAGATTATGTTGCAAATAATACTTATGAACTTATTATCTTGTTTGCGTGGCGCGGTCCGCCCCCAGAGCTCTGCCTACTTCTCTGACCTCTGCGCAGCTGCTGCTTAGCATGCACAGCACGCGGCATGTGGCACGAGGCAACTTTCCATGCACTGGGAATAGAAATTTAGTAGCACAACTTGGCGCAATGTTTTGGCTCGATATTGGTCTTGGCTTTGGCTCTCAATTTTGTTGCCCCTGCTGTTGTTGGTTGTTGCCACATGCCGCTTGCCGGCTGCCGGCTGCCGGCTGCCGGTTGCCAACTTCAATGTTGATTCTGTGTGGCATAAACTCTGTAAATAAATTTCAACAAAATTGTGTAACAATACGCCAAAACAGGCCTCAGGGGTAACTGCGACCGTTTTATATTCCTTTCTCTATACTTTCTCATTATACTATTTCACGTAGTGATATAGTATATTGGTTTTGTGCAATGTCCGTCATGCTGTCCGTCCGTCTGTCCGTCTGTCCGTCTGTCCGTCTGTCCGTATGAACGCAAACCATTTCGACGCTATTGAAGCTAGAGACTTGAAATTTGAAATATATACTCGTGTATACCCTCGTCTGATAAAGTGTCAAGATTTTCCCGATACGCCCACTAGGGGCGTGGCAAATCGGAAAATGCATTTTCCTGTATCTCAGAAACACTACTTCTAGAAGGGCTAGAGAGTTGGGATTTTAACTGAACACTCATGTCGACATCCCAAAATCAAAAAGCTATGGCGGATATATCTACGCCCATTGGGGGCGTGGCAAATCGGGTCAAACTGTATCTTCTACAGTTTTAAAGCTAGAACGCCCAAATTTGGCACGTGGGTTACTGTTACGATCCTATAAAGATCGCCCAAAAAATTGTATGGCCACGCCTACTAGAAGCGTGGCAAATCGGATCTGAATATATAGTGATTTTACTAGTTTCGTTATATTTTGAGCACTATTGATGCTAGAGACTTGAGACTTGGTATATATACTCGGGTTAACATCCCACGACCGATAAGCTATGGCGGATATATCTACGCCCTCAGGGGGCGTGGCAACAAATATCAGCTTATATCTCCCACAGTTTTAGTGCTAGAAGCTTCAAACTTGGATGCTAGGTTACTGGGGGCCTCCTCTATCGATTCCCCAAAAATTATTGTTACGCCCCAAAAGGGGCGTGACATACAGAAAAATACCCTGTAATTTTCGCATTTTTCGAATGTAAGCATCCAAACTTTACAGTTGTCTTCTTAAACGCCCACTCTATGCACATGCCAAAAATTATTTGTCTACGGCCACTGGGGGCGTGGCAAATCAAAACTGAAACATCTGCAGCTTCTGAGCCAATAACGCGCCACATAATGATATTCTGACCTTTGACCTTGTCTTTTGATTAGCCAAATTATATATATGGGTTTGAAAAGAATATTTTATTAATACAAAATAACTAAATAAAGAAAATGTAACAAAAATATCAACATGACCGCACCGGGGTTCGATGCCACACCTCGCCAACGAACTTATGTTTATCACATTTTCTGAGTTGCCACCTCTCTCATTTTGGGAGCTGCCACCTCTCTTATTTGGAGAGATGCCACATCTCTCGATTTAGGTGCGTGTTCTTGCTAAGGTAAGGCAATCGAGATAAATCGAGAGAGGTGGCATCTCTAAGCTTCGATTCTAATTGAAACTGTCTGGCTACCTCCAATGAAAAGTTTTAATCTGCAGCTGATTTGAGCGGCGACAGTGGGGATTTAAGGTTAAATTTTAAAAAATGTAATGTGATAGATTCCCCTGTGTGCTCTTGGGGCGTGAAATAGTATTTCGCTGTGGGTTGCGTCCGACAGCAACGTTCTTACTTGTTTTTATTTTATTTTTTTGTTTCGCCAATGGACCCAAGCAGCTAAAAAACAAATAGTACTCGCAACTTGACATGGTCATAACAATACCAGAGCGTAGGGGAATATTTATGTGCAGAGAGTAGCGCAGCGTGAAATACCCTAGTGAACGGACAACGAGATGCTGCAGACTTGATGATTTCTAAATGGGTTAATGGCGAAATACATAATGATAATATCAAATTAATTTAATATATATTTAAATGTTTAAAATATAAAATACAATATATATAATATAAAATATAAAATAAAAAATAAAAAATATAAAATATAAAATATAAAATGTAAAATATAAAATATAAAATATAAAATATAAAATATAAAATATAAAATATAAAATATAAAATATAAAATATAAAATATAAAATATAAAATATAAAATATAAAATATAAAATATAAAATATAAAATATAAAATATAAAATATAAAATATAAAATATAAAATATAAAATATAAAATATAAAATATAAAATATAAAATATAAAATATAAAATATAAAATATAAAATATAAAATATAAAATATAAAATATAAAATATAAAATATAAAATATAAAATATAAAATATAAAATATAAAATATAAAATATAAAATATAAAATATAAAATATAAAATATAAAATATAAAATATAAAATATAAAATATAAAATATAAAATATAAAATATAAAATATAAAATATAAAATATAAAATATAAAATATAAAATATAAAATATAAAATATAAAATATAAAATATAAAATATAAAATATAAAATATAAAATATAAAATATAAAATATAAAATATAAAATATAAAATATAAAATATAAAATATAAAATATAAAATATAAAATATAAAATATAAAATATAAAATATAAAATATAAAATATAAAATATAAAATATAAAATATAAAATATAAAATATAAAATATAAAATATAAAATATAAAATATAAAATATAAAATATAAAATATAAAATATAAAATATAAAATATAAAATATAAAATATAAAATATAAAATATAAAATATAAAATATAAAATATAAAATATAAAATATAAAATATAAAATATAAAATATAAAATATAAAATATAAAATATAAAATATAAAATATAAAATATAAAATATAAAATATAAAATATAAAATATAAAATATAAAATATAAAATATAAAATATAAAATATAAAATATAAAATATAAAATATAAAATATAAAATATAAAATATAAAATATAAAATATAAAATATAAAATATAAAATATAAAATATAAAATATAAAATATAAAATATAAAATATAAAATATAAAATATAAAATATAAAATATAAAATATAAAATATAAAATATAAAATATAAAATATAAAATATAAAATATAAAATATAAAATATAAAATATAAAATATAAAATATAAAATATAAAATATAAAATATAAAATATAAAATATAAAATATAAAATATAAAATATAAAATATAAAATATAAAATATAAAATATAAAATATAAAATATAAAATATAAAATATAAAATATAAAATATAAAATATAAAATATAAAATATAAAATATAAAATATAAAATATAAAATATAAAATATAAAATATAAAATATAAAATATAAAATATAAAATATAAAACATAAAACATAAAATATAAAAGATAAAATATAAAATATAAAATATAAAATATAAAATATAAAATATAAAATATAAAATATAAAATATAAAATATAAAATATAAAATATAAAATATAAAATATAAAATATAAAATATAAAATATAAAATATAAAATATAAAATATAAAATATAAAATATAAAATATAAAATATAAAATATAAAATATAAAATATAAAATATAAAATATAAAATATAAAATATAAAATATAAAATATAAAATATAAAATATAAAATATAAAATATAAAATATAAAATATAAAATATAAAATATAAAATATAAAATATAAAATATAAAATATAAAATATAAAATATAGGAAACTTAGGAAACTTTTACGATATTATCTCTTCTATATCTCCTGCTTAAATGTCTTTACTCTGGTCACATCAGCATACCTCTCAGGTATGGCAGGCAGCAAACCTTTATGGCATATTTAAAATACCTTTTCTAGGGTATGACAAACCGCCGATTGCAAAGGGAAATGGGGAAACTGCAAAAGTTGAGGCTGGGCAAATATTTGAAAAAAGAAAAGTTGAAGCGGTCTTCAGCTTTAAAGACATTTGCTGATGGTTTGCTGAGGCCCCGCAGGCCGCTTGCTAAAGAAATTATAAAAGAGCCGCTGGTAATTGTGCGTTGAAAGATCTGAAACGCTGCACACACTCCGCTCTCCCTCTGCCTCTACCTCTCGTCGTCCCTCTTTCTTTGTAGCCCTTACCTAATCCAATAAGCCAACAACAGTTTTCTTAAGTAATTTGCTACCCCTTTTTGAAGCCGAGCTCGTTGCCTGCTGTTGCTCAGCTTTGTTATGGCGTTTAGTCTGGCAAATGGCAAACAATGTTGCCCCACTGGCAACACGAGCAGCAGTAGGAGCTGGACTAAATGGGCGTGGCTCGCAGCAAAATGCTCGGGATAGTTGCGTCAAGTATTTTGTAGCTTTTGTTTGGCTTTCAGCCTGGCGGCAGCGGCACAGGCCTTGTCCATTGTCTCTCTCACTGTGTGTGCCATGCCACGCCCCGCACTTAACCGCAACTCGTACGCCCAGCCGGCGCGCTTGTGCGTTTAATTTTGAAGTGAATCAATCAAACGTCTGCTGCAATATCAAGAAATTTTTTAATTAAACCAACGAAGAGGAACAACAGCAGCAGCAGCGGCGTTGGCAGCAACTACGCGAAGTTTTTACGCCATTAGCAAAATAATTTTCTTAATTTTCATTTACTTATTCTTTGTTTTATTTTTAATTTTGCTGTTTTCAATTTCGAATAGGGGAAACACATAAAAGTTAAGTGTTTCAGCCAGGACTACAAATTGTTTTCAGTTATCTCAAGGGCTGCAGGGCGGTGGGACTGTGGGAGGCGAGCAGGCGTTCGGTTTGGCTCGACTTTGGCTTTTATTATTGCTTTTTTATTGCGTATTAATTTTGCGTGCTTAATTTGCTGGTTCTCTGTGTCTGTGTCTGTGTGTGTGTGTGTGTGTGTGTGCCATGCCAATGGGCTGTGGGCGATGGGGGGCGTGGCCATGCCCCATTTGCCGCATGGCATGGCAAGTTGCTGGTTTCCGGTGCGAAGGGTTTTCGCGCTTGTAATTGACGCTGTTGTTGGCGCCGTCGCTGCCGTCGCCGCCGCCGCTGCTGCTGCTCATTTTAATGGCAAGAAATTGAATTTTAATTAGTAACGAGGAATCTGTTACGCATCAGTTTGTATTTAATTTAATTTCTTAATTAAAATGCGCGGGCATGTCGGCATAAAATCCAACGACTGCCCAAGCCCAGCCAAGCCAAGCAAACCAAGCCAAACGGCTTGCTTCTTTAGCATCATCAAAGGCGCGAGAAGCCAGCGCAGAGAAATCTGAAAAAAACTTGGAAAATCGAAAAAACTGTGAAATCAAAACTAACGGAGAACATAATAACTATTAAAAATGTCAAATGAACGGTTGAATATCATAATGTAAATGGGCATGTATAGGAAAGGAAAATAAAACATGAAATAAAATACTTTAAAATATAAAATATATTAACAAATAAATAAATAAAAAACATACTAATGTAAGTATTAAATTTTAATAGTATATTGTATAATATTTAATATAACAATGTTTAACTATACAAATAATCAAGTAGTTTAATAGGAGCTAATTATTGAGAATAAAAGTAATATTAGTTGATTATATTAAAAACATATTGGAATATTTCAGACAGTAAACAGCTTCTATTCAATGCAAAGTTGAGCTACATTAGTTGCTGCTCTTCAGAACTCTGAAAAGAACTGATGAGCAGCTGAGCGAGCTACTACTGACTGTGTCTGATATAAGCTACCTCTGTCTCTTTCTACCTCCTTGTAATAGCAGTTCTATCAGCAACTAGACAGTCTCATACCTGTTCAACTCTCTTAGCTTCAACTTCAACTTTAATGACATCATTTAAATAATATCTCACTTTCTCTCTCTCTCTCTCTCTCTCTCTCTCTCTCTCTCTCTCTCTCTCTGATAAAAGTCATATATTTTCCGAGTATTTCGTTGTCTGCCTCGCCTTGTGAGCGACCACTCGATACTTTTGTTGTTGTTAATTGAATTGTCGCAAATATAAATGAGGATAAGCAGCACACGTGTCGCCACTCGAGTGGCAACAACATCATGAGCTGAAGTCGCCTCACTTTTCTGTTTGCTCTGATTCAAACTTGTCGCTTGGCAACAATTTTGGTCTTTAAGTTGTTCCTTTTTTTTTGTGGCTGAGATTTCGTTGATGGCAGAGAGCAAAAGTGCAGCCATCGTTGCCATATCGCAGCCAAACTGAAGTATGTGTGCCAGCGAGTCCTTGGCGCATCCTGTGCACAGCAGCTGGGGCTGCGGGCAGAGAAAAAGAGCGACATGCATAATACAAGTGCCTTAGTGTCTGGCTACAGCACATTTCTTTATGCGCTGCACATAAATTGCATTATTTATACAACGTTTATGTGGCAACCCCAGCTCCTTATTACTACCCCACCGCCCTTCCCCCCTCTCATGCTGCTCGCCAACTGTCTGTGACAGCTGAACACACACAATTTTGGCCAATTCAGCGGTTGAGTTTTTCGGAAAAACTTAGCGCAAGTTGTCTACGCAAATGCAGTTTAATTAAGTCGGCTAGTCGAAATCGGGTTTACTTAACTTTACCAACGTGTCCCTGTATGTGTGTGTGTGTGTGTGTCAGGGTTGTTGGCACTGTGGAAAGTTAAACTGTTTTTGCTGGCAAAAAGAATGGAACTTTTAGAGTGGGCTTTATGGTAGATCAAGCTGAGGCAGCTCTGTTGACGTGTAGACCTGCTGCTGAGTTAACAGCTGTAAACTAAACCTGTAAACAGGCTTATGCTAATAGCAGTTCTTAAAGCTTACAAGTGAAATAGAACTTCTATCAAGTAATAGGCTGTTAAATTAAACACCAGATGTTGAACAACAGATGTTAAACAACAGCTGTAAAGCAGCAGATGTTAAGCCCATAGCTGTTAAGCCTACACCTCTTTCTCTAACTGGTGTAAGCTGTCGCAGCCAACTCTAGCTCGCTAGTAGCAAAAGCTGTTACCTTTGGTTACTAGCAACATCTGTTAACAGATATAGTTGAGTTCAGCTGTTAACTCCAACTTTCAACTACAGCCCATACCTTAATCTCTTCGTTAGCTTAAAAAAGTCAAATGTTACTCAATGTATATTAAAGCTCACATCTAATCGCTGTTAAGTTAACATTTGTTATGTAAACAGATGTTAAGCTTATGTGAAACCAAAACAAATCTTAAGCTTCACTTGTAAAACAAGTTTTTTCACAAGACTTTGAGCAACTTCAACCAGTGAGTGTCACAAAAAGTGTGGAGTGCATTCCACAGTGCCGCGCTGCAGAGTAGGCCAGACTAATTTTTTGGGTCGAGCCTGTGATGCCGCAGCGTGCTGCAGTTACAGTTTTGTGACGCCAACTTTGTTTGCCAAACTTTTTATTGGCACATATCCTGCAGCCCTGCTGCTGCTGCTGGTGCTGCTGCTGCCTGTTTGTGTTGCCTGTTGTTGGCTGGTGCCGTGTTTAGAGGCAACAAACTAGGCTAAAATTAAAATGTGCATTGTTTTGCGCCCAGAGTTTGGAGAGGAGCATTTGCATATTTTGAGCGAGTGTGCGAGTGTTTGCTTAAAGCCTTTTGAGCACTTTATGCAACCACTTGCTGTCAACGAGCCAGGCCAGGCCAGGCCAGGACAGGCCAGGCTGGAGCTAGCTGCTCGCATCCTGTCTCGCTCTCTGCACGCATCAAAGGTCAGAGAGACGGATCGATATGGCAGCGACGCGTCGCTGCTTGGCCCAGCTTTTGTGGCAATTTGTGCGCACATTAGTCGCGTTCTGTGTGCTGTGCCCGAAATTATACTCTTGAGCATCATTTAACAGAGAAAACAATAAATTAAATTATCCGGACCTACAACAAATTTGGCCTTTCCTTTGGCCACGACGACGTCGGCTCTGGCTCTGGCTTTGGCTTTGGCCTTCTCGCTTTCCGGCTTTTTGGCCTGGCCGTTAAACTCATAAGTAAGATCTACACACTTTATAAGCGTTTGAACTTCACATCCGAGTCGAATTTCTAAAACACTAACTCACAAATAGACACGTACACGCACGCACACAGACAGAGAGAGAGAGTGAGAGAGAGAGAGTGAGAGAGAGGGGGAGAGGGAGACGGAGACGGAGGGAGCGGCACACGTACACATATCCGGCAGCATATCCGCTTTATTTGGGCTGCCAACGTATTCCAATTCATTTGTTTTCGATGTGCCTTTTAACCCACACACACACACCCACACACACAACCGCACACACACGCAGTCACTTGGCCAGCCACTTGGCATATAGAGCTGCTGGCATTCGCTTCGCTCCTTCTGGCATCAAAAATTTATCACATCGATTATTTCCTTCTCCACACTAAATACTAATAAATTAAATTGTTTTTTATTTCTCAATAAATTTTTATTATTCTGCTACTTTTATACATCATTTGGCATTTGCTATCGCACTAGGTGTCGATTTAATGGAGCTCTGCCAGCAGCTAGAGCTGCCCCTCTGTCTCGCTCGCTCTTACTCTGCATACATATCTCTTTCTCTTTCTCTCAGCTACTCAAAGCTCTTTCAGCTTTGGGTCAATTTTTGATTTCCGTTTTCGAATTGCTCAACGCACACGCATCCGCTTCCGCTAGCTCGCATACCTCAAGCTGTCTCTATCTCTCTCTCTCTCTCTCTCTCTCTCTCTCTCTCTCTGTGTGTATCTGTGTGCGCTGCCATTTTGATTTGTTTTTCGTGCTTCATTTGATTCGAGTTGCTGTAGTTTGAGTCGAGTCGTTTAATGAGTTGACGCTTTGAATATGAAAAGTTTTGCGCTTTTGGCTCGATTTATAGCAGGCGATCGTCCCTGACACACACACACACACACACACACACACACACACACACACACACACACACACACACACACACACACACACACACACACACACACACACACACACACACAGACGCGCTCTACCTTCTGTGTGACCCCGCAGTTTTAGTGTGATTGCTAATTTGTAATTTACGCAGTCGACCCACGGGCGCTTTTTCCGGTTTTACTACTCCGGACTTTTGCCAGCCAGCTGCCGCTGTTGTTGTTGTTGTTGGCAAATGGCCGTAAGTGATTCATTTTGCTGCTTGGCCACTATTTAGACGCTCGTTGAGCTTTGCTGTTCCTACTTCTGCCTCGGCTTTCGCTTTCTTTTCGCTTTTTTCGTGCTTCGGGTGGCCCTTTCGCACGTAGGTCATCAGCAAATAATAAACATAAACAGTTTATTGTCGGGCGCTGCTAATAAAAGCGAAAAGCGCCCCATAAAATTACGCACTCAAGTGCAGAGCATAAAATACACATTCTTTTAGCTGGCACGCCCCCACTGCCTCGCTGCCCCGCCGCCCCCGGTCCACTGCCTCAGTTATAGTTTGACCGTTGCTCAACTTTGAATTGCTGACCAATTGACACCAGTGTCGCTGCCACTGCAGGGTATATATTGATGTACCTCGTCGGCCCGCTCACAAGATTAGCATAAATCGCTGTGCAGCCGAGTCGCTGGGCTTTCGCATGCAGTTGGCGACGACATTTTACGCTATTTACACAGCGAAGTGTGCATAAAATTGACGCTCATGCACAAGTTGTCAGGCGGCCGGCTGCCACGCCCCAGTCCCTGTTTCTGGCCCCTGGCGACGGACCTGGCTTAAAAAGTCGTAAACATGCACAACTAACAGATTTATTTATATGCGGCATAAAAATGCACAGCATCAGCATCAGCAGCAGCAGCAGCACCGACTACAACAATAATAAGAACAACAAAAGGCAACGAAACGCGCGCGTATAATAAAATTGGCTGTGAAAGTGTTTCCAGGACACGAGGATAAAAACGTAATCCGCGCTCTGCTACCCAAATGACTAAGAGAAACGAACGAGCAGTTGTCGAGCAGCAGCAGGAGCAGGAGCAGGAGCAGGGACTGGAGCAGGAGCTGGGGAAGTAGCTGCTGCTGCTGCCGTTTGGGGGTTTGGCAGGACATGTGCAGTCAATACAACAAGGAGCAGGAATAAAATATGCAAACAAAAAAATAAATGTTAGCTAAGTCGACTTTTAAATACGCTAACAGCTATAAAGAAGAGATAAATAAATTTATATTTTATATGAATTCCATTGTGAGCTGTGCCAGAAGAGCTGCTGAGTTAAGTCTAAGCCAGAGCAGCTCGAGCCGAGTCAGCTAACGTGACGTGCGCCTATAGCTAGAGAGCGTATTGACAGCCATTTCGTATCATTGCACCTATATAGATTTATATTAACAGAGATCTTTAAAGGGGTATTCAAGCTAAAAATCATAATATTCCTTATCTACTCCAACTCAACTTCAGTTGAAGCACTTTTGCACTATGAGAAAACCTTTTCAATACTTACTCAGCTTGTAGATCTCAACTCATTTCTATACCTTCTGCTCTGGTTACAGAATGCAGCACATATTTACATTACCTCACAGTCAAGTGTATCAAGTTTTCGTTCGTTGTCGTTTGCTGTCAAAATCTTAAACAGACTTAAAAAGCATAAAAGCCAGCGACAACGAACGATGTGAAACCGCTTGGCAGCAGTTTAAAGCCAGCTAAAAATTGCCAGTAACACACACTCACACACACACGTATATACAGCTTACACCCCTAGTTGCTTAGCTTAATGGTGACAAGTGTCAAAACAGCGTTCCCCACTCCAAAAGACTACCCTCTCCTCTCCCTCTCTCCCTTTCTCCCCTGCCTCTCTCTCTCACTCTCACAGTCGCAGCAACCCTTGTTTTCAATTCTCATGCGACAAGAGCAGCCCTGGCTTTCCCCTAGTTGGCAGCCTTGTTGGCACATTGGGTAAATCGCTTCAAATCGCACATTTCAATCTTTTTAACGAACTTTATCGATATTCCCAAATAGGCGTCCGCCACGCAATATGCTAATGAGACAATGTCCTGGAACAGCCCGAGCCCTCGCAGCCCCTCTGCCCACTCTCCCGAATGCCTATTCCTGCACTCCGTATCGTGTTATTGTTAATGGCTTTTTGCATGTGCTGAAATACAAGTGCCGCTAATATATATAAATATATATACCCGACATATAGTACTTCTCTCTCTATATATGTATATGTATGTATGTATGATAGATCATCTCGGCGCGCGCATAAACTATGAAATATCATGAAATTTATATGTCGCATGTTGATTTTCCATGTTGCTCCTGTAAACACGCACACATGTCCTTGCGCAACTAAATTTTTTTACTAGCGCAAATTTACGGCTCTGCCAGCCAAACAATTCGCTAAATGAAATTTCCAAAAAAAAAAAAGAAAAAAAATACTAATAAAAAATAATAAAATACCAGTTGCAAAAGAGAAGAAGAAAATAATACGAAAACCACATGCTGCATGCATTCAGAAATAAACAAAGGAAACTGTTGGCCAACCTCAGCTGGGTATGCCAAATGTTTGATTCTCTGTAAAAAGAGCGAGCTGCAACTCATATGAGCAGAAATTTATATGAACTGATATATATGGAAGAGGTTTTGCTCAGATTTGATCGATGCTTAAGACTTTCTATATCTTTCTTTCAATATTTTATTGTGCTAAGCAATTTACATTTTTTTTTTTATATATTTAATGATATATCTGATCATCATAAGTTAGCTTGATTATCTCTCTCGCTTCCCATAATGGCACTTGACTTTCATTGAAGGCAGCTCCTCTTTTGTCTCTTGTCTTCTGCACTCTTAAAAAACTAAAGATAAATATTTTAAAAAATATTTGAAAATAATATTATGCTGTAATTAATAGCTTTATATATTTTTTATATTTATTTCTAAAAATAATTTATATAAATAAATATTTAAAAATAAAACGCTATATCTACTTACATACTTTCAAATATTTTTTCTACATTTATATTTGAATAGAAATTTTGATTTTTCTTTCACCCGCATTACTTTTATTATATGACTCCTTCTTCATCCCTTACCTCTTTTTGTCAGCAAAGAATTCCAAGCATAAGCCTCCTCTTATATATGCCCACTTTTAGTCTCCTCTCTAACAAAAGAGAAACTATTATTCCGCATTCAATTACATAAATATATTTCTAAAATGCTTTTTTAACAACCTCAAAATCATATCACAATGATTTTCCTTTTTCTCGCACCCTCTATTAATAGCATACCCAATTGTTACAAATTTGATGCCTGCAGGGTATGCATATTCGGCCAGCTGTTGTTGTAATTTATGCATATATTTTTATTTTTTTATGAAAAATTCTTTGCGCCACGCTAGAAATTGAAGCGAAATGATTTTTGGGCGGAATGAAAGCGTCAACATATAAAAAAGGCTAAAGAAAATATTATATATATGTATATATAGTATATATGCATATATATAGATGACATATAATATTTGCTTTTAAAACGATTCAGTTGCGGCAAATGAAAATATTGAAACTACATGGCGAAAATAGCACATGCCGCAAATTGATTGAGCAGCAGTTGGGGCTGGCGGGCGGGACATGTGGCGGCTGCAGCCTTCCATTAGTTGCAGCTGCAAGGTAAAGCCTCTGCCAGGCATCCATTAAGCTGCTGTTGGCCATCATCTTGGCCATAATACTAAGCGTCATTACCATTGCCGCCGAGCCAAGCGTAGCCATATCCATAGACGATTCAGCGCGGAGGGGGCCTCAGGGGGCCTCAGCTCTCATCATTCGTTTTGGCGAGCAACTAATGAGACTTTGCTGTTACGGCGCGTGCACACACAGAGGGGCGTGGCGTAAGTTTCGTTGTAATTGCCACATGTGGTAATGGCCGTAATTGGTTTTCCTTTTTGAGATTTAGTGACTTTCGTATTGGCTGCTCTAGCCGTTGCCCTTGCTCTTGCTCTTGCGTTGCACATGCTACGAGCAGTTGCTCGAAATCTTGGACAACGACTTAAATGCCATTTTACAGCAAACAGCAAATACGTTTTAGGCATTAGCTAACAGGCAAACAGGCGCTAACAAGCGCCAAAGTCGCAAATTCTAACACGTGACTTCGTGTCATTTACAGCATTTAACATGGCAGCAGCCAGTGTTGTACAATGCCAGCAGCCATTGAACCTCTGAAACAAAAAACTGACAAAAAAAAAAGATTTATATACATATATAGAGAGAGAGAGAAGGAGAGAGAGAGTGAGACAGACGGCGACATGTAATGTGAAGCAGCTTAACAGCTTAAAAGCTTAAACAGCTTTAATTAGATGCTGCTGACACAATAAAAAAGAAGAGGGAGATAGAAAGTTCAAGCAGTGCAAATAATAATTTATTTTAATTAATTGAATTATTTAATATAATAATTTTTATTCATAGCGCATCAGACATGCTCTATATGATTAAGCGGATTAGCTAACACTTAAACTGCCAACAGTTTATGCAATATTTTTCAACTGTCAACTAGCTGCACACACACACACTCACACACTCTCACATAGCTGCTAATTCGCTCGTGACGCCTTCTAGCGGAAGCGGAAGTGGAAGTATTTGCATGCGCGCTAAAAAGTATGCAACAAAAAACACACAAACCGAAAAAAGCGAATGGAAACCACAAACGTTAACCGCTTTTTGCCCAAGTTGTTGAAGCGCCGTTTCGGTGTGTTGTTTTGTCACTTTCACAATAATTTTAAATTCGCAAATTTGCAAATTTCGTCTATTGAGCGTAGGGATTATATTAATTGGCCAGCAACAGCAACATATATACACATATGTGCTTATCCTAACTGCATAACAAAGGCCCAACTTTTTAGTTGGGAAATTAGATTATTATCAAAGCGCAGAGCTGGCTAAAAGTTTAGTGCCTGAAATATGTTGAGAATTTGCGCAAATTGTGCGCCCTTGTCGTCGACGTCGCTTTGGCAAAAAAAAAAAAAGAAAAAGCCCTAATAAAATCCTTGAGCATTAATTTCATTTTCAATTTTTCTTTCTGCTTTTTGTTTTTGGCCAGCCAAAGTCAAGTGCACGACTACGTGCTTTTAGACAAGTATTTTTGTTGTCTTGACTCTTAAAGCAATACAGAGCCACACACGACGAGTGGGCAAATATATACATATACATATATGTATGTATGTACATATGTATACATGTATAAATATGCCAAAGGGAATTTGCATCAAGTCATCAAGTCGAAATTCGAAATACTTTGAATATGAATTAATCCTAAATAACACAATTATACAAATAAATTTATGAAGCTAAGGAAAATGTTTTAGTATTATTAAAAAATTATTTATAATATGTATATAAATATATTTTTTAATAAATAAAAACATATTTCATGTTACTATTTATTTTTTTGTGAAGAAAATATTAAATATAATATAATTTATATTTTTTTACCTAACAAAATATATATTTTATGATTATAAATATTTTTAAAATATAAATTACATTTATATGTCAGTTTTGAAATGTATATGAAATTCCTGTTGTACCTTTCAACTTAGAACAATTTTTAATACTTGCAAACAGGCGTACGTGTCCAAAATAAGATAAGGTAAATTAAGTGATAAATGCGCTATAGAGTCTCTGACAAAAAGCGGCAAATAAATTAAATATACATAAAAAAATAAAAAAAATTTAAATAGTATTTGAGTTCATATATTTTTTATTAGTAAAAATATATAGTAAATTTGTATAAATACCTCACAGCATTTGTGGCTAATTTAAATATATATAAATATATACATATTTTGTAATTTAAATATATATAAATATATATATATTTTTTAATTTAAATATATATAAATATATATATAAATTTAAATATAGATTACCCTTTCACAATCAGCTGCATGTAAGAGCACAAATATAAACTATTTTGGGCATTAATAACTGAGTTCGAATTGTGACCGATTCGAGCTGCTTTTGGTTTTTTGCCACGTTTCAAGTAATTTGCATTTCCTTTGCTGCAGTTTGGCAAACTATCTGTAAAAGTGGTGCAAACTCTAAGAATTAAGTATGTAGCTCTAATTGGTCGCAGCTACAGCTACAGCTAGAGCTACAACTAAAGCAACTTATGGCCAGGACAAACTTTCTGCTCAAGTTATGAGGCTTTGGCTGGCTAGAGTATTGCCGCAACTTGGTGAATAATTTGCTGTGGCACACAAAAAGCTTCGGGCGTTTGGCGAAACAGAGGCATGCATAGATAATACGTACATATGTATGCAATCTACCCAACCATAGACAGACGAGCGAGTGTGTGTGTGTGTGTGTGTGAGTGGGTGTAGATAAAAGCGTTGTTGTCGTCTGCTTTGGTCTATGCTAGCTGCTCGTCTGGTTGGGTTTTTGGTTATGGGGTTTGCTGTGTGTGTGTGTGTCTGTGCGGGGCGAAGCATGAAAGCAAATTGAAAATTTAACCTCAGGTTAAAAGCGTTAGCGACAGTTGAGTTAAACAGCATTAAGGCCGTGTTAAGCTGTCTGTGACACACACACACACACACACACGCGTATACACGGGCACATGTGCGGCTCAGCCTTGGCAGAGTGTCACGCCCACATTGAATAGCAAACGCCCACATGCGATTTGGTTTTTGTCGCTCGCCTCGCAGCTATGTTTTTTGTTTAGCTTTTCGCTAGGCTCAGACTGCCATCAGCTTAAATGTTAAAATCGTGTAGTTCATTACAAAAACACAAAGAGACAGATAGAGAGAGAGAGAGAGAGAGAGAGAGAGAGGCAGAGACAGAGAAAGTGGGTGCTGCTGCGAGACATGAGACAAAATGCGCTATAAATTTTGAACAGCCATCAAGATGATTACTTCCTGCCATGTAGCGCAAACATAAAAATAAGTTGCAGCTCCGAAAAGACGCACGCAAAATAAACAGCAGCAACAGCAACAACAAAAGCAACAACAACAATCACTACGAAGTATGGCTGTAAAAGTGGCTCATATCCTGCACGCATCCGGCAGCCCAGAACGCATATGAGTCGAAGAGACTCCAACTGAAATTATCACATAAATCAGGCAACAACAACAACAACAGGAGCAACAAAAGGAAAAGCAACATCGAGCGGCAACAGGCAACAGCTAAAGAAAAACAATGAGCTGTCAGGGCCAGAGCCATGGACAGAGCGTGGAGCGTGCCTCTGTGTCTGTGTGTGTGTGTGTGCGTGTGGGCGGCAAGGCCAAAAACTTACAAAAGAACAGCATTAAAAGTTTTACAATCGCGTAATGAGAATCTGCTTTAAAAACTTGCGACAGCGACAGACGCCAGCAACAGCAACAACAGCAACAGGAACAAAGCAATAGCAAAGACTTCAGCAAAACTAAAACAACAAAAAGTTAGAGCAGGGAATGAACTACGACCAGATACTGTGAGCACTCGCCAGGCTATATACACACTCACACAAATCCAAATCAATCATTCACAAGTATACGTAATGAAGTGGGAAGTGAGCAGTGAGTTATACAGAAGGCAAAATATGAGCTAATGAGTGCGAAAGAAGTGAGAAGTGGGTGGAGATGGGTGAAGAGTGGACTATTTGCAGTTTATGCTTAAGGTGGGAGATTTTAAAAACATGAAATACGACTTAAATATTTATATATATATATATATATATATATATATATATATATGAAATAATTTGTAGTACTTTGGGAGTTTATAGCGAATTTTAAAGCCTTAATATGTTTGTGTCTTCCATAAGAGAAGAAACTTGAAAAGTGAATTAAGAGAATCAATAAATCTGAAATATCAGAGAAACAAATTGTAAATTCTCTTAAGTCTATATAAGATCATATTATTAATATAAATTATTATCTAGCAAAAGAACACATCGATTTAATATATATATCTGTATATTGTTCAAGTAAATCTGTTATTCTCTACTATGTAGTTAGAGATATCAATTAATATGAAACATATGCAAATTGTTATTTAATAATGAAATTCGTAAACAGAATCAGATATGAATAGTCAAATGAAGAGGCAAACAGGCTACAGCTGCCTCATATTTAGCTTCAGCTATGGAACTTAATCTCGTAAATATTTCAAGTATTTAAGCCATTGGCTTCCAGCTGCACAACAGCTGTGGCGTTTCCACCTCTGCCCAATAAATGCAGGGTATTAAAATTTTGCGCAACTTCATTATCTGAGAGCTGCAACTAAATGAAGGCAAAAAGATATATTCGCACACATATTTGTATATACCTAAAGCACATGCTTACTCACGTTTTACGTTGCAATTAAGTTTGTCGTGCCTGCAGCCAGGCTGCGCTGCCCAACCGTGTTGCAACAGACTCTGGCACAGGCCCACTTGGCCGGCTTGGCTGCGCCTGCTTAGATGCGATAATTGAATGCAAAATATTTGATATTATTTTGCAGGCTTATGCAAATACAGTCTGCTTAAGCGCTGTCCCAGTTTCCCCCGGCTAAAAGATAATGAAAAGTGCAGACGCTTCGCCTAATGTATTTGCATACATTTGCCTCGTGCGCCGCTTTGGGGCCGAGCACAACAAACTTGCCCAGTTTCAGGCTGTTAAGCAGTTGCTAAAAAGTATTTGCAAGTGGCTAAGGCTAGGCAGTATCCAGTGTCAGGTCTCAGGTCTCAGGTCCCAGGACTGCCGTCAGAAGTCCTAAAAACAAAACTGAAGCATCAATAAAAATCACACTCTCCTCGTGCAGCTCGGGCGGCTATAAATTCAAAGTGCCAATTCGATGCTGCTTTAATCCCAGGAACATACTCGTAATGTCTGCCTGATGACGACGTGATTTCATGCAAAGCATGTACCCAATGTCCTATCAAGCCCAAGAGCTGTAAACAATTGCCTGGGTCATCCACGCAGAGAGAGAGAGAGCGAGGGAGAGAGAGAGAGAGAGGCTGGCTGAAAAGGGCCAACAACAGCCAAATATCAGGTCAAACTGTTTATAGTTGAGCTAGCCAAACGGATAGATACCTCGCCAAAGGCAGTTTGATGAATAACCCAACAAAATACCAGACTAGTTTCTAGTAGCTTGAGCTTCCTTAGAGTTCTATGTAAACCTGGATGGCTTAGACTTGTGACCTTCCTTCACCCCTTGCAAACTCTCTAGAATACCCCACGCTCAGCCATAAAAC
The DNA here is from genome assembly GCA_035047545.1 of Drosophila paranaensis. Taxonomy (NCBI): domain Eukaryota; kingdom Metazoa; phylum Arthropoda; class Insecta; order Diptera; family Drosophilidae; genus Drosophila; species Drosophila paranaensis. Next base: position 1,730,889 of record JAWNPL010000173.1, on the reverse strand, counting down.
AGGGCATTAAAAAAAGTAGAAGAAGAAGAAGTCGTAGCTAGGCCTAAAACTGAAACAAAAATGTGGCTCAATAAAATCAAACAGCAAACGTGATGCGAACATTGCTGAGTGTTGCCTTTGCCGAGGGCGGCCCAACATAAACTCAAGATATGGCTCGCAAGGGGGCGGAATCAATTGTGTGTTGACATTTTTATCAGTTCGTTTCTTTTTTTTTTTTTTGCAGCGTGGAGTGGGGGTTCCGTTACACGCATAGGCATGTCGTAAGCTAAAATTTTAATAGAAAGAAATCAGTGCCAAGGCGGTCATCACAGCAAGTTGACCCTTTTTCTGTTGCTGTTGTTGTTGTTGTGAATCTGGGTTCGAAGGTGTGTTGGCCCGAAAATTAAATATGTAAACAGCGACTGTTGCAGCCCGTGTTGTTGTTGTTGTTTCTGCGCGTGTCGTGTGACGGCATGTTAATGTGCGGCACACGCGGCGTATGCTTACTATTTGTGTTTCTGCTTTTTGCTTTGACTCGCGCCTTTAAGCCCACTTTCCAGCTTGCATTTAATTAAGCCGTCAATGAGCCTGCTCACATTAATTACAGCCAGGCGACTGTGCGAGGCGCTGCTGGGGTGGCGTTTACTTATGGCATGCACTGTGAACACTATCAATTAAAATCGACCAATAAACCGAGCCAAAGTCAAATACCTGAGCAAGCGCATTGCCGTGACAACTGTAATGAGATGTATGTATATGAGAGTGTGTGAGTGTGTGTGTGTGTGAGTATGTGTGTGAGTGTGTGTGTGAGTGTGTGTGTGGGTGTGTGTGTGCATGGGTTAAGGGTATTAGTGTCAAAGGCAAAGGCAGTGAAAGATCTTTCGCAAAGCATTTACAGCGAGCTGCTGTGGCTGCGGCTCAGTAAAGCGTCGTCGATTGTTGCCGCGGCTGCGGCTGCCGTTAACTTAATAGTAAACAATTACACACACACACACACACACACACACACACAGTCATGCTGAAAGACACCCGCACAAACATGCACGGGCACAGCTAGTGACAGAGAGTGGAAAATGCGACAGCCGCAGGGTTTTGCGGCTTCCGTCGCAGACATTACCATTTCCACTCAACTGTGTATGTGTGTGTGTGTGTTTGTGTTATTGTATCTATATATATATATACATGTGTGTGTGTGTGTTGTCCTTGTAACACTTAAAATTTAACACCAAGGCTGTTTGTTTGCTTATCTCATTTTGCATCTCATCTCATCGCCCACAGCTGCGCTGAGCCCAAAGCAAAACCATTTCTAGTTTCACGCACACGCCACATCTGCTCTGTCTCTCTCTCTCTCTCTTTCACACACTCTCCCTCTCTCACTCTTTCGCTAGTTCTTGCTTTTTTCTATACCCTGTCGCATTACAAGGTTAATTTCAGCTTCATGTCAGCAGGTGCCACAGTTATGTGGGCACTTGTACAGCAGTACTAGGTATTACACTTTCAGCTTCCCTCTTTCTCTCACTCTCTCACTCTCTCTCTCTCTCTCTCTGTCTCTCTCTCTCTTTCTCTGTCTCTTTCTCCCCATTTTTTATGCCTTTGCCATGTTTTTCTCCAGAGTTGAGCATTCGTTTAAGCATTTAATGGCTTGTCCCACTGCCATGCAGAGTGCAACGCAGGACGCGTGTCCTTCAAGTGGACGACTTGAATATCGATTAAAATTTTGCTTCCGCTTGTTATCCAAATGCGTTGTCAGCTCTCTGGAAAATATGTTAAAAGGAATCTCTAATATTAGTCTAATTAAATTTAGTTTTGTATTTACATTAGGGGTATTCAGGCTAAGTAAGTGTTGAGAGCAAACACAACTAAAGATTAGTTTGACTTTATTTCTTTATTATAGAAAAATCTAAGAAAATTATAAATTTACAATATATACAAAGCTGATGAATATTTTTTAAACCATCAAAAATATATATTTAAAAAAATAATTGTTAAAAAATCTTAATAAGTGAAGAATATGATTTATAAAGCTGAAAAATATGTTAAACAAAATTTAATTATAAAAAAAAAATATTATTTTTAAAAAATATTATTTTTTAATAAAAAAAAATAATTAAAAAAAATTATTTGACAAATTATAAAAAATAATTTAATTAACTATAACAAATAATTTAACAAATTATAAAAAATAATTTAAAAATTATAAAAAATAACTTAACAAAAAACTTAAAAAATAATTTAACAAATTATAAAAAATAATTTTACAAATTATGAAAAATAATTTAATAAATTATAAAAAATAATTTAACAAATTATAAAAAATAATTTAACAAATTATACAAAATAATTTAACAAATAAAAAAAATTCTGTATATAATTAAGTTAGCTCTCAAATCTGGTCGCAATCTTTGCCCATCAAAATCTGTGGCATAATTGAATGAAAAGATTCGAAAACAGTAATTGAATTTGGCAAAACTGAAACTGAGTCGAGCTTTGACTTATTAATTATAGCTTAATTGGCATTATTTAGGCTTTTGGCCAGCAGCTGCAGAATGACTGAAAAGCACTTTTCGACAAAGGATCTTTGCCTTCGCTGCAGCTCCTAATTGAATTGTGTTTGCTGGCCGAGCGCAAGGCCAACAGACATATTTCATATTAATTTTGTGTGCAAGGGATATCAGTGCAATTTGTAATTATAATAAACAACTAATTGACAACGCAAGATAGCAATGCGAGCTATTCAATTATGCATGTGTGTATGTATGGGTGTTGGTGGGTGTGTGGCATGCAGCTGGAATGTTGCGCAACATGTAAAACATTTTGTGTGCAATTTCGATTTTGTTAATCGGATTTATTTGCCTTTTGTGCCCGATTCACACTTGATGCATGCAACTTTTAGAGACGACAGAGACAGCGAGAGAGAGAGAGAGAGAGAGAGAGAGAGTGAGCTGTGCGTGCGTTGCCGCGCAGATGTAGGTTAGACGCAGCCGCAAGAGGCATTCAACTGCACACAAAGCCGCCTAATTAACATGCCACACAACGCACTGCTGCTGGCATTGCCTTTATCTGCACTCCATTTCACAGGGCTCCCTTCAGTCAGGTCCCGCCCCGAAACGACACTTGCGTGTATGTATCTGTCATTCGTAAGGCCGGCCCCCTTTGGCCCCCAGTCAAACGTGTTTTGGACACTGCAGACATTCCGCTAGCAAACTGGGCCAACCAGCCGTCCGCCTTGTGTCCCCCCACTCCTTTTTTTTTGTGTGCAGCTACCTCAGGACTGCTTGGAAATTTGCATGCACGCATTTTCCGGCTCGCAATGGGAACTGCGCCGGAAAATTGTGTGCCAGGGAGTCCGAGCTGCAGCATTTATGCAGCGGCTGCCAACCAGTTTTTTCTACATTTTTTCTACAACATTTATTTTGGAATGCCCCAGCCGAGAGCCCGAAAGAGACGGAGAAGGAGAACGAAAGAGAGAAAGCGGAAAATGTAAGGAAATTCAGCTTGGCCTCGCAAATTAGTTTGTAGCTGAATTTTTTTTAACCTGATTTTCCGTTTGACACTCGGAGCTCGCGCAAATAACATTTGACGCTAGCACGAAAAAAAAAAGAAATTTCATTTGAAACGCACAAATATTTTATGCACACACAGAGGGAGAGGGAGAAAGAGAGAGGAAGAGCGAGTGAGATGCAGTGCAAAGTTGTAAAGAGCAGAATTTTATTTCTATATATATATTTTATATATACTTTTTTTTTGGCTATTTGCGCTGCGTCGTCTGCCTTTGCATAAATTATCAATGGGATTTTTATCATTTTGTTAGACGAATTCAATTTCGCTTTTTTTGATCGCAAGCAATTTACATGCTGCTGTCCATTCTGACATCATGATTGATGCCGCATGCTGGCGACACTCAATTATCGTCAATCACTGGACACCATTTTGTTGTAGCTCGAACTCTGTCTCTCTCTCTCTCTCTCTCGCTCTCTCGCTGTGTTTCTTTGCCTTGGCTGACTTGCGTAAATTGCTGTCACAAATATAAAACGTGCGCGCATTACTCATACGCACCGTCGCACCTAGCCAAAAAGTTGAGCGCTTAATAATGCAGCGAAACTAAATAAACCCAAGCCCCAAACAAATTTTGCTCACTTTTTATGACTCAATTGCTCAAAAACATGATAAATAAAAGATGCGGCTGGCTCTTGGGAGTGTAGCGACTGCACGATGCTCTGCTTGAGCTGGAGTTGAGTTTTGAAGAGAGAGAGAGAGAGAGAGAGTTTGAAAGAGATGAAAGAGAGAGGTAATGGCGGTAAATGGAGGGTGTGATGATGAGATGGATGGAAAGCGAAGGGAGTGAGACGGAAGTAATATAGGAGAGTTGGCATTGGAGAGAAAGAGAAAAAGAAAGATAGAAGAAGATATAGAGATAGAAAGTGAAAGAGAGAGCAAGAGACCAACAAGCAAAAGGGGATTATCGACACTCTCTTCAATTCTCTTCCGATTAGTGCATCGAAAATAAAAAGTGAAGAAGCCACTTACTATCACTGGGAATGAAACCCAGTTCTACTCTACTCTAACTGAACCGAGTTTATGAGATGAGATGGAAAAAGTCTTATACGTATCTTATGCTGCTGTTCTCTTGCTGCCAAGAGATGAAATGCAAAAGCTACGCCTAAGCTACTACTATTCTCTTATTCATTCGACTGACAATTGCCTCCACTCCTCACTAGCTGAGCCAACTTCTAATGGCAAGATCTGCTGCCCATCTTCAGACTTTCCCTTAACCGCCGAATGGACTCTATCACCACTATCTAGATCATTTAAATTGCTCCAGCATAACTCTTATAGATTACCTTTCTAAATATCCAAGGAAGCCTTTAGAAACCTAGCACTCATTCATTTCACTCATTTCCCCCGCACATGCCAGCCAATATACTTCACTTTCCACTTACCGAACAGAGCATCGACCACGATGGAAAGGCTAAAATGCGCCTCAATCTTCGTTTTAGGCGCGCCTTTTGTTCGGTCTGAGCGCTGACTTGGCTTGTTTCTTTGTGCGCTGTTTGTTTTGCTTTTATCGGCAAATTGAAATCATTGCCGTCATTTGGTAGCCATTATATATGATATATGCGCTAATCTGATATGCAGACTCACACACGCACACACACTCGCACACCTATGCGTGCCCGAGTGTATAAAAATGTCACCAAAAAGCAGCAACAACAATCAAAATACAAAAAAAGAGAGAGAGAAGTACAATTTATACACAAGACGCTGCACAAAAGGCTGGCAAAAAGGAAACTAAAAACGCTGCCTAAAAGCACTTGAGGCACACACACAAACACACACACACACACCTACATACATATACAGAGAGAGAAAAAAGGGCACACTCGAGCGGCTGTATGCAACACATACGCTAAGTAGCTGGCGGGTGGTTTGGCGGCTGGCTTGACTTGGCCCGGCTGACGGCTGACGGCGGGCGCCGTGGCGCGTGATCCCGTGCAAAAAGGTTGCCAGGCAATTGAGTGTGAAAAATGTTGGTGGGCGTGCGCTGGGCAGGGGCAGGGGCAGGGGCAGGGGCAGGGGCAGGAAGTCGCGTTCGCGTTCATAAGTATCGCGCGCCTAAAGCCAGCCGGCATAACCTTTGGCTAATGCACGAGCAGGCAGTCAAACGGTGTGGCCACATGGCTGTGGGTGGGTGGCTGGGTGGTTTGAGTGGCTCTGATGGCGGCATATGAGCAGGGTCAAAGGGCAGAGCAAAAGGCGACGACAAGTCAATAAATATGCTACTCTAAGATATTCATGCGCTCTGGCAGCCACCTCAGCGGACAGGGCCTGTGGGCGTGGCCTTGGGACAGTTGTCCCGAACTGAAATTCGCATGGCGACAGTTAAGGGCCGCCACTCCTCCTGCCGCGGCAGGCCGGCAGATTGCCATTGATTTGTTTGGCACGTTCCTAGCCAGCGACACAACAAAGCGAATTGAGAAAGAAATCTTGCGTCTCACTTATTGGGGGCCGACTGTATGTAATACGCTTTTGATTTGCACCAAATTCCATTTTTCACAATTTAATGCGCATCTCGCTACGTGTTGTCGTCGCTTCGAGTCCACGCTGTAGCTGAAACGTGCTTGTTGCCCCGGCACAGGCTGCCACACAGGACGCACACACACACACACACACACGCATACACACTCGTACATCTATCATTACATTTGTCACGTGAGGGACAACGTGATTTCATTTTCCTGTCGCCATAAAGGTGACACATTGCATACGTGTGTGTGTATGTGTGTGTGAGTGTGTGTGTGTGTGTGCCTGGACATTTCCTCTTTTGCCAGTGTGTGTGTGTAACGCTTGTTTGGCCTGCTCATCAGTGCGTATGCGTAACATGTTAAACGCTAGTCACGCAACAAACAAAAGAAATGAACAAAATAAATTCGCATTTTCAATGGGTTTCAGCTTATAAATAAACTTACAAATCCTTGGATATTGAATCATAAATATATGAATTTGTTATTCTGTAAATCGTATACACATATAAACATATATAAATACAGAATTTTTGATTAATTGTGCAATGGAATTTATGACGAGAGTGAGGTAATCAAGGTTGAGACTTTTGCCGACAGGCTGAGCCCCTTGCCCTAAGGGAATTACATTTGATTGTCGAGACTTATTTTTAGACTTCTGATGAATAAGAGTTTTTCAATAATGATGAGCTGAAAATGGATAGGCATTATACCAATGGGCAAACAGGCATTGGGAGGCGTGGCCTAGAAAGTATATGTATTCTTGATGTGATTGAACTGTTAAGTCGATCGTGCCTTGGCCTTGACCAGATACTCTGCCCTACCCTATTGTGATCAGATAGAGAACTATATATACATTCTTCTTCATATATCTCTCTATAAGCTGCTCAGGTCTCAGTTTTGGATTCGGCATGTTAAAAATGTTTATAAGCTGTGAAACTCAAAGTAAACCCCTCCATATTTATAAATTATTTTATGTATTTAAACTTCTAGTCCTATACGTACATAATTTGAGTATCTTAAAGCTACTGCCGATCATTCTAGGGGTTATCTTACATCATGCACATGCATAACATATATGTTTACACTGCCAGTCAGGTGCTCTCAAGGCTTCATGCTTTCCTTTCCGCCGACAATGCTTTGTACGCAGTCGATAAGCAATGGCACTTCCTATGGCTGAGACTTATCTTTGTCAGATAGTCAGCTACTCATATAAGATACTTTTTCTTTGCCAGCGACTGTGGCATACAAATTTTTATATGCTCTCCAGGTCTACACTTCACATTATCACAACTATTCAAATATAGCTGAACTGTTTGATATATATATATATATATATATATATATATATATATATATATATATAACATATATATATATATATATATATTTTTTTTTTTTCAAGTTATTATATTCAAATGTTATTTATATAAAGCAAAGCTTGAGAAATGCAAATCAATTTAACTAAAAACTAAATTTAACTTTCTATTTCGATCAACATTTTTCAGACAGTTGAAAACATTTGCTAAAAAACTTTTTAAAAATATTAAGAAAAAAAAAAACAACAACAATTTACGCTTACTTTTCGCACTTGCTGTTGAACCTGGCTTCAAGCTAACAAAAAGCTAAGCTAACTGTTAATAATAAATGCGTGCTCTTAGTTCCATTGGCTGCAGCTGCGCATTTATCAAGCGTCAAGCGTCAATCTGTCAGTCGCAGAGTCAATCAAACTGCGTATCAATTAGTCAGTTGCTCGACCCGAGCTTCGACTCTTTCACTTGGCTGGCCAAAGCCAAAACCTAAAACTGTTTTTTCCCTCTCTGTTTCTTTCGCTTTTCACTAGTGCGAGTTTTCGCCATTTTCGACTTTTGCCCAAGGATGGGCAGCGGCGGAAAAGCCGCAGCCAAAAACGCAGCTTGCAAACAAATTTCCGACAGCTGCTGGGCAACAATTTTCGACATAACTTTAGATTTTATGGGCCACATGTGGGCGGACCTCGTGCTACACAATTCAGTTTACTATCAATTTAGATTCATTGTTGTTGTTGCTGGTCGAGCGTTAAAATTAGCGATTCGCTGGGAGCAGAAGGAGGAGGCAACTACAGGCTCGTTGGCCGGCTCTGGCCCTAGCTCAATGCTCAGCTGACTTTAGTTGGCCGCCTAGAAAACACCTTTGTGCTCGCCATTGTTATTGTTATTGCTTTTGTAGTAGTTGTTGTTGTTGTTGTTGTTGGTGCATTGGCATTGTCTACGGCTTGGCAAGTTGCAAGTTGCGCGTTGCGCGTTGCGCGTTGCGCGTTGCGAGTCTGAAGTACTACTACACCTCATGAATATTTCACTAGCAATCACATTGTTTTTCCCGCTAACTTTTAAGATTGTTTTAGCATGTGGCGGAAATGGGCGTTGTGGGCGTGGCAAAAGTTGTCGGTTTCTGCGGCGAGTGCTGCAGCTGCCACACGTAAACTTGCAGCCGGCAACTTTTGGCTTTCACTCAATTTCGCTAGCCGGAAAAAGCAGTTTGAAAGCAGGCTGAGTGTGAGAGTGAGTGTGTGTGTGTGTTAGTATGTGTGTGTGTGTGTGTGTGTAAACTATAGGTAATCCTTGATTCCGCTGCATTTGGTGGCTCATTTTGCTGTCGTTCAGCACGCTTCCATTGCCTGCTTTAGTTGCCACTGCCCAAGTTATGGGAGATTTATGCAGCCAACTAGTCAAGAGAGAGAGAGAGAGAGAGAGAGAGAGAGAGAGAGAGGGGGAGAGAGAGCGAGATAAGTGGCCACTCAAAGGAAATTACGTGTTGGTTTTGCAAGTGGCATGAGATAAACTTGCAGCTGCATTTTTTCTCACTTACCCACTCAGTCTGCCTCTCTCTCTCTCTCTCTCTCTCCCTATCCCTCCTCTGTCAGTCCCTCGAATTTCTTTATTTGCTTTTTTCGTAGCATACTTTTTCGGGCCGTTACTTTGGGTCGCCTCGAGCGCGTCTTTTGCAAATGTGCGTGCATTAAAGTTTGCCATGCATTTAGTTAGCTCTGCTTCTTCTGCTCGATTCCTACTTTTTTCTGTTTTTCTGTTTTTTTTTCAGCTCAACTCTGTGCGGTGTTTAATGAAATTTTTTGTGCAGCCTTGCAGCGCCTCGAAGTAGAAGAAGCAGAGAAAATATGAAAAGAGCTTCACTCGCACGGCGCTGTGAGGCAAATGCTCAGCCAGCTGAGCTTCACTGTACTTGTTTTCGCTTCTCGCCGCCCGTTTTATGGCCCTGGCAGGTGGCAGCGACGAACCCGAGTTGCAGCTGCTGCTGCAATTGCAACCATTTTCATATTTTATGTACTTTGCGTGCTTAAAAATGTTTCAATTTTCCGACAATTCACTCGTGGCCAGAAAAGGCTCCGCTGCCATCCGAATTGCCATTTCGGTCGAAGGTCAGAAAAACAAACCCAAAAAAACAAAAAATAAAAACTTGTTTGATAATTTTCTACTCAAATTGAATATTTGCAAATGTGTGTATTAGTATTCGTCTCTCTCTCTCTCTCTCTCTCTCTCTCTCTCTCACTCTCTCTGTAAGTGTGAGCCAAACTTTTCTTATTCTCTGCGAATAACTTTAATGGAAAAACTTTGAATATCAAACCGCAAAAAAACCTTGCCCAGGTCCAGTCCGAGTTGCTGCCAGGCACTCGAATTGAAAATTAAAATTGAATAGTTGCTGCATACACACACACACACACACACACGTATACTTGAGGTTGCTCTAGAAAGTGCAAAACAATTTGAAATTATAAAATCAACGTAATCTGTGCGCCGCTTTTGTATATAGTATATATATACATGTCTATATATACATATCCTAAAGTGTCATAAAATCCTTTTAATCTCTTATTATTCTTAATTGAAAAACTCAGAAAAGCAAGTTTAAGCTGACAGCAGTCCAATGCTATAATGAACTGTTGCAGACTTTGGGAACAGATATCTATGGATATTCTGCATTTGTTTAGTTCTCTTACGTCAGACCCAGAGCATTTTGCTTTTGCCTCAATAAATGGCAGTCTATAAATAAATCTAAAAATATAAAATATTTATATAAAATATGTTATGAAAATATAAGAGCAATTGAAAACGAAAATCAGCTTAATTTGGTCAATGCTACCCACAACAGCTTTAAGTCGAAATTTCTCAGAAATCAATTCAGCTGTTTGAATAGATCAATATATATTTATAAGAATATATATACAAATTCCAGTTAGGGAGGAGAGTCCTTAACTGACTCTATTATAAGAATATAATAGAGAGACCGAAGCAGAAGTCCTTGTGCGGCTGAGTCCAATTAGCGAGTCGCTGTTGTCGATGGACACGTCCCCTGATGCCACGCATATCCGTGGCCGATATCAGTGCCCAAGTGACAGAAAGTCATTTGGGTTATTAGCAGGCGAGTGTGTTGCCAAAAAGGGGGCGAGAGAGAGTAGGAGGCGGGGACTTGCTGTCCGGAAACCCTTCTAAGACGAACTTCAAAAGGAAAATGCCATAAGAAATAAGTTTCTACTGCTGACATTATTTCGTTATTATCCGCATCAAGGATTCGATTGACAGGCAGGCAGCCAGGCACCGGCACAGGCACGTGCTGCCAACGCCTTTATCCTTGCGAAAATATTGCCGGAATACACAGCAGCGACAGGACAACAACTGACAACAGCCGCACCGAGTCGCTGCAGATACAAAAGAAATTATATTTACTTCGGAGGGGGCGCGCGGGGACAAAGCGAACGAAAACAAAACATACACAAAAATAGGCAAGAGGAAAAAAGGAAGGCATCAAGGTGGGGCAAGTGTGGCCAAGTGGGGCACGACTGGGCGAAATCAAATAAAATGCCGGAAACATGGCATCGAGGGCCCAAGTGCTGCCAAGTCATGTCAGAGGCCCAATACCATCGAGCCCTGGCGACTTTTGCTTACCTATTTGCTCGCTCTCATCTGTCGCCTCTCCTCGACCACTGCCCGTTTTTTTCTTGCTTTGTGTGTGGACACGCACTCGGCCACTGTGTGGAGAGAGTGTTCACAGTATTCACGAATGTTTTCGCAGCAGATAAATACAGCATTTGACACTTCATTATTGTGCCCGCAGCGTAATCGAATCAATTCCAGCGCCAGCGCCATCGCCGGCCCCACTCGCCGTCCTGATGTCAAAAGTGCTTGGCCATTCGTCGTCCTTGATGCTTGGGTTCGTGGCCCAAGGCTCAAGCCAGCTTGGCCTGTTGACACATTCGCTTAAACGTATTAAATTGTTTGCCAGCGCTTTTGTTGCTGCCGTCGCCGCTGTTGCTGCTGCTCCTGGTCTGGGCCAAGCAAAGTCCGGCATTTTGTTTATACGCATTATTGTTGTCCCGTACTGTCCTGGCTGCTGGTGTCTGCGACTCGAGAACCTGATGCCGCCTGATGGTTGATGGCTTTTTCCTTCTTTTTTTTTTTTTGTTTGTGCATTTGTTTGCGTGCGGAAGTGCGACCAGTTTCGCTTTTTTGTACTTTTTTATTTATTTATTTTGCTCTTTTTATTCCGCTTTTCACATATTTTTTTGCACTGTCACACTTAAAGTAATCGATTACGGCGTGGGGCCTGTAACCGGATATGTCCGCTTCCGTTTGACATTTGACGCCGCAAATGTTGCAAGCGCCGCATAATTGTCACGCCAGCGGCCCACTGCCCACCGCCCACTGCCCACTTCTTTTTCTTAGTAATTGTGGCCTAATTACAAAACGAAATGACAGCGCAGGTGAAAGAGGAGTTTGAGGGTCTGGGTTTCGCTTTTAATTTATGAAACTGATTTGTAAAGGAAACCATTTTGATAGCAGAAGATGACGAAAGTATTCAAATCTTTGTGCGATGGAGTTTAAAGAAAACTCTACGCTCATTTCTAAGGGTTTTTCTGGGAGTTCCTTGAAGTTTCGGTTATAATTATGTCATTTGCATTGAACAAATTTTCATATTTTTTATTTAATTTTCATAGATAAGAAATTGAATTTTTAAAGTATTTTCTTTATTATTTATATTTATTTATTTTTTAATATTTGTATTTTCTAAAATTATATTTATATTGTTGATACAATGTTTTAATCCTTTTTTTTTCATTACAAGAAAAATAAGTAAAAAATAAGTAATAAACTTTAATATAACTAAAAAGTTCAAGTAAATATAAAAGAAAAAAAAACAGTGGTGCTATTTTATTTTTCGCTACTTTATATTGTTTATTTTGCTTATGCCAAACCATTCAGATTCTCGCACAAAAACTAATAATCATAAGCGCCTCAGAGTTTGCATATTTTATGAGTCATGAGCTCAAGTAGCCAAGACTTTAAATATGTATGCCCAAGTGTGCGTGCATGTGTGTATTTAATCCCATAAAACTAAGCAATTGAATTAATGCAAATCCCGATGGAGAGCACGATGACAAAGTTTTAATATTTAAGTGCATTTTAACACTTGGCAAAGCTCAAGTATTTCAGACACAGACACGCACGCATGCACACACATGCGCATGCACATGCACATTGACATTTAAAATTGATTGGCAAATCAACAGCAAAAGCACTAAATTATTTCTTAAGCTGTGTGTGCGTGTGTGTGTGTGTGTGTGTGTGTGTGTGTGTGCCAGGACGTGCATAAGGATATGCGGGCTATCTATCCAGCTGCTCGTCCGTCAGCTGGCTGAAAGCAATTTGACAACTTTCATTAGCCTGGGCATAATAAAATGCACTTTATGAACTTTGCGACATTTGACAAATTTTCTACAAAATGGCCTAAACCAATTAGCCACACACACACACACACCCAGATGATGATGGCCTTTACGGCGTGACGTGCGTTCGTTAGGCTAATAATATTTACTGTAATTTAGTTGATATCTTAGACCGAATGTACGTACATATATATACAAACACACACACATATATATATATATACATATGATATTTAATATTCGAATTGTTTTCGGCCCTTTTTGCAGCCAGCGCCCAGGGTCTGATGGCCAAGCATGAGCCGATGTTCATATCACGTTCCGAGACATTCAAATTCATAGCCGGAGATATAATAGTTTTGCCCTGCGAGGTGGCCAATACGGGTGAGTATTCAAACGTGTGTGAGTATGAGTGTGGGTGTTTGTCTGTCTTTGTGTGAGTATTCTTAACTCAGTTGTCATTCAAATGTTGCGGTCTGCATATGCAGGACATATGTGCATAATTAACCCTACACCATGTGATGCCTGCCAGTTGACCGCAACTATGCATTAATCCGAGGCACCACCGCACCGCAAAGGATGAGCAGTTGACGAGCAACTCTCCCAAGATTCAGTCATCGGGTGTGGCCAAACACGTTTTTGTTTTCTGTTTTCGGTTTTCGGCTTACGGTTTCAGTTTCGGTTTCGGTTTCAGTTCAGTTTCGGTTTCGGACCCATTCAAATGTGATGGCGATGGCGATGGTCGCACCACTGGCATGTGCCGTGTACGTTTTTCAATTTAAATGCGGTCGTGTGTGCGAGATTATTTGTACATAACAAGGATTTAGCGTAAGCAGCAGCGGTCACTCCGAGTGTGAGTGGACAACTGCCAGGCACATCTATCCATTCATACATACAGCCATGCTCACATTCTCTAAGGTTAAGGCCGGCAGCTGTTCGCCCTCATCCTCATCCTCATCCTCCGCCTCGACTGGTCATCTCGGGCAAGTTTGTATACAAAAAACTTGGACCCAAACACTTGGCATACATTATACGTATGTGTGTGGACTTATGTAGGCAACTGTCAGGTCTGCTGCATATATATATCTACACTGAAAGAAACTAAGAATGACATAAGCAAGGTATAAAAAGGTGTTGAAGTTCGAGCAGAAACTGGCTGATAACCTTCAAGTTTTTGTTGCTCATTACTCGTATTCATTTTTTGTTCATTATTGATAATTCATTATTCATTATTCATTATTCATTATTCATTATTCATTATTCATTATTCATTATTCATTATTCATTATTTATTATTTATTATTCATTATTCATTATTCATTATTCATTATTCATTATTCATTATTTATTATTTATTATTCATTATTGATTATTCATTATTCATTATTCATTATTCATTATTCATTATTCATTATTCATTATTCATTATTCATTATTCATTATTCATTATTCATTATTCATTATTCATTATTCATTATTCATTATTCATTATTCATTATTCATTATTCATTATTCATTATTCCTTATTCATTATTCATTATTCATTATTCATTATTCATTATTCATTATTCATTATTCATTATTCATTATTCATTATTCATTATTCATTATTCATTATTCATTATTCATTATTCATTATTCATTATTCATTATTCATTATTCATTATTCATTATTCATTATTCATTATTCATTATTCATTATTCATTATTCATTATTCATTATTCATTATTCATTATTCATTATTCATTATTCATTATTCATTATTCATTATTCATTATTCATTATTCATTATTCATTATTCATTATTCATTATTCATTATTCATTATTCATTATTCATTATTCATTATTCATTATTCATTATTCATTATTCATTATTCATTATTCATTATTCATTATTCATTATTCATTATTCATTATTCATTATTCATTATTCATTATTCATTATTCATTATTCATTATTCATTATTCATTATTCATTATTCATTATTCATTATTCATTATTCATTATTCATTATTCATTATTCATTATTCATTATTCATTATTCATTATTCATTATTCATTATTCATTATTCATTATTCATTATTCATTATTCATTATTCATTATTCATTATTCATTGCTCATTATTCATTACTCATTCATTACTATTGCATTATCAATATTACTGGTAATATCATTTGACACATAATTATTCATCAGTCATTAATGATATCATACCAATGCCATTAGCCTTATCATTTTCATAGACATAGATCAGACCAGATTTCTTCAAGTGTATATCTCATATATAAATATACCTAACTGTGCCGTATGTGTGTCTGTGTGTGAGTGAGTGGTTGTGGTCATATCAACCGTTTATTAGAACCAGCATAGAGCACAAAGGAGCTTGGCATTTTCGTTTGGCATATCTCATGCACTTCATTGCCCCGACGAACCAAAATGAAGAAGTGGCGGAGAAACGAGAAAAACTAAAAGAAGCGGAAGCAAGACAATCACAATAACAACGAAACCAGCAACGAGAGCCGAGACATGGACGATACATAGAACACTCTGGCCGGGCGGAGTATTATGGCCGCAAGCATTTGGGGTAATAATAAAAAGGAAGCTAAAGGAAAGCTTAAAAAGAAAGAAAAAAGCCATGAGAAAACAGACCAAGCAGAATAAAGGAAAATTATAGATCCAACGCTGCCAGAGTTATTCTCTCTCCCTGACTCCCTCCCTCCTGGCTGTGCCCGGAGTCTATGCTAATAAAGCGGGCTCCCTCCCATACGACAGTTTAATTAGAGACATTTCTCAGCCGTGGCTGGCTTTGGCGTGGCTCAGGCGTCCGTATCCCAAATGCAATAATTAAAATCAAAGCTCGTGACGTCTTTGGGCCGTGTTCATAATGCGCACTTTATGGATCTTTGGAAAAATATGCTGAGACCAGCTGCTGGCAGCGGCCTTTCTTTTTGCCCTTCCTTTTTATGCGTTGGCCATAAAGTTAAAAATGTAATTGATAGAATTTTTAAAACGCCACACTTAACAAAAGGCAATGAATGGAGCCGCCGTGGAGCCCCTTTGCCTCCCGCACAAATACAAAATTTATGCACATTTTCATTTTCATTTTCATTTTATGACGAACGCCCATAAAATTCGAAAGAAAATCACATGAAAATGAGCCCAAATGATGAGCATGTCGCGGGCTCTCACTCTCTCTCTCTCTCTCTCTCTCTCTCTCTCTCTCTCTCTCTCTCTCTCTCTCTCTCTGTCGGTCTTTGTGGCATTGCTCATTTGCATATTATATGAAAATTCCTTTAAATACTTATTGCGGTGCTTCGCACTTTTACAAAAGTAATCTCATGTCTTGGCAAATAAGAAATATAAGCACATCTTAACGCACTCAAAACACATACACACACACGCACACATTTGCAAAGCTCTCGAGTGCGCGCCAGAGTTTGTCTAAATCAACATTGAAGCATTTCATCATTATCATTTTATCATGTTATTTGAATTTTTCTGTGCCCCTTTTCGCATATGTGCAAGGCTCTGGCTAGGGTCTAGAACGTCAGCTCTTGGACCCCTCCCACCCCGCAGCAGTCCTTTTGCAATGCCTCTGTCTATGGCTGCTGCCTTTGTTTACATACTAGTCGGCACTTGCGCCTGCGGCTATGCAACATAAAAGTAATTCCGCCAACACAAACACAAGCAATAACGTTAGATTTCAGTACGCACATGAAGTGGCACTCGAGATACCCTGTACTCTAGAAAGAAAAAGTTTGAAGGCTTGGTTTTCTGTTTATATAGTAATCAATATTGACAAATAATTCCTCATAAAAACTAAATGATTTAATTTAATTTTTTATAAATATTTGATTTTCTTTAAATTTGTTAAATATAAATATTTTTTGTTTTATAAATATTCTTTTGTATTATTTCATGTCTTATTAAAGTAGAGCTTTAATAATTTAATTCTTTATCAACTTTTATCATATTTCTCCACTGATCACCTTGATTGACTGACTGAGTGATAGGCAGCTGCTTTTCTCGCCTCATTTTATTTACATCATTTTTAAACTATTTTCAAGTAATTTCAGCCATACAAAACTAATTCTTGTTACCTTAAAACATTTTCAATATTATTCCAAAAATTATAAAAACAAAAGCCTTTACAATGCAATTTGTTGCCGAAAGCTCAATGAAAATTACTTAGCTCGAGCAAAGCCCAGGCTTGCGTAATGTTCTTTAATATATGTGTAAAGCTTTACGCATTGGAGTCGCTTGAAGAACTCCTTCCTAATTGCTTCATCAAATTTTGTTTTCAAGAGTTTCACTCAAAAATGATAAAACTCGGCTGTAGCTGTGGCTTTGACATTTGCTTAGTCAAATTTCTTCTTCTTCTTCTTCTTGTTGTTTTCTTTAATTATTATTTTTGTAATGAATTTATAAAATACTCGTACGTTTACTCAAAGACTTTTAATCAACTTGTGCTGCGTTTGATTCCATTCACAAACACACACTCGCACACGCAGACACACAGACGCACACCCACACACACGCACACACCCACTCACACACGCACAATTCCTGAGGCATATTTGAATATTTGCGCACTCATCAAATTTTATCAAATATAAATGGAAAGTGCTGCTCTTGAAAGACTTGACAAGTGCTTGATGATGGCTCTGTGCGTAATATATTATGAATACCCTACAATTTAGGTGCATGCAAGAGAGGTCCACTGCATATATACATTATCAAGCTTGCAAGTTACAAAAAACAAAAGTCTTTTGTGTAAAATATTAGAAAATTATTTTCAAAAATATTTTTACATAAAT
The DNA here is from genome assembly GCA_035047545.1 of Drosophila paranaensis. Classification (NCBI taxonomy): domain Eukaryota; kingdom Metazoa; phylum Arthropoda; class Insecta; order Diptera; family Drosophilidae; genus Drosophila; species Drosophila paranaensis. The sequence continues at coordinate 1,713,353 of JAWNPL010000173.1, read as the reverse complement.
AATTCAAATAAAATATTAGCAGCTTATTATCATATTAAATATTTACATGAAATACTCATATTAAATATTAAAAAAATGTTTTTATTCAAGATATTCATTTATATTCAGGACTTAATCAAAATATTTTTAAATTAAAATATTTATTTAAAATATTTGAAAATTATATTCAAAAATATTTGTACAAAAATAATTTAAATAAAATATTAGGAAGTTATTCTACTAAGCATTTACATGAAATATTCACATTAAATATTTTCAAGACAGAATTATTTTAATTTTTAATATTTATTTAAAATGTTTAAAAATTATTTTCACCTCAGATATTCATCTAAAAGATTTATATGAAATATTTTGAAATAAAGTTTATGTTCCATTTATATTCACATTAAAATATTCATATATATTACACAGCCAAATTGTTATATATGAAGAAAAAAAGTTTGTATAGGTAAAAGATTTAAGTAAATTTGAAAACTCTTTAGGCTTTCTTGATTAAGCCATTAAAGACAACGTGCTGCAACCCTTGGCATATGTCAAAAACTTTTTGGCCGCAGCTCAAAAAGTAATTTTCAATTATTAATGAATGTTCTCATATATATATTTTTGTTTATGTACGAAATGTAATGCATTGAATTGGTTTCGGTTTAATTTTCAATTTGTTTTGTTTCTTTGGCAAAACAAAATGGATTCAAATAATTAATTGTTGCTGTTACTGTTGCCGTTTGGTGTTGCGGTGGATGAGGCCGGTGCTTAACTTGTCAGCACGCATAAGACCCTTTCCTGTTGATGGTTTTTAGCCGCAGCACAGCACAATGGCAAAACAAAGTGTGGCTGCAACAAAAACTGCCAACTGGCAAACTCCGAGTGCAATAAAATGCAAAAAGGCGCAACAACAGCGGCAACAACAAGAGGAAAAACCTCAGCTACGGCGGCCACAGAGAAAACGCTCATTACGCTTTGATGGAGCGCCAGCCGGAGTCGAAGATGGGGTTGGGCCCAGAGCTGGGGCTATAGCGCTTGAAACTATTACTGAGTAACGGAAATGGAATCGTGTTGCAAAAGTTGAAGTTGTGCAAACAGCAGGACAGCTAAGCACAGCGTGAGGCCAGAGACGCGGCTTGTGGCAGCGGCAACAAAGTTTCAATATTAATGCCATTTACAGTTCTAATTTCGCTTTTTACGTACGCGCACAACACTTAACACAGAAACACACACACACACACACACACTCAAAGAGAGGGAGAGAGGCGGAGAGTGCGGGAAAACTTGTGCAAGAAGTTGCAGAATAATGCCATATGGAGGCAGCTGCCCTGCCACGCCCAAACGCCCACTTGCTTGAGTGTGAGTGTGTGCGTGTGCGTGTGTGTGTGTTTGGGCTTAGCCGCAACATCGTTTATCTTCGGGGGTCATCATCTTATAATATTGGCCTTTCCGACATGCAATAAATTGCGCTCTGGCAAACAACATGTCGGTCGCTCTAACGGTCCAACGGTCTAACGGCCAGCAGGAGCAGCAGCAGCTCCTTGTTGCAAGTGGCATGCCTCGGCTTAACGGCAAATTGCGCATACGCACCGTGTGGCCAGTGCAAACAAACAGAGCTCGACAACAAAAGCGAATGTCGGCCATATTTGAATAGCCTCTGTGTGCGAGCCGCTGTCTCTCTGTCTCTCTGTCTGTCTGTCCATCTGTCTGCCTTGGTCTGAAGTGTAGAAAACTAAAATTTAGCTCGGGCTCTAAATAAGGCACACACACAGACACAGACACACACGCAGACAGGCACAACATGTGGCTGGCCATGGCCAACAATTTGTCCAGTTCCAGCAGGAGGCTAAACGCAAGGCAATGTTCATGTGAAGCTGACATACAAAAGCCGAAATGCTTTTACTCTGTTTCCGCCCTAACAGATAGCCTGCCTCTCTCTGTGAATGTGTATGTGCTTGCGGGTGTGTGTGTGTGTGTGTGTGAGCGTGTTTCTATTTAGTTTAGAACTAAACCGGAAATTGAGGCGTTTTGTGTTTTGCTTGTTTTTGTTAGATTGTTGTTATTTTAGTTAACAATTTATTTAGTTACAGCGCAATCACACACAGACACACACACAGTATCTCTCTCTCTTTCTCTCTCTCTCTCACACTGTAACAATTTATATGATCTTGTGAATTATTTGTGCTGCATGTTGCACTGCTCAAGTGGATGGCCACACTTTAAGCGCAACTGCAACCAACACACACACACACACACACACACACACACACACACACACACACACACACACACACAAGGAATACCTTAGCCAACGCCAAGCCAACCTCAGTTGCTGCTGCTCCTCTGTTCTACTCCACCTCTAAGTCTTATTAATTTCCTGCTTTGAGTCTGAAATCTTTCAGCCAAGCGCATCATTTTCATGTGGTTTCATGTGGTTAGCTATTATAATATAAATACTTTCTTAATGCTGCCACGCCCCAAAACTTCAGCTTTGTGGCAACGACTTTCATGTTGCGGTCCTCACTTGCTCCAAATAATCGTGAAGGTGGCTTTAGTTAATATGTTCGAATGAGCCACAATTTTGAGTGATAAATACTGATTAGTTATCGTTATGTGGGCTAAGCTAATGAATATGTCTTGGAGCTAATGAATATGTCTTGGAGCTGGAGTCACATTTATTCAAATGACTTGGAAAAATTTTATATACTAAATAATTTTTATTAATTTTTGTTTTTTAAGTAAATAAATTAAAATAATCTAACAAATATATTTAATAAAAATTAATTCATATTTAATTTTAAAACCTAAATTTATTTCATAATTAATTTAAATTAAATAATTAAATTAAATATTTTAGTTAAAGAATTTTTTATTTTTAATCAATGCATTTATGCAATTCAAATACACACTTAAATTTATTCGATTTATTTTTAAAATATTTATTTTTTATATTTCACTTAAAATAAGATCATTTATTTAATATAAGTATTATAATTTATTTATTATTTAATTTAAATGATTAATTTGATCAGTTCATTGAAGCTTTTCGTTTTTGTTTCAATCTTTTACCTCGAATATTAAGAGACGAAATCATTTTGGGACATACAAAGAGCTTTAATAACATAAATATCGACCACAGGCTAAATAAAGGCCTAATGAATTGATGTGCTCGGCCTTTCTAGTACCTCGAAGACCAAGTTGGTTAAGACATTTTACATAATTTGAACAGTCAATGATAATAATAAATATGCATGTGAAGTTGAGTGCGCTGCAGAAGCCAAAATGCAGGCTGCCTTTAAGTAACTGGCAGACCAAAGGAAGCCAAGCTGCACATAACTCGCTTACACACACACACACACACACTCACACTCATACACACACACACATAGAGAGAGACCACGAATTATGTTTTCCGTTTCTTTGGTTCTCGGCTACGCTTCGTAGTGCACGCTAAGGCCAGCAGGTGGCGCTAGTTTATTTATATGCCTTGGCGCATGTGAATGTGATTCCGATTGTATGTGTGTGTGTGAGTGAGTGTGTGTGTGAGTGAGTGTGTGTTGCATAACACACTCTACTTTGCCTGCTGCGTCGTCAGCCACACTGCCTTTCACTGCTGCTTGGCGTGTTGATGTTGTTGAACTCATTGCAAATAAATACGCTTTTTGAATGCGCATGTAAATGACTTCATAAGCATTTTATTACCACTAAGTTTCAGCGAGTGTCTGCAGAGAGCAAGAGGGAGAGTGAAAGGAAGAGACTTGTGTGTATTGAAATCAATTTCTCTGACATCTATCTCTCTCTTTCGCTCAGACCATCTTTGGCCCGGCATAGGCCATCAATAATGAGCGCTGTTTCGCCTTCATTTTCAGCACGCTTTTCGCTCTTGACTAAAATACTCGATACCCGCACATCGAAAATTGTTGTTTTAATTTTTAATGAGCGCCATTCGCGGAAGTCATACATCATTAGTAGCAAATCCGGACAACTTCAATTTCAATTTCAATATGCGAGCCTCCCTGCCACACACGAACAACCACGCTGCAATGGCACGTGATGCTTGACGTGGCCCGAGCAGACACAACACACAAAATACATAAATTTGAACAAATGAGAGCGGCTTTAAACGAACTTGATCGACTAGCAGCTATGCTGCAAAGGGCATGGAAATAGCTGCAGCAGCTCTGTGGACTAAGCTCTAGCTTTGCTATGTAAAAATTGAATTTTGAAATAATTTAAAATAATATTTTTTCTTAAATTTGATTTATTTTTTTTTTTAATTCTGTTAAATTTTGTGTGATTAAAATTAATATTTTAGTTGGTTGATGTGGTATATTGTGTCTTTGATATAGTTTTGAACAGGTGAAGGAGAGTTTATTCTGAGAAGCCTAAACATAATTGAAATGAAGCATTGCATATCGATATTTATCGATTTCATAGCAATGAAAGATGTTGTCAATAATATATTAAATTAAATATAAATATTCATGATATGACAAAGGGCATTAACTTAAGTTCTATAAATTGCGTAAATCCAAAAGTTTTATTGATTATCGGCCATAAAACCCAAATTGCTATGTAAATATTATTTCAAAACTTGAACTTCCTGTTTTTGCCATGTTCTTCCAAATAAATTTGTTTATCTAAATATCTATAAAAATATATATTGTATATATATTCTTTATATGGTATCTACTATCCCTCAGAAGAGTGTTTCCAATAGCCGCAGCGACATGCTTCAGCTTAGGCTTCTTCAATGGGCACAGGGTATAAAAAGGAATCACAATTAATGAGTTCGATGAATGCGCTCGGGTGTCTGTCTGCCAGTCCCTCAGTTCTTCCGTGCTGTCTCTTCCTGCCGGCACGGACTGCCTGACTGGCTGGCTGCCTGGCTGGCTGGCTGCCTCGCTGGCTGTTGAAAGCCGCTTTTCATGCCCTTTGCGCTCTTCCCTTTTTCCGTTTCGGCATATCGAGTGCCTGGCATATGATTGCAAATGCCGCACATTAGCGGATATCAAGTGGGTGTTACCGAGTGTATGTGTCGCCGCACAACACACACACACACACATGCATAGAGAGAGCGTGTGTGTGGGTGGGTGGTGGTTGTTGTTGTGTCTGCTATGCGCGCGCTGTGCGCGAGTCCATGCCAAATTGAATTTCTAGCCTTTTAGATCTTTTCAAATGCCTTGTAATTGAGTCATTTGAATTCTGACTTTTCAATTTATACAGCAAAATTGTGCTTCTGTGTGCGAGTGTGTGTGTGTGTGTGTGTGTGCGTGTGTGTGACTGCGTGATTCAATCTTTTCAACTTAATTTAAGTGATTGCCCCGCCGCATTTGCCAATTAAGTCGTCAGATGCGATTATTATGCACAATCGAAACTGATTTCTTTGTATTGCAGAGCCGTATGTGGTTGCCTGGAAGCGCGGCATTGCCATCCTGACAGCTGGATCCGTGAAAGTGACGCCCGATCCGCGCGTTCGCCTCGTCAGCGGCTTCAATCTGCAGATACGCGACGCCGTGCCACAGGACGCCGGCGATTACATTTGCCAAATTGCAACGATGGAGCCACGCGAAATTACCCACACCGTCGAGATACTGGGTAAGTGAACGCGGCCCGCAAACGGAGCCAATCAACCCACATTTTGGCAGCTCATATTTTAAAGCTCGCCTTTGTTATTGCCATGCAAAGCAGCAGGGGCAGGCCAAGAGGGGCGGAGAGTGGGAGTTTTTGAATTTTGGGATAGTTCTATTTTTTTATGGGCAAATTTATGCGGCTCACAAATCACTTGGGTCCATTGTGCACATCATTTGGACACCTCTGTGTGTGTGTGTGTGTGTGTGCGAGAGAGGCTCAAATTAACATATCCTTAGATCCTGCGCCTGGCCCACTCAAATATGCTAAGTAGCTGAGCTGCAATTTGGCGGCTTTATGGCCACAGATTCAATAGGGCCAGCGGACGAGGATGATGAGAAACGAAAAAAAAAATAAAAAATCAAAACTAATCTGCCATTTGCTCCCATTCCGCTGCAGTTTCCACAGATTCCCTTTTCTTTCTTTATATTTTTTGGGCAGCGGATGCAAATTTCCCTCAAGCTGGCTGGCTCGCCGGCTCCCCAAGGTTCTTAACTACTTCCTGGCCCAACTACGCACTCTGCCTAACAAGTTCGACTCACTCAGTCTGTCTGTCTCTCTGTCGTCCTTTGGCTTTGTCTGCTTCCTGGCTCTCGCTCTCGCTGCGCCTGCTCTTTGCCGCCGCTGCTGCCGCTGCTGCGGCGTCTTCTAATCAGCAATGATGAATAATTTGCATATATTTCGGCTCCATACAATTACAATGTTGCCTTTTTATTTGCATACGCTTGGCCACGCCCCCACACACACACACACACATCAACACACACAGAGAAAGAGAGAGAGAGAGAGAGAGAGAGAGAGCTGGCTGTGTTAACACTTTTGGCAACTTTGGGGCGTGTGTGCGCGGCGCATGCAAATTGCGATACAATTCCCAAAATCTCCAAAGCGTGGAGAAGCACGAGTCGGCGAGTAGTTCGCAGTTGCCTGCAGTTGCCCTTAAAGATGTCCTTTAAACGGAGTGAAAAGACAGCATTACACTCCACTTTGGCTGGCCTATAAAAAATGCGTATTTATTCGAGGCAGCACGAAAAAATCGCCGCAGCGAACTTTTTTCATTTGTCATTGAAACTTGGTCCTGGCGCTGATCCTGCTGCCGCTGCCGCTGCCGCTGCCTGCCGCCTGATGCCTGGCATCGCCACAAACAAACATTAAGCAAGCGCCGGGGGTAGCTCGACTGCTCGACGAGCGCAGAAAAAAGTCGATTATTGAAAAGTTTTGTTTATTTTATGTGTTTATTATGCGCTCCGTTTGCCAAATAATGATCATGGCCAGAAATATTTCGTTTATTGAACTTTGGCAGCGCACGTAAATTGTGAGGCCCACCCCTAAGACCCCAACCCCCGTCCAGCGGCCCCTAGCTCTGCCCGCTTTCAAAAGGAAGTGCCCCACTACCAATTGCCGCATTGTTGTCAAAGGAGAAACAAGCAAAAATAATGCCCTGGCGAAGTTTTTATAGGCTCAGCAGCAGACACCCCTAAAGCCAGCCTCCACCCTGCACCCCCTCGCACCCTCAATATGTGTGCGCGAATATAAATTTCATAAAGTTTGCCTCGCTCTGGCATTTCGGCTCGCCAGCTTTTATGAGCGTAAATTACTTTCGGCTTGGCCTCCGCACTAAAGATGAAAAAATAATGTGCGCCTGCCAAACTTTTGCACTTGTCCTGCCTGCCCGACAGCGACGCCAGCAGCGAGCAGCGACAGCGACAGCGACGGCGGCGTCATCGTCAGCGCACTTACAAAGACATTAGCCGAAGAGAATGGCCATAGAGGGAACCGGACAGCGCAAGACTGCAAACTTTGCCAGTTGACAAATCTTTTAATACAGCCGAGAACAGCAAAAGGACAAGAAAAACACAAAAACATATCCTGAATATATTTGGTCTGTCACACATTTATTTACAGCGTGCCACATGCTACTGCTGCCGTTGCATGTGTGGTGTAGCCGGCAGCGAGCACAATTTGTGAGCCTAGCCAAAGTTAATGTGACAAACGAGCTGAAGAAGTTGATGCTATTTAAATTACTTATTCATTATGTTATCTATATTGCATGTGGAGGAACAGCAGAGCCCGATAAACATAGCTGATTGATACAGAAAGAACTGTTCGAGTTAATAAATCGAGAGACGACTGACTCTATTGACCCTGAACTCATTGAAAGCGTGAAAGTTATTGGGCTAGGCAGAATGGGGCTTGGCAGATGGCCATAAGGTATATAGTTTTGTGATCGGGATGACGAGCTGGGCAGATCTGTTCGTTCGTTCGTATGAATGCAACGTTTAAGAGGAAAAGTCATAAGAGCAGCCTCAACTGCAGCTCGAGTAAAGTGTATGTGCATGAGTGAATAAATCTTAGAATGACTGGAATAGCAGCTGTATGCTAGGGTCAGGGTATCTCCAAGTCAGGCACTTGCCACACGAACACTCCAGCTTGTTGTCTACACAGCTGATGGCAGGCGCGTGGCACGATAATAGACTTATGTAAATGTATGTAAATACAGAGGAAGATGATGAAAACAATGAAAATTCCAAAAATCTGTTAGGTATTAAGCGAGCCTCTGAAGTTTAGGGTAAACGATTGACGTATTGGGAAAAGCTGAAGTCAAAGATGCTGTGATTTTCACATTTTCTCTGGATTCACTCCTCTTTCACAGCTCACACTTCATGGCAAGCTCTTGACAACATAATTTCTTAAGTATTAAACCCGTTTACTTACATAATCAATTGCACAAAGCTATTAACGCCTTTGTGTGTGTGTGTGTGTTAGCCTGAATGCATCGCAGTTGGCTTCAGAAATCAGTTGCATTTTGTGGCTTTAAGCTGTCGACTTTTGTGGAGTTGAATGTGCGTTTGCTGTTGACATTATTTCAATTACGGATTGCGTGTAATAAAACCAATTTGACATCTGTCAGCAATATGTCCATTAGCTCGTCAGCCCCTCCACGTCCCGCCCCTTCCCCCCCGACGAGTTCAACCGCAAACGTGCCGCAGAACATTAAGTTATGTGGTAGTCGTGTGGGCAGCCATTGCGGTCATTCATGCAGCTCGTCATCTACTCTATTTTATTGTTGTCATTGATGTAATATATTGATGTAGTTGCCCAGTGGCGCCCAGTGACGTCAGCTGCCTCAACTCATACAGCTGACAGCGCTGGCCGTAAGCAGCTTAAAGCCATTGACATGCGCCTAATTAGCAGCTCGATCGGCGGCCCAATCGATTGGAAGGCCCAATTACAATGAGTAAGGCTAGCTCGCAACTAGCTGGAAAATAAAGCCACACAATTGTAAATTAAAAGGCCAATATGCCCTCACGAGGGGGAGGAGGTGTGGAGTCGCTGCGGGCAGAAGGGCACGATTTAATTATGTGCAGCGGCATAAACAACAACAGCAACAGAAATAATCATAATAATAATTGTGCAATACCATAACAATAGCGCGAAAGACAAAAGGTAAGCTGAAAGAGAGAGGGAGAGGGAGAGAGAGAGAGAGAAGGAGGGTGAGAGAGGGGGAGGGAGAGAGACTGTGTGTCTGCCACACAATATGCACAATAAACAAGAGACGAAGGTAGTTGGCCCAAGTTGCCTTGGATACTTGAGACAAATTACCAACACAATGGGCACGCAAATTGCAAGGATATGCCAAAAGAGATATGCCAGGCTATGGCAGGATGTGCCAGGATATGCTGGGATGTGCCGTGCCGGCATACCAACAATTAAACGACCAAGCAGAATACACTTCGCAAGCACTTGGGATGCCGTTTAAGTTTTAGCACTCAACTTTGCCAGCCAACTACGGATTTAAATTACTTAGCAGATGGCTAAGCAAGTGCCCTGCCACGCCCATTATGCTGGCATAAAAAGCTGGCTTGTTGCATGCGCCCAGTCCCAATCGAACTATGCAAGTTTGCCAAGCCGCAAAAACCTAAAAGCTGAAGTTGCAACTCGGCGAAATAAGGCATAAAATCAATATAGAATACACTAGGAAAAAAAGTTGAGTGGATAGTTAAAGACAGAGAAATGTTTATGTTAAAGCTTGTCTAAAAGAAAATTGAAGACAGTTGAAAGAAGTGAAGGTTTGAAGGATGTCATTGACTTTCACTCAATGAGCTTTCGCTTGGTCTCAGATATACAATATATATATACGTACATATACATATACATATACATTTATCTATACAGCTTCTGCCACTTATTTCATATTAGGAATTCATTTCAGCTCTTGAACTTGATATATTTCTAAGAAATACTCGCAAATTTCTTAAGAAGTTGATATAAATGCTTTTCGTGTTAAAGCCGCATGGCAGCATGTATTCCATTAAGTGGTTACGACTTAAACGAAAGCTCAAAAAATCAAAATGAAAATCAGCTTTTACCTAATTTATATATCTTAAATTCGTTAAGGATAACAATTTCATATCATTTATCTACTTCAGCTTAAACTTTTGGTATTGACAGCCAAAACGGAGCAAGCTCTATAAATGTCTCTCACAGTTGCTTTCGACATGATGCTAATAGCTTAATTACACAACAGCTAGTTAAGAAATTAAGTCTAAAATTTGTATTCAAAAATATTGCTAAATTTAAATCCTTAAAAATATGAAATTGTCTATTAGAAGTTGCTTGTTGACTGCTGACTATATAAGATCTTCTTCGATTGCCAAGACCGAACTAATAGTTACTTATTGAAATGATTTTAATGATTATAATAATAAATATTTCAACAATTTAAGGAAAATCTGAAATTTCGCTAGCAACCATTACTGTAGTTGTAATACCAATAAATATATTAAATTTTTTTTTCCTTCAATTTGCTCAAAATAGAAAATTTACAGGAGCTTTTGTTACTTTGCTACTTGGGCTTCAAACAAATAAATTTGAATTGCTTTAATAATAATAATAATATACTTGAGTGACTTATATATAAATGAGTGATATTCATTTATATATATAAATACATATTATATATATACAAGAATATCTCCTGACTGCTCGTCAAGCTTTATTAAATTTGTAGCTTCAGCTAACTTCAGCGGAAAAATTACATAAAAATTTAATAAAATTCAACTCAGTCTTTGATTTTCGCTGTGTGTATAGCAAACAAATCTATACATATATATATATGCGTGTATATATATATATGAAATAAGTGCGCCAACATGTATCGGTGAGCTTGTAAATGGCCGCAAGTTCCTTCAAAAGCTGCCGCCGCCGACGCCGTCGTTGCTGCTGCTGCGGATATTGTGGCTACTGCGGCGTCGTTTGCTATGAAAGAGCTCGCTTATTAAAATTGTCGACTGCTAGCCCCACTCTCTCTCTCTCTCTCTCTCTCTATTTCAATCCCAATCCCAATCCCAGGCCCATGCTCATGCCCACTCTCAGTGCGAGCTCCAGTGGCAGTGGCTGCTAGCCGCAAGCCACGGCAGCACTCATAGGGTGAGACAGCGATTGGCATCGCATTAGTCGTCATCTGCATGACATTACATGCCGCAATCCACGTATTACATGCCCCACACACACACACACACACACACACACACACGCACACAGATGTAAAATGAACTGCTCTATAAGTCGTCAACTGCCTTACAGTTATGACCATGGTAGCCGGGTACTCAAGCGAGTGCTCGTATTTATTGAATTCAATATGCGCTGACGGCTGTCGGGCATAAAGTCTCACCAAAGCGTGAAATTATTGAAAATATATGTATATATCTGCATGGAGGCAGCAGCCAGGGGCCACATACATACACACAGTTATAGATACAGTTACGAATGCAGATGGAGATAGAGATATAGATACAGATATAGATACAGATACAGGCAAAGCTCGAGTTAGACAGCGCGTCCTTTGCTGAGCAAACAGACAACGACTTCATTGTGAGCTCTCGGTCCCAGGGCATGTCCTTTTCTTCATTTTTGCATTTCCTTCTCGCTTTCTCACTCTCTCTCTCCCTCTCTGTCTCTATCTTTTTTGTGGTTTAGTTTTGGCTGTGCGCCACAGCGCCATGATTTATTAGAGTCGCATGCAGATTCGCCAGCACATCATATACATATCTATATATATATATCTCTCTCTCTCTATATATATATATATATATATATATATATATATATATATATATAGTTCTCTTTGTGATCGATTGTAATTTTCTTTCAAATGCAAATATTCAGCTTTGCCTCCTGCATATTTCTATTTGTTTGCTGGCCCACAATAAATCGCATCGCATCGCATCACATCGCATGGCTCTCTCTGTATATTTTGCAAATTCGATTCAATTTCAGCCACAAATTGCATCAATCAAATGCATTTTGTCACAAAATTCTGTCGGAATTTCATCTAACCCAGAGTTAATGCAGACATATGTAATATAATTCCCATGAAAAATGAATTTTCCAAATTGATTAGGCATGTGTGTGTGACGCAATAATACCCTGTAATTGCTTTAAATTTTCTAACTAAACGTAAGATGGCGGGAGTAAAGTGGCTAGATTCGACTGCCAGTTACCCTGCATATTAAAGAACAAAACTAATTAATGCAGCTTCAAAATAATTTAATATGTTTATTTATTTTATTGCTTTCCTATTTCTACAAAATTTTATTTAATTTATAAAAACTTTTTTACTCACGAAATTTATATAAAAAAAATCTAAACTCAACTAAGAATATTTAATTCACAGTATATTTTAATAATTTAAACTTAATTTTATTAATATTATTTCTTAAATTTTTAAAATAAAAATTTAAGCTTAAAATAAATCTAAAATATATATTTGCTTAATATAAATAAATGATAAAATATAAACTTATAAAATATATTTATATTAAAGCTATATAATTTGACCCATCACTAGCACGAACTTCCCTCTTTCCTCATGCACTTTGTCACAGGGTATTTTGATGAAGTATACCAGCAGCTGAAAATCAAATAAAATCCATGCATAAACCAAGCTTAGCTGCGTCCCCCAGTTGCCCAGTATATTTAAATATATTTGTATGCCTATGCCCTGGGGTGGGCGTGGCACTTGTCGAATGTCCTTGAATGAGACAGCAGACATAGTCGTAATTTTTTTCGGATTTTTTACTGGCTTTGTTTTGGCTTTTTTTTTGTTGCTGGGAAAACAGCTGTAAAATAATTTGGCCACAAAAATATAAATAAATGCGAGTCTCAAATTAAATAAAATGGCCCCAAAGCTGGCCTGGCCAAAGCCAACAATTGGCAGCTGGCTATGTCTCCATCTTAGTCTCATGCTCATTCACGTTTGTGGGGGGCGGGAGTGGTCTGGGTGGTGCCGTTCCACATGCGTAACCGCCATTTTGCACTCATTCAATTTGCATTTGTGCGCATATTTATTCAAATTGTTTGGCGTCCGTTTTTGGTCCTTGATCCTTGGCCAGGGCAGCTGGGCTTTGCATACATTTGCCGCTACAGCTGGACGCTGGGCACTCATTGTTTTCTAGCCCAGCAGCAAAAGAAGCAACAACAACAACAACAACATCAACTACTGCTGCCCATTTCTAATGTGTTTCTCTCTGCTTTCCACTTTCTACTTTCCACTTTTCTGTTTCTGCTTCTGTTTATTTTGGTCTGTGTGCAGTGCCACCGAGGATTCATCACATTAGCACCGGCGGACATTTGCAAGTCAAAAAAGGTTCATCAGTGCGCATTGAGTGCTCGGCCTCTGGTAATCCAACGCCAAATGTGACTTGGAGCCGCAAAAATAATATTTTGCCCAATGGTAAGATTTTTGCATAAGTAGGCCAAAAGGATCCCAGCGAAACGGCCAACCAGCCAGCCGACCAGGACAACGGCGCAAATTAATAGCATCAAGTTTAACAGAGGAAAAAAGTGCAAAAGTAAATGAATATATAAAGAACTTGAACAATTTCCATAAAAATGAAAACTCAGACAGACAGACAGGCGAAGTGTCTCTCTGTCTCTCACTGTGTCGGCTGGTTTGGCCTTTGGTCCTTGGCGCTGGGTGCTTGGATCCTTGTAATTGCCTCGTGTCAGCTCGCATCGATGTGCGCACATTTCTTTATCGGCTTTTCATGTGTGTGTGTGTGTGTTTTGCAGGCGAGGAGAAGCTACACTCGCACGTCCTGTCCATCGAGAATGTGGATCGTCATAAGGGCGGCGTCTACATATGCACCGCCAACAATGGCGTTGGCCAGCCCGCATCCAGCCAGGTCGTCCTGCACGTCCTCTGTAAGTAGCGCACAGCAGTGCACAACAAATTAATTTCAGCTCCAATCGCTAGACACTTCAATTTATTTGTGAACTGATTTCAAATGGTTATTGGACAGCGACGTGGCCGCACCACGACGACGACGACGGCCTCGACTTCGACTTGCCAATTATGGAAGTGCCTCGCTCCGACTGACATTTGCTTAAAAATTTATATGCAATTTGCGCTGAAAGGCGAGCGGCAAAGGTTATTCGCGCAATTCGCCAAGCAGCTAATTAGACGAAGACACGCCCCAAGCGCCTTCAGTGCGCCCTCATTTCGACTTCGACTTCGACTTCGATTTCTATTTTCGTTTCATGTTGTTTACTAATTTTCTTATAATAAATAAACACACAAATATATATATATATATATATATATATGTATATATATACTTACAGATCCGCCAGAAATCTCCGTGGAGCGCCCCGTTGTCTTCTCGGGCGAGGGGCACGAGGCGATGCTGGTCTGCATCGTGCATGGCGAAACACAGCCTGAGGTATGTTTTAATTAAATTTGCCGCATAAATTTTCATTTACGCGCTGGCGCTCACTTGGACATAAAACAGCACAATTTACCACAAAACCCATTAATATATATGTATATATATGTACACAGGGATACGCCCACACACACTTGTGCACATACTAATTTGCAGCACTGTGAGGCCGGCTGAACAATCGAATTGAAAAATATTCCACAGCATAGCATACTTTTTGGGGCATCTGTCTTATAACTTTAGTCTTTAAGCGCTACAGCGATTGTATCTGAATTCGGGCAACTGTCGAAATGGAAAACTGACAACAACAACAACAGCTACGACAACGACGATAACAACAACAGCTGGCAGCACACATTAATTAAAAGCCTGCAAGAGGCAAATTGAAGTGCCGCACAAAGCATAATTTTAATCAAACATGGAACGCATGCACCTCTTCGACACACAACAGCCTCAAAAAAAGTGACAGTGGCAAAAAAGACAGATTGAGCGAGAGAGAGAGAGAGAGAGAGAGAGAGAGAGAGAAGAGAGAGAGGGAAACAAAACACAATTCTCAAATTGTGAAAGTAGAAATACTCTTCAGCTGCGAAATATATTTGATTCGGCAAAGAGTTGAGCTTGAAGAGAAGATGCTGTGAAGCATCAGGTTAATTGAATTTGAAGAACTGAAGCTGATATGAAAGGCAAAGGCATTAGAGTATTAGTAAATAATATAAAAGCATATTATGTAACTGAAAATTATTTTTCTATAAAATTATAAGTATTAGTAGTGGAATAAAGCATTATGCCGTTTACTCTCTGCTGTCGCTTCACTCTCTGCCTGGCATCAGACAAATGATTGTCCTCTAGTGATGTTATGGTCATTGCCTATCGTAATTTGACAGTCGTGTGTCTGTCTGTCTATTCTGGCCATCTATTCTCTCTGTTTATCTCTCGTCTACTTGTATCTGAGTGCTACGTTTCGGTTTCTCTAGTTGTCGAATATCGCCTATACTCTATTTTCTATCATATATCTACTCATATCTCATCTGCTAACTTCTGGCTTCTAGCTTATAGCTTCGAGATTTTAGCGTCTATATCCTGTCCTCAATCTTCTCCCTATCTATCTGCTAGTATCTATCGCTTATCGTCTCCCTTCTATCTATCTATCTCTGTATATCTGCCTGCATCCCTCTCTCTCGCTCTCCCTTTCTTTCTCTCTCTCTCTCTCTCTCTCTCTCTCTCTCTCTCTCTCTGCCTGTCTTTCTAACTAGATCTGTCTCTGTACGTATTTCTCTCTATATGAGATCCTTCATCACATCAAAGTTAAGACAAAGAGACAACTTCAGGCAACTTCAATTGAATAATAACCACAGTCATCATTTTTACAAAATTTCTCTCCGAATTCTTTCGTATTTCATTCAAAACTACAGCTTTTCATAAATCGAAAAAATACTACATTTAAAGTGTTCGACGTCGGGTAAAAACTCCGCATACAATAAATATACATATATGAAGCCTGACTGAAAAAACTTTCATAAGAACTCAGACATCTGAAACATTTCACACATCAGCGCTCTATGCCACACACACACGAACTGCCCCTTTTTTTAATCTGCGGCACATTTTGTCAAAGAGAATTATAATACCATCTAAAGGGTATTATAAAGCAACAGAAATATGCTCGCTGGGATATGCTTACACACACGCACACACAAGTCTATGCATGTGTGTGTGTGTGTGTGTGTGTGGAGGATATTTTCGCTGCTGGCCAATTCTTTCGCTATTTTGTTTTTTTATAAAGAAGTATTTATATTTTTTGCGCTGTTCGCCTTTGCCGACATTTAAATTAATGCGCTTGGCTATAATTCAAAGTAAAATTGCGGAAGTTGCCAAAGCGGAAGTGTGAAGGGAGAAAATGCCAACAAGAAGAAGACGCAAAAATACCAAGCTGAGCAGAGAGAGAGAGAGAGAGAGGAAGAGCGGGTGAGAGGGCTATATAATGACTGGCGACCGCAAATGTCAATGCTTAAAATTATACAGCCTCGGTTCGCCTTACTTTGCGAGCGACTGACTGACCAGGCCCACTCCATGGGACCAGCGCCAACGCCAGCGCCTGCCTTCATCCGGCAGTTGTTCTAGGAATTTTGGGGGCGTTGCATTACGTTTTTATGCTATTTAATTTTTCACAATTTTTTTTTCTTCAGTTTTTGTAGCCACAAAAGAGTTGACTTCGCGCTTTCCCAGTAAAAGCGCCAACTACTTATTTACTTTTCTTTCTCTTTCTCTCTCTCTCTTTCTCTCTGTCTCTGTTTCTCTCGCCCTTTGTTTGTGCTGCTGGACACATTTCATTATACGACAAGTTGCCTGCCGTCCGGCTCGATTTGCAGATGGACATGGCATTTGTAGTCTTTGAGAATGGCATTTCCGCATGCAATTTTTACTAGCTGAAACGCCCCCTGCTCCCTCTCTCTCTCTCTCTCTCTCTCTCTCTCTCTCTCTCTCGCTCTCTCTCTCTTTGTTTGGCTGTTTTATGACTCCAGTTGAATGTATAGAATTTAACGCTTCGCTCATGCTGCCTGCAGTCGCCTGTTCATGCCACACGCTAACGAGCCCCATTCCAGCCAGCAACCAGCGACCGGCAACCAGCAACTTGCAACTTGCAACTTACAACTTGCAACACAGCTCACAGCGTGTGGCTGCATTTCCAAATTGTACGCTGAACTAAATGCCTGCTGCCCTTGTTGCCCAACTCGACTACAAGCAGACTGCCTCGCAGCTGTACAGGGCGCATGAAGAAGTTCTTGAATCTGCAGACAGATGCGGGCAGATCCCTGCATTAATGAATAAGAATTAATTAACCTTTCATTTGTAGCATGTAGAACCGAAACTTTTTAAGGTATTTAAATGGAGAAAAATATATGAGCTATGTTTAATTATGACAATGATGAGTGTTTGCTTTCGCCTCTACTTGAAACTGTGACTTCGGCTACTTATTCATATTCTTTTTTGGTAGCTCTACAAAGCGAACTTAATATCTAGAAAAAGGAATTCTTTTCCAATGAATGTACGCTTATTCAACTCGAACTTGGTATCCACAGTCATATCACATCAGGCTCTTCTGTCACATTTGTGCTCCTGTAGGAGACCTTATCCTCTCGCCACTCCCTGCTCGACTTGACCGAAGAATATATCTGTATATATCTGTGAATAGAACTATTTACTACACACATTCCTCACTAATGCTTGCTTATTAAATTTCGTCAAAATTTTGTTGGCCTGTGTAATCAGCTGGCAAATAGTATATGCGATTAATGACATCAGTAAATGCGGCAATAGTATCATAAATAATCTGTGTTATACTTAACCAAATGGAAAAGGAGCTTAAGTTGTAGTGTCTGTATGAGTGTGTCTGTGTGTGTGTGTATACCCAAGAGACATGTTGATATTTACACAAATATATATACATTAGCACATATATAGATCAAAGGGAATGCATAACTTGGAAGTAAATACACTACAAAATGCAAATGTCTACAGGGTATTTGCAGCTCTCGAGCAGCTTAATTTACATGCAAATTGTGAGCCACAAAGTGAAATCTAATTTCTATCTCAATCATGGCAAAATGTGTGTCTTGCGTTTGCCTTGCATTTGCTTTTTAATTAATGCGAAATACTTGCCCAATGTTGGACAACAATGTCTGTGGCCCGTTGTAAAGGAGTCGAGTCTAATGCCGCAGCTGATCGAATCACATATTAATTACAAAGAGTGCAGATATGCGAGTGAGTGTGTGATGTGTGTGCTTGATGAATTGATAAATAAGTGCATTGTCGGGCGGACTAATATGCCGTGATTGATGTTGATTGACGCTGCCTGGCGCATTTTTAATTATGCCTTTGACAATAAGCCAAATGCGGCAAAGTTGCCGAGAGAGAGCTGCTGCATACATGCTAATGCCGATGCCATTGAGGACTATTAATTATTAAGCTTTAAAGGACAAACACACCTGTCTGTGTGTGTGTGTGAGTGGCACTTACATGTGTGCATATTTGCATATTAATTAGGAATTGCGGCACAGGCTGTGGCAGATTCATAATCCATTGAAATATATATATAATGTTGATTTGTTGCATAATGAATACCATAAACAGGCAGGCAACATGCAGCCCCCGCTGAGTGGCAGCTGGCGCGGCAACATTGTCATTAGAGCAATTGTCATTAACATGATGAGCGACAGCAATGAGACAACATCATTATCATGGCGAGAGGCGAGCGCATTGCCGTTGTCATCGATGCCATTGATGTCGTTGGCAGGCGCATTAAACATGCAGCCGCATTTGACACAGCTATCAACAGCTAACAACCATTAATGGGTGTTGCCTGTACAGCCTGCCGCCTCTCGTCTCCCCAGCTAGATAGCTTCAGGGCGCCGTGCAGCTTAATGCGCCCTGTCATCGCGCTGGGTCCCGGCCACGGCCGTTGTCATTGCTTTTAATTATTTTCCAAATTAATTTTCAAATTGGTAATTTTCTTCGCATTTGCACACACTCTCACATGGATAGAGCCCTGCTCACTCTTTCCCTTTCTCTCCCTCACTGTGTGCAGGCCTAATGAGTTTTTATGCTGCGTGTGTGTGTCTGACACAGTAATTGACTGCAAGTTTCGCCTAGTTGCAAAACAGTTACGCCCTTGGCGTCAGCTCACTCACATATTGTCATCCGAAATTGGGCGTATTTAGAGTGCCGACGTCGAGCACTTAATTATCCTGATTTTATTGGGTTTAACTATGCATTCGATTGCGCTCAATTTGAAATCAATTTCAGATTCGAATTAACCCAAACTAACAATGATGAAGAACTATTTGCGAAGCTTGTGCCTGGCCAAAGTGCAATCATAAATGGTATTTGAAATAATTGTGATTTGATGAAATAGCTCACATTGCTGAGCTGCAGTTCATATTGAACTTTTGAATTTAGCAAAAGTCCTTGGCAACAACTTTAATTTGTTACGGCAAATATGTTTCAAGCTGTGAAATGTACAAGAGTTATAGGCTTGTAAGTGGAGCAGTCTGTATTGGAATGAAATAGTAAATGAATGAATTTATCAGAAAGGCAAAGCTGCTATCAGTCAATTCATTTATCATTAGTTACCTAGCTAACTGCATTTACAATCCATCAATGAGTCAATCATCGGCCAAGAAAGCTACAATCAATCAGTCAGCCAATCTGTGTTATAGCAGAGTCGGACTCAGAATCAATTTTTCAGTCTGCCTCGATCTACAAACTGTTTAATTTTTACCCAGTCAATCAGTCAATCATCCCATCAATCAAGCAGTAAGCAAGCAGAGTGCTGATCAACCAATAGCCAAACAGTTAGTTTTAAATATGGTCAATCAGTAAACAGTCACTCAATCAAAATGCCGCGTTCTTATCGTTCATCAATCATTTAGCGAGTCAATCAGGTAGAAGCCAGTCAATTTATTTATATAGCAATGGCCTATTAACTAATCGATAAAGCAATAAGTCAAAGCTAATCGCTCATGCTGTAAGTCAAACACGAGTAGATCAATCAGTCAGTCAATCAATCAATCAGATTGACAGTAAGTTATTGAATCAACATGGGAGTGCTCATAATCAATGAGTTGGAGTAAGCCAAACTCTCAGAGAGATTATGAGTCAAGTCAGTCAATCGATCAGTCAGTCAATTAGTCAGTTAGTCAATCAGTATTCCATAGTTGTGATAATCAATTGACAGGACTTGCTCAAGCTTGTAGGCCAATCTGTAAGTCAGTTAGTCAAACACTAATTCTGTCATCCAATCAACTCTGATAATCCATCAATTCTCTGTGGAACTGCTGATGTGTGAAGCTTATAAGTCAATCAAGGCAGTCAATCAGTCAATCATATGCTTAACCTAACCGTATTAAACATTAAACTGAATTGATTTATCTAAAAATCATTTCATAATTAAATTAAAGCTTTCAATCAGCATTCCCCCAGGCTGTTGATTCGGCTTCATCTGCCCATTTAATGATTCGCGTTTTTTCATTGACTATGCAGTGGAAATATGTCCATTAATACAGCATTATTAATGCTTTATTGTCGCAGCGCACGATAATGATGTTGACGCTACGCATTAATCCAAATCCGCATCTGAATGTGAATCTGAATCTGAATCTGAAGAGTCGCTTTTGAAGTTTAATGAAGCGAGCGCTTCACTCGCTGCGCTCATTTGATTTTTAATTAGAGCCTTGACACTTCGGACTGTTTGTTTGTGCAGTGCGGAAATTAACAGAGATTGCGAAATGATTCGAGTACAATTGTAAATTGCTGACGTGTAATTAATTACGACAAATTATTTATTAACCAATTTCTATAAGAGTTTGCTAACTGAATGCGACGCAGGCAGCAGCAGAAACAGAGAGAGAAAGAGAGAGAGAGAGGGAGCTGGAGTGAGGGCTGATTGGGTGGCAATCAGCCAGCTAGCTGGCAGCTTAAGTCAATTGTTAGCTATTAGAGGCGACACTAACAAAACGAAGAAAGAAAATAGAGATAGAGAGAGGGGGAGGGGAGAGGGAGTGGTAAGGAGTGTAAGGCTGTGCTGTGCGTGTTTGGCGTTCTACGTTGCGTATGCGTAATTATTTGCTTTATGCCTGACGGACAGGCTGAGACTCAAACTGAAGCAGCACTCGACACGCAGCTGCTACACACACATACACCTAATATATACACACATACACCTAACAACACTTTTCCGTTAACAATTTCCGCCTTGGCACCCAAGTGGGAACTGCAGCAGGGAGCGCGCCGAGTCAAAGGCAAAAGCAAAGTCGCAGCTGAGTCGTGTAGCTGATTAGTGTTGATTGGCATTTCTCGCTTTGCTGCTCATCAATGCTAATTTTGTTCCCTTTTCTTCAGCCACTTTTCTTTTCTTTTCTTTTCTTTTCTGTTTTGTTGTGTCGCCTCGTTGTTGCTGCAACAAAAGCAGTTTGCAAATGTTGCGCAAGATGCCAAAGATTGATTGGGACCGCATTTGGCGCTGGCGTTGATATTGATGAAGTGCCCAATCAATGGGCTGTCCAAGCGACTTGCTCGCAACAACACATCTTAGCATCACTGTGCACAATTTGATAAAGCAAAAGTAATTAATGCATTTAACCACACAGAGAGAGTGGGAAAAAATATGAAATTTGGAATTGCTTAGTGCCGTGTCAACACTTACGGCTCGTTACGCACGGCTGAGCGACAGGGCTGCTGCTGCTGTTGCTGATGGTGTTGGCCATGGCTGATGAGCGTGGCTTAAATAAAGGCAAAAGCGTAAAATCAACAACAGGCAACGGCAATAGCAATAGCAACAACAGAAGTAGCTACCGCTACAGCGACGCCAACAAAAGGCATGGAAAACGCAAACATCAACATTTTCCACAAATAATAACAAACATTTATGGCATGATGGCATAACTGTAACTGCACACACACGTACGGCCATATCTAGCCGTGTGTGTGCTGGTGTGTGTGCCTGATATATATGACAACACATGTGCAACGTTGACAGCCATTTTAATGGAATATGCGCCAAAACAGCGCCGAAACCCGGCATGGTCAAAGAGACGAGCAGCAAATGTGTTTGCCACATGGTTGGACAGCAAATATATAATGCCCGAGTGACAACAAAAAACCTCTCTATATATATATGTGAACACTATATACATATAGACAACAGTTATGGCTATTTATAGCATAAGAAATGCGCCTAAAGTACAATTGCGAATATTTTATATAATATTATTGCCAAGAGCTTTAGTTGCACAAGAATTATGTTGAGCTGTTGCTTAGGCTGCACGTGGGTTGGGCTTGAATAAAACTTATTTATATCGATATGAAAATGGATACTTTATAATTTTAACAAAAATTTATAGGAATAGTAATTTTACTTAAAATGTATTAAAAAATAAGAAGTCTCTTATACAAATTCTAAAATTAATTTTTTTTTAAATAATTTAATAATAATAAATCTTCAAATAACTTGAATCATATTTTTCATATAGAAAATAATTTTTTTTTTTAAATTTTCAAATGCTCAAAATTAATCAAAATTTGTTTTTCACAACAGACTCTAACTTATCTCACCCACTGTGCAACATGCACGTTCGCCTTCGCCGATTTTTCGTCTGTATTTGTTTTACTTTCATTTGTTTTCCATGCGTATATAAATTTCTATATATAAATAGATATGTGCTTATACTCAGTTAGCAATGTACTCTCTGCTGAAGGTTTTGGTTTTTGGGCCGCTTTTTGCGATGTTTTTTCGGCAAGGCGTGGACCTTCTTGTTGGCATGTGAGTCATGCGTGGAGCACCTGCTGCCTACCCGGTTTCTGTGTTAATTCGTGCGTTGTGCCCCAAAACGCGGCAGCTACCCGGCGCTGGCCTGTCTGAGCCCTGTCAAAGCGCCCATGTATATCGCACACATGTGAGCAAACAGCAACCAGCAGCGTCGGCAAATTTCCAGGGCCTAAAGCACGATTCGTTGCCAAAACACGCACAAGAAGGATCCCCCCCTTGCGGTGCCTATCTGCCTGCTGCCTGCACTAGTTAGTCCTGGGCTGCGGCTCCGTGTTTGCTCAGGCTATGAGCGCACTTGACATACGAAACAGGTTCTTGAAATATGTATATATATGTTATATGTATATATAAACTTCAGTTGTCAAAATATTCACAAAAATTAAGAGGCTGGCAGACGCGAAGTGGCGCGTGGGAGTTTGCATATCATTCATTTCAGCCTGAGAGGTTCTGTTTAAGATTTATGGGAATTTATTAGAAAAAGGAAACCAAAATTGATATGCGAAATAATTAACTCTTTCAAATGCAGGTGACAAACGAGCAAAGCTGATTAGGGTAGAGAGGCCTAAGAAGAAATAGTGTAAATATATATTTGAAATATTATTTAAGTTAATCAAAATCTCTTCTTTAATATAAATAAATTCTTCAACAATAAAATAAACTTCAGGTACAAGTCATGAACCTCATCAGCCGACTCAACTGCTTACAGCTCATTCATACGGCTCAAGAGGCCATCAGGCAAGGGCATGTGATCTGTGGCCACTTGAAATTAATGATATCGACTGCATAATCAGGCCAGTCCCTATTTAAGCGATTCTAATTTAATGCGCGACTGCTTGAATGGCAGCGAAGCCTTTGCAATTGGCTGTAACGCGGTAGACGTGAAAGCATTTGCAGCAAATCACTTGAACTGTCTCACACCTTGTCGCGCACAGCTCATCGCACACACACAAGTCCACTCAGACACACACACAGTGCTGCTCATTGAGCTTCTATTTCAATGCGGAGCGTTAACGCTCTTTGAGTTTTCGTTTCGTGTTCGCGTTACGTTACGTTACGATTGACCAAGTTTTCAATTATTTACAGGTAATTTGGTTCAAAGACACCATGCAATTGGACACCACCGAGCGGCACATCATGGAGAATCGCGGCTCACGTCACACGCTGATTATACGCAAAGTGCATCCGCAGGACTTTGGCAACTATTCCTGCGTGGCCGAGAATCAGCTTGGCAAGTCACGCAAAACTCTGCAGCTGAGCGGAAAACCGAATGTTGCCGTTTTTAATTCACCGGCAATCAGTCAGTACAAGGACAGGTAAGAAGAATCCACCATGTCGGACCAGGAGACAGCCAGACAGACAGTCGGAGAGACAGCGAGAGACGTCCAGACACGTTCGCGTTCACGTGGCTACGTGCCACACACACATACACTGTCAGATAAGTGCTTGACTTCAGTTGAGCCAAGTTAACTTTCTGTTGAATTGCGATAGCCTAATTGGCGCAGCTCAGATTCAGACGGCGGCGCGGCGTATACGTAACATGACATGACGTATACGCACCTTTGACAAATAATACATAGAATATACGAAAAAATGATTTAACAAATGCCACTTTTTTCGGACAGTGTATATTGAGACGGCAGCTTTATTAGTTTCATTCCACTGAATGACACACCATGGACAGTAGGGATTGTTGGGACAGTAGGGACAGTCGGCCAACTGCTCGTATACGTAACAAATAAAACTTTTAATTGGATTAGCTGTCATCAGACGGACGGACACACACACACAATCAGACAAAGCAGACAGACGCAGAGACATAGAGACCCACACATGGCTGAGAGGACAAGCAGCCAAGCGACAAACAAGCTCACATCTCACTGTCAGACACACACAGAGTGAGAGAGAGATAGAGAGAGAGAGAGGGAGGGAGAGAGACAGACTGACACGACATTGCTATAGACCTAACAAGCTGCCAGCGAGTGGCATTGGCACCTTTCAATAATTCAACTTGAATTAAGCTCAATAAACTAGAAAAAACACTGAAGAGAGAAACATATAGAAATTGCCATTGGAAATGCGCAAAATTGAAAATGCGAAAAAGCCGAAAAAGGTCGAACGTATCAAATAACTCAGATATGAAACGAAATTCCAAAACCAATTTACCCAACTACAGCCATTGCTCCTTGACACACGAGCCAAGGTAAATGCCTCGCAATGAACTCGGCATTAAAAGCAATTTATATCAAGCTCTAAATATTTCTATAAATATTGTTTAAGTTTTTAAGATAAATAATTACTTTTTTTATGTAACAGCAAAATTTTAATTTATTTTTAATTTTTTTTTAATTTTATTTTAAATATCACATAATAAACTCAAAATTTATGTTTATTTTATGAATAAAATTTACAATTTTCTGCATTTTATTAAATATACTTTGTATTTAATTCATTTTATTTTCAGTTCAAAAACTTTCCTTGAACAAATATTTTTAAATTGATGAAAAATGTTTTCTTCTCCAATAATATTTATTTTGGAACGTCTGTTTATGTAAAATTGATTTTAATTTAATTGCATTAATTAATAATTAAAATACAACGTTATTTATGGCAGTTAACGAGCAACTACTGTTGGCACGTTGCGTATACGCCACGCATAACAAAGTTTCTCTAGACAAACACGAACATTGGGCAATGAGTCTCCCTCTATATATACATATCTCTCCCTCTCGATCTCCCTGTGGTTTTTTTCTGGCTGATGCTGAACGAGATTCGGGTTTTGTCAACGCAACGCTGATTTCATTTGGTGCCTGGCCCGGAAACTGCTGCCGGCAATTAAGGCTGCCAAATTGGTGGCCCATGGAGCCGGCGATGTAGCGGGGGGGCGAGGCCACAGGCTGGCGCCAGTCGTTGAGTCTTCAATTGTTCATAATCATTTTTATTGCCAGCCTTACTTTGATGCTATATGCGAAAAGTTGGCCCTGATTGGCGTTTTATGTTTTTATTGTGCGCAGGACTTCAGGTTATTAGTTCATATGGCTCAATAAGCATGCAAAACAAAAACAACAAGCGAAGTATACGAAAAATGGAATGGAATGGAATGAAATTACGCACATTGAAGCCAAAATAAATGCCGAACACAAGCTGAGCACCAAAGGAAAGGCACAGATCCTTTGGCATTTGTATAAGTTGGCTTGTTTATGGCCTTTGGACCGCGCGAGCTCGCTCTCTCTCTCTCTCTCTCTCTCTCTCTCAGCTGATTAGCATTCAAATTGTGTGCCGAGTTTATCGCAAAGCAATGAACTAGCGCCTTTGTAATGCGAATGCGAACTGTGAGTGGAAATGGAAGTGGCTATGGGAATGGGAGTGGGAATGGGAATGGTGAGTGGGCGGGCCGAAGGGGCCGAAGGACAACAAGGACACACAAGCGCTTTGCTTGTAATTAGTTGTTTACTTGAACGCCGCTTGAATAGTTTCGACCCGCTCTCGATTACCGCCATAAATACTGGCAAATCTGTTGGCAATTGTTGTTGCCGTTGCCGTTGCCGTTGCTGCTTAAAGCGAGTCTTTAAGACGGAGGCCAATGGCCAAAACTGCAGCTGGGCGTCGTCTGCTGTTGGCCTTTCGGTTGAATGAACGAAACGCATTGTGCGCACAACGAAGGACAAACAAAGGGCCAATAACAAAGGCGGAGAGCAGCGCCAGCAGCAACAGCAGCAGCAACAACGACAACAACAATTGCTTTATGTGCGATATCTTAACCCTAGCCATTGTCAGCATTGATTATGTTGCTGTTGACGCAGCAACAACAGTTGCTGCTGTTGCGTGCTGACTGCAGCAACATGGCTTTATATCAAATTTAACAATTACATATTGATTGAGTCGAGTCTTAAAAATAAATCTGGCGCCAACTGTTGCACGCAACCAACTAACACTCCTCTCTCTCTCTCTCTCTGATTTTGTCTCTCTCTGCAGATACAACATCTCGTGGGCAGTCGACTCTCACACACCCATCGAGGAGTACAAGTTGTCCTTCCGCAAGCTGCCACAAGGACATGAGGTCGTTGACAATGCCATTGACTCTCAATCCTCATCGTCATCGTCTTCGTCCTCCTCCTCCTCCTCCTCCTCGTCCTTGTCTTCGTCCTCGTCTTACGGCACCAGCAGCCACAATCATCGCATCGGCAACAACTTGGCCAACTACGGCGGCTATGGCAATCTGATGCGCTGGGGCCACAACGACTGGCGCGATGTGGTGCTGCCCGCCTTCCCCCTTTCGCACCACTATGCCCAGGGCATGAGCTACATGGTGCGCGGCCTGGATCCCGATCAGCAATACGAGGCAACAGTGCAGTCCCGGTAAGTGGCAGCTAAGCTCAACTAAGATCTGACTAGACAACTGAAATAGCCTTAAAGATATAAAACTCTAAACTAAATAGTGCTTACAGTCATTTAACTACTGATTCTGGAGAATTCCTTAAAGAATATATCCATTGTTAAAGCAAAGCACTTTCCTATGATTATTCAATAATTTTGCTTGTATATTGTTCATGCATCTGTCTCAAAGATACACTCAGCGAAATTCAATTAAAGCCAATTGAATTTCTGCATATGCCTTTAATTGAATTTCGATTTCGAGTGGCTTAGCTCAGTTCAAGCTGACTGATTGTCAGATTATATATAATCTATTATTATATTTATATATATTTATAGACAACATGTTGCACGATATTAATTGTTGCCACACATTTTTGTTTGCAGCAATCGCTATGGCTGGAGTGACTTGACCAACAGCTTCTTCTTCTCCACATCATCAAATGGTGAGTTCAACGCAGCCGCTTTCGGGCTTATATATCTCACTCTGTCCCACACTCGCTCTGGCCATCTTTATCTATATATATATGGCACATAAATATCGCATAAATGTGTATAAATAGCATATCATATTTTAAGCCAGGCGTATGACATGCGCTCAAATCTGTGTCCCTATCTGCGGCTATGTGTGTGTCTGTGTGTATGAGCAGCTTATGGCACAAACACACACACACACACATACATAGATAGAGTGGGAGAGACAGAGAGAGAGAGAGAGGCATGCTTATGCATGCGCCTGGCGCTTATGCAACACTTTATTTTATTAAATTTTCAAGCTTCAGTTGTTGTTTTTCACTTTCCTTCCTTTTTGTTGTTATTTTGTTGCTGTCCGCATGCATAATAATTTGGTATTAAGCGCTACTTGCGCCGATAATCCTGAAAAATCAGAGTTTCACAGCATCATGAAAATCGCTTTACATGCCGCATGCCGCCGCAGTGCAAATACTGCAAATTGTTGCAGCTTAATACGAATTCGAAAAACAGAGAGGCCAAAGGCAAATAAATAAAACGTGAATTAAGTGCAAAATAAGTATACGCCGCGTACTCCATCCGATTCAGCGCAACTAATTGCTGCTAGCTTGAGCTTGGCATAATGAGCGTGAAAAATCAAATAAGCATACACACACATTTACAGAGAGCACTAATTGCATGTACACACACACACACACACACTCACACACATGCATACACATTTTTCTTAAGAGCTGTCGCTGCGGTTATAAATAAACAAAGATGCGGGGCGTCGATTGGGTTTTGCGTTTGGGGCTGCAGGTGGATCGCATTTAAATGCGCAAACGAAAACCATTTATATGCAAAACTATTGTTGCATTGCATACTGAATGAATGCCGCAGTGGCAAGGCGCCATAGCCAGGCAGCCCAGCCAGGTAGTCAGGCAACGCGCTGTATGTGGCAGCCGCATAAAATGTAGCGCGCGCGCTTGGCTAACCGTTTTAACCCATGCAAATGACGCATATTTGCCACAGCTACCCTCAAGCCTCAGCTCCTCTCTCTCTCTCTCTCTCCCCCCTCTCTCTGTCTCTCTGCTGGCAGCTCCCTCAAGATCTTTTGACTGCGAAATGCATGCAAATGCGAACGCAGCGAACGGCATTGAATGCCGCCGACTCGACAAACAAACGAATAAATATGCAGACAGGCCAAGAGAAATGCGCAATAAACACGCACACACACAGAGAGAGTAAACGAGAAAGAGAGAGACAGAGAGAGAGAGAGGGAGAGGGGTAGTTAGCGTAACAGAGATAGCTATAGACTGTGCACAAAGCGATACGGCGAAATTAAATCAAGTAAAACGTGCATGCCACACACACACACACACACACACACAGACACACACATACAGACACACGCACCGCTGCAGTATCGATGTCACTTGTGCAGCGCGTCTTTCAGCTTTGACAGCTGC
The DNA here is from genome assembly GCA_035047545.1 of Drosophila paranaensis. Taxonomy (NCBI): domain Eukaryota; kingdom Metazoa; phylum Arthropoda; class Insecta; order Diptera; family Drosophilidae; genus Drosophila; species Drosophila paranaensis. Next base: position 1,684,404 of record JAWNPL010000173.1, on the reverse strand, counting down.
ACACACACACACACATACACAGAGCGATACACACCTGAGCAAACGACTTCATTAAGCGCCATTGTAAGGCGCATAGTTCTTGCAACTGCTGCATTGCAACGTTTGCAGCGTTTTGTGGCAAGTCATTGGCGTGCATTGTGCTAATGGAAATGACTTCATTATATTTTCGAAACATAAACAATTTACGCAATTAGCGGCAGGACATGCAACAGCAACGGGAGCAGCAGCAACTGCTGCCTGCGTGGCAATCGTGGCAAGCGCCAACTAATGAGCCTAGAGTGTCATAACTGCAGCAACAAGAGCAACGAGAGCAGCCAGCCAGAACGGTTATAACCACAATGTCAACAACAATGGCAGCCATTGCTGACAGCAACAGCAGCAACAGCAACGACAACAGCAGCAACAGCGACAACACCTAAGCACAACAAGCACACTCGAGCCAAACTGTAGCAAGGACTTGCACACACACACACTCTCGCACACACACATACACATACACTCCAACAGATATTAGCAGTTCATTTACCTGGACGACGTGCTCTGCAAGTCGACGAAGCTTGGACAACAGCAGCAATTGCTGGCGCTTCAACTGCTGCTGCTGCCCCAACCCTTGCCAATTCAGCTGGCCATGCCACTAAAAGAAAACGCCAATTGAGTGTCGTGGCACAGAGCACACGCCGAAAAAACAAGCAGCTCACATATGCGCTCGAGTGAAGTCAAACACACTTATTTACATAGTATCTAAGCGGGAGCGTGAGCAGGTGTGTGTGTGTGTGCGAGTGTCTGTGTGTGACTGCCTTTTGGGCATGTGGCAATTACGAATTACATTTTTGGCCATCCCAAACAGAGTTGCGGTGCATTACAGCTCAACGTTTTGGCCAAGGCAAATTAGCAGCAATAAAAAGAAAAGGGATGAAGAAGGCGAAAGGTCAAGCAAATGAAAAAGATGATAGAAGGCATGCAATATATTTGTTATTTGTATAATATATTAGGTATATAGAGATGGAGAGACATAGAGATGTAAGAGATATAAAGATATGGATATAAGAATTATAAAGATATAGATATATATACATATATATATATATTCATATATATTTGTATACGAGCTAAGCTCCGAGCCCTTAGCAGTCCAACGGATAGTCCCTCACCTACTTCTAGCCCACTTGTATATGCTATTGCTCTACTCAAATCGCTTTTTATGATCAGCTGGCTTATATAATGGAAATAACGGTAGTTTATTTTATAGTTCAGATATCTAGCTAGAAAGATATCTTATAGCTATAGTTTACAATATGAATGCACAAGCATTTCCAAATGTTCTCTTCAAGCTATAGAAATTATTGCCGACAGCAGCAGAAACTGATATATGTATATAGTATAGTATGTGTGTGTGTGTGTGTCTATGTCTCTCTGCATGTGTGTGTGTGCGCTTTAATACACGCTCCCAGCGGGCATATTCACTTCGATTTGCCGCAGACACCGCTGGCACGCCCTTTAAGGGCATTTAATTTTTATGACACTTTTTTAATGTACGCGCAGAGAACTGAACTATTTTCATGGCAATAACTGTACGTTGTTGCTGCTGCTGTTGTTGTTGTCATTTGGCTGCGTATATAAAAGAGACAACAATTGAGTCAACTGAGGTATGCAACTATTTACATCATACACACAGAGACAGAGACAGAGAGAGAACGAGAGAGAGAGAGAGAGGTGTGGAGGCAAGTAGTTAACGTTAGACACTCACGCTTAGCGTGGCTTAGCTTTAGCTCTATATATATATATGAAAGTGTGTGTGTTGGGGTCAGAGTGTTGGGCTGTGGGGTCAACACTCTGCACAGCACATGGAGACATAAAAAATAATGCATTTTGTGCACGCGAAAAAATACTCGACATAAAGCAAAAAAAAAAGAAGAAGGAAAAGTTGAAGCAGTAAAAGAAAAAGCGAAGTTAAATAAAATTACAACATAAAGTAGAGAGTGTGTGTGTGTGTGTGTGTGTGTATGTGTGTATTGTTGTTGTTGTTGTTGTGTGTGGCAAGCAGCTAGCGAATGCTAGAAGAAATATCCAAAAATGAAAGACTCGTTGAAAGTTGCGTAAAAAACTTGCTGAAACTGCCAACTGAGGACCAGTCAGCAATGGCAATAGCAATGGCAATAGCAATACCCCAAACAACAACAGCAACAGCAAATAAGAAGTGGGAGAAGAGGCAGAGTGGCAGAGTCGTAGCTGTAGCAGGCGACGCATTCAAAAGGATGACAAAGTGGACCCTTACAGTGGCAGCAGGACGCGACTGTCGTCTGCTCAGCGCAGCTCAAATTTTCAATTTACTTGTCCAATGTCTGGCTATCTCTGTCATACACAAACACTAGTACCCCTCTATCTCTCTCCCTCTCTCTCTCTCTCTCTCTCTCTCGCTAGCAGCTTTTGTGTTGCCGCGGGGAATGCTTTAGCAAAGGCTCCAAACAAACTGCAGCAGCAGCAACAACTTTCGTTCCTTTTTCTTTGGGTGTTGCATGTAAGTTGCAAAAAGTTTGCCACACACACACACACACACACACAACTATATAAAAATATATACTATATATATATATTTATGCTGGCTAGATGTGTAATGCGAATTCTCGACGTGAATGTTATGTTTATGTAAAGTGCTGCTGCCTCGAGGGGGCCGAGAAGCTGTTGCTGAAGTCTGCCGCAAGTGCTGCTCGCATAACACAAAAGAGATCAGACTGCATTATAATAAGTACAACACTCACACTCACACACACACACACACACACACACACAGCTGTGGCTGCTTTAAGCTCAACTTTAACTCTGGTCAGGCGGTCATTGCCTTGGGCTATTTGCCAGCCAAGTTAACTACAATTTGGCTGCAAGTAAAACACCAAAAACAAAAACAAAAAAAGGTTCAACAATTCAGTGCAAATCCGCAATTTAGCAGCGCTGCCAGAAACGCGCAAAATCCTGAACCACAGCAATGCCGTGCACCACACCGAGCACCACACAAATTTCAACAACTTTTCAAACCCAATCGGAATACGCGCGCCGTGTCCCACCGCCGACTGCTCATGTGTATGAGTGCTCCGTATTTATTGCTCGAAATCCAGCCAGAAATCTAACCGAAATACACTGCGAGAAATCAACCAAAATGCAATAAAACATCAAATAAATATATATGAAAAATAAAAAAATAAATTAACAGATTAAAATTAAATACTAAATTAGTTTTATACAAAACATAATAATTGTTTTATTAAATTATTTAATTCTTTTAATGAAAACAAATATTTAAATTTAAAATAAAAATTTTATTACACATTATTATTTATAATATATAAATCATTTCGTATATTATTTGATTTTTTTTCTAGATTTTCTATTTCTGTTTTCTTTCTTAACTATGCTTAATATTTAAAATATTTATCCAAGCAATATTAATCCAGTTAATACTATTTAGAATATAGAATATGATATCTAAATAACTATAATTAAAACACACCCAACTTTTTCTCACCTATATATCGATATATTCCTATATATATGGATCTTACCTATGCCTTACCTTACCTACTATATATCAATCTCTATGCTATTCACCCACTTTCCCCGTTTCAACTTTTTCTTTCCATCGAACTTAAGCTTATCCAAGAAGTAACTAAAAATAAATGAATCATTCAAATATTCCCAACACACGACACTATTTTCTCTCAGTGCAGTCGGATATCCGTCGCGACTGATGTGTGCAGCCTTGGCCCAGCGCCTGGCCAATGCTGTGCACACCTACTCTATGCAGACAGTGCGTATTGCCAGCTACTTGCTGTAGTTGTTTGTATTGTTGCAAATGCAAATGCGTGGCGCCTCTGGCACTCACCTGGCCCCCCTCCCCACACCCCACTCGACCCACTCAAAAAAACAGATCGCACAGAAAAAAATATTTGCGCCCCAAAATGTAGCGCTTAAAAATCGGATTTAGCTGATGCAGCTATCAGCGCACAACTGTAAACTGCCCGTCTTTGTCTATGTGTGTGTGTGTGTGTAGGTGTGTGTGTGTGTGTGTGTGGGTGTGTATTTGTCGCTAGACCGCAATGCTATTACGTGAATAGCGCACTCGCCCGCTGGAGCACAAAAGCCTATTTCGCGACCCCCAGCCGTAGCGCTCTCGCTGGGGCAGGTGCTGAAATGCGGCCGCTGTGGTAAATGCAGCGTGGGCTAGTTGCTTGTTTAGCGCAACGCGAGGCCTGCATCATGCAACGGCCAGCGTTCATCGTGCAACACACCAAATCACAAGTGACGTTATGGTTTGTGCCACCAAACCGCAGGCAATAAAAGACGCAATGACAGTCGATGCCAATGACATCCAGCCAAAGCGACAGCTGCAACATTAGCTTCACTGGATGCACCCATACACCTTCACACACACACACACATATGCACCTCTACCTGCCTCTACCTGTGTCTGTTTTCATTAGAAAATTTGTTGGCATTTGGCTGGCGCCGCAATTGACAATTTGGCCGTAGTTTATGCGCGGAGCACGCAAATTTATATGGTAATTCGATGCGTTTGACGGCTTTTCCCAACTTTCTTTTTGTACGGGGAGTGGGCGGCGGCAAGTAGGCTGAATTTATAGTTGTGTTGCAACAGCATTCCTAAATTGAACGTGTCATGTTTTGCGGCGCCGGCAGCAGGCGGCAGGCGGCAGGCAGCAGCACAGATGCCTCAATAGATTAGCTGTCCTGTTAGCAAGCTGCAACATGCAACATGCCACACACACACACACACACACACACACACACTCAGAGTTGCATCCGCTTGTCCAGCTGTCCGTCCGTGTTGTTGTATGTCTATTAAAAGTGTCAGCAAATGACTTGAACATGTGCGCCGCAGCAAATGAGAACACGTCAAGGATGTCAGTGGCTGCCGGTGCTAAGGACTGCGAGCTGCCTGCCTCCTGCCTGCTGCCTGCTGGCTGAATGCTGAATGCAGGGATGCTGCCTGGCTAGCTGCCTGACTGCCTGGCTGCCTGACAGCTCCACTTTCAATGAGATTTGTATGTTTTAGATAATGTCGAACCAGTCGCTCTTCCACTCAGCCAGAGGCTCATAGAAAAGCGAGCCACATCAAATATGAATAAGTTTTGAACGCTCATCGCACACTATCTCTCATTGACAGCTGTCGTGTAACAGTTTTGCAATAAGCTCACACACACACACACACATAGAGAGCAACAGTGCACAGTGGGCCAAATCGAAGCCAGCTGAAAGTTTAGCTATCAAACTCTAACTCATTTTACAGTGCCTGGTAGACTTTTGAAGTTAAAATGGTGACTTTCGGCTGCAAACTTTGTCTTAGTATAAAGAGAACTAAATGGAACTCAATATGGTACATTCCGTAGCTGTGTAGCACAATCTGATTGAGAGAGGAACCAAACTCAAACTACTTTTTGCTAACAGCTTAATAAGCCACAAGCCATCGCATATTCGAAAAGTGCTGTCCTTAATCCTGCAGTCTTATATATAGCCAGGCATAAGTAGAGTCCTATTTATATTATCCCTTACTTTCTGTTTCATAATCTTCACTATTTTCCCCTAGTTCATTTGAGCTCAACTCTTATTTTTTCCCGCAAATAGCTTAGAATCGCGCCACTGTGCCGGCTGCTGCTGCTGCTGCCAATTGGAGCTGAACCGGCTTGGAGATTCATTAAAAGCCAGCTGGTGGATCAGAGCAGGCTGTTGTTGGGCAACGTTGCCTTGGCTATTGAGCCCTTGCATTTAACCTGCCCAGGTTCACGTTCTCCGCCCGCTCGGCTTTAGCGCTTGGTTTCTTTTACTTCTGCCCGACTGAGCAGCCAATTGCAATTGGCAACGATGTCGCCGCCAGGCGGCCACGTTCTTCGAGGCTTTAATGGCAAAATGTTCATTTGTCATTATTGACAGATGTCGCACGTTTGCCATTTTAATTGGCGGCTTACACAAAACGACCTGCGGCCCAGGCAGCCAGCTGTCCAGCCAGCTCAGCTCAGCTGCCAGTCAGTCGCTGCAAATGTCTCATTTGGCCAGATTGTGCAGCGCAGCGCGAGCGCGTTAATGATTTATTTTGCGGTCAAATATTTAATTTGAAAATCAGCTTCAACATTCGCTATTTACTTTTTGTTGCTGTTTATTGCAATTACCTATAACTATCGCCACTATCGCCACTATCGCAACTATCGCTATCTACTTTTCCAATGACTGATCCAACTACACACACATATCAATTGCAGATGTTCTTGTCGATTTGTCCACATTCTTAAATCACGGTCAGTCAGGTCAGTCTCTCTCTCTCTCTCTCTCTGACTCTCACTCTATTTCTATCTCTCTCTGACTCTTTCTCTCTCTCTTTTCTTTTATTTGCCTTTTTATATTTGCATGGTCTATAGTTTTTTGGTTTTCCTATGCATGCGCCCCATAAAAAAATTCAATATTTGCGATAAGCAAAGCAGCAGCTTCTCTCTCTCTAAAAAAATACTAAATAAATAAATAAAAATCTCAATAAAAAGCAAATACATATGTCTGTCTCTCTCTCTCTCTCTTTCGCCCTCTCTGTGCCTGAATTTGCAGTTTACCAAACGTTTTGTGGCTACAAATTTATTTCCTTTTTCTGTTCAATTTGCATTGCTTTCACAATACTCACAAAAAAATATATAAAATCTGATGGAAATAAAATAGAAAAAAGCTAAAAACGTTTTAAATGGATAACTAGAATTTGTATATATGTGTGTATGTGTGTATATATATATGTGTGTGTGTGTTTTATTTTTAAAAGCCCATTGGCAACATTTCAAACGCTGCAACCTGCATGAGTCATGCCATTTCTTTTATAGCCACAATATTGAACAAAAAATACACACACACACACACACACACTCAGTCACACACACTCCCACACACATAAAATGCAATAGAGATAACTGCATATATGAACTAATGATTGAATTTGCTTTCGCATATATTTATTCATATCTATCTGTATTTCTCTCTCTGTCTCTCTCTGTTCTGACTCCACATCAGCAGCAATTAAAAATTTTCACATATTTTTTGCTTTCGCCCATTTTGCAGATAACGAGATGCGGGATCTGAGCGTGACCTTCTATGGCAGCGGTGCGGTGAATCGGCAGAAATTGGGTCTGGTCACACTGAGCGGCGTTACGCTCATGCTGAAGCTGATTCTCGCCTAGATCGCTCAGCAGATTTGGATTTAAGTCACGAATTTCACCGCCAATAGCATTACAAAAAATGGAACGGGTTCTCTTCATTTGGTTCGTATTCAAGGAGGGCAGTGGACGTGCCGCCGCCCCCTCCCGAAAAAAAGTAAAAAAGAAAAGAAGTAAACGGAAACAGTTTTAAGAACAGCTTCTCTAGTTGTAATCTAGCTTAAGACAAACCAAAAAAAAAACAAAAACATTTTTCTCAAAACTCCAACTCAAAACTCTCAATTTTTGCAATTTCTCAGAACATTTCAAAACAAAATGAAAAACCAAAGAAACAAAATGGAACCATATATAGATATATATACGATACAATCAATGTCATAGCATAAGCATACTGTGCATACTAACACACACACACACACACATACTCACACTCATACATATACATATATGTAATGCGTTGCAGCACTCGAAATTCCAGTGTAAATAGATTTTATTGCATACTTTTAGGCGTAGGCGTAAAAACTGAACATCCGCACCAGAAGAAGTTGGAGAAGCATTATAAACTTGATGAATTATGAATATTGCGAGATACCCACACCCACACACACACACAACAGACAGAAATACATATACCTTTGCTTGAGTGTGTGCGTAACTAGCATATAGAGTATATCTATATAGTGTCTAGGCTTAACTAAATAGTATCTTGTATGTGTTAATGAAATTAACATGCCAGTGCATAGCCAATTATTCGTAATCAACAGCAAATTCACGTACTTATTTGCGCATAAATATATATATATATATATATATATATATATATATATATATATATATATATATATATATATATATATATATATATATATATATATATATATATATATATATATATATATATATATATATATGAATATGTGTATTTAGTTGGAATACCCATAATGCTAACGGCGCATCGCAGTTTTTTCTAGCTTTTTGCTATTTTGGATGTCTGTAGTAGTAAGTAGCCTAAAACGAAAACAAACCAAAAATACCAAGAGTACATAAGCTATTTGATTTCTACATGTAAATTACATAAATACACACACACACACACGCACACAAGCACACACACATACACATATATGATAAGCTTTGTATGAGATAAGTGTAAATAAATTAGTAAACGAAATTTGGAGCTGCGCCGCCCAGGCCCCATGCAAATCCGAAATGAATGCATTCACATATATAACATAAATATATATATATATACATATTAGCAAATTTATGACGTCAGCAACGTCTTCAACTTGTCATGCAAACAGGGTGCGTGCCAGTTTGATTTCCTTGAACTCTTCCAGCATTACTTCCTTTGTTTTGTACATAAGAATGCACCAAAGTTGAATACAATTATCTAGATATACATACATATATATATATATACTTACTATATATATAAATCGTAAAGCATGTTGCATAGGCACCCGTTTTGGTATCTTCGTTTGTGTCGCAGGCACCCTGTATTTTAATTTTTAGCAAATTTCTCAAAGCTAGGCAAAATATTGAATATAGTGAAATCATGAGAATATAACGAAAATAAAAAGAAAATACAGCAAAAACCAAATTAAAAGCAGCAGTTGCTTAAAATAAATATTAAAATTAAAATAAAAGATACAAAAAAACAAAATTGAAACAAAAAATCAAGTGTAAACACGCAAATTGATTTACAAATAAGAAAATAAATAAACAATTTACTCAAAACACACAGCTTTTAAAACATTTAATTAACAAAAAGTCATTCGCGTGGACGAAGCCAACACAAAAACAAAAATAAAAACAAAGAAAAAAATTAAAAAATTAAAAAAAAATTAAATTAAATTAAAATTGTATGTTTAATTCAAACGCATGGCCAAAATGCAGCAAAAGGGCAAGGCAAACGTATTTATAATTATATGAAAATCACACCAGCATCCACATATATATATGTATATCGAAATATATATATATGTAGTATGTATATGTATCTGCAAGTTTCTGTTCGAATATAAAAGTCTCCCATATCCCGCCCCGATTCCCACCCAAAACTCCGTTTTTGCTTAGTGCCCACAATGAGTATATACATATATACGCTATAATAATGTTCTATGTACATGTATATGTGAGTTTATATGTGTAATTTAATATATGTATAAATATATATACAAATATATATATATATATATATATATATATATATATATATATATATATATATATATATATACATTTAGTTATGTAATTGTATTTTTAGTTAATGCTAAAGGAAAACTTAATGTGTACAATTCGAGAAATACTTTTCCGATCAACCGATTCTTAGATCCTCAGATCCAATTATAATCCACAACAACAACAACAACAAGAAAAACAACAAATGGAAACACTTTCTGCATTCAATGTATATGTGACTAGATACGTACTCCTATGTATATGTAATATGTATATTTGATTATTTTGTAAACATTTTTCAAACAACAACTACATATAAATAAAGTCTATATTAACATATAAATGTAAACAAAAGATATTCTCTTCTTTCCCAATGTGAAGTTAAGCTCATCTCAAACCCACCTTAGATACGCCATATAGATATTGAATACACTTAACTGAGGTTGTGTTTAGTTCTGTGGAGATTTTTTATTCTTTTGAGGCAGGGATTTTATACGCTACGTAAATCATAGCTTAGAGATATCTTATCTATGTTTGAGTTGGTCTTTTGTAGCGCTGAGTTTGTAATGCTCAGCGTGCATCTACTTATCTATCTTCCAGTTGATGAGTGTGTAGGAGAGTTCCTGCTAGAAAGACTTATCATAAAATATCATAAAATTTAAAAAAGCAAGGCAAAGCTTTTCTCCAACTTTCCATAGCAACTTAACTCTGATATTATCAACTGCATTATTGAACTATATTACTTGAGCACTTGACGCTCATACAAGCTGATAATATTCTATGTGTATTATTGAGCTATATTATGCCAAGTAATAAGTTCGTGAGCTGCTTTAGCACCTGCTGCAGTACGTTTGCCCAGATTGAATAGTTTGCAGCTAAGGCAAATAAACTAGGTTTATTCTCACAGTTATTTGGATAGCTGCATGCGCTGGCAGCAGCTCTAGCCCAGCTCTGAAGTGGTGCATCTTAAAAATTACAGTATTTTTTCCTTTTTTGCCCCTATTTATTTGATGCAGCTGAGCAGCTGCTGAGAGCTTCACTGATTCATACGGCGCGCTGCGATTTCTATGGCATTCGTGTTGAGGAGCCCAGATGAAAACTTGCTTTTCTTTATTTACACACACTCTTTAGTGGCTGGCTCACCTTTATGCTCTGCGTGTGTGTGTGTGTGTGTGAGTGAGTGAGTGAGACGTGTAGCCATGCACGAGTCGCAGGACGACTGCTTCATGGAAATGGGAAATGGAAAAGTTTTGCATGCTGAAAATGGGGCGTGGGGCGTGGCAAAAACTTTAAATGGAAAATTTGACAGGCGAATATAACGTTTATTTAAATAGGAGCACCTCACTGCATGGGCAGGACAGGTGGGTCGTGGCTGCCAGCCCAAGCTGTTGACAATGGCCAGGCCAGGCTAGACAGCCAGGCAGGTGTAATATATGCATAACAAACACACACACACATACATTCATACTCATATGCTCATTCACTCACTAAATACAGCTGCTGGTTGAAATTGAAAAGTTGGTCGAACAAGTTGCAAACATCAAAATAAAACCCACACGGCATAAAACCAACAAAATGGCCTCAGCAAATTCTGTTGGCATAATATTATTGCCGGGCTAATTTGAGTCGAAAACGGTGACGGCTTGCCACCGGCGTCGGCTCGTTTCGCCACGTTTTGCCTCGTTTTGCTAGGTGCAAATGGCATAAAATAACTGCCCCAAAAAGTAGGCAACACAAAGCGGACAACAAGTTGCACCTGAACCCAAATATGCCTACGTGCCGCAGCGCGTATATTGAAAGCGAATGCGAATGCGAATGCGAGCGAGGCGAGCATGGAATGCAAAAACATGCCAACATCATGTTGCAGGTGTCTGTGTGTGTGTGTGTGTGTGTGTGCAGGTGCGTGCGTGTGTGCAGCTCATTTCCGGGCATTGTTTTTCGCCAACAACAGCAGCAGCAGCAGCAGCAGAAGCAGCAACAGCAGCTGCCGTTGTGCTGTTTTTACGTTATGAGCTACTTGTTGTCCCCATGCTCAGCCAAACACACACACACACACACACACACACACACATGCAGCGGTGTATGGCATAATGCATTATGGCAACACGAACAGCACTCGACAGCTGGGTGTGTGTGCGTGGCAGTGATACACAGCGACCACTACACAAATATTTGCATATGAAATTTATTATGCTAAAAATAAGCCAAGATTTAAAAACGCGAGCGAAATAAGGCCAACTTTGCTGCGGCGGCCCAAAGGCTGCCTGCATAATGAAGGCAGCAACAAATGTCATGACATCTTCTTCTTCCTCGCAGCCAGCCATATCAGCCGCATTCACACCTCGTCAACTGAAGCCTATTTATGTGGCATGGCAAACGACTCGGTCGTCGTCGCCGTCGCCGTCATCGTCGTCGTCTTCCTTGCAATTTGAGACCCTTTTGTGCGGCCGGAAGTGGGTCACATACGCAGCTGCAGCTGCAGCTGAACTGCATCCGCCAAGACAAAGCACAAGCATGCCTGTAATTAAGACCGCGACCATAACTTCCCTCCCCCCCTTTGCCCTCTCGCTTAACAAATGGGCACAGCATTTGTGCCACTCGAGTGCCGCCACTCGACTCGCGACTCGTGTATTTGCGCTCATATTTCTCTGGCCTCGGCGCGACTTCTGTATAAATTAACTTAAACTTTAAGCGGCTTTTGAGGCAGCCAGCGCGCTCCGGCCAGCTGCCGACTTGTTAAGTGTTTGGCTAAGACGCTCGTAATGCGTTTATCGGAGGCTCAAAACATTTGCATGCTTTTAGGCGCATCGAAAAAGACGACAAATGCCAGGGATAAGCCTGCGAGCCAACACACAAATTAGCTATCTAATAGAAGTTAGTATGTATATACGCATATACATTTTTATGTCAGCCAATATGAACAGTATTTATTTTTGAAGAACATAGTTAGCTTCGCTTTATATGCAGAAAATTAATATATATGAAAAGAAAAGTGTGATAGTAAAAGAAGATATGCCGCAAAAACTCTATACGATTTCTCAGTTTTGTAATAAACCTCAAAATAATCTGAAAAATTATAATAAATTGTGATACGAATCCTTTTTCATAAATATTACAACAATATTAATATACTATATATTTATTCAGAGAACTCCATTACGCTAGTTGCTTCGACACGCCAACTCGACAAGTTAGAGCTAGTGAAACAGTATACACACTCTTCATTTTCTTCCTCTAATTTTCCCTATTTTGCATTTCCCCACAATCCAGATGGATTAGCTTCCACAATATTTAGAACTACAAAAGTTATAGCTGTTGTTGACATCATCTACCGATACATATATTAGTAATATGATGCTGTCATGGGCTAATATTGATTTTGTAATAAATACATCATTATTCAACTGATATTAAATAATTATCGAAACGAGGTCGAGTGCAATGCAATCTAGGCAGCCTTCCACTTAAACTTCCACTGTAATTGAGGAAATTGTTATGAACTGGTGGATTCCTTTGGATCTTGGCATGCTCGATTCGAGTCTCAATAATTTACAAAACAAATTCACATTCCTGGCTCTTGAAATTTAAGAAATCTTATTGATTTCTCAACTCATATTTATAAGCAGACAAATCTATAATTCTCAACTATTCTCCATCCAAATTAAGTTCATAAAAATCTCTAAAAAAAAACCACAATTTTCATAGAATTGTTTTTCTAAGCCAAGATCCTTGCCAATTTCTCAAGCTAAGATTTTCGCCTTTGCGAGTTAAGCCAAGAATCGACTCAAGCTAAGGGCGCATAAAAGCTGCATGGCTTTCCACTGTTAGAGAGCTGGAAGTAGCTGCTTTCTGCCTTCTTCTCTTTATTATGCGCGTCATCCTAATCCGCTTCACAAGAGAACAACGGCAAAACAGAAAGTCGCTCAACGGGTGGGCGCTGAGCGTCAGGAGTGACTGGCAATTCCGCTTACCACGCCCCCACAGCGCTTCGTGCAACAAGCGAATGCGCGTAACAAGTGCCACTCAAGCTGCGCCCCAGGACGAGAGGTCGAAAGCCATTTAACGGGCTGCCACAGCGTCGGCCATTTATACTCATATGTCGCCGATGTCCTTTGTCCTCAGTGTCCCACGTCGCCCGTCGTCGCCAAGCAGCTATTTTAATTCATAATGCATGCCCCACTGACTGCAGCGACAGTTGCTGCAGCCAGCTGATAAAGCGCCAGCTGCTGCTGCAGCGCCCTATCATCCATCAATATGTGAATTAAATATGAGGTTTTTCCACTTCATCTATAGCTAAATATTTCATTAGTGCATTCGCTATGCACGCCTTTGTCTCTGGCTTACAGTTGCATGCCGGAATGTTAATTAAGACGACTAATTAAGCTGATTAACCGAGCCACAAAGTGAATGGCGCTGGGACATCAAAAGCATACTCTATTCCCAAGCGGCATTGGGCGGGTGTTTATGCTCTGACAGTGGCTATGCACGCAACTATTAAAGCCTGCGAGCCGCAAACATCTCCCGAGGCTGAAGTGTGAAAAGTTTAAAGGCCACGCCTACTAAACCACACTCACTGGTTGACACACAAAGTGGGGCTTTTCAATTTAAACAGGGCTGGGAGTCGAGTTGATATAATTGTCCTGCCCAATTCTATAATGTGAACTCTGTGTTCCTTTCCTATTTAAGTTTCTGTTCTGTGGGCAGGGTATTAGGCAGTCGAGTGTATTTGAAAGATAGCACCGCCAAGCTAACGACTTGCCAAAAATATAATTATTACTTTAGCTCTTCATATAAAAAGTGCTCTAGATTTATTGTAAATAAAATAAAATAATAAAGCAAAGAAAATCTTTACAAGTACAAAGAAAAGCGTGACTCGCACAGGGTATCCCTGCAATGGCTATGCTTGCTCACTTCACTCACCGCAGCAAAAAGGGCCAGCAAATGACGTGGCCAATTATTTATAATGCTCGCTGCATTTGCTGTTGGCTTGGCTTAGGCAAGTGGCATGTGGTCTCGTTTCCTCCATTGTTTGCCTTTAAAATTGGAACAACGCTACGTATACGTAATAACATTTATAAATACGCCTAACAACCTGCACCCACACACACACACACACACATAGACATCAACTGGTATTGATGTGCAGCTAATGCGACCCCAGAGAATGACCAGGCAGAGCAGTCAATGCAGCAGCAGGAGCAGGATGCCAGCCAGCAGCCAGCAGCCAACAGCTAGCGGCGCTAACGAGCGATGCCTTGGAGAGGCTGTCGCTTGGCTGCAATTGTGGGCAAAGCTGAATGCCAAAGCAAATAGCAGCACAGGGAAATGGCTGCAGGAGCGGGGGCTGGCCAGCTGAAACTAAATGGAAATGCACCAAAAAAAAAACCCCTACAAAAAAGTTCGCTGGAACAACAACAGCAACAACAACAGCAACAATAACAAACAGCAGCCAAATCAGAAAATCCGATTTGCATGGATTTGTTGGTTTTCTTTTGTTGTCGCTGGATCCTTGGGCGCTGCCGCCGTCAATGTTGTTGCTATTATCCTGCAAACTATTGAAATTGTTGTTGTTGTTGTAGCTGTTGCTGCTGTTGCTGCTGTTGCTGTTGACTTTGTTATTTTTTCTTAATGTCAGCTCAATAAAAAGTGTTGCCATCGTTTTCTATTCTGCGCTTTGGCTTGTTTCTTGTTGCTTGCCCCACCGCCACCATATTTAAATACCCTGTAAACTGGGTCTGGAAGGGGTATAAGCACGTCTGTGCTCTCTCCCTCTCTCTCTCTCTCTCTCTCTCTCTCTCTCCCTCTCTCTCCCTCTCTCTCTTCTGTTTAAGCTGAGGCTGAAATCATTCTAAGGATATGCATGTTTTGAAAGGAAAGGCGCATGTGATCTATCGAAAACTGCGCTTATTTCTTAACTTATCGATAATTATCGATTTGCGTTTTAACGATATACTCACTAAGCTAGCTTGTAGCTCATTTCTGCATTGATTTGACTTTCGTTTCGGATATCCTTCCCGTCATACCACCTCAAGCTACAGCATATCTCTCAGTCCGCCATTTTGCTTTGCTTGTGCCTTGCATACTGGTTTTTCCCCTTTCTTTTTGTATTATTTTTGTTTTGCATTTGCTTGTGTATTGTTGTTTCTGGTAAATTGTGTTTTCCCTGTTCATTCATTCGTTGGTTAGATTTTGCACCTCACACTCGGCTCTGCCTAAACTTCCGCTACCCTCAGCCACTTCCGCTCTCCAGTTCGACTTGGGCAATGGCCCCGCCGGGCGCTGCATTTGCTAGCTACAGAATTTTTCACTGATTTTACATGTAAGCATCCTTCTGAGCTGTGGCATGTCCGCAATTGAAGCAGCGCCCGCTGCCAGGCTCATGTCCTCGTCTGCTGGTCCTTCATGGCCGTTGTTTTCGTTGTTTTTTCTTTCCTTTGCTTCTCCTTTACTCTATATGTTTTTCCTGTTTGATTTTTTATATCGCTCTGTCTGACTGTCTGTCTGTCTGTCTGTCTGTCTGTCTGTCTGTATGTCCGCTGACCCCGAGCTGACTGTTGCCAGCGTCAACGAAGTTGTCATTTTCGAATGCTACATGCCACATGCCACATGCCACATGCTACATGCCGCATGCCACACGGCAGAAATCGCCCACTCTGCACTTCAGTTGCCAATTGTTCGATTCCATTGCACATTGTTGCGCATTTTTCGCTAAACTCTCTAGTGTTTTACAACTCTGTATGTGTGTGTGTGTGTGTGTGTGTGTGTGTGTGTATGCCTTACAGTCGTTTCCCTTGTACAATTACGTAATCTACATATTTCTTCTTCTTCAGTTTGATTTTGTCTCATGTACCTCATGTCAACATTTCCCACAACGCTTACGCTGCCCGATCCTTGTGGCCAGCTCTTGAATTGATACTCCTCATCCTTCCATCCGACACCAGCCCAGCCCAGCCCAGCCCAGTCCAGTCCACTTGTGGACTACCCCCTTTTGCGCATTTGTTATTGTGCTTGTGCTCTGCCCGGCAGTTGCTTACTTCACTTGTTGCTTGTTATCATTGCCGCCAAGTGCTGGCAGCCGCAGCATAACCACAGCTTGTGCCACTCCCATGGACACCCACACCCACACGCACTGACAACCACATCCAAAAACATTTAAGCATTTTAAGAGTGCTTAAGTTAAGCCCAACCGAAAAGAGCACACCCTGTAACTAGCTTCTGTAATATGAAATCTTTTGAAACTTATCCAACTTTAATTTAATAAGATCATCTGGAAGAAACCGATAAGAATTTATTAGAAAAATCGATTACATTAATAAATCAATATATATCAAATTAAACAAATTTATATTTATCAATGTGAATAAATTATTTCATATTCAATCCAAAAAAACGATAAATATCGATCTAAAAAATCCGTTTTAAATAATTTTAGAAAATTGATAAACACTAATAAACAGAAATCTAAAGAAATCGAAAAATTCCAATGGCAATTTCTGCCATATATATAAATTAGAAAAAATCGATAAATCAAAATTTAATAAACTCGATAAACATCAATTTTTAGAAATCAATAATTAGGTAAAATATGCTACAAACTATCGATTTCTTAAGACATTGAGCTATACCTAATAAAAATCGATCAACATTAACTTGATGAAATCGATAAATATCGATTTGAAGCAAACAAACCACTACTGAAATAAAAACCGTTTTTCAGCTCAAATATATTAATAAATTTAGTGAGGCATACGTAACTGATATTTATAATATCTCTTGGGAATCATGGGAACTGAAAACTCCAAGAGCTTTAAAGCTGTCGTAGAGCCGAAAGGCTTAGCTAATCTGTGTAGACATGCCCAAATATTCAACATCATCAGGCACTTATCAATAATTCCATAACTCAGCCACGAAACCTCATCAAGAGTGTATGAATGCCGCCTTCATTCCATTGCAGTGCATTCTCTTGTACATTCTTTAATGCACAATGACGTTCAGGGTATGTGTACGTGCGAGCGAAAAGAGCGTCCGGCACACACATGTCCACCTTAGCATGTGTTTGCCTTCCGGCTGCTGGCAGCCCCGGCTGGAGCTCGAGCTCGAGCTCTGGCTCGGCTTACTGCTGCTGCGACCGACTTTCCACATTTTCAATGAGTTAATGCGTGTGTTTTGATTGCGGCAGCTGCTTTGTGTTACCGGCAGTGGCGCCACGTTCTGGTCATGATCCCGTAGAGCAGGCGGCCGACTTCATGCTGTGCCTGCATTGTCAGCTGGCAATCGCATTATTATGCGCATTGCTCGCATTATGGCCGACACAGAAGTGCGTACAGCGTAGGCTAACAATGCCCACAGTTAGCAGCAGCAGCAGCAGCAGCAGTGGGAGCAACACGATAACGTTACCATAATCCATCATAAGTTGAGTCAGCTCTCCCTCTCTATCCCTTTCTTCTGCTCATTTCCGCCTTGTGGTAGCTACGACTGGGCTTTTGTTTTCAGCTCAATCAGAGTGTGCTCCATGTGTGTGTGTGTGTAAGCCAATTGTTGAATGAAAATCCATTTCATTTTAACATGTTGGCCACAATTAGTGCACATCCAGCAGCGCTTGCTTAATCCCCTCGCCCACACAGGTCACATGCAGCTCGGGCCGGACAGGACATGCATGCTGCCGTTGTCCTGCGGCCCGTTCTGCTCTCGTGGCTCGTATCTGAGCGCTGTCAGGCAGCTGCCAGCTGAAGTGGCATTAAGATCCTCTGCCCTCTGTTGCCTCTAGATTATTTGTGTTTTCATTTGATTTCATTTTATTTTGGTTTTTTTTTTCCGAGCCCTCGTTAAGCGCAGTTGGCTTTAATTTGCCTGAGGCGAGCCAGAAGTTTTGCCCGCAAAATGGCTCAATTTAGCGGCTTTCAAAAAATTGCGGTCTTATGCCAAATAAATATAAACAAAGTGCAACAATTTTCTAATTACAAAGTCTGTGCATCTATATGTGTGTCTCACTCTCTCGCTCTCTCTCCCTTTCTCTCGATCTGTGTGCGTGTTCCTCGGCACGCAAGCAAGCAAACTGCTTCGCTGCTCGCTGGCCCTCTGGCGCATTAAATTAATTAAAAAATAAATAAAGAAAATCCGAAGAGTTTATAAAAGTGTAAAGGAAATACCAAGCGGGTATAAGCGACTGCGGCATGCACTACGTAATGAGAAAAGGCTGCTTAAAGTGGAAAGAAGAGCTGAAAAATCAGTTGATACTATGAAAAATATCAGAGAACTATGTAAACATAATACCAGTCGGGTATGCCCGACTACACACATACCAAGTAACAACTCTATACTCCTTTGCCTCACAGTTATGCTCGTGCAGACGTCCAGCTTGACAGCTTGACAGGCAGCCGTAGCTACTCGCTTTGCCCACCCCACGGCAGCGTAATAAAGTACTTGGCCCGGCCGGGGCGTGGTCTGGCCAAAAACTGCAAATTAAGAAAATGCAGCACACGACAAAATCGAATAAACAGCAAACCCCAACGAGGGGGGGGAGGTGGGGGTGGGAGAGGGGGTATGGGGTATGGGGCAAGTGCAAGTGCATGCAACTGCAAATTGAAACGATGTCAGAGCGTGCCACGCCAAGCGGCAGGACCTGCCTCGCAGCCAGCGGCGCCACTCCAAGCGGCGGCAGGCACGTGAGGTCAGGTCGCTCGTTCATTAATCAAAACAATTAACGAGGCCGCATTTGGGCGACGTTTCCGTTTTTTGTGAAGTGCCCGCACGTAGAAGCCGACGGAAGAAAAAAAAATAATATCTGAAATAATGAGGCGACTTATTAAGCCTTGCCACGCCCCTAACGCGCTAGGGCCAAAGGCTGCAGCTGGATCGAGGGAGAGCTGAGCAGAGAGATGGCAGCAGGCAGCTGGCAGCTAGCTGCTGTGATATATCAGTCGAGTGCCATAACAATAAGCAATTTGTCAAGCACATTGACCACAGCCAGTCGAGTCGAAGCGATGCGATGCGATGCGATGCGTCGCCACGCGGTGCCACTTATGGCAGGAAAACATAAATTTAACGCCAAGAAAGGCGAGCGGACAGCCAAAAAGGGGGCGTGGTAAGTGGAGCACATCGTCCACTGCCCATCCCCACGCCCCCTGTGGCGCCTGCCTGACTGCGCATGAGTAATGGGCAGCTGTCAAGCTTGCATTTATTCAGGATACTGCCGCCGCCTGAACTGTAAGCTCTCCAAAAGATGACGCAAACAATGAACTGCTCTGATTTGACGCACAAGAGCCAAATAGCTTTATATTACCCTTTCAGCTGCCCACTCTCCCTCCCACCCTCTCTGCATGCAACTCATAGATCAAAGCGCACATTGAATGCTGCCTAGGCAACTGGCCAACATATTGGAATATATCAACTAAACCCACGCAGCTTCATTACCTTTGACTGCCCGCTGGCTGCAAACACACTGAGCTGACATTGGCAGCACTCGCACGTGGAATCTATTCAAACTGTGCACGAAGCCAGTCAGGACTAGTTCAACTTTATAGTGCGAGGACTGACAGATTTTGGAGCAACAATTACATTTTATATGAAATTAGTTTCATATTTGAAAACTTGGAGCTGGCAATTCTGAAATCACTGAAGAGCTATAAGCCAGCAGATTTTGTATATAGTTAAGCTAATTCTGTCTCCTTAAACCTGGGGTCAGCTAAAGAATTTCTTAGCTCAGTGCATAAGCTTGCATCAGGCTAGCACATGTGATAGATTTTCTTATGCCCGGTATTGTCATCGAAACAAAACTGATACGTAATAATTAATAAAAAAAAATTGTTATAGAAATAATTATTATTAAAACAATTATTACACTAGTATGCTTAATACTATTAACAAATTTGCTTAATATTATTAACTCATTGAACACTTGCCACACACTGAAGAAGCTGAGTCGAGCGACTGTCCATCAGGAGAGCAGGCATCCGACTGAAGAATCGCTGCTGTAGGCTCGCCTTAGTATTGGACTCAGCTGCTGAGTTATTTTGTGGGCTCGATCAGGTATGAGCAGTAGCTGCCGCTCGAAGCCTTCTAGCTTATGTTGTTTGTAATGCAAATACCAGGGAGATAGTGTTGCAATCAATTTTAAATGAAAGAGATCTCATGAATATAAAATATATTTAAATAATATATATATATATATATATATATATATATATATATATATATATATATATATATATATATATATATATATATATATATATATATATATGTATATATATAAGTGCCCCTGCTTCTGGCTTTCCTCTAGCTCTCCGAATAGACGTGTCTCTGGCTCTGCCTGTAGCTCTGCTTCAGCTCTGCCAAAGGCTCAGCTCTCATTCAACTGTGGCTCAACTGTTTTGGCCTCTGATTTTACTCTGCCACAACTTTCGTGAGTTACTCCACAAATTCAAGTTGAGCTTAAATGAGAGATGAGGAAATCCGTTGAGCTTGATATGTGAGGCATTTCCGAATCTGATGCCGCGGCTGTCCCCTTGCTGCGCCTCACGCTGATTTCCACTGATAATGAAAGGCAGCATACGTTGGCGCGCGGCGCAACTGCTGCATTGTTGTCTCTGGCCGTTGTCCTTCCTCAGGTGTCCTTTCGCTGTCCGGCTCGCTTATGCAACAATTAAAATTCGCAATGAGCGTGATTGTAAATTAAAAAGATTAAAAGAAATATATACATACGAGAGAGTGTGGTTTATTTGTATATTTCCCCGTTGCTGCAATGGGCTCCCATGCGCCCAGGTGTCAGGGTATGCCAGACTATGGAATACTCATGCCAAACTAAAGTTGATCAAATTATCAGATATTGTATTTTGATAGGGCTTTGATTGTATTAGCTGTGAGGAGAGGAACTAAGAGAGAGAGAGAGAGAGAGAGAGAGAGAGAGACATAGAGAGAGCTGTCAAAGTATGCCAGGCTATCGAATACCTACACCAAATCGTAATATACGAAAATTGTAGTATTTTAAATTCTCTTTTGGTCATCTAGAGAGAACAGGGATAGAGAGAGAGAGAGAGAGAGAGAGAGAGAGAGAGAGAGAGAGAGAGATAGAGAGAGAGCGACTAGGCAGCACTTGATGATACCCATTTGATTATATTACAGTATTTTTATAGACTAGTTTCAAGGCAGTAAATCGGATCCACTCCATTCCACACATTATATTTTCACTTTGGCTCTGCTTTAGCACATATTTCAGCTTCAAATTGAAGGCCTGTCACATGCAGACTGCACATGCAATATACCCCATCGAGCCGCCTTCACTGGCAGCTCGTAAAATATGCAGCGAATTTTATTTATGATTTCCGTTGATAAATATGCACAGCCCCAACTCACAGCGCATTTATAAAAAAAGTAAAATTAAAAAAAAACACATGTAAATACAGGAGTCAGGCAATGCTCGACTATAGCATACCGTGCAAGCCAGTTGGCTAGGCAACCCAAGCTGAACACGACCCACGAGTCCTTCCACTCAGCTGTGGCGTAGCCCTCTAGCAGCTGCCCAATGCTTCTAGGGTATGTGGAAGGAAGAGAGAGAGAGAATAAAGCGAAATCTTATCGAAAATATGCAACACGATGGCCGGCGCTTCCGCTGGGCCAATATGTATAGCCGAATTGGCCCCGCAGCAGCTGTTGCTGCTGTGCATGTTGCTGCTGCTGTTGCTAGTGTTGTTGCAGCCTTGACACCTGCCGCTAAGAGCAAACTTTGCAATTAACTGCACCAATGCAGCTGGCAACTTTGTCCACAAAGGGCACTTAGACGCACGCCAGCCCCGCGGCTCCCGCATCGACGACAGCTGCTGCTGCTGCTGCAGCTGCTGGTGCCGCTTCAGGCTTCTTTAAGTTTAATTATTTTTCAAAAATGCGAAATACGAAAATTACATTTGCCGTCTCCTATTTTATTTACACAGCGCCATCCAATCTCAGCCAGCTGCCTTGTAAATCAGTCAGTCCAAAGTGAAGCTCCATGTGCAGCAGCTAGAGGGGCAGCGGCTGCTCTGGGTCGCGTGGCTGGCAAGGTAAGCTGTCCCGGCTCTCCCTCTCGTCTACCCCTGTGCCTCTATCCCTCATCCTGGCGCTGGCTTGCATATTTGTTTTGTTGTAAATCACCAGCAAGAAACGTAAATGTTGCAGAGCACCGCTGCACCACTGCACCGCTGCACCACTACACATGCCACTTTACACCCGGCGCCAACACGATTTTCATTTGTATTGCACAGCAAAGGGAGGACGCTGGGTGGGGGTGTGCGCGAGGGAGGTGTGAGAGAAGCCCGCTCGCGTTATTTATGCACGCCCAGGCATGCCCACATCGAGCGCCTTCTTCTGCTGTTGCTGTTGCTGTTGCCGCGGATTGCTTATGCTTTTCGTTTTCCTTTTCGATACCCTTTAGGCATGTCAAGGGGTATAATGGGCTGGAGAACTATAAGAGCTGACGATAAGCAAGACATAGCTAATTTTACGCCTCTGGCGTATATCGATAAATATCGATTTATGGTTTCGACCATGAAGATATCAGGTAAATCAGGTAAATCCTGATAATCGTATAAATAATATAAGTCCAGATATCATTCATTCTCTAATGAGCTCTGCCAGCCAACAGTTGCCGGCAAAAGTATCTCAACTTCTTGCTGTCATTTCCTTTACAGAGCAGCCCCAAGTCGTGCCAGTTTTCCCTCCCCGTTGCTTTCTTCTGCTGTTGCCATATTTTTTTGCTGTATATTTTCCTTTTTGGCTGCTGTTGCTGTTTAACAAAGCGCATAAATTCGCTTGCAACTGGGTCCTCGGGGGGCTGCACACTCGGACCTACCCCACCCCCGTCTCTTCGGCACCCCTATCAAAGTGTTCGTTTCGGCTTGCTGCGCTGCTCTCATCTGCCTTTCGACTGTTCCCGTTGCCCGCGCCCCGCTTTTCCACAATTTTCTTTGCGTTTATGTTTTTTTGTTTGTTTGCCTTGCGCGCGCTGGTCAAAACGATTTTTCCTTGGCCCCGCACCGCACCGCACCGCACCGATACACCCGTGCTGTAAGCATATGCAAAATGTTATATTTTGCGCCCTTATCTGGGCACCCACCCCGCTCCGCGGTAAATATAATAAAAAGTAACGCTTGCAACTTAATCTCTGACAGCTCGTTACCCGTTTGCATGAGCACAATATTCATGAGCTGCTAAGCTCAAGTTACACTCACTTGGCTAGCCACCTCCTACTCCCCCCTCATCTGTGACCCTTGACCCCGCTCAGTCAGCGCTTGGCATTGCAATTGTTTCACCTGACGCTTTAAACATTTATTTTTATTTATTTATGCATTGCCACAGTTTTGCAGCTTTTGTTCGATTGAATTACGAGTTCCCTCCAAACGTCAATCTCTGTGTGTGCGAGTGTGTGTGTGTGTGTGTGTGTGCGAGTGTGTGTGTGTGTGTGTTTCATATTATATAATTACGAATGCTGACCGCGCCAGGGGCTCAAATGTGGCCGATAAGCGAACTTTCAGTTAAGTCCTGACGCGGCGCACACACAGCGCTGATAAGCAGCTGCCACACACGCACACACTCACACACACACACACACATACATGCGCGTGCAATTAGCAGCAGCTAATGCCCATAGCAGACTCTCTGTGTGTGTGTGTGTGGCACACATTAAGCATTCATTGGTCAGCTGGGACCCGTCGCATTGTTGTGCTGCGGCCAGGCAGCTGCGTGCTGCCAAAACCAAATGAGCAATTGACTTGACTGCCACGCCCAGCGCCCAACCACCGCCCCCCACGGACACCCACACACATGCCCACTTTACATTATCTTTGCGTTTTAATGTGTCGGTTTATAAATAAATTGCGTTCGCCCATAAATTATGCATTTTAATTTACATTTATTTACACACAACTTCCAAGTCGATACGCAGTGCGGAGCGCAGCTCATTTTCCATTTTCCACTTTCCATTTGCCATTTGCCATTTTGCTCCCAATTGATTTATTGCCTCGGCTTGGCTTGGCTTGGCTTGGCTGGCCACCCAACAACCACCCAACCACCCAACCACCCACTCGTGGCCGGCCATTAAATAATTGTCCATTTATATGATTTAATTTGTGGCCAAGGGCAGCCAGGCGGCAAAACTGTGCCACGAGCATTGACTAATTGCGAAATACTTGGGCGACAGGACAACGCATCCTGCCACGCCTGCGAGCAGCTGCTGCTGCTGGCTGCTGGCTGCTGGCTGCTTCGCCTGCTGCCATACCCAGATCATATTGAGGTTAGTAGGCTGCCAGCGGTTCCAGCCGGAAATCAGCCAAAGCCAGGGACACACACGCAGTCGCAGCTCTCGTTGGGGTCAACCAATATGCAGCAAGGACGAACGCAGAGTGGAAGGGGGAGGGGGGGGGGGGGGGCGGTGAAGGGGGAGAGGGGCATTTGTCAGATGGCTATATAAATAGATGATGAATGTGTGAGACCGCACTGGCATATCCGTACGCTCTTACTGTTTGTATATTTATACAGCTCGCCCGACACGTCCGTTGGTGTGTGCGAGTGTGTGTGCGGGTGTGCGCGGGTGTGCGGGTGTGTGTGTGTGTGTGTGTCTGCATGTTGGTTAAACGCTATAAATTATGTCAAATTTAATTTTGAAATCTTGTTGAAATTGTCACATATTTTGGTTTCAACTTAACCAATGCAGACTCTCGGCCAGTTGCGTATACTTGATATGGCCTAAGCCGCCCTCCAAGTGTTTGCCAATAAATTTATTTCCAATTTCGTGTTTGCCATCAACTTGTTGTGGAGCACACACTAAGGCGAGCAAGGAGTAGCCACTGTGCGCAGATAAGTGGTCAACACCTGGCTAGAGATAATTATGGAAGTTGTTCAACAAGTTCAATGAGTAAATTGATTTATCTCTCTCTCTCTCTCTCTCTCTCTCTCTCTCCGTCACTTTCTCTGTCTCTCTCTCATTCTCTTGTTGTTGGAATGTGAGCTATTTTGTTGCTATTGAAGCTGGAGAGATGAAGGGGTGTTTAGCTTAGTCTGAAAGGACATGACTTGATCACTAATGATACTATTTCTACTACTTTTGCTACTACAACTACTACTACTATTACTACTACTACTTCTACCAGTAATACTCACAAATACATCAAAAAAAAAAAAAAAAAAAAAAAAAGTAATACTCCTACTTCTACTAATTCTACTTTAACTACTATTACTACTACTACTTTTGCTAATGGTACTAATACTTCTACTTCCACTACTTCCACTACTACTTCTACTATTACTACTACTTTCTTTTGCTACTACTACTTCTACTAATACTAATACTTCTACTACTAACACAACTAATACTGCCACTTCTACTACTAACACTTCTACTTCTAGTACTAATACTGCTACTTCTACTACTAAGACAACTACTTCTACTAATACTTCTACTACAACTACTACTACTACTACTACACCAACTTCTACTATTACAACTACTTTTTCCTTTGCTACTACTACTTCTACTAATACTATTACTTATACCACTAACACTACTTCTACTACTACGACTTCTACTAATACTATTACTTCTACTACTAACACTACTTTTACTACTACTTATACTGCAACTTCTACTACTACTTCTACTACAACTTCTACTACTACTACTATAATTACTTTTGCTAATCCTACTAATACTCCGACTATTAATACTAATTTTTCTTTTACTACTAACACTTCTACTACTAACACTGCTACTTCTACTACTATTTATACTGCAAATACTACTACTTATATTAGTTTTGCTATTGTTACTTCTACTACTACTACTTTTATGTAAATCTGTGTTCAAAAATTCCTTAAGCAAATCCAGCAAAACAGAGTATCAAATAGTCATTCACTCTCAGCCGTATGCATTCTTGCAGCCCGTGTAATTGTTTGTCAACGTTGTCCTGGCTGCACGCGAAGCATTTAAGAAGCGTTTAGCGTTGGATCTTGGATGAGAGTGCAACTTATCCAGGCTTTCAGTGGAGCATCACTGCGTGTGGCAGGCAGACTCGATACTGAAACTGGAGGCAGAGGGACGGACGATGGGCCAAGAAATTGATGCTGAAATGAAGCGAACTCAAGTGCGTCGCCGACTGGCGAACGGCGATCCAAGTTGATGTCCAGCGAAGACTGCAAAATTACTTACGAGCACAAGTCGAAAGTTGTACAAGTTTTTGCTCTTTCATGCTCCTCTTCCCCTCGCTCTCGCTCTTGCTCTTGCTCTTACTCTTATTTTCTATATTATGTTTTATTTTATTTTGTTTGAGATTTTTTTCACCGTTTTCTATTTTTGTTTTTGCTGCGGCTGCTGAACATGTTAGACATTTTGAGCTATGACAGCAGAGGCAAAAGTCGTTAAAACTTTATGAAAGTCAAACAGAAGAGCGTGCAAGGACGAAATATAATAAAAAAAATTAATCTTGTATATATATATATATGTAAAAAAAAATATTAAGCAAAAAAAATGATGATGAAAATAACTCTGGGCAACGAAACGTGGCGGCTGAGCCGGCGGATGCGCTGGTCAACTGCCATAACTAGCATCCACTTGCAACTTCTGCAACTATCCACCCTGATTATGTTTCTATACCCTAACGGAGAGCACGAGATGCACTGCGAGTGTCATCGGATGGTGTTGGCATATGTCCGTCTATGTTCTTTTGAAGTCTGAATATGGGCTATAGATTGATTGAGCTATGATTGATTACTTCACTAGTTGACTGACTTGATTGATTGATTGATATGAAAGATATGTGTCACACTGCTCGATCTATCAAGAGCTAAGCAGTTCCTTTTGATTGATTGATATATCGTTTGACTGACTTATTTATTACTAACTGTCAATCAAACTGATTGACTATCAATCAGACTGTCTAACTGATTGATCAGATGGCTTTCCTAAACTGATAAACCTGCGAACCTCTTGATTTGCAGTATATTAGATGACTTACTGCTTGTGTAACCAACAACTGATTGACCCAGTGATTGATCAATCATCAATTCAAGCCAACAGACAAACATTAGAGAAGCATAAGGTAGACATTTGATGAGATATAAGAATCTGATTTAAATTTCGATTTTAAGTTCAATCTCTATTTGAGATTGACGGACTGACTGATTGAATGATTGACTGCTGTGATTGATCAACTTCTAGATGACTTCTCATTCATTCCCGCCACATATCTTACAAACTCTGCCGGCTGCAGAGTAATGAGTATTCGACATGACTTTAACATTTACTTTTCTAGTTTTTTTTTGCTTTTAGACCGCATTTTTCTTCTTTTTTTTTCTTGTAGCGCAGTGTGTCTTTGGCTGCTTTTGTTTGTTGTGCATTATTTGGTTTTTGCTTTTGCATTCTGCAATCTTACATAGCGCCATAAATGCTGCCAATGGCGGGCAACCGACCCGGAGTCGCACCCGGACCCGCAGCACGCTCCGTCTTGGAGCCTGTCAAGCGCTTTTTCCGCCTGCAAAATGATTTGATGGCAGCGCATCCGTTTCTAGCCCAGCGGCAGCTGGAGACGGGGGGCAGCTGGTTCCGCGCTGTTTGCGCTGTTTCTTGACGCCCAGCCCTGCATAACATAATCTTTCATATTGTGCGCCCGATGCCCTGTCATTTTTTGCATTAAGCGACAGTTGCGAAGCCAAGGATAAAACGGGGCAGCTCCTAGTCCCGGCACACGACTCCCGAGTCCCACTTCTCCCTAAGCACAGGCACTGGCGAAAATGTTATCAATTTGCGCTGTGAAGTTTGTATTTAAGTTGGGCATCATCCACTTTCCACTTTCCATTCGCCACCTTCCACTCTCCGTTTCTTTTCTTTGGTTTTCTTTCTTTTTCTTTTGAGCTGCGGGGCTGGTCACCTGCAGCAGGCCCCGCCCCATTTTTAATTTTAACTGTCAAAGCCGAGCGTTGAAATCATAAATTTTATTAAGCGCAACCAGGCGGCCATTTTGGAAATTGACCCAACTTCGAGACCTCTCCTCACTCGGTTCTATTAGCGCAGTTTAATAAAAAAGTTTCAGACGTCGCTTAAGTGCGTCCTGCGCTCAAGTGGGCGAGCGAGATAGAGACAAAGAGAGAGGGTGCGGGAGGGAGTAAGGCAAGGCTAAGCGCTGAGTGACTGCGGTTAAGCATATAATATAGATATATAAATCGGATATATACATACGTACGTATATATATGTGCTTATTTAGGTGCGTATAAATATGCTTGCCAAACTTTTTTAATGCTCTGCTCTGCAAGGGCAGCAGCATTTTTATGATGTGCTTTCTACTCCATATTTTCTTCTTCTCTTTTTTTTTGTGTTTGAACTTCAATTTGAGAGTTTTATAAATTTGTCTTGGCATTTGTAACAGATTGCCAAAAAGTAGATCATGTAAGACTGTATTTATGGTATATCCAAATATATGAAATGCATTTGAAGGAAGACAAGGAAAATTTGTGCGCATTGAAATATTTGTAAATATTTCAAAATATATTCTTAGTTAGATATTTTAGGCTCTAGTAACTATTGAGTGCATAGTAAAATCATTTCTAAGCTTAGCTATATCAAAGCAGGACAAAGTCGTGGCCTCCTTCAGCTCAGTTATGAACTTCCAGCAACTTACAGTTTCTTCCCTCTGATCTGGCAAAGGACAGCCTCGAGCTGCAACTTGAAAGAGAGCATGATGAGAGCTCGCTAGCAGACCTGTTCTTAGAAATTCATTTATTTTTTTATATATTTGATTTCCTATTTTTATTTTTTATTATTATTTACTTTTTTTATTTTTTTACTATTAAATATTATTTATTAAAATTATTATTATTATATTTAAAAACCTTTATTCAGTTTTCTATTTTTTTTTTCTATATTACTCTTGTTTTATTATTTTCATATATTTATTCGAATGCAGTTAGTTTATTTTGTTGATTTTTGTTTTTTGAAATATTTGAAATGCTTCTTACTCCGTCAGTCAGTTGGTCTCTCTGACCGCAGATGTCAACCCGCTTTAGCCTTCATGCTGTAGCCCCTCAAAGTGCTGCTTTAAGTTCCTTTTGACTTCAAAATCAATTTTCAAAATTGATTCTTGATATTCCTTATATCTATAAACAGCTCGCAAAAACTCTAAACTTAACCCATGTAGAACTGCTTTAAAATGCTTCCTCTCAAGTCATAGCTCTTCCAGCTGCTCAAGAGTATTTAAACTTCCACAGGCAAAAGATCAAAAATTTGCTTCCTGATTTTTATTTTTTATTCGTTTTCTTGGCATTGGTTTTTGGGTTCTGAAGTCGCTGCTGCTGGCCCTAATAAAGTCATCATAATAACTTCATCATTATTGGCGCATAAAACAAAATTTATTTATGTTTGGCTTTTATGCATTAGGCGCAAGGCAAAGTACAAAGTGAAAGACAAAATAAATGCTTTTATGTGCTGAAGCAGCTACACTACCTTGACCAAGAGAGAGGTAGAGAGAGAGAGAAAGAGAGAGTGTGGGTGGGTGGGTGCTCAGCTCGGCTCTGGGCATTTTTTATGCGTTTACGCATTTAATGAACTATGATGAGGGTTCGAGCATCAGAAATCGAACGTTCCCTCGACGCCGCCAATCAGCACCCTTTTTTCATCTCTCTCGCTCGATTTTTATTGAGCTTTTTGCTTTTTATTAACTTGCGCAATTTATTATCATTTGATTGGGGTTTGGATGGGGCCGCTCATAATTCTTAAATATATTTCTAAATATTTCAACAGCTTTTCTTTTCCTATTTTTATTTATGCATATTTTTTGGCCAAACGAGCACATGTGGCCAGGTGGCAGACAGGTGTGTCTCTCTTTGTCTGCTGTCAACTAAATTGCGAAACGAGATTCCAGCAACAACAACAACAGCAGCAAGGGCAGAGTAAAAAGCTTGCTTCAAGGCCCCCCGCCCGCCCGCAACAAGGCAAACTTAACTAACTGTAAAATTTCTTATTGTGATTGCGTTTGTCATTGCATTAGTTTACAACACTGCACACAGGTACACACTGGCACGCCCACACACACACACACCAGCACACACACACATATGTCAGCAGAACTTTGGTCGCATTGTTCAGAGCGCGCGAACATCTGAAAATCTGTAAATCTAAGTTATGAAAATCTGTGCGAAAATGCTTGCAGTTGTGCCACCCCCTCGCTCCACACCACCCTCTCCCCGCCTTAGTCCCGTCTCCCTCTACGCTGCTAAAGCGCATTGAACTGTGCAAATTGCGAGCAATTTAATTTTTACTCCCCTTTCTATAGTTATTTCACTTGTTCTATTCTTTTCCTTGCTTCTTCTCGTATTTCATTTAAGGCAGCTGCCACGCCCCCACGCCTCCATTTGGCTGGTGCGCGCGTGAAACTTTGCGTAATACCAAAAAGTGCTCACAGCACATTTCCGAGCGCAAACTTTATATTAGAGTTGAAGTGCCACAAGCACACACGCACACTCAACACACACACACACACACCCGCAGATAGTAAGTAGAAAAGTGCAAGTACGTGGCCTGGCGCCCCTTTCTGGTCCGCAGCTCAGTTGCATTGGCCTCAGTCGCGTTATTTATGAGTTGCTTATGTTATAAGGAACTGCAGCCAGCAGCTAGCAGCAGCAGCAGTCGCAGTCGCAGTCGCAGCAGCAGCAAAGCATTGACAATGCTTAAAACTGCGCAAAGTCCTGCTCGATTCGTTGCGAAGCCAGCGTGTCGTCGTCCTTTGGGCAAAGTTCGTGCAACTCTCAACTCGCCAGCGTGCGTGCCCCACACACACCCCTCACTCTCTCCCTCACCCTCTCCCTCGCCCTCCCCCCCTCTCGCAACTATCTCCCTGAGCTGCGATTTTTGCGTATTTTCATGTTATTTGAGAAATATCTCGTAAGCAGTTGCAGCTCCCAGGCGCACGCAACGCATTACAAAAATAACTGCGACAATTGGTTGCTTTGCTCCAACCCCCCTAGCCTGATACCCTAGACACCCCACACGCACTCAGCTACACATGTATTTTGGCTGTAGCCACTTTTGCCAAGCAAACTTCTCCCAGGCAGCTTCAGCTGCAAAGCTGTTTCCTCTTTGGCATGGCTCATTGTATCTATGCGCCAAGCGTCTAATCAAAAGGTCGAAGTAAATTGGGTATTTATAGGGTATAGGGTATAAAGAGAGAAATAGAGAAAGAGAGAGAGGGAGTAGAGAGTACTGCAAAGCTGTAGATAAAAAGGAACTAGAGCTTTGCTTGGTAAGTCAATAGGTATATGGGTATATAACAATATCGATATTTATCGATGTTATCGACTATCGATTTCAGCTTGAAGTTCTTTTAAATTAATATTTGCCATTTTCCATTATACACTTTTATGTAGGTATAATCGATAAATCTTCGATAAGTAATCGATTTAAGCTCGAATTTCACATTAATCGATATATGTCGTCGGTGATATTTTCCATTTAAAATTATATCTAGGCCGACTCGACAGAGTAATGATAATGTATCGATAATTAGTCGACAAGTAATCGATAAGTCATTGATAGTTCATCGATAAGTAATCGATAAATATCGATATATAACTTTTTCGACCTTTCACGCTTCACACTAAGAGATGATACAGCAACACCCATAAGCTTCCTCAGCATATGAGACAAGTTCAGCATCTACAGGGCATCTCACACACGGACATACTCCGTCGGCTGACGTTGTTCAAGTTATTCATGCTGCAGCTGTGCTCACACGCATCTTTGCGTTCTGCGTTCGAATTAATACACATGCCACTTGCAAGTTACCACTTGCCAGTTGCCTCGAAATAGATGCCAACTTTTTTGCAACTGTGCCCCAAACACTTTACCGCAGTTGCAACTTCTTTAATTTTGTTTGCGCTCGCCCGCAGGATGCGCCAATTTAATTGCATAATTTCAGATTTATTATTAATGCAACTGGTATCCAGTTGCCAGTTGCTGTTGTTGCTGTTGCTGCTGCTGTTGTTCTTGCATGCCACATTAATGGGACGAGCGCAAATCTCACTTTGGACCGAACTGCGCGCTGCGAACAAGTCAATAAAAATAATCATAAAAAATAATTTTGCAAATTGCGCGCACTTAATGAGTTTCATATGTGTGCGTAGAAATATTTTTTTTTAATTAATGCCAAAGCACACCTCGTGCTACACGCATGTGTACCTGTACACACCTGTCGTTAGCGCTCAAATTAAAAATGATAATTCTCTATATAACGGGATTTCAGAAAACGGACTTAAAGTGAAAATTTTAAATAGAAAGAGAAGGAAAACGATAAAGATGATTAGAAAGAGAAAATGAATGAGAATTAGAATGAAAACGTGAGTAAGAAGAGAATGAAAATGAGAATGAGAATATGAATGTGAATGATAATGACAATGGGAATGAGAAAGAGGAGAAGAAAAACAAAATGAAAATAAGAAAGAAAAGGGAATAAGAGTAAGAATGAATGAATGGGATAGGGAAAGATAAGAGAGTGACTAAGAGGAGAGAATGAAATTGAGAAAAACGAAATGAAATCGATAGAGGAAGAGAAACAGAATGACAATAAGATTGGAAATGAGAATGAGACTTGGAAAGAGAATAGTGAAAGAGAATGAGAATGACAAACAGAATGACAAAAGGAATGCCAAAGAGAAAGGGAATGAAAATGAGAATTAGATTGGCAAAGAGAGAAGAATGATAATGAGAAAAGGGAAAAGGGAGAGGAAACCTAAAGAGAAAGAGAAACAGAATGAGAATAAGATTGGAAATGAGAATGGTACTTGAAACAGATAATGGTATAGTGAAAGAGAATGAAAATGAAAGAGAAGGGAAATGAAAATGAGAATGAGAAAAGGAATGAGAATCAGATTGGCAAAGTGAAAGGAATGATAATGAGAAAAGGGAGAGAAAGAGATGGAGAAAGAGAAGCATCCCAGGCGAACTGGCTGATGTCCTCAGCAAAATATCATTCCCATGCAATCTCTAATCCCTGAGACAGTTCAACCCAGGCAGCTGCCAAATCGTGTTCCAGCTGTTTCCCTTTCCATTTGCCAGCGCGCGTTATGTGGCAAAGGTTGCAAAATCAAAACTAATTTAATCATGTTAATATAATTACAAAAATTAAGCCGTAATCTTCACACACACACACAGAGAGAGAGAGAGATACACAGATAGACAGGGGAGAGGCAGACAGAGGCTGACACCTGGCTGCTGGAATGCGGAGCAAAACGACCCAAATTATTTTTAATTCCCCGCAGGATAAGCACACACGAAATGAGGAGGAGATGCGAGGATACGACAGCCTCAGCAACACGGCAGCCACTCCCACTTCCGTCCCGCCCCCCACTTACTCACTCTCTGCTACTGCAATTTATGCCAGACGCCAGGCAATGCCTCGCGTGCTGCGCATATTAACAAAATGATTATGAAATTCATAATTACAGCGCCAAGTTAACGTGTGTGTGCGAGTGTGTGTGTGCGTGTGTGTGTGTGTGTGTGTTGGGGCCCATTGTGTATTGTAAAATGCGTCAACACATTTGCCAGCAGACGCCAAAGGCGCACAGCCAGCCGCCCCCTGGCGAATTCCGTACGGTTTGGCAGCTCTGTTCAGTCGGACTTGGGCCACATGGCGTATACGCAATTTTCAATGCTGCTCAAATATTTGACGCTTACGGCACGTGATTAAATTAAATGCGCACTGCCTAAGCAATGCGACACAACTAATTAAAAACGCCCAACAATGCGATGCTCGGCCACGCCCACTGCCACGGCTATCCACCCACAGTGGCCAGCCCACAAAATCGATGCGAGCTTTTTCGTGGCAAATCCTAATCAAATTTCAGGCCAATGACCAATTGAGCTAAGCGGGTGTGTGTGAGTGTGAGTGTGTGTGTGTATCATCAACTCCCCTCGGATTAAGCCACATAATGCGGTTATTGTCTCTGGCAATTTGGCACACACTCACACTCACACACACACACACACATGGTCACTGTATACCCCCTTATATGCTCGTTAGGGGCTTTGATATTTTATCCAATAAATTGCAATCGAATCGATGCGCATTACGCGCTGTTAACCTGTGTCGAGGGTCTACTTTTTGTGCCAAAATCAAATGCACTTAACTAAATGCTGCCTGCGCTCAAACGTCGACAACAGCAGCAACAACAACCGCACTGAACGCTCGATGTATAAAAATTGAGCTGAACGCAAATCGTTCTAAAGCAACAAAATAAACGCAAAAAGAAGTATAATAAAAAAGGGGCGTCCCAAATCTTGTGTATATATTTTAAGTTAATTGAAAAGCAGCCAAAAGTTAAGAGGGGGAACGTAAGCTTAAGGACTGACAGGACGAAGAGGTGATACGCTTTAAGAAAATTATTTGATATACATGTGATAATATATAAGTGAACACATATCAGAACAGATATGTTCAGGATATAACTAGTGATGGGATAGAGTATCCCATTGATGATTATGTCAGTGCTGGAAGCAATGTTGTAAAGCTTCACTAATATCGTTCCACGTTCCAGGTGTGAGTGCCATGGGCTTGGGACTGCGTTTTCGAGAAGGAAAGAAAATATAAAATAATATTATTAAAATAGCCGAAATATATATAAATAGGTATATAAGGCATTCAGATATATACATCGAAGTAATCTGAATCGGACACAACATGATATGAGCGTGTTTCATATCAAATCTGACAGTCAAGCTGCTGACAGTTGGACTGAAAAGTTCATAGACTAACACATAGTCGTAGACTCTTCAGCCCAAATATTACATTTATGTTCAACAGTATTTTCAATATATACATAAAGTATCGTAACAATTCATCCCTGAGTTCTTTCTACATTTCTAATACCCATGGAAGCTCTGTGATGTGTTACTAACCACCTGCCACAGCTGAGAGACTCTTACAAAATCCACGCCAAATGAAAAAGGTTTCACTTTGGGTTTCGGTTTCGCTTTCGGTTTTCAGTTGCGGCTTAGGACGCAGTCCTTGCGGTTGGGTTGCTCTTTTCTTGGATGATATTTATGATTGTGCGTAGACTTCTCAAGTGGGCGGGCAGACGAACTTGTTGAATGACACGTGTATGTATCTGTGTGTGTGTGTGTGTGTGGGTGTATGAGTTGGGTGTGCTTGAGATTGCAGGCGCTGGCTGTGCAATGCGCTTAAGCCTCATTTATTTTTCATGACTTGACCGGCAGAAATTGTAATTTCATTACCAGCAAACAGGCAGCTGAGCAGACAGACAGACGGACAGACAGCGAGTTGGACAAATAGGCAGACAGGCGGCAGCTGAGCAGATCAGGTGAGGCAGGCAGTCGGACAGGCAGGCTGGCAACTAAATTGAAACACACTTGAAAAATGAAGCAGCCGAGCATAGCGAACATATCCTTCTGACTCCTGGCCAAGTCCTGGCCACAGTCCGAGTGCCGAGGCCAACAACAATTTTATGAATTTTTAAAATTGTTGCTGCTTTAGCGGCTGCGGCGCTGATTTCGCAGTCATGGGCTGGGGCGTGGACGTGTGGGCCAGGCAGACCCAAGTGCTGGCTCGGCCACTTGTTACCTATTTTACGTGGCCACAAAACGATGGCAAACCAGAGAGACAGAGAGAGAGAGAGAGAGGTGGGGTAGTGGAGTCTGTGGCCAGGGTACTTAAGTTAAATGGCATATACTTGGCTCCCGGTCTTACCTGGTCGGCTGGAGCTGGCCAGGCTCGGTCGACATCAATTTAAATTGAATTTTCACTTACCACATTTTTGGTATGCCGCGCAGCTGGCCGGCAATTTGTAGCTTGAATTAGCCTAATGTAAAATTTAAGTCAAGCCATGCGAATGCCGAAAATTGTTGGAGAATCTTAATTGATTAGGCGCCGCATTTAATTAGCAGCCGAATATGAACCAGCCAGTCAGTCAGCCAGCCAGCCAGCCAGCCAACTGGACGAGGGGCATATAAGAGCGCATTCATCTACATCAATTTCAGGAGATGGAAAATAGCTTTTACCCGTATCACCAATTATGCTAATTAAAAGGCAGCACCAGCAACAGCGGCCAAAGGTAAAAAGTTCATCAATGCGCGCAAAATGCGCGGCTATTTTTAAGCCAACCAAATTGGCCAACAAAAGGCCAGCGACACGGGCCGAAGGCGTTACCAAGGCTTAGCAGCGGCAGGCCAAAAATACAACAAAAGAAGGAAAAAAGGACGATTGTGTGAGCCATTGACAAGCCAAGCGCAATTATCAGAATTTGACAGCTACCGAGAAGGGAGAACAAACGAGAAACGAAGTTATAATGCCCTTAGAATATAATATAAATATATGTATATATAATATGGTGTGCTAAACATAATATGCTCTACTAATATACTAACTATACTAAATACAGTATTATGATATACTACACTATAGTATACCATAATATGCTATAATATGTCAGAGTAAGCTGAATAGGACTTTGCTTTAAAATATTGTACTATGCTATAATTTACTATAATATAATATAGCTTACTATACTATACAGCTATACTATACTATACTATAATATAAGAAGCCATAATGTGCTCTACTGTACTATGCCATACTTTTCTATACAATTTTATACTGTAGCATATTTTACCATATACATATACCATACATTTACATATATACTATGCTATAATTTGCTATAATTCGCTATAATTTGCAATAATTTGTTATAATTTGCTATAATATACTATGCTATCATGTGCTATAAAACTATGTGTACCACAATATGACATAATATAATATTTTATACTGTTGTAACGTGCCATAATATGCTATACTAGCATATGCTATACAATTTTAAATGATATAATATATGTAATAATACATTCCGCTATACTACACTATGCCGTAATATGATATGCTCTCCTGCTATAATTTTCTCTAATATACTATACTACCATATGCCATAAAACTGTACTTTAGTATAATACTCTTTACTCTAATATACTATTATATATTTCCAGCTTAGTAAAATTAATGAGAATTGCATAGAAGGGCTTACATTTCAAAGCCCATTAAATTGCATTTCATCCAGAAATTCACATAGTCAGCACAGGTCGCACAGCTCAGGCATTCGTATTACTGCACACTAACTGTACATTTCTAGTTAAATACATAATAAACAGCTAGAAAGCTATAGAGACAGGCGATTATGGAGCTGATTAGGCGAAGACTACAATCTGAAAAACATCGACATATGCGACCCAATTAAGACTCAGCAAATGTTTATCACTGATAGATGACTAAGCATAGAGACGAACAATCATTCCATACCGAAGCACAGTCAACAATCTATATAGTCCTACCTACATAATAGACTTATATAACTCTTTCGCAGGGTATACCGGCCTGGGCCGGATGATTGACAAATTAACATGAGAATTTGAAGCTCAAGGGTGGCTCGTGGATGGGGTCGCTTCTTAACGAACCTGTTGATGAGTCGCATCACACTATATTCAAATTTTCGACAGACTATAGACGCTGGGCGTGGCCTTGCATTGTCTGCTTAACGCTAGCTGCACTAATTCAATTAAATATTTGTCTTTGTAGTTTGCGCCTCCTTCCGCCGAGTAAA
Source organism: Drosophila paranaensis (assembly GCA_035047545.1). Classification (NCBI taxonomy): domain Eukaryota; kingdom Metazoa; phylum Arthropoda; class Insecta; order Diptera; family Drosophilidae; genus Drosophila; species Drosophila paranaensis. Next base: position 1,646,403 of record JAWNPL010000173.1, on the reverse strand, counting down.
AAACGAGCGAGCGGATAGATAAAAACCAAACGAGCGTATGACAAGGACAAGGAACAGGCACAAAGACAAAGCCTGCCCGTCTAAGGATAAACAGAACGTCCTGGCTGGCAGCACGACCGACAGCCCGTCAGCTCGACAGCCCGTCAGACCGTCATCCCGTCAGCCCCTTCAGACCGTCTGTAAGCTATAATGCAAATATTGTATAAGCACTATATAGGGCCGGAACGTAGCCAGGAACGAAGAGAAAAGAAAAGTGAGAGCAGACAGGCGGCTCGCCCTGGGCGTGATCGTGGACGTTTGTGCAGCAAGCAATAAATTTATTGCTTTTGGGAATTTTCCACTTGATGGCATTTAATGCGATTTAGTATTTAAATGAAGCAGCCCTCCAGGCAGCGATACACTGCCGGGCATCCGCAGTAGAGCAACAGAGCCACAGCCGCATCCGCATGAGGACAACAAAGACGATAAACTCATTGGAGCGCATTAAAATAATCTTAGCCAAGGCCAGGCAAATTCATACACAAATACCTAGAGCAAAATATTTGCTGGCCTAAGCCGCCGCTTAATTTGTAATGAGCAAGGAGATATCATTTCGGATCAAACTATCAATCCGAATGCATATGGATTGGCATGTCTGCTCTCGGCTCGTGTTGTCCATTTAATGCCGCTTCCTTTTGCCACATGTCACTGAATGGCTGGCCACGCCCCTCTGTCCCTCGCCCACGCTGTGTATCGAAGCGTTGTTAGCGCAAATAGCATTGAAAATAGTTGATTGAAAATGCGCTGCCTGCATGAAAATCGTCTCTGCCAACGGTCACACACGAGTGCAATGCCCCGCACTGACTGACAAGGCAATCTAAAAAGCTTTTACAGCACATGAACTGTGAACGAGGGTGGCCAAAGGAGTTCGGGAATGAAGATTGTGAACTCAACTGGAGCTGGGTTAGTAAAAGAAACTTTGAAGTTTAAATCGAAACTGATTTTTAAGTAAATCTAACTATGAGAACAGATAGGATAGAAGTGCTTAAAATGATGTATGTTGGGTTCCATAGTGGCAACTCTGGCCACGCAATTGCAGTGTTAATTTCCTTGGAATATGATAATCTCAAAGGAAGCTCCCCTCATTCCACAACTTCTCAGACTGCCCTCGCCTTGCAGTTAAATATGTTCCATTTCAAAAGGCATTTGAATTTAAAAAGGCGCTTTACAAGCGCTTTAAGGGATTTTCGTATTCATTAACAGTGCAAATCCCTACTATACACTAGACAACAACAAAAAAAGGGTTGCGCTGCTAAGTCGAGCTTTAATTTGATATGCAAGTCTGAGAGGATTGGCAGGAAAAGCAAATCAAATTACAGTTTAAAGGGTGATCATAATATGAGACTATAGTGGTAATAGCGGCGTTAAGTCCAGCTCACACTATCAATAAAACTCTCTATTATTTTTGTTGTTGTAATATTTATTTAGTATTTGAGCATGACAATATGTTAGGTAAATAAATAAATAAATAAATTTTGCGTATGCGTAGAATAATAAAAATTAAAATCTTAATCAATAAAACATTGAACGAGAAAAACAATATCATTATAATTGTGTCTATAACTAAGCATATTTATCTATGTCTGTGCAAATTTGCATTTAAACTATGTGAATAAATTGAATGTGTTCATACTAATGCGATAAACATTGCAAACACACAAAAAATAGTCGAACAAAACAAATAAGCCAAGCCGCAAGCTATGCAAATTGCAATTGCAAATTGCGCAATACAAAACATAAATAATTAAAACGCATAACAATTGACTTTTGTTTAAATATTAACCGAAAATAAATAATAAAATTAACTGGCTAACATCCACACGCACATACACATACACACACACGCAGTAATTGTACCAACACCACTTAGACCAAAAATAAATTAAGATTAATTGCGGGGAAAATGTACCAAAAATTGGGGAAATGTGGTCGAAAATTTTTTAACTTTTCGTTTGGAGAAGAGAAAAAATTTTCAAGAACTTTACAACTAAATAAAACGGAAAATTAAACTTAACATACAAAAATGATTCAGTATATCTTATTCACTATTCATTATATACTATTCATTGTTCGTTACTTATTATATTCGTTTTCATATTCATATTCATATTCATATTCATATTCATATTCATATTCATATTCATATTCATATTCATATTCATATTCATATTCATATTCATATTCATATTCATATTCATATTCATATTCATATTCATATTCATATTCATATTCATATTCATATTCATATTCGTATTCATATTCATATTCATATTCATATTCATATTCATATTCATATTCATATTCATATTCATATTCATATTCATATTCATATTCATATTCATATTCATATTCATATTCATATTCATATTCATATTCATATTCATATTCATATTCATATTCATATTCATATTCATATTCATATTCATATTCATATTCTATATGAATACTCATATTTTATATGAACACTTGTCTATATGCATATGAATATTCATATTAGTATTCATATTCCTAGCCTATATTTGATATTCGATATTCAATTTCAAAATTCATACTCATACATTTTATGTAGTTTGTATTCATAAATATTCATATTCATATGCCTTAATCCTTATTCACTAATTCATATTCGTTACAAATTGTTCGTTTGTTTTGTTGTTCATAGAACTTACTTTTGATATATCATAGATATATGGTTCCTAAAATTACCGCGACACCTTCAGCTGCCGCTCCGCTCAGTGCTGGCCGCCCCCAGCTGTCACGCCCCTCGCGCCTCTGCCCAAGCCTGTGCTGGTCTTATGTGTGTCCGTCCAGCCAGCAGCAGCCGAGGCGGACTGGACTGGCGGCACACGCCAACAAAACAAACCGTGAACAGGGCTCGAGGCGGGGGGAAATCGCGACGGGCGCAAGCACTGGCTGAGTCAACATTTGAATAAAGATGTCGCCGGTAAGTCAAACATATGCAGTTAGCTGCCACGCCCACATGCAATATAAAAACTTGATTGATTGATTAAGAGAGTTAACTTAAAGCCGCGACAGGGCGAACTTACCTTCGCCAGCTGCCTTTGGCTTGAGCCTAAACTACTAGAGACGAACTCGCGACGAGTCGAACTTACACGCACGAACTTACCTTCGTGCCTAAACGGTGCTATGTATGTATATATATATTGCTATTGATATAGATATACATATGGAGTAAGATATATAGATTAAGATATATATATATGTACAGGCACTAACACTCGCTAGATGCTGAGACCTAGTCGAGCATAGTTGCGGGGCAAAGTTTGTGCTGGTTGGTGGGGTTACGGGCTTACGACTACCAAAATAAATACACTTAGAACTAGTTAAATGGAACTGGTTCCACTGGCTCACTGGCTCACTGGCTCACTGATGGTACGGCTGGCAGAACTGATAGACCAGGCGCTGCGAGCGCTCCGTCTTCTTCATGATGCCCTTCTTGTAGTACTGGCGTATGGAGCGCGAGAGCTTGTCGTAGTTCATGGCCGGCCGGTTCTTGCGCCTGCCCCACAGCTTGGCCACCCGCACCGAGTCCTCGATCTTGAAGATGCCCTTGCTGCGATCGATCCAGCGTATGGCCGTGCCGTTCACCTGCGGCGCCGCCAGCAGCTCCTTGAGGAACTGCCACAGGTGGATGTGGGAGCTGCCGCCGTTGCGCGTGCCGCCCGAGCGCTTGCCAGGCGCCGGTGTGGGCGTGGCTATCTGCACAGCCGGCTCCATGTCCTCGTCATCTGTCAAGCGAAGATCGACTGCGTTAGACTTTTATCTCTCCATCTTCAGCTTTCTACGGCCACTCACCTTCGCTTTCGTCCTGTTCCACATTGGGCGGCTGATAGCCCCACAGCATATCGTTGGCAGCTGGCGCTGCACTGGCCTCCATTTCGCTGCCCAGCTGATCTGCATAGGCCATCTTCCAAATCTCCAGCTGTGCGTGCAGCGTGCTGCCGCTCTAGAAGAAAGAAAGCAGAAAGCGCACCACTTGGATAAGTATCGATGGGGCCCAGCGTACATCTCACATAAATCTCAATCTCTCCTCCATCTCTATCTCCCCCACCGAAGCTGACCAATCTAGACGGCGCATATCAATTCAAATTCTAACTGCTAACTGCTCGCATAAATTGTGCGCTGTCTGCAGTTGCAGCAACAACAACATGGCAAGTGGCTAAACAACAGCAGCAACAGCAACAACAACAGCAACATCAACCACTGCGACTTACTTTCACCTTGCAATGTCGTTGCTGGTCGTTGGCTCAATTCAATTGCCGTTGCCGTCGCCGTCGCCGTCGCGACGTCGTCTCCACTGTCATCCGAGCTGTGGCTGTACCTATAGCTGACGCAGTGCACAGTGGCACAAAAGCTATGAAAAAGCAAAGAATCTACATATACCACATATTATTCACACCTAAAAGTCTAACTACAATAGTCCGAAATATGCTCAATATAATTCTTTGAGCTCTAGGAATGACTTTATCAATACTATGCCAATATAAAATTCAGAAAAAAAGATAAACCATAATTATTATGGTATATTTTATAAGAAAAATTTATATAATGCATCTCTTCAAAATTAATTTTTGGGAATTTTAAAATATTTTTAAAATATTTTTTTTTACTATTTGAGAGCTGGCATATAATACTATCTCAATCCAAGCTCTATGAAAAATATATTTTTGCTGCACTTTTTTTAATTTCTTCTTTTTTTAATCTGATCATTATTTCTAAATATCTACAGACATTCTAATTCGTCTTGGTCAGTTGGAAAGTTTCTTTTGAAATGCCTTATAGGGTTATCATCTATTCCCATAACTATCACAATATGTTGGTTTTTTTACTCGAATATTTAATTAATATTAGACGAAATCGAAATATTTTGCTATATGCAACTTAGATACCTCAACCTAATCAATTTTCAATTATTTTATGTTTACAAAATATTTTCCAATAATATTTCAGGGCATATCTGAATATTTATATCGTATAACGCCTTGCTTTTCTTACTCAAATCAAAGCTAAGAAGAAAAGAGAAAATAGATATTTTAAGGTGCCTCTCTCCTTTCCAGCTTAATTTGATACCCCACAACTTGGCGCATTCGGCCCACTGTGCACTGGGACAGAGTCCGAGACGGTGGCTCGTAATCAAGCGAGTGCTGTGCAGTTTCACCAAACAACCTTCACACATTCTTTCACCTTTACAGCCATGACCACGGTTACTAATTTCGTATGCTCTCTGGCTCTCTCTCTCTCTCTCTCTCTTTCTCTCTGCCTCTCTTTCTTCTCACTCCCACTCCCCCTCTCTTTCTCTCTCTCTCGTGTCGCGTTCGTTGCTTCAGTCTTTTGTTTTCATTTGGCTGCACTCAAAACAAACTTTGATGCGTCGCAATCAGCTTTGATATGGCAAATGTAATCATTTAGATATTTTTGGCAAAGTGCTGAGCTGGGCTCGACTCTGCCCCGCATCTGGAGTACTTTTTGGATGCCGCCAGCCATCCACATTATTATTTATTTACTTTTTGTTTTGTTTTTTTTGTTTGCCTTTTGCCTAATTGTTGGCAACAGGTTTGCTTTCCGATTTGGTCGAGCCTGGGCCATGACGTCAACGGCAAGTTACGAAACTTGTTTTGTTTTTTGTTTTTTTTTGTCTTTCATATCAAATGTGTGGCTCTCCCTCACTCTCTCCCTTACTCTCTCTTACACTCGATGTTTTCTCAGCCAAAAGCCAGGTTCGTACGCGAAATTCAATTCAATCGCATTGATTGGTATTTTGTTTGGCTTCGTTTTGCTTTCTGGCTTTTGGCTGTTGCCTTTGCTTTTGCTATTGCTTTTGCTTTTGGCATTTGCATTGTCTGCTCTTCTTGTATTATGCTTATTAGCTACCCTCGATTTTGTAATACCTGGCCGTTGGGTAAGTCACATGGAATTGAGAGTGGAGCGCGCTGCTTACCTCGGGCAATCGTCGCTGGAATTCCTCCTCGCTGAGTAATGCCAGCGCGGCGCCGTCTTCGCTGAACTGCAGCTCGAGATTGTCAACCGGCGGCAGCTTGAACTGGGCCAAGGTGGATCGAAGCCATGCGTGTACCTGGGCAGCCGTCCAGGCATTCGGATCTGTTGGCCAAAACAAAAAAAAAAAGTTAATCACAAACCTCTTTCTCCCTCTCTTTCTCTCTCTCTCTCTCTCTCTACTTACCCTGCGATATCTGCAGCTGTGCGCAGATGGCGTCCGCCTCACGTTTGGCATGCTCCAGCGCCAGGGATATGACCGGCTCGAAGTCACCTCGCACCTCAGCTAGCCCGCCAATGAAGGACTCCAGCGCCAGCGGCTTCAGGTTGTGCTTGCGCTGGAACGTCGTGTCCTCGAGGCACTCGCGCAGCGCCTGATGGTTGGGCTTGATGTCCAGCAGCTGCTGCTGCAGCGTGTTCAAATCTATGTAGCTATCCAACTCGGCATCCAGTGGCTCGGCCTTGATGCTGCTGCTGCTAGAGCTGGAGCTGGAGCTGGAGCTGGAGCTGTCGCTGCGTGGCGAGGGCGTCTCGCAGTTGGACTCGGGCGGCGAGGGCGGCAATATGTGCAGCTCCTGCTTGATGCTGCTCGCATCCAGCGAGGGGCACGGGCTGCTCAAGCAGTCGTACTTGAACGAGGCAAACTCCGACTGCTGCGGGCTCGACTGCGGCGAGGGGTAGGCGCTGTGCGGGTAGGCGGGCGGCGGTATCAGCTGATGGCTGGAGCAGGAGCTGGAGCTGGCTGGAGCATATGGGGCACTCACTGGCTGCTCCTGTATCTCCCAGGCGCTCTCGATCTTGATCTGCGGCGCGTTGTACTGGTACACTGTGGTGGGTATGCCCGCGTCCTCCGGCAGCAGCGACAGGTCGAAGTTGTCCGCATAGGCGTAGGCCGCATAGGAGTCCGTCTGGAACTGTTCTGCGGCTAGCTTGAACTGACTGCTACAGCTGTGCGGCATCTGCGAAAAGGCAAGCGAACAACGAACTTGGTCAGTTTTAGGGCGCCACATTCCAGACGCCAAATGGCCCGCTAATTGGGCCTTAATCAAAAATTATATATTGCTCAAATTGAGCCACTGTTTAATTAGCACATTTACAGCCGAGCTTTAAAGTTGATTATGATTTTTTTTTGTCGTATTTGTTGTCGTGTTTTTTTTTTTTTTGTTGCCTTTCTAATTCGTAAACTGGCTGGCTCTGGCACCTACCTGCCCTAAAAGTGTGGCTAGGTTTTAGTTTTGTTCGATTTGTTTTCTTTGTGTGTTAACCTTAAGTTTCCAAAGCGATTCGCGGCGCTCTTCCGACCACAGCAAGATCTGTACTAAGCTCGAAATCGCGATTTTCACATTTATCAATTCAACGGCCGCTGCGGCCTCATGGACTGTGACTCGAGCTCAGCGCCAGCTGTGACGTCACAAATGCAAAATATATAGTAATGAAAAAAAACCCAAAGCCCAAATGAACCAACAACAGCTCTCAGCCTCAAGAGGGCTGCCTGAGTGCTGCCGAGTGCTGGACAGCCGTGGGGAGCCGTGGGGCGAGCTGCTCACCCGCTTGAACCTAAACTAATAACAACAATGAGAATCATGTGCTTTTTTATTTTTCTCCTCACTTATACGAGCAGCAAACAATGACGCGAGATCCAAATCAAACTATTTCTCAGTTGTGCGCCCCCTCGCAACGTCGCATCGTCGCATCGTCGCATCATCACGTCACATCGTAAATTGCTTTGTAGATGTTTAGATAGAGCAATGTATATTCCCTTCTTGGAGTTTTCATTTTAATAACTTTCGCTCGAGAGGGAAAACACCTTTGGGCATGGCTAGGATACCCTGTTGATAAGGATCGGAATGGAGGAGTGTTGTGTAGATACAGGGTATCGATTAGGCAAGCTCTGGCAGCCAGAATTTATTCTCTGGTTTATGGTTTATACTAGGTTTATACTAGGCCATTCACAAAATTCTCTTTGGGGTAGTAGTGGATAATACAGGGTGTCTAGTAAAATTAGATTATAAACTTTTGTGTTTAAGCGCAATATTTATTTATTACCTATAAGGAGTTCCAGCTTCAACTAGTAACACCAGCTACACTCTACAGGGTGCCTATGTCTAGAATATTGCTTATTCATATATAACATAGATGTATCATATATACCTTCTCTACCTTTTCTATTCTATTCTATTCTACTCTATTCTATATACTTGCTTATTCTACTCTACTCTACTCTACTCTACTCTACTCTACTCTACTCTACTCTACTCTACTGTACTTTACTCTACTCTACTCCACTCTACTCTACTCCACTCTACTCTACTCTACTCTCCTCTCCTCTCCTCTACTCTACTCTACTCTACTCTACTCTACTCTACTCTACTCTACTCTACTCTACTCTACTCTACTCTACTCTACTCTACCTTCTACTTCTACTCTACCTTCTCTACCTCTTCTATTCTATTTTATTCTACTCTATTCTATATACTTGCTTATTCTACTCTACTCTACTCTACTCTACTCTACTCTACTCTACTCTACTCTACTCTACTCTACTCTACTCTACTCTACTCTACCTTCTACTTCTACTCTACCTTCTCTACCTCTTCTATTCTATTTTATTCTACTCTATTCTATATACTTGCTTATTCTACTCTACTCTACTCTACTCTACTCTACTCTACTCTACTCTACTCTACTCTACTCTACTCTACTCTACTCTACTCTACTCTACTCTACTCTCCTCTCCTATACTCTACTCTACTCTACTCTACTCTACTCTACTCTACTCTACTCTACTCTACTCTACTCTACTCTACTCTACTCTACTCTACTCTACTCTACTCTACTCTACTCTACTCTACTCTACTCTACTCTACTCTACTCTACTCTACTCTACTCTACTCTACTCTACTCTACTCTACTCTACTCTACTCTACTCTACTCTACTCTACTCTACTCTACTATACTCTACTCTACTCAGTTCTATTTTACTCCATTTAAATTCTATAAAAATAGTAAGTAAACTATACAGGGTACAGATATCTATGCATGTGATATGGCATTGACTCTATATTCAGTCATAGACTCGCTAATGAGTCAACTCCAATGTAACTAGATCACAGCTAGTTGCACCTACTTCATTGTATTATGTGCACGATCAGTTCCTAGTTCTGGCTAGAATGTAGTACAGGGTGTCTCCCAGGCAGCGACAATGCAAGAGCTCAAGGCATTCTTCTAGAGCATTCCAGCTAGTTACACATACTCTACATAGACACTCGATTTCTACCTGTTTTAATTGCTGTACTGCAATAAATATAAATTGTTCGTTTGCTTTGCAGCTGCGTTTGCTGCGGCTCTTAATTTAGTTTTTTCTTTTTATTTTTCATTCTTTTTTTTTTGTTTTATTTTAGCATCTACGATTTTTGCCTCTGAGTGAATGCTGAATGCTGGTAAACTGGTTTTTCATTAAGCTCACAGCAGTGGCCCGTGCTCCAGGCAGGTGGCACAGGGGCGCACACATCACTATGTGAGTGTGTGTGTGTGCGAGTGTATGTGTGTGAGTGTGTGTGCTGTGCGCTTATTATTAATTTAACAGCTCATTCTGGATTTTCCGATTTGCAGTTTCAACTCGGAGCCAAAGAGATCGACACGCTGAGGGTGTTTGTGTGTATTGTGTTTGGGTTTGGGTTTGTTGGACGGCTGGCAGCAGGGGGCGGTTGGGGGGGCATGTGGTGGGGGCGTGACTAGTTCTAGCCATGCAATGCCAATGCGATATTGACGTCGTCGTTCTTGCTGTTTATTGATTTGATTTTTTTTCCTTTCCAGCCAGTCACTATGTTAATACAATTTTTATGTTTTAATTGCTGGCGCACCGGGCGTATGAGTGATTTTCAGTGTTGGCTTTTCACTGATAGCTGTTAATTGTTAGCGCTAAAACCTAGCTCAAACATTGTGTAGTTAGTTGTTAGCGCAGAGCTTTGGTGATTTTTTATGCCCCACCCCCCGCCCCCGCCCACGATCGTAGGCCTAAGAAGGGTGCTTCACCCGGCATTCCACGGCTGCACAAACTGGACTACGAAGCACCGAAGTGATTCAACAGGCTCGCAGCTGCTGCCAGCCGTGAGCCGTAAGTGACTCAATAAAAAACCCATTAAATCTCTTAACAGTGCTAAACACACTGCATTTCGACAGCGGGGGCGGGCCAGTGGGCGGGGGCGTTGTATATCAGCCAATCGTCGCTATTTATAGACCATAAACACTCAGCTGCTTCGCTTAGCCTGCTGCCAACATTGCTGCTCTCTGCTCCTGCTTTATGGCCCTCAGCAAGGCTGTTTTTTTTTTCTTTTCTTCTTTTTGATTAACTGATGTCATAAATTATATAAAATTAGAGACATTTCAAAAATCCTTAATTGGTTATTAGAGAAAAGCCGAAGCAGCACAATGAAATCTATTTCAGTGAGCTAATAAATTTACTGAGATGAGAAATGGCTGGAAAATGTGTAGATATTGAATGGGAATAAGAAATATATAGTCGAAGGATCATGCTATATGGCTAAGATACTCAATGAAGCCTGACTCTTAGCTATGATCTATTTCTTACAGGCAATTTCTTTTGCTCGTGAACTTTGCTGAGAAGAAAGGAACTAGTAGTCAGAGTATATAGTATATTTTTTAAAAAGAACATTATTCAGTAAATTAAGCCCTCAATAGCTTTATAATATATTATATGCATATGCTCAGGAACTTAAATTCACATTGAAAGTTATAGAAGAAAACTACTTTTCACTATTAAGTTAAACGACTGAAAGTATCTCAACATAATTTATATGTTATCTATAAAGCAGCTGAAGACGTTATATATAAACAATCTGTAAGTTCTGTATAGTTTCAAAAATGACGTCCATATGAAAAGCTCACTTAGCTATATTCATAAATACTTAAAGAGACGTTGTGAACGTCAAACAGCTAGGAGCAAGGCTGCAACTGGAATAAATACTTCAAGCTCTGACTTCAAATTGGTTAACTCTAAACACAAATACCCGCATTGGACACATTGTACGGAGTATTCGATTTATTTGGCATAAACGTATCGATTTATTCGAGTTTCGTCCATTAGCCATTAGCAGGCCAGCGCTGGCAGCGAGACAATGCCCACATCCTCCAGAGAAAGAGTGAGAGAGAGGGAGAGAGGGAGGGAGGGAATGTCTTGGATAACAGCGGCAATTAGATCATTTGGGTTATTCCGTTTCACGTTTCCTGCTGGCAACGTAGTGCGCTAACAGACTTTGTACAATTTTTAATTAAATCTATCTGTGCAATGGCAACGCCAACAGCAACAACAATGTGAACAAGCTCTGAACAGAACCCTGACGGAGTTTCCAATAGCCTACAAATACGAAATTTTATTACAATGTCTGCGGCGAACAAAAGGCTTTTTTGTGCCGTATTTAGCCAATTGCTCGGAACCATATTTCATTGGCAGCTCTGACATGAGACAGGGCTGTCAATAAAGCCATCGGCTCAGATTTAAATAAAGCCACAAACACTCACACACACACATGTGTTAAGAGTGTGTGTATGTGTGTATTATATCGTATATCACCCACAATAAACGTCACAAATTGGTAATTTGAAAAATAACATGATATGCTTGTTCTTGTTCCTGTTCTACCATCGAGAGAGGGAGAGAGATGCATATAGAGATAGAGTTAGATATATATATATAGAGAGAGAGAGCAATATACAAAGCGCCGACAAATTCTAAACAGCCAGCGGCTTGGGTGTCAAAGTTGGCACAACAATGGGCCAAAACAAAACAAAGCAATAAAAACAATTAAGTACGTTACAGCTGGGTATGCACGACTGCCAGATACCCGGCCATGGCAAGCAAACAGCTTGAAAGAAGATGCGAGAGAAGAATGAAGCAATAATATAGGATATATTATCAATTAACTCATTATTAAAATAGACAAATATGGTCACCCTAAAATTAAGATCTTCTTTTGAACTATTTCAAATCCTCTATAGATCTTAGGGATTGCCTAAATGCCAACTGCCGTATAAGCAGCCCACTCTGCAGTATCTTCGCCTTCATAGATAACCCAATATGCCCTCTTTTATCGCCGAGCGGGCATCCAATATCAAAGTAGAAACAACACAAAGCACAAACATTTTAACCACAACAGCAATTGAGCTGCGTGTGCGAATTGAACTGACAAAATGGCATTCAGGTAGTTATTTCTGTTAACGCCCAGTGCGAGTATTTTTAGAAAATACCACAAATTTTTTAATAGATCCATTTAAATGACAGGTCTATTTTTATAGCCATGCACAAAGAAACCACATCAAGATAAAAAAAAACACAAAACGTACAAAAATATAAACACAAAAATACATTTGAAGACCGATTGCGAGTTGTAATTAAGTTCTGATAGATTTAAAGATTGAAACATCAAGGCATGTGCATGTTTAATGGGCTAAGTAATGATTTCGAAGGGGATTTCCAATTCAAGTGGAATAGGATATAATCTAGTCAGTTATTGGCTTATTGAAAGGGATATAGATCATTTGAAGTATGCAAAAGAATGGATATGAAGCCTTTGGCTTGTTTCATTAATATGTATGTAATATATAGCATCTGTTTAACTATTCTGATGATCGTAAAGTTAGATACTCTAAATACATAGTCTTGTATACCTAACACGCTTTAGAGAGTTTCCATCATTCTCTTATTATCAATCAAAACTTACCAACCAGGTCTAACTTGGCTTATCTTAAAGCTTACATATATCTCTCTCTTTAACCTACTTAACTATTCAATAAATACTCAATTTTTCATAATAGCGCATTAAGTTTTTGGACCTACGCATATTTGGATATCACATTCAAACACTGAAAATATCATTAGACTCGCTCAACTAGAAGCGAACTTATTAAAGAACTTATTTGCCAGAGTAGAGAGCTTTTGCTTCATGAAGTGCGTAGTAAGCAACGCAAGTGCGTATATACATTTATGTATGCTTAACTACATAAGCTTATCAACAAGTAGCCAAAAATGGCTCTACACAACAGTTAGGGTATATCTCAGGCAGGCAATCCCAACAGTTTTCTGTCTATACTCTGCCTATAGTCCCAAAAAAGGATTTATGCAAATATAAAAATTCTTAGAAAATCTCACTAAATATGCTTCCCATATTAACTAAAAAACTAGTCAAGCGCTTAAGCTGCTCACAGGCTGAAGGACTTCCAAGTTACTTTATTATATATTTTGATTGCATGCAGATATCTTGATCTGCTGTGGACATGTGACTGAGGAAGAGAATGAAGACGACTGCGGTAATAATTCAAAACAATCACTTAGAGATAAGTCCACTTAGGGAAGCACATGAATACGTCTCGCTTGTATCAAGAGCAAATCATATTTTTATAAGATTTTTATGGGCTGACGCTGAAATATTTATCTCAAAGTGTTTGCTTTAAATCTTCTGCAGTTAAATGCTTCAGTTCAGCTGATTAAAATCTTAAAGCAGCAAAATTCTGACAAAAACAAAATGAAATCATAACTGACTCATGTTAAAATATACAAACACACAGACAGCACACACTCGTATGTGAGCTTTAGACAATAGAAAAACAATATCAAAATGTAAATATTGAAGAGGTGAGCGTAGGCCACAAATTCAGAGCATCGCACGAGCTGCCACAGCAGAAAATTTCAATTTGTGTTGATTACATTTTTCGGTCACCTTAGGAATATTTTACTATAATATATATATGCATAGCCTAAGAAATTAGCAACAATCATAATATTGAGCAGTAATAATAGCAAAATATGCTGAGAAACAAGTTTGAACAATTTGTCTGATTCGCTGGGACGTAAAGCAAAAAAAAAACACAATCAAATAGCTAAAATTCATTAGAACAATTCCGAGACAAGAATGTGGCATAGGTGAGCAAATGTGTGTGTGTGTGTGTACATGTGTGTGTGTGTACGTGTATATGCTAGCCTAATAATCAAATCAAGTTTGGCAGAACGACAAAAGCTTTAATAAAGCGACGATCAGATAACAACTTTTTAGCCCAAAGAACCCGCCAAAAGGTAAGAGCTGCGAGCAGACAACTGAGCCAACTTTTATAGCCAGCTTGCGTGAGTGTGTGTATGTGTGAGATTTTTTAGCGAGTTTTTAACTTTTGATACCCTGTAGAGAAGCTCTGCTAACAGTTGTTGAGTGCATCAGCAGGCGATAATAGTCAGAATATCGATTAATATCGATTTTGATTTTGAACAGATAAAGACTAGAAGTTATAAATAAATATGCTTCAGATCAAAAACAGAATATGTTTATACATTACTATGTATCTACATATAGTGTAAGCCTAATTTCTATAAAATCGATATATATCGATAGGCTGAATAGGTTTATGCGGGATAACTCGACTCTCTTAGAGCTGGAGTTATAATCTGCAGATTCGGATTTGTCTGCTTTGCATTTAAGGCTAACAGCATGCTTTATTACCTAATAATAAGATTAAATTTTATATATTTTTAATATTTATTACTAAATATTAAATATTTAAAACATTCAGGAAAAGACTCTCGCAATGCTCAATCTAGAATATCAGCCAGTCGATCAGCTTCTAGCTTGTTTTTTTGTTCTTATTTGTTGTTGCTTAAGTTAATAACAAATGAAATGGACAACGCCTAAGGCGAGCGCACGATCTATATAAATAAATTAAGCGCGGCTTTACACAGGGCCTCGCCCAGGCCGAGCACAAAGAAACCATTTTGCCAGCCTTGGGGCAAGTCTCTGTGTATGTGTGAGAGAGAGAAACAAAAGGTTGCCCGCCCCCCCAAGTGCCACCCAGGCAAAGCAAAGTGAAGGGTAGCCAGTTGCAATTGCAGCAGCAGCAACAGAGGCAGCGACAGCCTTGAGAGCTACTTAGCTGCCATGACCAAGTTGATGTTGATGTTGAATTATGGCCAAGTGTTATTTAAATTAATTTATATTTTGTATAACTTGAACTAAATAAAACAAACTATGCAAATGCAAAGGCAGCACACGGTGCTCAGGTGTTCAAATCGACTAACTGGCTGGCTGGCTGGCTGGCTGACTGACTGACTGACTGACAGAGTCGCGACAATTGTCTGTGTAATCTATTCTAATCGCATTATGGCCGGAGTGGAAGCCAACAAGAGGCTAGAGCATAAGTGCACACAGTCCACATACATAGATACACGCTCAGATACAGATACAGAGACTGCTATAGACACAGATACACAACGTAGCTGGTTGTATGCGTGGGCTAAGCTGTCACAGCGACAAGACTTATTTCTGCTTATTTTTACATCGCTCGTTAATTATATTTTTTGTATTTTTATTTTTTTTTTTTTTTGTATTTTTTATATGAATTTTGTTTAGTCGCAGTTCGTGACGGCGCAGTTTTGTGTTTATGTTCGTTTGCATTGCATTTAATTGCCGACATTTCATGCCACAATAAATTGCAAGGTGAAATATTTCTGACACGGCTCTAAGGCAGATCTAAGCTAACTTCTATACCACGAGCATAGGTATGTATATGTAGAACAGATCGTAGCTTCTCTTGCTGTCTGTTTATGCAAATGCCAATGGCAAATGCAAATTTTGCAGAACTGTAGCAAATATGTCAATTGTTCCGGGTTATTTGCTAAAGGTTGCACTCTTTTCTGCTTGCCCTTTTCCAATTAGAATGCCAACTCGGAAATTTGAGCTTTTGCTAACTGGAATTATCTAGCCTTAGCTGCCTTAGCTTACAAGGCAACCAGCCAGCCAGCCAGCGCTGATAAGGAATGTGAAACGGAATGGCGTTCGAAAGCAGAGTCTCAATAGATTCTCTGATTAGCTGTTATTTGGCATATTTATGAAAGGTCTTCGGTCTCTAAAGGAAAATTTGAAGCTGAAGATTTTACGGAAGATCTTTATCGTTAGACTATAATAATGACAACGACTATGATTCATGAATTTAAAAAGAATCTAATGTGAATACTCAAGCCAAAAGTTGAGCGCATATCTATGACTAAAATTAATTTTATTATTTATTAACTCAGTTTTATCTTTGACTAAAATATAGAACAAATCTAGAAATTGTTTTACTTGTATAAAATATTTAAATATATACAAATTTGGCTTTTTGTTTCGATTTTATTTAACTAGAAGTTTTATAATTTTTAAATAAATAGTCAAAGACGAGAGTTACGAGGAAACATTCCAATTCAGCAAATGACTCAACAAATTGAGCTTTTATGACCTGCTATGGAGTTGTCTAAGCGTAGAATATAGCTGAGTTACTCAATTAAACTTCCTCATAAACTAGACAAAAATTATCATGCCACGCCCACAGAGCTAACAGCAACATAAGCTACAACTTGACTTGACTAAGTTGTCAGGCTCATTACGAAAATTGAAGCCGAATTCAATTTTAGCCTTAAGCAGGCCTTAAGCATTCCCAAAGCTATTGTAGACAGCTCATGCCGCAGAAGACGGCTAACCAGAGAGCATTGTAACCACACACTCACACACCTACGCACACTCACACACACCCATGCACACACCCACAAGCTGGGCTACTCATGGCTGAAGTGCCCAGCCCAATGTCTAGGCACTGAACTCTGTCAGACTCTTGGCCCGCTGGCTTGGCCTGTTGATGGCTGATGGGCTGATGGCCGAAGTCTTCTGCTTCTGCTTCTGCTTCTGCTTCTACTGCTACTGCTACTGCTGCTGCTGCTCATTATGCAATGCACGCATTCACAATTATTCTGTGGAAAAGACATTGCGCCAGCTCAGCCAATTCAGTTGACTCAGGCAACTCATTTCAATTTGCATAAGAGCCAGGCGACATTTACGCGATTTGCGAATGCTTGCAACGCAAATCGAGCGACAGCCACAATCGATGCACTCAGAGAAAAGAACAGCTACTAAGTGAAAAGTTCTATTTTTAATATACTTCATGCAATAATAAAATACAGCAACAGTGAAAGATCTAACTCCTAAGTAAGAAAATTGTTATAAAATTTTTAGAAAGCGAAGAGCAGATCAAGCTTCTAAGCAAATGCAAACAGAATCGAATAAAGCCATGCCCAGCCATGCTATTAGCTTTAAGTGTAGTACTCCCACAAGTACAACAACTTTTTGCTCAGTGTACGGGCAACAATTTGGCATGGCGGCTAGCAATTGCAATAGTGTTGTCGCTGGCAGCCACACCCCAAAATATGCCAAATGCCAAGCCAAAAGCTGATTACGTTGTGTAATCAGTTTGATTGATTTGCAAGTATTATTAGAAGCGGCAAAGACCGCAACAGCAATGGCCAGAAAGGGACAGGCCTCGGCCATCGAGGAGCGCTGGAAAATGCGGCTCGATTCTCGAGTCTGGAGTTGTGAAAAGCAAATATTGATGTCATGTCAGCTTTTCTTGCTTTTCCATTTCTTTTTCTTGATTTTTCTGCTTGCCTTCAGTGCGACGAAAGCGCTTGCATTTTTAATTGTTGCAGTATTTATTTTATTATGTCCATAAATATAATGAGGCATGTGGACGGCGAGTGTGCGCAGCTTCTGTGTCAGTAAAACGCGCGAGCGAGCAGCGAGCAGCGAGCAGCGAGCAGCGACAACAAGTTGGCCAAGCAGCGGACACATTTCCATCAAATCAATCAAAAATGGTAAATACAAGTTTTTTTTTCTCTATACACATATATATATGTGCTTATATATATATAGCTTATATAGAGCTTAAGTAGGTCCAACAAAACTAACTGCTGCGTCTCTTGATGTGCGTATGTCTGTCAAATGCTGCTGCCTCTGCTGCTGCCTCTGCTGCTGCTGCTGTTGCATTGGAATGCACTTTCCGAGTGAAATGCCAGCTTGACATTGTTGCAGCTAGTTGGTGTTGCTGCTGCTGTTTGTTGTTGCTGCCATGCCATAGTTGACAATCATTTAGAATCACTTCTTGCAAAATGAAAGCATCTTTTGAAAGTTGCTGCCAGCGTTTGATGCCTGCTGCTAGCTGCTGCTGCTCGCTGCTGCTGCTGCTGTTGTTGTAATTAAAACGAAATGCCATAAGACAAATGGAAAATGTAACTGGCAAGTGTAGCAACAACAACAACAACAACAACAACAACAACAACAACTATGTGATAGACAATGCAAGGCAGTGCAGACTCTCACCTAGTGACACTCATTTGTGCCTGCTGTCAGAGCCACAAGCACAGCTACATAACTTAGTATACAAAATGTCTGTATGTGTATGTGTGTGTGTAGGTGCGTGTGTGTGTGTGTGTATGCTGCTACTTTTGCTAATTAAAAGTCAGATGATGGCTGAAATTTCGTGCTGTGTGCGGGGGCAACTGGCAAGCGCCTAACGCTAATAACAACTGCCAAAAACATTATCAGCCTATATGCTTTGGGGCAATTGCGCAAATTATTTTAACATACAAACAAGACACACACACACACACACACACATACACAGACACACACTTGTCTATTTTCAGTGTTGATAAGCGCAAGTGCAGAGGTTATCGCCAGAGCAGCTCGCCCACTAGCCAGAGCACACGCTTCAGCAGCTAATAGATACTTTTGTATCTCGTTGCTAGAGCTCTGTATGTGCGAACTAGCTGACAGATACTTTTGTATCTCGTACGTATATACTTGATAGATAGTTTTGTATATCGTAGCTATACAGACTTTCGGGTAGACACTTTTGTATATGAAGCTCGAGTTATATATAGACGATATATAGAGTTTTATGTAGACTGAGATACTTTTGTACCTACATATGTGGGTGACTGCCTGATGGATACGTTTGTATCTTGTAAGATCTCTATATAGACTGTCTGACAGATAGTTTTGTATCTGCAGCTAGAGACAGACAGATATAGATAGATGAAGCTAGTGTTATACGTAAACTCAACAGTGAGATACTTTGTATCTTTGTAGTTTGACTGTCCATAGATACTTTTGTATTTCGTATCTCGAGCTCTGTATAGACTGATACAGATACTTTTATATCTCCAACTGGATCTCTTCATGGGCTATCAGGATGGTACTTTTATAGCTGTAGCTAAAGCTCTAAAGATACCTTAACTAGATACTTTGGTATCTATAGGCTTTCTGAAAGTATCTTTAGCTTGAGCTCTTTTTATGGACCAACTTAAATATACCTTAATATCTATATAAACTGCCTGATAGGCATCCTCCATAGTACTCTATAGTTCTCTGTTAGAGACTTTTCTGTCTCTAGCCTTAGCTCCAAACTCTATTGATGTAAACAGTGTTGCAGCTACTCACCTCGCTGGCATTATTTGTCAGGTATAACATTTTCTCATACTCCATATTTGCAGCTCTTGTTATTTGTGTAATGTCAATTAGAACTGTGAGAAACAGCAACAACTTGTCGATTTGAATCTCTTTTGTTTCTGCAATTTATTTTCTTGTTTTTCCTTCGTTTTTCTTCTTTTCGGATCTTTGCGAAAGTCTTGCTCTGTCTCGCTCTAGCACGCCACGGCTAGACGCTCTCTCTCTCTGTCTCTGTCTCTGTTTCTTTCACTGTTTTGATTTTGCTTGCTTTTTTCTGTTACTTAAATTTTGTCGAAATAGTTTTGTTGTATTTCTTTGAGCTGCATATTTAATTCCTTTTTTTTTTTGTTTTTAATTATTTACTTAATTTATTTTATTTGTATTTTTTAATGATTTTTTGCTTCGCTTTTGCCTTGAGTGTGAGGCGAGTTTATTGTGTTTCACAGCATTTTATTGTTAAAATTTCCACTTGCAAACTTGTTGCTCTCTTTCACGCACACGCACACACAGACATGCTTTCGCGGGATCGCTCTATCTCTCACTCTGTCGCTCGCTCTTGCTCACTCTGTCTTTCACTTGCTTTCTCTCTCTTCTGGTTGACTGTCGTCCGCTGCGAACCGTTCACAATGTCTTCACGCTCATTTCTGTGCGCTAGCTTCGCGGCGATCGTGCTGCTTACCTCATGCGCCTCATAGCTTTTGAGCCGCTAACCGGTTTCGAAAGCTTTTGCTCTATGCGAGCTTTGCCTTTGTTGCCAGCCACACGCAAAAAGCTAAATCGATCAGCAAATCTCTTACGCTTGCAATTGATTCCAAATAATCACCAAGCCTAAAGCAACAACAACTTAAGCATCAACAATGGCAAAGCTCTATACCTGCACACGCCCAGTACACTGAGAGAAAACGAGAGTGTGAAGCGATAGCTAGAGCTGCAAGTGAGTTGGTTATATGTATTATATTTTTATTTCTTCATTATTAATAATTAATTTCTTCGTTATTAATATTATATTTAAATATCTTTAACTATTTTAGGTGAAAAATTTGTAGAAAATGTATGAAATAATATAATTAAAAAATATATTTTAATTTTATTTTATTGTTTTGAAATTAAATTATAAAAAAAAAATTAAATAATATTTATATAATTTTATTTTATTTTTTTTTTCATATTATCAAAAATAGAAAATATTTAAAATATAAAAGAAAGAATAATATTAAAATTTATAAATAATTATTGTTATACATATTTTTTATTTATATAATAAACTTAATTTAAATTAATATTTTAACATTTCTAAATGTTAAATATTTAAGAAAGTTAAATATTTTAAGAAAGTTAAAAATAAATAGTGACCAAACAAGACTGATACTATTTAGTTAGATATTTTTCAGCAGTGGCTAAAGCTATCAATTTATTATATTTTATATTTTATATTATATATAATATTATATTTTAACTATTCCACATGCTTTGCAATTTAATTTTAAACAATCCCAAATTTCTATTCCATACAACATTTTGCATTTCATTCAACATTGCTTAGATTCTATTCTCAATTTCAATTTCCATTCTGTTGAGCACTTTTCATTTTTGAGCAGAGCCAATCATGTATGCTCTGGTTGCTTATGTATTGAAATGGCCAACTGTGGCTTGTTTTCGCTGAGTGTATAAGCATGTGAGATGCCAGTCATGCAGGCATTCGCCTCGCTCTCAGTTTGCGGCGACGCGCCGCAGGGTGCAGCCAAGACTGAGACCGCTAGACTTTGTCAACGACTCACTGGGTAGTCCTGTCATGTGTGTGTGTGTGTGGTTGTGTGTATATGTGTGTACACGTATGTTGTTGTTATTGTGTGGAACATTATCGTTTCCGCTTCCGCTGCATAAGACTCAAAGCACAACGGCAGCTCGCTTTGGCGGAAACAGCAAAACACAATTTCGAAAATCTCTTGACATTTATATTTCATTGCACAATGACAACTCTGCAAAATTTTGACAAGTCATAAAAAGCACATGACAACGATGCAACGATGACAGCAACAATTGCAGACACCGCTCCAGCTCCAGCTCCACCTTCAGCTCTTCTAACTTCTACTCCAAGTTCAGCTGCAACTTTCCCAGCAGGACATCGACGTCGACATCGAAATGGAATTACGCGCTGCCCAAATTCTCGATCTCATTAAAGTTTAAAATAGTTTTTGTTCTTCTTCTTCTTCTGCTCAGCTTCAATTTTGTGAGCTAAATACTTGCGAAGCAGTCGCACTGCTTGCCACAGCAGCAGCAGCAGCACGAACAGCAGGCAGAGCACGTCCAGCGAGTGGTAGCTAAAGAAACTGAATATATGAACAGATTTGGGTTTGGAATTAAATATTGAATAACATATTATTATAACTATATATTATATCTATTAAGAAACTTGTACTATCATTAACCTAAGCTCAACTACTTATAGAGTAATCCAAACACTTTCAATTGGGCATAACCGACTGCTAAATACCCATTCACATTCCGTTCACATCACAATTGGCTAATCCTAAGTCAAAAGCTGGCCACAATAAGTACCTCATGTGCCTGCCTGGGTGCTGTAGATGCTTGGCGCCCTTGTGCCGCAGCATATACTCCGTCCAGTAGACGGCCTGCCGCAGGGGCGTGGCCAGTTGGTCGTGGATCAAAGCGCGCCGTTGCCTAAAATGCGAGTGGAGGCGGGTTGAACAAGGAAATGCGCTTGGATTAAAATGGCAAGTGTAATACCTGACGGCGCGCCGATAGCCATCATTATGCAGTACATCGTAGACGGCACAGTAGAGCGCCTCCTCGTCGAGGTGGGCGAGCTGCAGCTGCCTGGCGTAGCCGTCGCGCTGGGCCTGGGCGGTATTGGCGTCGTGGTCGCAGAACACTGGCAGCACGAGCAGCGGCACGCCGTGGAAGACGGCCTCGTGCTGGCTGAGGAGGCCGCCGTGTGTAATGAACAGACGGAGTCGCCGGTGGCCCAGAAGGTCCTGCTGGGGCAGCCAGGGGCGGACGAGCACATTGGCCGGCAGCTGGGGCAGCTGCTCGGTGGCGTTCCCCTCCCACGTCCACAGCACGTGCTGCTGCGGCAGACGCGCAAAGACCGCGACAAACAGCTCGCACAGCTTCGCCGGCAGCCGTGCCGAACGGACCGAGGAGCCCATCGAGAGGTAAATAACACCGTCGGGCGCTGCCTCCATAAACTCGGACAGCTCAGCGTCCAGCCGGCTAAGATTGGCGGCGGCGGGGCGGCAGTGCAGGCAGGCCACCTCCGCCACGTTGGGCAAATGTGCGCTCGGATAGCGCACACTCGGGTGTGAATTCTGCAAAATGAACGAAACCTCACGGCCCAACTCGTAGGGATGCGGCACATCCTTGCCGAGATGATGGCGCAGCAGGCGATGCACACGCTGCATGCAGAGCTGAAAAGCGGAAACGGCTTAGTCCAAACCACACACTCACATAGAGAGATGAAGCGAGAGTGAGAGAGAGGGAGAGGGAGACAGTGAGAGTTCGACAGGCACTGGCCACTAAGCATCATTTAATCAGCCTGATGCATGATAAATCAGGAGCCAATCATGGTCAGGTGAGTCCGAGAAACGCTCGTTGCCACTTGACGTGCTAACTACACAGAGAGAAAACAATAAGTGCGAACTCAAGTTGCAGATAAACTTTTTATATATAACTGGAAATAAGACTAGATCCAATTTCGCTTGCCTATGAATGAAATTTAAATATTAATATAAATATTAATAATCAAAAATTATCCTGTATATGAAATTTTAGAAGAATAGATAAATTTCGAGCAGTGCATTGCAGGCAGCATACAAAATTGGCCTTAAATCAAGGCAAGGATTAATGCGTTTGCTGCTTCGGCGTGCATGCCACTGGGGCATAGTTGAAAAGACAAGCAAAAGCATGAAAGCTAGAGAAGAGGCAAAGAGAAAGGGAGAGGGAGATAGGAAGAGAGAGAAAGAGAAGCAGCAGTGCAGGCCAATAGGCTGTCTGTAAACATGGACAGACTCAGCGGATACTCACCCAGTGCAGCAAATCGGCAATAACATGAGTTAAACAATTTGCCACACGCTGCAAGTAGTCCATCGGCAGGGTCCATGTGCCAAAGACGTGAGGCGTGACAGCATACGCAACCGGATTGCCGGCCAACGAGACGCTTCCGGTGTAGAAGGCCACCGTATTGATGTAGATGAATGCCGTTATATTTAACCGATGCACAATGCCCAGCGCGCACTCCGGATATGCCCCGTCCACAATCGCCAACTGGTATTGGGTGTGTCCGGCCAGCAGACGTCGTGTGGCAGGATCGTTGAGCAAACTGTTGCACGCCTGTCGACCGTTGAGTAATAAACGTCAGCCGCAAGCTTATCATACCCTCTGTGCTGGTGTTCAAGTGGGTGGAGTGATTGAGCACGAGTGTGTGTAACAGGTAAAGGCTGAGCATGTTGGGCCTAAAGGGAGTACGTATGCAGATTGACATATGCTTATGTATAGCTCCTCCGTTCGGAAGGACTTCGGTTAGAGAATGGATCAAGCTATGTTTAAGCTTTTATATGCCCGATCATGTAAGTATATTCTCTAATATCATATATAGCATAACTTTTCCAACTAATTTTATAGATCTCTACTTCCTTTTCCCGTTAATCTGTAAAAATCACTCCTGAAACTTCCCCTTCTTCAGCATAACTCAAAAACTATAAGAGCTATGGTTATAAAATTTGGTATGCACATACTCCAATGGCATATGAATATAAAAATATATTCTTTTTTTCAAACACACTCTATCAAGAGAGCAAAGAACTCGATAAGCAGTCAAATTTGCTACAGAAAGCCTTGAAGCTGTATAAAAATCAGGCAAGAGAAACAAGATAACTAAAGCTGATGCCGAAACTGCAAGGTGTAGGTATCTGCTAGTCGTTCATGACCCTCTCATTCTCTTCCTTTGCAGATAGTTCTGTGCTTGACTGTATATGTGTGTGTCTTTGAAGTGACTCCACTTTGATGTGGCGCCACGGTAGTTACCTCAATTGGATAACGCATTGCATCGGCCATTGAGAGTGGGGCGTGGCCCGTAAAGCGTGCGCCCACCAAATCCCAGTCCGTATAGTTGCGTATGTATTGAACGAGTCGCTGTGGCGTCACCTCCACCAGTCCATCCAGATGGAAATCCGCTTGAAAGCCATTCACAAACGTAATCCGATGGCCACTGCAGGGATTAGCAATACTACACTATGCTACACAACAGAACAGTATTGAACGGAACAGAGCTCCAATCGGTGTTCCAATGGCTCTGTAAGGAGAGACTCACCGCTTGATAAGCGCTCGTCCCAATGCCCAGAAGGGTATTTTGTGCGATTTCGTGCCGCCCATGGTAATCATCAGAATGTTGGAGCCGCCGTCGCCGCCGCCGGCGTAGCAAAGCGTCAATCCGGCCAACAGCCAACACCACAGCCAGGACATGCGGCAGGACACTTGCCGGGACATGCTCAATGCTCAATGCACACGCAACAACTGCCCAATGCCCAATGAGCCGATGCCAAGCGTTATTTTCCAAATAAATAAAAATGTTAATTTTAAATTTCCATCCGCACCTCCCCCCGACCCTCGTCGCGTGTTGCCGGAATGAATGAAAATTACAGTTATTCGCCGTACGTGTTTAATTATTTTTAAATCACACGCAAAGCGGATGGCCCGGCCATGCCAGAACTCAGCCCAGGGATTATTTTGGTAGCCCAGTCACGTCCCAATTGCCAGCTATTTTAACGGACTCTACGCTCACCCCAACGCATCCAAGAAACTGCCCACTTAAAGTGCTATTTCCGTGGCGGCCCGCTTAATTAAACATACCCCATTCCCCACTCCACCTTACTCAATCCCCACTTTGATTTGACAAAAAATTATAAATAATCACTCGAGATACTAAAAATAGTTCCAGGCGAGGCTGGTGTAAAAGTACACTAATCTTTTATTATGAAATAATTATAATAATAGAGCGAAGAGTGTGGAAGGAAAAGAATCGAAAAGTCTACAAATAAAAAGTATGAGAATAATTGCGGTAAATATTTTTGTCAAGCAGAGCTGAAAGTCAATGAGATAGGCGTATAGAAATTCCAAGAGTGAGAAGTTAGAGTAGAGAGAAGGAATATGTAATTCGACTAAGGGAGGTAGAGAGAGGAAGAGAGAGGTAGAGGGAGAGAGAGGGAGAGAGAGAGAGGAAGAGGGAGGTAAAGGGAGAGAGAGAAACAGGCAGAGGCACAGGATCCGAAAAGCAAGGCAATAAAGAGACAAGACTATAGAGCCTAAAAGAAAGTTAAAGAGATAGAGATAGAGAGAGAGAGAGAGAGAGAGAGAGAGAGAGAGAGAGAGAGAGATAGAGAGAGAGAGATTAACAGAGTTGGCAAAGTACTTTCCGACAAAACCACAAACAAGATGAAAATCTGGGGGCAAAAAGGAAAAAAATAGAGAGACAATAATAACAGATTCAAAGGTGAGAGAAACTGAGGGACACAATTCATAATGAAAGAGGTGAGGCAAAGAAAACAAAAGTATAAGGCTTAAGGAAGAAGGGGATAAAGATAATTGGTGAGAAACAAAATTGGTATTATGAAAAATTGGAGGAAAGAAAGAGAACGAAAGCAGAATGAGAAATGCAAATGGATGATATAGGAGGACAGGGTACGAGCTGAGGAGAAAGATGATAAATGCGAAGCAGAATTGAAGCTATGAAAAACATTGAGAGACTAAGTCATGACAAACTTGAGAGAAAATGAGAGAAAAATAGAAAGAGAGGTTTAAATGTATCAAGGAAAAGAGAAAGTGTTTACATAAGCATAAGAAGTTTAAAAGGAAGAGTGAGAGTAAGCTAAAGTAAATAGAGAAGGCAAGAAATGTTGCACGAGAATAGATAAAGGATAACTCTTATTATGAAATGGGATACAGAGGAAGAAAAAGGAGAAATGAATGTGATAATGTTAGTGTTAAATTATAATTGAATAGAGACAGAGAGAGAATAAAAGGAAGAGAGAAATGGGAAAGGAAAGAAATGAGTGTTAAATTATAATTTAATAGAGAGAGAGTGAGAGGCAAAGAGAAATAGAAAATAGTAAAAGAGAAGAAAGATGAATGAAATTTAAATTAAAATTTAAAAAAAATATGAATCTTATGAAAAATTATATGAAAAATATGAAACAAGTTGTAGAAATGAAGAAAAACTGTAAGAGAAACAAATGGAGATTAACAAAGCCAACTATGTACCAAGAGGGGATTATAGAAAAAAGCTGTAAAAAATAATTGAAATGAATGAAAATCTAACAATTCCAGGCAAGGCTTAGCCTAAAGCTCCAACATGCTTTTAGCAAAATTTAATTTATTTCCGTTATTAAATGCTCAACTAAAAATAATAGCTAGAAGAAGAAGAAGAAGAAGAAGAAGCAGGCAAGCTTTATGCATTCATTTAGCTCGAGCTGAATGCGTTCTTAAGACCTTTAAAGCTGATCAAAATGGAGGCAGCCTCAAAAGTTTTTAGTTATAATAAAGGCTTAACACACACATACACACACATACATATTCACTCACACACACACACACAGACAATATTACTCAATGAATAATAAATAAAGCAAATAATAATTTTTAGAAGTCTTCTACGCATTCATTTATGCTGTTTGCATAGTCAAACGTAAACATAGAAAACCTCTTGCCTCTGTCGATACTCAAAAAGGTCGCAGGACACTCACACACACTCACACACACACGCACACACATTGTTGATTTATTAGAGCGCAAGGCATGCGAACGTGCGTGGGCGTCGACTGCAATTGACTTTATGCAAATTATGAATTCCGATACCGAATGTCCAGTCAACTGGCATCCTGTGGCGTCCTGCCCAGTCTCTCTCTCTCTCTCCCCCTGTGATTAACCCATTGCGATACTTTTGTTATTTGCTATTTGTGTATTCGGGCAGTTGCCAATCGAGAAACTCTTTGAAAAGTTTCAGTTTTGTTGCTGCTGCTGCTGCTGTTGGCATTTATTAATTAAAACGTTCGCAAAAAGGTCAATGGGAAAAATTATTTTATTTATTTTTGCTTTTGTTTCTGTTTTGTTTACCGTACGCAAGAAGTCGCCAGTATGTAAATGGACACGCCCACTTCTGAGAGCCCTTACAAATGAAGCTGAAACTTGAGCAAATCCTTTAGTTCAATTAAATCGCAGACGTAGCTCACGAGGCTGTCTCAATTAGAACGAGATCTAATATATATGCCAAATATCCAATTGATATCCATATCTAAATAATTAATTTTAATTGAGAACAATTTCCATTATTATTGAATGAGATTTGACTGGCAACCAAAGCAAAGCAAAGCAAATACATTGACTGTTTACAAAGGTCGAAAGTTATTGGCCAAAGACCAACAGGCGTAAGAAAGGCGAATAACAAGTGATACCCTGTAGAAAGTGGTACTGTGTAAATGGGGTATATTGCTTATTTGTGAGTGTATGTGTTGAGCAGTATGTACTTGATTGAGAGTCAAGTCTGCTTAGGCAAGTCAAGCAGAAGCTTAAGGAACTCAGAATCGTGCATGAAATTTGTTATTTTTTTTTATCATAACTCGAAAACTTTACCAACTAAAGTCGTGCATTTTGGTATGTAGATTCTACTACGGTAGACAGAAGTATTGAATATTTTCTTTTCTTAACAACAGCTCAACAACGTAAAAATACGAAAATTAAATTGATAGATTCTGGTACTTTAACACATACACTTCTATTATGATAATATTGAATAATGAATATTATAAGTAAATGGTTAGGGGCGAATTAGAGGCGAATATCATAAGGCGAATAGGATAAGGCGAATATCATAAGGCGAATATCATGGGCTAAACTCATAAGGAATATCTTGCGGCGAAGCTGAATATATAAGGAGAATACTGAAAGGCGAAAATCATAAGGCGAATATCATAAGCTTTTCATGTACGTATGACTCCAAGTATCTTCCGACAAGGCTCTCTTCACTGTACCATCAAGGCCATGACTTGATGCCTTTCATCTTCCTCTGAAATTCTTTAAATTCTAAAGCAACACGCATATCGTTGACCTCCATTCACCTTCACACTTCAGTTCCCAATCACATACCTTTGCTAATATGATTTCCCAATTCGAAATCATGTTCAGCTCTTCAATATTTCTCCATAAAATCATGAATATTCAAGGAACGAACAGAAAATTTCAATGCGAAATCAATTATGTATTTGCTGCTGGTAATCGAATTAAAATAGAAACTAACAAAGTACAAAAATTAAGCCAATTAAATGGGAATTGGCATAAAAACAAGTTGAGCATATGGCGCAACGACATCGAGTGCAGTTCGAGGAATTTTCGGATTAAGTGTAGGTGCAGTGGAAACGCGCAAGGCATAAGGAGCTGAAAGCTGGGAGCTGGGAGGAAATTGTGAGCGTTGAGCTGCGATGACGTCAATGATGGCAAGCACTTGACATAAAACGTAATAATGTAGAGCTCATTTGTCCCCAGGCTCAAGTGCAAGCCATTGAAAAAGGCTTACAGCAAGAGATATATAAAAGTATATAGACATGAGTGTATGAGTGTATGTGTGCTGCTGCTGTTGCTGCTGCTGCAGGTGGATGACTCTTGGAATAGATGGTTATTGCCAGCGATAAACATGATGAGCATTTTGTATATACATAATGTTGCCAAGAATCAATTGAATTATGGCACACAACGAGCAACGAGCAAAGAGCGCAAAGAGATGTCAGCCTCTGAGGCTCTGAGGCTTCGAGGTAGTTGTTACCAAGACAATTGAGCAGCAAATTGTGTAGCTCGACAAATGCCCAAAACGGAATGGCAAATATGGCTGACTGCATCGACGACTCGCAAAAGTTGGCCCCAAAAAAAGAGAGCAAAAAAAACAACTCCTTGCCAATGCAAGTGAGAAAAGCTTATTGAACGATTTCGTTAACTGCGCTCACTGGGGGTAGTCGAAAATCTTAGCTGGACACGAGAAGACTAAGAGTTGGATGGAATATAATAATATGATACGATAGTATATGAAAAGCTAGATTAGATATAGCTGAACGAATTCATTCATATTCTGTCATAAGGGGATCTAGGGAAGGCTCAGTAATTGATGGGCTGTAATAATTTAATACGATGCATGAAAAGCTATTGTAGATATATCGAATATCTTTCATACTCGTATAATGATAGCTTTCCCTACATCATTTTCCATATCTAAGTCGAATTCTTCCAAGTTTAAAGTCTTAGGAACAACTTTAGGATAGACCAATCGCCTCTAGAGACAAGTTTTCATCTTCAATATATCTTTCAGAGTATTGCATAGTCTGCTAGCTCCAGTAAACTGCTCTTTTTTATGGCATTCCTCTGTCAAGTGCGACTCTAGCTCGTTCTGGCATTGCCTTTATCTATGCATAACGTGCTCAGCCCTCTCCCACTCTTCACCTCCCCACACCCTACGTCGTCCGTCCGTCTGCCGACCGTCCTATTTGAATTGTGACTCGGCAATGCGCTTCATTGGCTTGGCCCGAAAAAGAAAGAGATGATGGTGGAGCAGAAGAAGCGGACAGAGAAGGGGCGTGCAGCAAAACCTATGCACAATGCAAGCATTTTAAATCCTTTGTGCCGTTACTCAATTGTCCTTGTGCAATATTTGTTTGATGGCAGCTATCATCAATGCGCCCGATGCGATTATGAAAATAAGTTCATGCCTGATTGCAGCTCAGGGCACTAGAGTCAAGGCCTGATTAACGAGCAGCAGCAGGATGCGCATATCCTTTGGCTGCAGTCAATTAAAGCAGCGCCCGCTGGCAAATAAAATGAAATCTAAATAAATAGCCAAACGCAACTAATACAAAAGAGAGCGTGTGGCACGCACGCAGGGGAATTGCCACAGCAGCAGCAGCAGCAGGAGGAGCACTTCATGTCATTGCACGCGTTATCCTTCAAGCCAGGCAGCAAGGAGCCAGCTAAGAAGCTGCTGAGAAGCTGGCAACAGCAGCAGCTGCAAGCATATAAGAAAATTAAATAAAACAAGTTAGTGTTGGAGTGATAAGTGTCTGCCTGACTAAGAGATACCCTGTAGACTCAACTGGTAACTGGTAAACCTTTACCTATATCAAGCTGTTGTATAAAAAAGGAAATATTCATGACTTGTGTATATTATAGTAGTATCTACATCTCATTTGATGACTCTAGCTCTTGAAGTCTTCGAGTTATGCCTAAAATAAGACCAATTTTTTAAACAAATTTTAGAAAAATATAGAAAATATGAAGAGATCATATGAGTTTAGTCTGAGTTTAGTACGAATGTGAGCCAAACTTATATATATATATATATATATATATATATATATATATATATATATATATATATTCCATCTCTCCAAGTTCTTTTAAGCTCCATCATATTTTATCAAACTTCAAATTGCCTTTCAGGCTTGCCTAACTAGACTTGATTGCTCTTCAAGTATATCTAGCTGTAATAAATTTTCGGTTAGCTGCAACAAATCTACCCCTTTCAGCCAACTACCCTTGATAGAGGGTATCTGTATTATACAAGTCTTGCCAGCATTTGTGTAGGTGGCTGTGTGTGTGCGTTCGCTGCGCCAGCGAAGGTCCTTGCAAAGGCAAAGGGACATTGCACTGCGCATTGAACTATGGCTAAGTAGTAGTTGCTCCACTCAAGGCGCTTGCCCGCAATGGCAAATGACAAATGCGCCGACGTTGTTGCCACTTATAATTAGAATATGCAAATGTTGTCTGTGGCATGCCACAGCCAAAGCCAGCCACATGTTTATAATGCTCGCCATATACCCTACACAGACTGCACACACACACATACATATATAGATGTACATATACATTTATATACATTTATATTTATGCAGACGCGACTCCATTTCGTCTTATTTTATTGCCACAGCTCGCATAATTTGCATGTAAACGCGCCATTTTTCTTGCAACAACAAAAACAACAACAACAAGAGCCGCAGCAACTGTTGCTATTGCAGTTGCAGTTGCTGCCGCATTTTAATTATTTTACTCTTTTTTTCTGTTCTGTTTGTTGCCTTCGCGCAGTGTTTATGCAAATGCTTTCACATCAATTTTCAAGTCTCATTACCAGAGCCAAGATTGTAATTGAGTTTGCCAAACTATTTTGACGCTCAATTGATTGTGCATTCGCGCAGCGTTGCCTTGCCATAAATAATGGCAGATATACTGTGAAATGGAAATAGTACAATGGGGTGGCGTAGGTGCTGAGAGGAGAGAAGGGAGAGAGAGATGGAGTAGAAAAAGAGTGAGATTGAAGCAGTGATAGAGTGATATACAGTGATAGGGATAAGATGTATATGATAGGATAAGATAAAGCTAGAGAGGGAGATGGAGAAAGAGAGAGAGAGAACAAATATTGGTAGGGAGATAGAAAACGATAAAGGGCTAAGAGAAAGATGAAATAAAGAGAGAGAGATAGAGAGAGAGAGAGAGATATATATAGGTGGAAGGGAAAAAGATAGACCATGAGGCAGTGATAGAGTGAAACTAAGTTATAGAGATAGATAGAAATGGAAAGAGAAAGAGAGATAATGATAATGAGAGATAAAGAGATGAATATTCGAACATAGAGAACGAGATTGAGTTTGAGAAAAACAGCAGAAACAGAAAACAAAGAGAAACATAGATGGAGATAGATATATAGATAGAGACAGAGAGAGGCAAGCACAGATAAATATACAGGGAGAAGAAGATATATTGAGGGACATTGAGGAAAAAAGAGGATGAGAATGAGAGAAGCGAGAAAAGAAGCTAATAAGAATAAGATAATAAAGTAAAAGAACAAGTAAAATAGATAGAGAGGGAGAGAGAGAGAGATAGAAAGATAGGGAGGATATGCAGGGATAAAAAGAAGATTGAGAGAAAATGCAATGAGAGAATCACAGACAGAGGTGTCTAGAGAGAGAAGAGAGAAAAAAGGAAAAGAGAGAGAGAGAGAAATCCATGACGAGAAAGAGAAAGGCAAAAAGAAAAAGGAGAGAAAGGCATAAGAGAGAAAAAAATAAGAGAAACAGGCACAGAGATAGGACGAGAGAGAGAGAGAGTATCTTAAGCGAGAATAAAAAATACAAAGAGAAAGAAAATGAGAATATTGGTAGAAGAAGGACAACAACGAAAGGAGAAAGAGTGAGAGATAGGATGCACAAGATATAAGTGAAGAGCTTTGACCTCCATTTGCCCTAGACTTCGGCTGCAACTTGTCCTAAACGAGTCATAAAACACATCCAGATGCAGCTGAGAAAACACATAGAACAGAAGGAGTGAGAGTTGGAGAAAGAATTCGAGCACTTGATGCAGAGAGAGTAACTGTAACTTTAAGGAAGGCAATTTAGTCGTAGACTAAAGCAAACTGAAATCAAATGAAACACTCACTATGACGATGGGCCATAGCTCTAAAGCAACTAATCGACTCTCGTAACTAACATCTGAGCCTGTAAGCTGATATTAGAATCCTAGCATTATATACAATAATATATATATGCCATTCCCAACCTAAGCAACCGCCAGTCTAACAACAACTCACAAATTAATAACTGTAATTAACTAGTTCACAGACTAGTGAACTAATATTAATAGCTTACAGTTGCCACCTGCAAACAATTTCAGCCGTTTTTTCAGGCTCGCCAGCAATTAGCTGACAAATAGGATTTGAATTGTGCTGTTTGCTTTACAGAGTATCATATTTTGTTGAACATATTTTGTAGCACTTTTTTAACACTTTTTTTCGCAGTTTTTTTCGCACGCTTTTTCGCCAATAATAACATGACACTTCACACGCAATCGAGCGCGGTCTTTTGCAGCGAGCGGAAATAAATCAAATTACGAAGTGCACATGTAAATTAACTTTTCATATTAATTGCAATTTAATTAATTAACCAAAAAAACACGAATGTTTTCAATGTGTTTCAAGCGTTTAAAGTCGTTAAGGAAACGCAGCCAAGAGCGGGCAATTAAAGGCAGAGGGGGAGAGAGAGGGAGAGAGAGAGGGAGAGGGAGAGAGCGCGTGCAAAAGCTGGGCTCATCTTGAAAGATGGGACTATAAAGGCAACACCTTTGGCAGCGGTACGTGAACGTAAATTACAATTAATTACATTTTAATGACGCTTGTTTAATTCAGCGTTTACAATTACATGCACAATTATGGCGAGACTGAGACGGAAAGAGAGAGAGAGAGAGCGCGAGAGAGAGAGAGCGAGAGGGAGAAGGTGAGACAGTTGTAACTGCTGCTCATTAAGAACGCGCTGCAGTCGTGGCTTGAAAATATTTTCAAGCTTTAACAAAGTGCAGCACGATATATAAAGAGGGATATATATATATACAGAGATATATACATATATATATATATATATACATATATATGCATCAACCTACTTTTTGGCGCAATTAACTGACTGCAATTGGCAATCTTTGGGCCAGCAACAATCAGAGGCAGAGACAAAGGCGTAAAGCGAACATTTATGCTCATATATAAGCACATTAACTACGAGAGAGCGAGAGAGGGCAGGGGGAGAGGGAGACGGAGAGAGACAAGAGGCAAATTGAGGTGCGAATCCATAAACACACAAGTGCGAGAAGCTATAAAATTGAAATGCTGAAACGCTGAAAAGTATGCTACGGCCAGTGGCAGCCAATGAGGCGTATGCGCAATGCTGCACTGCCCGCCGTGTGAATTGTGGCAGCAACAGCAACAACAATGAACACAACACCATCAACAACAGCAACAACAGCTGGCATTGGTAAAGTGCCGGGCAGCAATAAATATGCTTCAACTATTTGGCAGCCGGCGTATTTAAGAGGTCTGCAGCGAGCAGCAACAACAAATCAAAGAGCTGCAGGTGCCCTGCTATGACTGACTGTGCAGATACCCTGTAGCTGAATGGAAGTCAAGTATGAGTACTCTACTACAACTAGAGCTTCAGCTTCAGCATGGAATAATAAAAAGAAATTTATGAGATAATAATGTTTCTGCTCTTCTCTCAGCTAAGAAAATTTTCTGTAAAATTTTTAAAAATGTTTCTCTACTTCTGCAAAATAAAATGTATAGTAATTCTAAGAGGAATCTTATGGAAATCATAGATCAAATATAAAAATACCGATATTTATCGATAAACAACGAAATTGAGAATATGCAAATAAAACTATAAAATACTAGTGAGTAGGAGAAGGGGAAGAGTTAGCTGTCAGACATATATACCATAACATATACATATATTCTATGTAAACTATAACTTGAAATATAAGAATTTCATACATTCTATATATATTAATTTTAATATAATCATATCATCGCAGAAGATACTACGCATCATTATGCCTTATAACAGCCTCACAGGGCCTTCCTGATCTCTCCTATGTGGAAGCCAATCAAAAACACGTTTTCATATATTTCTACCAATGTATGCCTTTTCTCAAGCCACCCCCACTTGAGATACTTTCAATTAATACAGGGTATAACAAGAAGCAGCTAGCAGAGGCAGGCAGCAGGCAGGCAGACATTAAATTGCAATTTATGCCAATGAGTTCTTAATGTACAAGCAACAACAATTGCTCAATGCCTTCTAATGGACCCTCTAACGGCAAAGGACGCAGCATGTAGGACAAAGCTCGAATTTGGGGGCGGGTGAGGCAAGTCGCGGCGTGGTGCGGCGCGGCTCGGCGCCTGCCACCAACTTGGCTGTAATTTATTTGCAAATTATTATTAAAAGTTTTGCCTGGGCCAGAGTCCAGGCGGCAGTCAAGCCCGCGGACAGGGAGCGGCGGGTGCTGCCTGTTCCGCTCCTAAATGATTCGCACTTAGTTTGCTGTCAGCCACAACAACAACAACTGGACGAAGAGCAGAAACAAAGCATACAAAGCATAGCCGTAAAGTCGCGCCTATAAATCAAGTCGCTTCTGGTTTCTGGGGTCAGCTTCCCCCTTGTGTTAATATCCGAAAATGGGAATTTCCTTGCCAGCCATTGCCAGTTCATATATGCTCGGATATTTATTACTTCTTAATAACTGTGCGTATTAAAATGAGCCAAGAGATCATAATTAGGAATAAAACATCTTCAAGTTAAAGGCTTTTACATACTACCTTTCTATGCAATTCTCATGAATTCAATTGACTCTAAAATCCAATGAAATAAATAGTAGAATGCCTAATACCTAATGCCTAATGCCCAGTGACCAATGCCTAATGCCTAATGCCTAATGCCTAATGCCTAATGCCTAATACCTAATGCCTAATGCCTAATGCCTAATGCCTAATGCCTAATGCCTAATGCCTAATGCCTAATGCCTAATGACTAATGCCCAGTGACCAATCAAAGCTAACTAATGCCTGAATAATAACTAATGAGTAAAAACTAGTGACTAATCAAAGGTTACTAATGACTAATAACTTATGAGGAATAACTAATGACTAATCAAAGCTAACTGATGTCTAATGAGTTTAACTACTAATTAATAACAAATAACTCAAATGATATGAATAACTAATACAAATGATCAGTGACTAATGACTTACCTAGAAGTCTGTTCTCTATTATCATATTACTCGGAGCATCCTATTCAGCTCTGTCCAGTCAACCGTATTCAATCTCTCTCCCTCTCACCCTCTCTCTCTCTCTCTCTCTCTCTCTCTCTCTCCGTTGAAGGTTCAACTGCTTCTCAATTAGTTGCCAATTATTCAGCGCCGACGATAGCTGTACATGTGCGATAGACACGATATATATATACATACGATATAACTATGTATTATGCAGTGGGCGAGTGATATATGCGCATAGATGGCTTCGTGCTTATTCAATTAAATGCAATGCACCAACTCAATTTCGAAATCGCATTTATCAAGCCATTAGAGTCAAATAATCAGCCAGCAGCAGCAGCAGCAGCCGCTGAGGCAGCAACTCACAGATGCAGTGGGAGGCACAATGTCGGGGGGCGGAGGGGTGGTTGTGCGGCAAGGACGAGCCGTTCACATTAAATGCAGCCGCCGACGTTAGCTGATAACGGAATTTGCCTACCATTATAGAAGGAATCGACAGAGACGTGGGAGGTGCGCGGTGCAAGTGGTTTGAAGTGTGTGCCATGCCCGAACCGAAGATGAGAGCACTTCTGTGGGTAGCTCTAGGTGGCATAAGACGCTGACAACGAGCAGCTCAGCGAACGCAAAAAAGAAGAAAGTAAAATAAAACCCAAACCAATTGTTCAGCCGGGGCCAGCAATCGCATTAGAAATAGTTGAGAAATCAAAATGATGATAGACCCCACCAGCCCCCAGCCCCACTAAAGGGGAAAGGCAGCCAGGTCTACGACAATAGCAGCCAGCTTCAATGGGATAAAAAAAATCTACAAAAAATCTTTAGAATTTACATTGTGCTTGGAGAGCAGAGCCGAGCCGAACCGAACAGAGCAGAAGTAGAAATGAATCTCTGGCATAATGGACAGTAAGGACATCCTTAGATTACAAGCAGGATATACATATATATACATATATAGAATATATGAAATGTTCACAATTCTGGCAACTATTGCAATTTATATAAATGGGAGGGGCACTCGTATAGGTTGCAATAAGTAGGAATTTAACAAAATGAAAATTCTGTAGGTAGTAGTTTGTTTGCCTCTCTATGTGATTCTCACGAATTCAATGAGTGAATATGCAATATATATTTGTATATATTAATAATTCTGATCAACCGTATTGCAACTCAGACTTATCATCTCGCTTTCGCTCTATGCCTTCTTCCCTTCGTTTTTTTTTCTCTAGTTGCCGTCATGTTACTCTTTTTTTCTCTCTAACTCTCTATACGTATACTTCTTATTCGTTTTCTCTTTCCTACTCAGTGTCTGCTTCTCAATCCTGTGCTCTATGCTGCTCTCTTTTTCTTACGGTCTTCCCCTCTCTCTCTCTCTCTCCCTCTCTCTCTTTCACACTCATTCTCTC
The DNA here is from genome assembly GCA_035047545.1 of Drosophila paranaensis. Classification (NCBI taxonomy): domain Eukaryota; kingdom Metazoa; phylum Arthropoda; class Insecta; order Diptera; family Drosophilidae; genus Drosophila; species Drosophila paranaensis. The sequence continues at coordinate 1,608,997 of JAWNPL010000173.1, read as the reverse complement.
TCCCTTTTCTCTTTCTCCCTCGCTATTTCTGTACATATGTCTATATATCTTTCTCTCTCCCTCTCTACTTCAGCATATCACTTTTTTCTCTCCCTCTCTCTCTCTCTCTCTCTCTCTCTCTCTCTCTCTCTCTCTCTCTCTCACTCAATTCATCAACATATCACTTTATTTCTCCCCTTCTTTTTTCACTTTCTATCTCTCCCTGTCACTCTCTCCTTATCATTATCTCTCAATATTTTCTTACTTTTTCTCTCTCGAGCTCTTGCTCTCTTCGCCTTCTCTCTCTCTCCCCCTCTATATTTCTCTCTCTCTCTCTCTCTCTCCCTCTCTCTCTCTCTCTCGCTCTCTCTGCAACTAATTTCCACTCATCGCTTCTTAGTTTAATGGATATATTAAATTTCTTTTTATTATCCAATTAAGCTATCAGATTTGTTTATATTTTTTACATTTTATTTATATTTTTTCCTTTCTTTTTTTTCTACTTCTCAATTGGCTCGTTGCTCATAATTGAGCTATGATGCCATTATACAATCGCATTGAAATCAGATTACAAACGTTTTACCACAAAATTGCATTGGCTGTCCTCAGCTCTCTATACCCTATCACTCTATCCCCAATCCCCAATTTTCGCATTCGTATTCCAATGGCGCAATGCGAGAGAGGCGCCATTATGATAAATGTGCAGAGCATCAAATAAGCCTGACTGCTATTGCCTTGCTTCAAGGTGGGCGGGAGAGGGGAGGCGAGCAGCAGCAGGGGTCCACGCCACGCCCTTCAATTGGCCATGGCGATGGCAGAGGCTGTCAGTGGCGCGGCTCGCTCTGTGCCGATGGCACTACGAATTAGCGCCGTAAATCGCATTTAAATCGTAAAATTCTCACAGCCAGCCAGTCAGCGAGTCACTTTGCCTTTGCATACAGAGTGAGTGGCAAACAATCCCCGCGCAAAGCCGGAGACAATGTCAGCCCAGGCTCTGGCCTGTGGGCGTGGCTTGCTGGCTGGCGCCGTTGGTACGCGCAAAGATTTTGATCCTATCAACTAAATTGCATTTGACAGTTGGCGAAAAAACTTTTGCCTTGGCCGCCATAATTTTTGCTCCGGCAAAAAAAGGACGAAAAAGGAAGACGAAAACGAAAGGTTCGCAGGCAAAGGATAATACTCTCAATTGACTTTCAATTTATATATGCTATGCCTCATTGGGCAGAACATAAACTGAAAGCAGTCAAACCGATCGCAATGGCTTTTCTCTAGTTTCTCGTATTTATGAACATTTCGCTGCAATTAATTACGTTTCAAAAAGAGTTGGCAGCTTAACGTTCTTAACGTGCCTTTTGGCGTTGCCACTTGGCTCGAAACAATCATAACTGCTGTTATCAGCAGAGCGATCGGAGCTGTTAAAGCGCTCATACTTACATTTGGCATTTAACATCGGGTGGAAACAGATGCCCCTTTAGCTCAGTGGTAGAGCGTTGGTCTCGTAAACCAAAGGCCGTGAGTTCAACCCTCACAGGGGGCAACAGCTATTTTTGATAGTTTATTTTAAATTCAAATTATTTTTCTAAGTTACTTTAAGCATTTCTAACAATTCAGTGCGCCCAGTGCAGCGCCATCTGTCGGCTGAAATTTCCAATCGATTGCCGCCATGTTCGCACTTCATGCGATAACGTGGAAGTTTTGCAATTTGCGGCATTGGAAAGTTCGTCTTTGGAGCGAGCGAGCGAGAGTGAGAGAGGTGAGTGTGTATGCATGGAAGGGGTACAGTGCAGTGCAGGCATGGCTAGCCCGTATATACCTCAAGATTTTTGTACTTTTTCAGTTTTTCCTCAGAGTTTTTTATTTTTTTGTTCAATTCGACTTTGCCAAGATTTATGCGCAGCAAGTTGAAGTGCGCTTCCGCATGTTTCGATAATTTGCGTGATTTTTGCATTTTATAGTGCAGCCAATGCACGTTCTGGCAGTGCTAAACGGGTATATTGGCTTGCCAAAGTTGAGTCGATAAAAAGTGCTTAAAGGGAAAGACTTACTAGATAGCAAAGATATACATATATAAATAAATGTATATAGCAAAAAAGTCTGGCATAGAATATTATTTTAAAATTAATTTTAAATATTTATATTTATTTATATTTTTTTATCATCTATTTAGAATTTATTTAAAATATTTATATTTTATTTTTGGATTTAATTTAAAATCTTTATATTTTATTTTACAATTTATTTAAAATATTTATATTTTTTTAGAATTTATTGAAAATATATTTTTTTTAATTTATTTAAAATATTTATGTTTTATTTTTGAATTTATTTAAAATATTTTTGTTTTACTTTAGAATTTATTTATATTTTATTTTAGAATTTATTTAAAATATTTTTGTTTTATTTTAGAATTTATTGAAAATATTTAAAAATATTTTTAATAATTTTGAGCGAGTATGCAGCAGTCGGCTCTGCCGCTCTCACTGGCTGGCGTATGGCATGCGTAAGTGGCAGACGGTAGCTGCATCATTAAAAACTTGCTGGCAGCCACTACAAATGTGGGCCAGGCCACCTTCGAGTCAGCTCGAAGCTGGAAACTGGAAGCTTGAAGCTTGAAGCTGCCCCACAAAAATTTTATAATGATTTTGTATTTATTTTAGCTGGCAATTAAAAGCGGCATAAAATATTTACTTGCAATTAGAGCAACTGCAGCTCAGCGCGGCTCAGCGGCAGCAGCGCTGCTCGAGTGCAGCTTGCCAGGATATGTGTGGCTGGCTGGGTGGGGCGCGAATCTATGTGCCGTGACAGACACTAATTATGGTTTTTACAATTTGCGACTTGCAGCTAACCGCAAGACATAGGACATGGGACATGGGACACACAGGACATGGGACATGCCGTGCAACAAGACGCAAGGACCTCACCTCAACGCTGCCATTTTGCGGTTTGCGCAGCAGACGGGGCAGCCTGGCACCAGGGGCGCATCAAAATTTTAGCGAGTCGCTGTGTAAGCTTGTCTCACAGTCTTATCTGCAGCACACACACACACACGTGCTGCCTGCATGTGTGTGGGTTGGAGAGGGAAAAAGCAGCGCATTGAAATCGCCACCATTAATAAGAAAGTTTTTGCTACGACTCAGCCGCTGCCTCTGCCTGCCTCTGCCTGCCCTGCTGGTAATAAGCAAATTGAGATGACAAAGTTTATTGTTGATTTTATGTACACACACACACACATACACACACACATGCACACACACTTGCACATCGACGACTCCGGCGGGGATCAGGCGACCTAAATGAGTTATTTAAGTAGCACTTGCGCCCCAGTTTAAATGCGCTCGTAATTTGCCTTTGTGCCAAGCCAAGTTTTTGTACCGCAAAAGTACGGACGTATGTGTGTTGGCATACATGAGTATGAGTGTGTGTGTGTGTGTGCGTGTATACAGTCATATATGCTTGCTGAAGAACGTTTAACATGATAATGACAGTAATAATAATTTTATAAATCTGAGAAATAGAGTGTTATATTAAATTCTTAGACTTTTAAATTATTTTTATGTATTTTTTAAAGTAGCATTATTTTAATTACAAATAATTTATTAAAATTGTGAATATTAAATAATTAGCAGGCATCGCACGCGGTATTCGAACCTGCAACTACATGAGCGACTTGCAATTTAAAGCGCTATGCTAAACTTTACATACTTAATAGAAATTCATTTAAACTGATGAGATTCGAACCCAGGTGCTGAGGAGTGTGCATAACATAAACTGCATCGGAAAAAGCAACAAATTGGAGACACTCAGGCAGCTGCACCACGATCAACTAAAACAAATATGAAGCAAAACTCGTAAAAGCTTTTAATGTAATGCAAAACAGTTGTTATCTCTTTTTTCCTTATATGCAAAATGCCAATAAAAAACTTGATAGATTATGACTGTAAGCTGTGATAATAAAAGGATTGCAAAGAATTGGCAATAAAAAGTCGAGGCAACTTCAATTTAACATTTGCAAAGCTTGCTAAAGCTTGCATAAACCAATATAAAAAGCAGAAAAATATTGGCAAATGCAAAAATGTGAAACGTAAAATATATGTAAATAAAAGATAAATGAAATTTATATGAAAACTATTCAAGAGTAAGAAATACTCTTAGGAAAAATCAAGTTTAAATATGTTTAAAGATTTTATTGGCTTTACATATAAACATTGAATTTTAAAAAATATGAAAATAGAGCAAAAATATATATATTTTAAGCAATTAAACTTTACTATATATTATAAATATTATAATTATTTCGAATTATTTTTATATATTAATTTAATTTTTTTTTAACTTTTCAATATTTGAAAAAAGTTTTGCTTAGCTTAATTATGATATTTTAGACCATCTAATTGTAGTTTCACTGTACTTATGACATGTATATGTGACTACGTGTGTGTGTTGTCTAAGCTATTAATGCGCATTGCTCTGCCTGTGCCTGTGCCTGGGCTACGTTGCCTGCGAGTAGCTCCATTGCGACGTCTTAAGACGTCTTATTCAGCATGTGGCATACTTTGTGTCCCGTGTGTGCATGTGTGTGCATGTGTGTGTCTGTGTGTGTGTGTGCGTGTGTTTGTGTGTGTACTTTACTTGGCTAAGTACGTGATTTGATTAGCGCCCAAAAATCCAGTTCGTGTCTGTGCCGCACTTATGGCCATAGACCGAGCGACGAGCGACTTATCAAGCATACGCCGCATTGCGCACAACAAATTGACAAAACAATTTTAAAATGCCTTTAATGTATGTGCCTAATACATGTGTGTGCCCTCTTCCCTTCTGCTTTCTTTTCTTTTCTCTCTTTACATAAACATCGCCTGTTGAGGTCAACAAATTATCGCAAGCATTTTTCATACTCATTTCGGGCTGGCCGCAGCGACACCAACGGCAGCAGCGGCGACGGCGGCGGCAGCTCGGGGAATGTCAACAGCAAAATACGTGAGCAAACATAGAAATGGCTGCCATTAACAAACTAGTGGGAAAAGCCAGCGAGAGAGAGAGAGAGAAAGAGAGAGAGAGAGAGAGAGAGAGAGATCTGTGTGTGTGTAAACGAGACATTAATGCCATTATGCGTGTGTGTGTGTGTGGGCGGCACTTGTGTAAAAAGCAACTAATGAAAACGGAAATAAAAACCGCTCGAGGAATGCTGATGACTCTCCAAGGATGGTATTTAATATACGACTGGGTGTGTGTGAGTGTGTGTGCGACTCGTGTGTAGAAAGGCTCAACACACAGCAAACGCATCGAGACACACTTGCCGAAAACTTAAAGCAAGTGCCTAAGCGCTTCAGCTACACTTCACTTCACAAATTCATTGCTGACTTGAAACATTTTCATTTGGGCATTTAGGAAAATATTTTTAAAACTTTGTATTTAAATTAGGCAAATGAAATTTGATTCTAAGCTTAATTTAAGTGCCAAAACTCTAGAATAAATGTGTCTAAAATCTTAATATTAGCTTGAGAATTCTTTTTAGAAAATAGTGATTTTATTTATTTCTTTAAGCTGAGAATTGTTTTGAAAAGAAATATTACATTAAAAAAAATGTATTTATTTTTATCAATTTTAATTATATTATTTTTTTATTTATTATTATTTAATATATTATTTTGTAAGCCTTTAATTTGTTAATTTTTGCTATCACAATTTTGTTTGCTCTTTTATAATAATTATTTTTGTTTTAAATATTTTTATTTTATTATATTTTTTTATTATTTCTATATTTTTTATTATACATTTTATTTTGCTCAAATATTCTTCCCAAATAAGACCCCTTCAGGTCGAAACTCACTTTAAGAAAATGCCAAAAAGAATTATTTATAATAAGCTCCCTCCACAATAAGTGAGCATAGTTTTTCTTTGAGTGTATCTACTGCTGCTGTAGCTGGCAGCTTCCACAGCTCCTGCTGCTGCTCCTTCTGCCGCTCAACCCATTTCGCACGCGCGCCTCAGCACTTAGCATCAATTTGGTGGCTCCGTACATAAGCGTCAAACAGAGACAGCCATATGGCCGAGTGAGAGAGAGAGAGGGCGCGAGTGGGGGAGAGACAACTAAGTAAAAGCATAAGTAATGCACATAAATCAAAAATTCAGTTGCTGCCAGCGCTGCCTGTCAGAATGGCACGCACAAATACTCACTCAGTTGCGAGAGCCAAGTGCCGGTAGCCAGTAGCCAGCAGCCAGCAGCCAGCAGCTAGGCCCGGAGCAGCCCTGGCCTGCTAGGTAGACCCGAAGCCGTAGCCCTTGCCGTTGCTGTTGCTGTTGCTGGTGAAAATGCTTAACAATGTGCAAGTCCAGTGGCTGGCAGGACAATTACCGCCAAGTGCCGAGCCGCTAGCCCAACACAATCGAAAACTTAGCCAGCGTGAAATATTGAAGCCGAACCGGGCACAGCCCAAACCAGCCCAGCCCAGCCCAGCCCAGGCCTGCCCCAGGTCTACTGTCCAGAGCTCCCTTCATCCACTCTGTCCGCACTGGCAGCGACATTGGCATCTTGCAGCGCGTCGCGTTGGCAAATGGCACCTGCGGAATGCGCTGTCGGAATCTCTTGAAAAATATTTCTATATAGATAATCGAATAGATATATATACTTATATATATGTGTGTATATGTATAACGTCTTGGCTGAAGTCACAGCCATAACTCTAAGCTGTGTGCCCGCAGCTACAGTGAAAGTTGACTAGAGCGAACAACAGCTATAGCTGCCAGCAGCGAACTACATATGTTTAGATAATTGAATTTATATAATTTTATGTTTTAATACTAAAAAAATACTAAAGGATATTTAAAACAAATGAGAGGCATAAGGAAAACTTAATTGCAAAGGGAAATTATGAAGGGCATAAACTAAAATAGTGGTTAAACAATGAATATCAATGCAATGTAAAAATATTGGGAAATTTATAAAAACCGACAAAAATACCTGAGATGTCTAAAAATATTAAATAAAAATATTAAAAAATAACTATATGTCCATATTATTTAGAAAAATTAATCATATTAAAGAAATATTATGAATTTTTGTATAGGGAAATTTTAAATATAAATATAATTTAAATATAGGGATATTTTGAATATTCTTTTAAATGTTTTTTAATATTTAAATTAGAAGTCTAAGTAAGATTCAAATTTTTAATTAAAATTAATATATACAAAAATTTACAATTTTTAAAAGTATTTATATATAAAATTGTTGTAATAATTTTTATATTTATTAATAAATATATTTCTCTACTTTTGCTTAGAATAATTGAACTATATACTTATTACTATAAAGATCAACTTAATTCTAAAAAATTAAAAAAAAAAGTCAATTTATTTTCAATTGCCTCTGGCGCCTTTAGCAATTGAGCTGTTCATTGTAGCGTGTGTTTGCTGTATATATAAATTTGCTGTGGCCAGACAGGTGTGTAATTTATTGATTATTCCGCTAGATACGCTCACACACACAGACACACACTTCCATAGTTATAGAGGTTGCTTGTTTAGACATTTTGTCATCTTCAATTTGTGGCTGTCATGCTGGCTGGCTGGCTGGCTAGAAGACGGGCAAAGGACGCACTCGTCCTGCCAAAGGAGCTGAAGCTGTAGCTGGCACTGGCTGCATTTCCAAAAGTGGATTACAAGCCGAAGGCACTTGTAATCGCTGCGTTAAGCCAGCCAGCAGCCAGCAGCCAACAGCCAGGAGCTGCCTCTTATTGAACAGCCCCAGGCCTGCCCCTTGGCATGTGAGGGAAGGACGGGAGAGTTGGGCTGTCGCGTTTATTGAGTTTTAATTGGATAAGTTATAGACGCTCTCATGTTGCATAAATTCCACAGACATCTTTGTTTTCTCACCCACACACACACACATTCCAGAGGAAATGGCGTCGCAGCTGCTGCAAGCGCATTCGTGCGGCAATTGCTAAAGACGTGCTGCTCATTACCTGACCAGTTCGACCTGCTCCTGCTCCTGCTCCTGCTCCTGCGCCAGCTCCAGCAACTCCTTCTAACAGTAGCCTTGTTATCACTTATCATTTATCAGCACAAGCAATGGCGAGTTCATTAGGCAACTGCCTGCGTTTAATTAACGCATTGTCTTCGCTTACAGCTGACTCGAATTCGAACTCGAATTTGAATGCCATTGCAATGACAACAATTGTAAAGTCAATTCACATTTGCTAATTCAATTTGTCCCGTAAAGCTATGTAATAATTATTAGTTTTTGTTTAAAATAAAAAAATTTAAAAGCTTTTAAATTATAAAGGGAAAATTGATTATAGGGAAAAGGTAATTTAACAGCAAGTAAGAAAACTCTAGTCGAGACCGCTCGACTAGGGTATACCCTGAACCCCTCGAAGAACCGCACAAGCAAACGCTCTGCTCACAGCATAGACTACGCTCCCAAAACAGTTAACACAAAGCCAGTCGAGGTTTTATACAAATATTATCTAAATCAAAATCGCGTTTAATCCGCAGATTTCCAAACATGATAAACACACTGTGACGCGGCGCCATCTGGCGGCAATTACTGTACTCCTAGCTGCTTGCACAGGGAGCAAAAGAGACAAACAGAGAGGGAGGCAGAGGCGGGGAGTGGGGGCAGCAGCAGCATCATTCGTCATGGCTGCATAGTTGTTCATTATTATCGCTGACATTGCGCTGGTTGGCTTCGCGTCCACCCCCCGACGTCCCTCCCCCCTCTGCTCGTGCATAACCGCCTTTTCCCGCTTATAATTCATTTCTATTGTGCCACGCCTGAAAGGTCCTTTTGATCCGGCTGACTTATTTGTCTTAAAGGAAGCTCGCAGTGAAATTGCTTTTCCTACTCGCATCCTGTTGTTGTTCGCTCGCTTGTTGCGCCACGCCCACCCTGCTCCTCCTCTGCATTGCCTTTGTGGAGTGCATAAAGTGTATCTGGGTATCGGTGTTAATAGACGCCTGTTCTCTTCTCTTCTCTATTCTCTCGTCTCGTCTCGCCTGCCCGTTTGTCTGGCTCTGTCTCGGGCTCTTCATTTGTCGCTTGGCGCTTATTGTCAGCGGCGCTGGGCTTCATTTTCTTGTGATTAATGTCGTCATTAACTGCAATTAACTTTTTTTTCAGCTGCTCCTCTTCGTCTTCTCCTCCTCCTTCTGCTTCCTCTTCCTCTGCTGAGCTTGAGCGCGACAAATCTTTGACAGCAAAAAGCCAAAAGCCAAGAGCCAAAAGCCACTTGACTGCCATGTTGAGCAATGCCAATTTGTGTGATATATCCCCTTCTATATGTATATATATATATATATACATATACTTGACCATATCCTTCGATAGTGGCCATCACTCATGTGTCCTTCGGGCTTTGCTTTTTTTCTTTGCTGCCTTCCTAATTATTTGTCAAGCATTTTAGCTGCTAATGGCCAGGGCTGACCTCGCCTCGTATAACTTTATGCGTTCTCCCTCTCCCTCTCTCTCCCTCTCCCACTCTCCCTCTCTCACTCTCTCATCTGGTGTCACACGCTTTCAGCACGTGCTGCACGTTTTGTTGCATGCTGCAGCTCCAACTCCCATTGCCTTTGTCTGGCTTCTCTTGGGATTTCGAGTTCGACTTCGACTTCGACTACGGGTTCGACTTCGAGTTCGCGTCTTCAAGTAAATTTTGATAATTTCACACCCAACACAAGGAAATCGCTCGTAAACCAATGCCGAAATGACATCGAGAAACTTTTATATGCTCTGTTAACTATACACTGCAATGGAGTAGCTTAGCTTTTGCAGCCAGCTCAACAGCATTTGCTATGTCTGTTAACATTTACTGCTTGCCTGTTAACAGTGTTTATAAATGTTAACAGCTCGTATGCAAAAATAGCCTTTCAGGTCTGAGTGGAAGGATATTTTTGGGGAAATTTTTTAAAAAGGGGGGAACAATAAAGGGAATTGACAGAAAATTGAGCTGCTCGCTGAAGGAAATTGATCATAGTGCAGATACTTGTGAGAGCGAAAGAAACTATGTGAAGAAACGTGTGGAAATAAAATATTGAAAAAAAAAAATTATATTATAGAAATAAACTTTAAATGAAAACTTTAAACAAATTTGAAAGAAATTGTGTCAAGAAATAAATAAAAAAAAAAAAATAAATAATTAAATAAATTATTAAATAATTAAATCAATGTTTGAGCAATTTCTAAAGAAATTGTATACATAAAAGGTATATGCTATATTTAACAAAAATATTGGTAATTTTAATAAAATAAGAGTAATATAAAAAAATGTTAATATAGGAAAAACTTAAAAATAAAGTGAACATTTGAAGAGTTTTATAAATTTGGGAAATTTTATATAAATCTGTAAATATTAAAAGGAATTTTTGAATATAAAGGAAAATTAGAGAAAGTTATAAAAAAATCGGTTATTTCAGAATTAAGAGTAATATATAAGTTTAAGGATAATACTTGAGGGTATTATATAAATATCTATATGTCTATAACTTTAGATAGAGCATATAGACTTTGTCACATTTATTTGCATGATTTTTGGCTTGGAGCATGTGTCGGCTTTTTTATATTTGCCATTTTTTTTAAGTGCCTGCTCACACGCACACTGAGGGGATGAGAGATACAGCGAGAGAGAGAGAGAGAGAGAGATGGAGAGGCAGAGGCAGACACCCACACGCAGTTACCTTTTTGGGCTATTTGGCTTTAGCTTTAGCATTGGCTTTGGCTCCGGCTCTGGCTTTGGCTCTGGCTCTGGCTTTGGCTTGCATTTCTGTGTTTTAACTTTCTTACAATAAAGTGATGTTATCTTGGGCCCCAGCTATTTTGTGGCTTAGGCAACAGGCGAGCCGAGTGGCAAATGTGCTGCACTTGGCACTAGGCGGGCGGCGGGACAGGGGGGCACTCGTGAGCACAGGCGACAGGATCTAAGGGAAATTACTCTGTGCTTTATCGTGCATATAAATCTATTTGCTCAGGTGTTTTTCGCTGCTAATATGTTTGTGATGACTTTATTTTTCGCTTTCCGCCCTTGTTTTCTTTGCGCCTTTTTTGCTGCTGCTTCTTTTTTTTGCCTTATTTATATGTGGGCGGGGCTGCTTAACAGTTTTTGTTCTTTTTTTCTGTGCTTTTCTGCTTTGTGGCTCTAGAAAAGTTGTAAAAAGGTTTTCGCCAGGCTTTCGGCAGCTGGTCTGCCGAGCACACGCATTATTTTCAGTTTTTCGCCTGCTTTAATATTTTTGCGCAATTTGCTTAAATAAATACGTGACACGCCTCCGGCCGCTGCGCAGGTTGTTAGACGAAAGTGCAAATTAAAAGCCAAAATCGTTAGGCTAAATGCTTTAAGCACTTAACTTGCACGCATGAGAGGCATTTGCTGCTGCTGCTGTTGTCACTGTCGCTGGTTAACTGAAATATTCAGTAGCAAACATTAAGCGCGGCCCAAGTCGCAGGACAACAGCAGCGGCAGCAGCGACAGCAACAAGCCCCCAACACGAGACACCCAAAAAATGAATATGTTGGCAAGCTTTTAAGCCTTTTTTTGGAATGTGCTTAAGCTAAATAACAACTAGACAACATACACTGTAAGAAATGAATAGGGCTGAAGATTAAACTGTCTCGAAAACTATTACCAACTTATCACCAATTATAAAAGAAACTTTATTTCAGTTAAACTTAAAAAAAAAAAAAAAATGAAATTGTTTAAATAGTCGAATTATTAAACAAGCTTATATTTCCATGCTTTTTGACATATTTAAAAAATATAGTAAAGGCTGGCACACGGCTGAGTTTCGAGCCCGCAACCTCCCGCACAACTCAAGACATACTTAACAAACTCCCATTTTGACTAGTGAATAGCGCCGTTTGCACTGATGAACTTTGCAGGTTCGAGCCTCGAGGCGGTGAGAGATCAGATCATAATTTAAGGGGAGGGAGGTGTAAGTAATTAAATTAAGTTTTAATTTTATTTCTTTGTGTGAAAAAATAATTAATTTGTATTTACAGAGATGTGTTTGTTTTGTAAGCTGAAATGCCTAAAAAAATCCTATAAGTTAAAATGCCAAAATTATCTGCTAGCCCAAAAAACAGTAAAAACGATGGCGCAGTGGGGCAGGCGCTTGCTAACTAACAGAAGCAGTTCAATTACGGAGATATGAGTGTATGATCTCAGGTTCGATTCCCCTGTGTAAGGTCAATTACATAAAAAGAAGCTGTTAACACTTAACAGAAAGATTTTTGTAATATTTACCCAAAGCCTGTTAACATTTTCTATTAACAGCAGTTCAAAACTATTAACAGTTTCTGTCAACTGCCAACGTTTTCAGCAGTTTTACTAAACTTTTAGCCATTTTTCTTGAAACCTACCCGAAACTGTTAATAAAATCGTTAGTTAAAGCAAATTTAAATCGAGTCTATAGTCAACCCAAGCAAGTTTTTTAATTTATTGCTCGATTTGCAGTAAAGTTGGCTTAAATATAAGTGCCCCACCTACGACAAGTTGTTTTATTGTTCACCACATTTTTCACTGTGTATACACTATGTGCACACACACATGCACACATGTGTGTGTGTGTGTATTGGCACAACAATGTCCTCGCGACCACACACACCTACACATAGCCAACATTTACTCAAGGGATTAACTGTAAAGATCTTAATGCCTCTATTTCGACGGTCTTAAGTATACTTCCGCCTGGCCAGGTCGCCCAATGTGTGACAGAGGGACGAGTCAAGCAGCACTGACTTAGGCCCCCCACACCCCACTTCTGCGCCCATCTACACTTGTTTTTCTAGCTTCTTAGTATGTGTGTGTGTGTGTGTGTTGTTTGAATTTGGGTCTTGTGTTTGTTTTGCGCACTAGCCCTTCGGCGGCCGCCCTTTAGGCCCGCTCCCTCCGCACTCCGCCCCGTGCGAGCCCTCGAGGCTTCGCTTGCGTGTGTTTTGTTTGCACTGTGTGCGGTCTTTCGGCTTTTTGGGCCACATATGCACATTGTCATTGCCAAGTACCACTAATATTATTTACATTTCGTTAGGTTTATGTGTGAAGCAAGACCTGCTCCTGGCTAACCCACTCCTGCCCCCCTCCACCTCCCCCTCCCTCCCTCGCTCTCTCACTCTCTATTCATCCTCTTGCCAACCAAAAGAAAGCCCAATCAAAGTCCGGCGGAAACAATTACTACGAATTACTCTGCCAATGCCAATAAAAGTACACAAAAAGAAAAAACTTTTATCCGATTTTGCTTCTTCTCGACTGCTGCTGCTTCTCCTTCTTCTTCTGCCAATGCTTCTTTTGTTTTTGAGTAATAGAATTTCACGGCGCAAAAGTTCGATACGCAACAACTTTTATGAAAACTGAAAGACCACATCATGCAAATACTTGTTAAACAATTACAACAACAACAACAGCAATTACAACAACATTTGCGAGCAGCTGTTGCCAACAGCCGCTGCGCGTATAATTGAAAAATATATCGAGTACAACGTGAATCTGATTTAAATTACATTCAAACATGAAAGCGCAAGTTCTAAGCCAAGGCGAATACTGAATGTCCTCACGTGAGCTCAGGCTCGAATATGCACAATAAAATTAAATAAATATATACATATATTTATATTTATATATATATTTTAGACATGCTTCGGCTATAGTTGGATATAGATACGATTTTAACTGTTTTTCCATTTTATTTTATTTTATTTGAATTTTTTATGTTTACGTTTAAACGTTTTTTTATTTTGTTTATTTTTTTATGCATTTTAATTTAATTTAATTTTTTATTTTTTTAATGAAGATTAGTTCTTAAATATTTTTAAAATTTTTTATTTATTATTACTTTGCATATTTTTTTTATTTTTTTATTACATAGAAATATTCTTTAAAAAATAAATTTAAAAGTAAAATTCCTTAAAAACTAATTTTATTTTTATAAATTTATTTTTTAATGAATATTAGTTCTTTAATATTTTTTAGTTTTTAATTATTTTTATTTTGTTTTGCTATTTATTTTTTATTTTTAAATTTAATATTGATTTCTGTTAATTTTTTTATGAATATTAATATTTATATATTTATATATTTTGTCTAGAATTTTTAGACATTTCTATATAAATCCTATAATTTTTCCTTCTATGTGAAGCGACCTTCATGACAAACCTATAATATCCTCGACCATACACTCTACAGCAACAAGTCTATGCGCTACATTTTACAAATTACAAAAAAAGTTTAAAAACTTGCAATTTATAAAGTTTTTTGTGGCACCTGGAAAGCTAGTTTTTTTTTCTGTTATTTGAGAGAGAGAAAAACTTAGTTGTCTAAAACTTAAAAACTATGAACGAAATGCTGTTGATGGCAATGCTGAGCGGATAGTCAATGGGAATCTGCTTATGGCAAAAAAAAAGTAATTAAAATATAATAATAAAACAAGTAAGAAACTCTAGTCGGGCATCCCGAATAGGATTTCCCCTGAGCCCTGTCTTATCTTAAAAATACAGCACATTTTTCATTTAGTATAGCTCGCAAAGTATTGCGCCATTTAGTAGACATACAGCATACAGCATACAGCATACATCTTACGGCATACATCTTACAGCATACAGACGTGTCTAGTAGTGTCCGTCTGTCTCTCTGTCTGGTTAAAACAAATTATCCTGTTTATTATTTTATTTTTTTTATTTATTTTATTATTATTTTATTTATATTTATTTACAGCTGACATCAATTTGATTTCATTGCATTGTACCACTTCTGCACTGGCAGCACTGTAACTGCGTATGTTAAATAACATAAATATGTTAAATGCATGGTGGCAGTGCTGGATTTGGAACAAACTGGCAACACTCCTACTCAAAATGGGCAGCACTGCAACGACATTTTATTAACAGCTCAAATGGAAAAATATTTTATTATTCAATATAATTCGCAAAGCTCTGCTTGAGCAATCCTTTTCAGCTGGGCAAACACTACACAAGACTAAAGTGGGAGAGGACAAACGATTGCATCGGAAAGATCGTAAGTCAGATTTCGTTCACTTCCCTTCAGTATTTCAGAAATTGCTGTTTGCTGCATAAGGAGCCTCTGGCGAAATGTGCCGACGAGAGCTGCATGTGACTGCAGCTGGGACCCATCCCCGTGAACATGAACCGTGTGCAATCGACATAGCCATATATTTGATGTATTCCTTTGCCATTGGCAATGTGCTGCGTCGGGCCAGCGAGCGTGGCGTGCGCGTGCGTTTGATCTGCTTCAAAAGCTTTCAGTGGCTGCAGGCCAACCACTGCGATTCCCTGCTGCTGCGCATCACAAATTCTGCGTCATTGGCTGCTACTTGGCCAAGTGAGCGACCGTGTGCATGACGGGCTCCATGAACTGGGTAGCGATGCCCCGCAGCTGCTACGACTTCCTCCTAGCCAGCTCGCCCAGGATTGCCAAGCGACTGGAGCAGGAGTTCGAGCGCAGCTGGCTGGCATGCGAGGAGCGTGCAAAACACATACAATAATATCTTATAGTTACATTTAATATAATATATAAATATGCATTATATATATATATTTGTTTTCGATCTTAAGGCTCACTTATGGGATACGTTTTGATATCAAATGTGTGGGATCGGCCGTGGAGTTGAGTTACATATTACGAATCGTATATAATGCGCCCGCATCGGTGACAAGTTGAGGCCGATCCCGAACATCTTAATATAACTAATGCGAGCCGTCACAGCTCAGCTAATCTTGTTGCGCAAATAGTATTTGATGAGCTGTATGCAGACCTCCGCATCCTCAGCGCTGTCGTGGCCAGCCTCTGCAAGGAAAACATATAGAGATGATAAGGATATAGAGTGGAAGATTTCCTTTCGCTTACCATTTTCTTGTATAATGCGCTTCAGGTTCTCAATGCACAGTGTTTTGAGTGCTCGCTTCTTGGGCAGCCCCATCTTGTGTGGGAAGAGCACTGAAGTGTCCACGACGACATCGTGTATGAGCTTCAAGGCCTTCAGATCGCTCTCCAGGCTGTGGCCCACTAGCACCGTCTTGGCGTGAAACATGGACATGAGCACCGCCTGCACATCGCGCAGCGTGCGCGTCTCCTTCGACAGCATCGCCTCCGTAATGCCCGAATAGCTAAAGCAAAGCAAATCAAAACAGTCAATCGATTGATATATAACTAATAGCCCCTTATACGTACACCGTGTTGTAGTCCACAATTTGATTGTCTGGCTTGACCAGGGCATCGTAGACGCTGCGTCCGTTGATGTCGACGACGGTGACGCGGGTCAGCTCGATGCCGTGCGTCGTGTAGCACATTTCGCAGTCGAGCGCATAGATATCCTTTTTGGTGGGCACATAGTCATCCGAGCGCTCGATGGTCTTTATGAAGCAGGTCAGCTTGTCCGGGTCGTAGTAGTCGCTGACATGGTAGTTGGCATAGCTACAGCCCGGGGTGCCCGCCGGCTGCTGGCAGCAGCGATGCTGATTGTCTGTGAAGCCGCGCCGATAGCCCGTGCTCTTTGGATGATAGTTGCACATGTCCGTGCACTTGGTGTCGTAGATGCTCAGGTTGAACACCTTGCCGCAGCGGGTGCAGTAGCGCTCGGTGTCGTTGGGGCGTCGATTCGGCCGGCAGGAGCGTATGACAGCCGTGCCGCGCACCTTGCCCGGCCGCGGATACCCATTCTCCACCAGCTGCTCCTCGGTCATGTGCAGATCGTAGACCATTTCGTACGCCTTCTCCGCACTGAGTGTATCAAAGGGCTCCGACGAGGATTTGCTGAAAGCAAGATAAGATGATTTTAGTGAAATCTTGCGGAGAGTTCGCTCTAGATACACACTCCTTCTTTTCCACGCTCCAGGAGGTGGTGAGGGCGCGCTTGCCGCCCAGCATCATCTCGTGCGAGACAGTCTTGTTGGCCCCGCTGGGCTGGTTGCCCGCCTCGGTGGCCTCCTTGCGCAGCTTGTTGATGGCCAGCATGCAGCTGTTCTTGTAGATCGACGGCGTGCTGCACTTCTTGAACACGGCCAGCTCCTCGACCTGCGCCCGCTCCCAGGCGTCAGCCAGCTGCGGATAGATGACGGTGCACTGCTTCACCATCATCTCGTAATACTGCATGCGTATGTTGTACGATATTTTGGAGCTCTGTGGCTCCAGCACCGGTGGCTTGGCAGCGGTCGCGCCCGTTGCGGGCGCCACCTTGTCCAGGGCCGCCGTTGGCTTGTGGGCCAAGCGGCTGCCGCCCTTGAATGTCTGGGCGGTGGTGAAGGCGGGCTTCTTCTCCTTCTGCAGCTCCTCGATCTTCTTCTTGGCCCGGGCTATGGCAATCACATTAGCCACAGGCGTAATGGTACGAGCTGGATGAGAGAGAGAGGAATCTTAGTTTAAGATCATGGATTGGGAGTCGACACTCACCTGTGCGTGTGGGCGGTGCCAGGACGCTGCGTGGGACAAGTGGTGTCAGGGTCTTGGCACGCGCCTCGCGCAGCTCCTCCTGGGCCACGCGCACGCGCTCCTGGGCCTGGCGCAGCAGCTCGGCATCTGCCTCGGCGCGCAGCTTCTCCTGGCGCCGCAGCTCGGTGCGTCTGTCGAAGATTGCCTGCATGGCGTTGCGTATGTGATTGGGCTTGTGCACAGCCACCGGCGCTTGGGGCTTGCACTTGTCCGCGTTCTCGTGGGCGACGCGGCGCTTCTGCAGCGCCGCCGTAGCTGCCTCGGTGTAGGCCTCGATGTCCGGCGAAGGGGCTTTGCGCTTGCGCGCGTTCTCCGCGCTCGTCTCCTCCGGCTTGTGGGCGAACTCCTGCTCCAACTCGTCGAATATCATTTCGCACTGGCGCACAATCTCCGCCTCGGAAACATCCATATCCATTTCGTAATCCAATGCCAAGTCCTCCTCCGGCTTGGCTGGCAGTTCACTGGGAGCTGATGCGTCTGTTTCGGCTTTGGTTTTGTTTCTGCTGGAGCTGGAGCTCGAGGATTTAGATTTGCAGCTGCTCGAGCTGCGTGATGTGGACTTGGAACTGGAGCTGTTGTGATGGCGACTCCTTGACGACGACGACGACGATGATGATGTGGTTGCAGCTGCTGATTTGCTGGACGAACTGTTTCGCTCCTTGCTGCTGGATCTCTTATCACTGCGATGCTTATCGCTGCTCGATGGCTTGCGATGCGAAGACGACGAAGATGACTTGTGTCTGGAGCTACGATGCTCGTTCCGCTCCTTATCCTTATGAGACGAGCAGCGACGCTCCTTACTGTCTCTAGATTTGTGCTCATGCTTGCGAGCACTGCCTGATGATGATGATGTTTTCTTTTCGTTGTCGCTCTTCTGGGACTCCTCGCCGGCTGTCTGACTTTCGAGCTTAGCTTCAGCAGTTGGTTTGGCCAGCTCATCCAGTTCCGTCTCCAATTCGGCCTTTATTGGCTCCAGCTGCCGTTCTTCTTCCTGCTCTTGCTCTGGCTCTTGCTCATGTTCTGGCTCTTGCTCTGGCTCATCGTCTTTGTCCTGATCTGACCACTCAGCGTCAGCGCCATTTGTCACTGTCACTGTGGAAGAAGGCACATATTTGGGTGCACTCGCCGCATCGCCGAAGCGCTTCTTCGCCGGCGAAGCATTTAGGGCCGGCTTCTCTGGGTGGTACTCCAGATTGGGTTTCTTCTTGGGCGCGCACATCGTCATCTCGGGCAGTGGCAGGGAGAGTAGTTTGGGCACCGGCGCTGGCTTGTACTCCGGCACCGGTTCCACTGGCAGTGTCGTCTCCACATCATCTGCGGACAACGGGCGTTAAGTGTTTGCATAACTTGGAGCACACTCACACACGCGCGCGCGCACACACACACACACACACACACTCACCTTTGCGATTATGCTTGAAGTGACAGAAAGGACGTTTGCAGTTGAAGGACGCTTCGCCGTTTTCATCATTGCTGCCGCTGCCATTGCCGGCGCTGTTGTAGTACGGGCAAGCGAAGCTCTTGAAAAGACCTGTCGATGGTAGCATTGTTGGACCCTTTCCTTAAATTAAATATCGCTGCTTTATTAGGCGAGCGGTTTTAGAAAATTTAATGTTCTAATTATTTCGCCTTTTGTGTATTTGCTCATTTCTCGAAATTAATGCCAGATGTTTGCGAAACAATCAGAACGACGTTGCCACTCGTTCGATAGTGTGGCAGCACTGAAAACACAGCTGGAGCACATAAACAAAACAAAGCCAGCAACCCAGTAGAAACTTGACAGCAATATTCAAACTTTTCATTTGTGCTTATAGGGCAGTTAAATGAAGTATTGGAAATGAAACAGGAACTTCAAAGTTGACATAATACAATACCAATTTGTATTAAAAACATACCAAATACCTACAGATATCATGGAATGTGCGTATTTGCAACTGGGGCGTATAATTGCTCACAGCTAATTTTATCAGATTACATATAATTAGGTACATTTATTTATTCGATGTAATCAATGATGTTTTGAAAAATACATCTAACGCCATAAATTGCTGATATATAATTAATGAGCATTGTGCATATATAATTTGCTTATGTAGATAAGAACAATAATATATTATTAAACGATTTTAATAGCTACTTATTTTTGTATAATAAAATATATATGTCTAATTATAAAATTCTCTGATAGTGTTGATTTTGCCATGCGAATATCGTATTCCGTCGTGCTCGTGTCACGACTGCAAACTGCGCTCAGCTCTAGTGTAGTGCTGAGTGTGCGGGTGGCGAGTCCAAAGTCCAAAGTATTTTTCTCTTGCAGTCAATTGAAGCATGACGTCACAGTTTACCGCAACAGTTGCTGGAGCCTTGTTTATTAATAATTTTCACAAATGCAAATCAATTAGAATGAAAACATTTAAGCGCGCTACTTATAAGCATATGTGTTGAGTTTTAATCGTCGGGATGCGTTCATTCAACCGCTCCGATCGATCGGAGTCTTATCAAGTCTGAGAGGCTCACGCACACACGCACACATACGCAAAAGGGCTGGGCGGCAATTGGCTTGTGGCTGGGTTGGTTTTCATCAAGGCATTCAGTCGTTTAGCGGCACTTGGACGCACCGGTTGGACACACGCGAAGGTCAGTAACGGCGGCAGAGGCGCAGCAACAGGCTAATCAACTGTAAAATATCATTAAAAAAATACCTATTAACATATTAGCATATGCAGATACGCTTCTACTGTATGCGTGTGTGTGTGTGTGTGTGCGTGTAAGCGACCTTTGGCCAACACTTAAATGTGAAACTTTGGACCAAATCGAAAAAGTTATCAGCTGCTTATCTGCAGACGATTACAGATATAGATATATTTACTATGGAATTAACGCACTTAATGCTTTCGGCAGCTATTTGGGGTGACTAGTATGGATCGGGCCAGCTTGTTTATCGGTGACAACCAAGAGAGCACCTTCAGCTTCGATGAAACGCTGCCCGCGCTGCCACTGCCCGAGCTGAAGGACACGCTCAAGCGCTACTATGCCGGCCTGCTGCCCTTTGGCACCGCTGAGGAGCTGGCCGAGACGCGGCGCATCATAGCGGAGTTCGAGTCGGGCATTGGGGCCGAGCTGCAGGCCAAGCTGAAGGAGCGTGCGGCCAGCATGAAGAACTGGCTGGGCAGCTGGTGGGAGGACTATGCCTACCATACGATGCGGCTGCCCTTGCTGCCCTACCAAATCATGTCCATGCCCTGCCAGCTGACCCATGTGGGCATACCCGAGCGACCGGAGTACATGCTCAAGGTGAGACACTGGCCAATCCAATCCTGCTGCAGGTAATATCTTGATCTCTTTCAGAGTCTCGCTAGGCAGATCCATCACACGCTGGAGTTCTGGGATCTGGTGCGCAATGAGAACATCAGGCCGCTCTCCTCGAACGGCGGGAGGGTGAAGTACTCGTCGGCATTGTACAAGCAGTTCTACTCGACGTCGCGCGTGCCGGGCGAGGAGCAGGACCACATTGAGAAGCACTTTCTGACCAAGTCGGAGGGACGCACGCCCACGCACTTGACCATCACGGGCAAGGGTCGCCAGTTCATCTTCAACTGTGTGCACGAGGACGACACGATTCTCACGGCTCCTGAGATCTTGGTTGTCCTGCAGCGGCTGCGCAGCATCCTGGACTATGAGCCGGATGGCGCTGGCGTGCCCACGCTCACCCACGACAATCGCACCAGCTGGGCCAAGAACCGGAAGCACCTGATGAATTTATCAGAGGCGAACAAGGAGCAACTGAAGCTGGTGGAGAGCTCCTGCATAGACATCTGCTTCGACGAGCATCAGCCGCAGAGCACGGAGGAGTCGTCGCAGCTGTGCATCTACGGCGACTACCATTCCCGTTGGGGAGACCGCAGCAGCTGCATCGTCGCCTTCAAGAACGGACACTACGTGTTCACGGGCGAGCACAGCTGCTACGACGGCACACTCAGCGCCAGCTTTGCCACATTTATGCAGCTCAGTTTCCTGGAGGTGCCCGAGCCGGACTGGACTGAGGCCAACGGCACGAAGGTGGTGGAGTTGAAGGAGCTGCAGTTCGACCTGGACGACACACTTAAGTCGGAGATTAAGCGCGTGCTCCAGGAGATCGAGGAACGGGTGGGTGTGCGCAGTCCTTTAAATACGCCATGAATCTATAGAGTCTACTTTGCAGGGCGTCGATGTGACCGTCACCTTTGAGGTGTTCGATGACTACGGCAAGGAGTTTATGAAGACCCAGAAGCTGCATCCCGACTCCTTTGTGCAGGTGCTCATGCAGTGGGCCTACTACCAGATGCACCAGGAGTGAGACAAAGATTAATTTCCACTCTTAGTTATTTTGCTTAACATCTGTTTCTTGCCAGGATTGCGCCCACCTATGAGACGGCGCTGATGCGTCACTTCTACAATGGACGCACTGAGACGCTTCGCTCCTGCACCAACGCTGTCTACGAATTCCTGCTGGCGTCCAGCAACAAGAGCACCACGGATGAGCAGCTGGTTAAGGCTTTTCGCGCCGCTGTCAGCGATCATCGCTACCAGATGGACGAGGCGCGCAAGGGCCACGGCATAGACAGGCATCTCTTTGGCCTGTGGTGCGTGGCGTTCGAGAACAACATAGACATACCCGCACTGTATGACGATCCGCTGTACGCCAAGGCCGGCGGCGGTGGCAACTTTGTGTTGTCCTCCAGCACGCTGGGCTTCACGCCCAACGTGGGCTTCGTGGCGCCCATGACACTGGATGGCTACGGCGTCTTCTATGCCATCACCTCGGATGCGTATGTCCCACAGCACACACATGCAATCTTTTTGGCCATGCCTAAAGTGTTCTTTACCGTTGCAGCATCTACATTAACTCGACTGCCTATCGGGACAGCATCAAGAGCAGCGCACGCAAGTTCAATGGCTTCTTCCTTGAGTCCTTCCGTCGCATACGCCGGCTGCTGGAGCAGCAGCCAAATGAATCGAAGCTGTAAGCTGCACAGCTAGCAGCTGGAGGAGTCAGCTTTCCATATATTGCCACAATCTCAAGTTCTGGAAAAATGCATTCCACGCGGAATCCAAGCACAGATGCCTTGCCATGTCGCACATATCAGGAAGGAGCAGACAGTGTAACTCTTAATAAGCTAATCCATTGAGAGATTCCATAAACTAGATGTTTAAGTTGCTAAAGTACTTGTCAGTGGGTTGAACGCTGACATTCAATGAACTTTTTCCATCTGGACAAATCTTGACAATCAATTAAAAACTAAATTAGTTATTTAAGCTATTCAAGTATGCGTGAAAAGTGCATTTAAATGTTAATTAATCAGTTAAATCTATATAGTCCGCTGAGAATTAGTTTAAAGTACTAAGTCCAAGTCAAAATATTGTCAATTTGAACATGGTATTTCAGGTCAAGTCCAAAAGCTTTCTTATCTCTTCTAAAGTTATACAAATATAACCAATGCCAAATTTAATTTTTGAAAGTAAAATTCGGAAATGTTTTATCTATCTGTAAGAAGAATTGTTTTCAAATTTGTTCTTTATCTATCTACAGATCAATTCTGTTTATTGTACTATATGCTTATCCTATCAACTAGTCAGCTAGCCATCAGCATTCAACTTTTCTCTATCCATGTACCCAATAAACTATATATCGTCTATAAGAAAGTTCTGTTCCTTCGGGTTCGTTAAAACTTTTATTGAAATTCAAATGTCCAATGATCAATTACAATTCACGATTAATCCAACTTCAAAATGCGACTATATATATATATATATATATATATATGTATTTATATAATTTGTAATTAGATTATAAGCGCCAGGTAGAGGACTCTGGTTTAAAATTCATGATACTTTCTCTTAATAGATATATTGTATATCTATATATATATATATATATATATATATATATATATATATATATATATATATATATATATATATATATATATATATATATATATATATATATATGTATACCGATTACTTGGAAAGCCTTACGCTGAACTCTGGGTGTAGTCGAAACGACATTAGTTAGTTCGATTAAGTGCAACTATTCGCTAATTACAAATGTGTTTGTGTGTGTGAGTGTGTGTGTGTGTGCTCTAAAAAAGGTTGTGTTTGGGGGCAAGGATCACAGACCCTTCCGCTAAAGAAACAATCTCGTCAAAATCTTGGTGTTGCTCGGGCCACCTAGTGGGCGCGATAGTAGCCGATCTGAGGCGACAGCATGGCGTAGCCACTGGACATCAGCTCCTCCTGTGCTTGGTGGCTGTGCCCGTGTCGCTGCTGCAGCTGCAACTGTTGCTGTTGCTGCAACTGCTGCTGTCGCGGATCGGCATAAACGTGCACTCATTCCTGCCCAGGCACAGCGGCCACCAGGTGAGTCTGGTCCACGGCCGTGGTCTGAGCAGCAGTAGCGTTGCTATTGCTATTGCTATTGCTATTGCTATCCTCGTTGCCTCCGTCGCCGGCCGATGCGGGCGGCGGCGGCTGGAAGGCCGGTCGCTGCACGAACATGTTGTCAATGATGTGGTCAATGTTGTCGCCGCTGCCGCTGCCACTGCCGCTGGCGCCCTCATCCGGCTTGGGCGTGCGCGTCTTATGCTTCTCGGATGGCGGTAGGATGGGTATTGCGTTGGTGGGACGACGCTGGGGCAGCACAGCGGGGCGGGTGGTGCTCTGTGCCGGCGGCACGAAGTATGTGGTGCCACCGACCGTATTATAATTCTGGTGATACGTCTGCCCGCCTGCCGTGGACGGCGGCGGCGCCGCCTGAGGCGCTGACTGCGGAGCCACCGCGCCTGCTGACTGCGCCTGGGCATAGGCCACTGCCGCCGGCGTGGCCGGCAGATAAGCATTACTGGCCGGATTCACATAGGGCGCCTGCGGCACGGACACAGGCACGGGCACCTGCACTGGCACCGACTCGTAGTAGGGCGCGCTCTGCGCCTGTGGATAGGCAGCAGCTGGCGGCGCATGCTGCTTGGACTGAGGCGCCGCCACCGCCGTGGGTGGTGCTGGGCCCAACTGCAAGGTCTGCAGCTGGGCCTGCAGCTCCTGCTGCTGGTAGGCAATCTGCATGAGCATGTGAGGATCCTGCAGCATCAGCTGCGACTGCTGCTGCTGTTGTTGCTGCTGCTGCTGCAGCTGCAATTGTTGCTGCAGTTGCTGCTGCTGTTGTTCGACCAAATGCTGCTGCTGTTGCGTGGCCTCGTGCTGGCTGCGTCTCAGGCTGGAGTAGCGCTTGGGCCCGTTGCGCTGCTCCGCGGGCAACTGCTGCTGCTGCTGTTGCTGCTGTGCCAGATGCAACTGTTGCTGCTGCTGCTGCTGCTGCTGTTGGTTCTGCGTGGCCAGCGAGTGCATTTGCACGCTGCCCACATGGCTGGGATCGTTGCGCTGCTGCACCTGCTGCAAGCGCTGCGAAAGATTCGATGTGACCAAAGGCAGATGCTTCTGCTGCTGTTGAGGTTGTTGCTGTTGCTGCTGTGGTTGCTGCTGCTGCTGCTGCTGCTGCTGCTGTTGTTGCTGCTGTGGCTGTCTCTGCTGTTGTGGCTGCTGTTGATGCTGTTGTTGTTGCTGCTGCTGCTGTTGCTGGTGCTGTTGCTGATGATGTTGCTGGTGTGTTTGCATATCAATTATCTGCTTGGGTCCGCCTCCATTCGACCTGTTCGCATGATAGTCCCGCTCGCCGCGCTGCTCCACGTAATCTCGCTGATCGGCGCGGCCATGCGAGCCGCGATTAGACTTTTGTTTGAACTCCATGGCATTTTGTCGACCGTTGGCATTGTGGCCACCGTTGGCACGGCCATAGTTGCGCTGCTTGGGCTCACGCTCACGCTCGCGTTCGCGCTCGCGCGGCTCTTGAGATCTGCCTGGCATTGGGCCGGAGCCGGACCCGGAGCCAGTGGCGTTCTGCTTCTCTCCAGTGGGGACCACGTTGTTACGTCGCTCTCCGCGATTCTCCTTCTCCTCGCGCGAAACGGAGCTGCGCGGCCGGCGCACTCTGTTGTTGCTGCTGGACGTGCTGCTGCGCTCGTTGAGCGCCGGGAAGTCCTGAGGTCGGGGTGGCTTGCGCTCCTTGTTGCTGGCCTTCAGATACGCCTGCTCATCCTCCCAGTTTCTTGAGTATTTGCTTGGTCCGCGCCCGTAACGTCGACGTCGACGAGCACGCGGTGCCGCATCCTCGTTGCGTATATCATATCCATAGGATTGCAATAGCTCCGCGCGCGTCTTGGGCGCCTGCTCGCTGGCCTCGAAGCGATCGTGGGACCAACGATCGCCGCCCGACGCTGGCTGCCATTTCTTCATAGTTTTCGAGGCCTGCGATATTTGTGGTGTCTGACCAGACGGTGTGGATCCTGTGGCAGTGTTGCCATTGGACACATCCTCGCCAGTCGGCTCGATGCCCGGCGGGCACTGGCCCCCATCGCTGCCAACATCGATAATGCCGTTGGCCTCCGTTTCGGCCGTTCGATCGTCGTGCTCGTAGAAGGTGCCACGTTTTGGTATATACTGCGGATTGCTGCGATCCTCATCGACTTTCTTCTGTGCCTCGCTATCGGCCCCGCTGCGGTCGACTCCGTTGCCGCTCATGGTGCCACTGCCCAGTTCATCGTCGTCCTCTTCGGTTTCCTCGTCATCAGTTTCCGTTTCATCCTCGCTGTCGCTCTCATCGTCATCGTAATCGCCCTCCAGATCACTGGCGGTGTCGTATTCGGAGTCATGAGGATGCGAATTGCTCGATGGCTCCTGTGTGGGCGAGGTGCCCAGCTCAGTTACGCTGCCGCTCGCTGCTCCCGTTTCGTTGACGTTTAGCGATGAAACGGGTATGTCAGTCGCTGGTGCGGCTGTCATTTTTTCAACATCAGCCATCGCTAGGGGATTCTTCGATTTTTTTCTTTTCCCTTTACTTTTTTTGTTCCAGTTAGTGCAAGTGTTTATCCCCGAAATTCGTGGTTAGCGCCTCCTTGCACACACCCACTGACACGCGTAATTCACGGGCTTTTCCTTCTTATTTCTATTTATTCAGTTCAAAAGGTTCGATTTAATGTTAAGATATTTACAGAAATCTCTTATTTTCACCCAGTTTTCTTCCACAACAACGCAATCAGAAAATAGAAAGTGTCTAGAGTTGCCATGCAGTGCACGTACATGGCAGAGTTGTCAGCTGGGCGGTGTGCAACCGCAATAGTTAAAAGAATGACAGCATTATTAACAGACACCGGCAGCAAGCCGCTTAACAGAGATGCAGCGGATTTAGCATACGCACAGCTTTTAACATACGTTTAGCTACATGTAATAAAGATAAAAGCCTATATATAATTTCTTGGGCTTTAAATTTGCATATATTAGCTGTGCAAAATAGCACGTGCTCAAAAATGTAAAGGACATGACAAATCAAATTGCTTAAATTGTATGCAGAATTACTCCTCAATTTTCCGAGCTGCTCCACATCTAACAGGAATGTTCTACTATTAATAGCAGCGCGTCAGACATCGCAATTACTCACCTATTGTCCGCAAGTTCGACAACACTGGCCGCAGCTGTTGATGAGACAGGGGGCAGCATACAAAAAAGAAAGGAAAGACAAGTTTCAGTCTGCAAATTAAATTTAAAAAGTATTTCGTAAAAAAAAATAAGTGCATTGCTGCAACATTAAAAATGTCTAAGTTACTGGGTGTGCCGCTGAAGAAGCCGTCAGAGGTGGACGTAATAAAGCCACTGAACAACCTAATACAAAGCACCTACAATGGAGCTAGTGCCGAAGAGAAGGCGCAGTATGCGGAGGCTGTAAATGAGTTTTCAAAGCAACGCAATACGGCAATTTGGAAGTTTTTCGAAAAGTATGAGACATCGCTGGAGACCGTTTATGCGTAAGTGGGATTCACTTTCTCCAACAACAAATCCTGATAGCCATAAATAGGGTCTGTTGTGGCGTGCCATGAGTCATAGCGGTTGATAGCAGTAAAGTAGCTGTAATTAATCAGTTGCAAGTGTGTGTGTGTGTGAGAGAGAGAGATAGAGCCAGACGTAAACACAAGCATAAAGCGGATGACGTCGTTTTTAATTAAGCGCCGTTGGCGTTCGGTTTCGCTTTTATTTACTTTAGCTACTACGATCAAATAACCGCATTGGAGACAAAGATATCCGCCAGCGAGCTGCAGATACCGTTCAAGTGGAAGGATGCTTTCGACAAGGGCTCCATTTTCGGTGGCAAGATCAGTCTGAGTAAGTGTTGTGATAGCTATGATGCAATAGGCAACCGGTTTGAGCACGTTTGTCTCCTATTTATTCAGCTCACACCTCGCTACTGTACGAGAAGGTATGCGTGCTCTTCAACATTGCCGCCTTGCAGAGCAGCGTGGCTGCCAGCCAGGAGTTGGACACGGACGAGGGTCTCAAACTGGCCATTAAACTGTTGCAGCAGAGCGCTGGCATATACCAGTACTTGAAGGGTGCCACGCCCGCGGCTATTCCCTCTGAGCCGACTCCAGACTTGAGTCAGGATACGCTAATTGTGCTGCAGGCCTTGATGGTGGCACAGGCCCAGGAAGTATTCATACTGAAGGCCATTAAGGGTAAGATAGTCTACCAATTTATAAGAGTTTCACTTACTAATCAGCCCCACTTTGCGCAGACAATATGAAGGATCAGATCATAGCTAAACTATGCTGCCAGGGCGAGGAGTTCTATGCGGATGTGTTGCGTGCCATGCAGAAGGAGTCGGTGCGCAGTCTCTGGGAGAAGGAGTGGATACCTACAGTGGCTGGCAAGCAGGCAGGCTTCCATGCCCTGACGCAGCTGTACCAGAGTCTGGTCTGTCGCTCAGCTAAAAGGATTGGCGAGGAAATTGCCCGCCTGCGCAACGCCGTCGACCTGTTCAAGGCAGCTCAGTCCCGTGGCGGCAACGAGACCTACTTGGATGAGTACTTCAGTCGTGCTAAGCGCAATCTGGCCGAGTCCACCAAGGACAATGAGTTCATTTACAATGAAATGATACCCGACCAGAGCACACTGGCCTCGCCCGGAAAGGCGCAGCTGGCCAAGCCGCTGCCTCTGGCCGCGCCAATGGCTACAAACTTCAGGGACATCTTCAGCAGTCTGGTCCCCGTTGAGCTGCACCGTGCGCTGACCGCATCCGATATGCGCAAGAACGAGATTGTCAACACCGAAATCATGAAGCTGCGTGAGTCTACCCAAACCCTGAACGCGGTGCTGGCCAGCCTGAATCTGCCCGCTGCCGTGGAGACGACAGATGGCAATAGCGGCTTGCCGCCATCGCTGCGCGAGAAGGCTAACGAGGTGCGCGAGAAGGGCGGCATCGAGCATCTGCAGACGATGCTGAAGGATTTGCCGGAGCTGCTCAATCGCAATCGCGAGATCTTGGATGAAACGGAACGGCTGCTGGATGAGGAGCGTGACTCGGATAATCAGCTGCGCGCACAGTTCAAGGAGCGCTGGACCCGCATCGGCTCCGACAAGCTAACCGAAATGTTCCGCACCAATTCCAAGAAGTACCGCGAGGTCATCACCAATGCGATCGAGGCCGACAAGGTGGTTCGGCAGAAGTTCGAGGCCAACCAGAAGGGCATTGAGCTGCTCTCAATGCCGCCGGAGCAGATTCAGCAGTCGCTGCCATCGGCCAGCGGCAGCGTGGACCCGAACTGCTCCAGTGTGCAGCGGCTCAAGCACCTCATGGAGGCCGTTGAGACGATCAAGGCAGAGCGCGATGCCGTCGAGTCGGAGCTGAAGTCGGCCACCTTCAACATGAAGGACGAGTTCCTCCATGCCCTGCAGAAGGATGGTGCCATCGACGAGCCAGCCCTCTCGCTGTCCCGCATTGGCCAGGTGCTCAGCCCACTGCAGGCCCAGGTGAAGGAGAGCGTGGAGCGTCAGGCAACGCTAGTCGCTGACATACAGAGCGCCCATGGCACCTTCGTGGCCGAGACTGGAAACTGTGGCAGCTCGCGCGACAAGCTGTACAAGGAGCTGGCCACCGCCTACGACAGCTACATCGAGCTGTCCGGCAATCTGCAGGAGGGCACCAAGTTCTACAACGACCTCACCCAGCTGCTGGTTGTGTTCCAGAATAAAATCAGTGACTTCGTGTTTGCGCGCAAGACCGAGAAGGAGGAGCTGCTCAAGGACCTGACCACCGAGTCCAGTCGCCAGGCACCGCCGGCCACACCGGCTCTGCCCTCACATTACGCCTCCACATCGGGCAGCGGCAGCGGTGAGTTGACATAGAGATATATATACATATATGGACAAGTTAAATTGGGTTTATCCCATTCCTTTCCAGATATTCCAAATGTGCCTGCTGCTGCTGCTGCTGCTGCTGCACCGACTGTACCGTATCCGGCCCAGGTGCATATGCCGCTGCCTTATGGCGCCTCGGCAAACGTGCCGTATCCTACCTACGTACCGCCGCCCATGCCACAGAGCTTCAATCCCTATGCCACGCTGCCCTACCCAGGCGGTCCGTACGCTAGTCTAATATGAAAAGAAAAGATTTTAATATTTGTTCTTTGTACTTTTAGCACCCTATCAGTATAGTGGGTTCCCGCAGGGACCGGCACCTGGAAACTATGGCACATATCCCGGAAGCTATGCTCATCAACAAGGCGGCTACCCCAACCAGAAGCCACCCGGCTGGTAAACTGACGCATCGCATCGCATCCAATTATCTCGCACTGTGTTTAGCCAGCGGCTCTATTGCAAAAAATTATGTTATTCATGAATTTAGATTCTATATCTATGGCATTTAATGCTCCACCCTCCCGACTCTCACTCCTTTCCGCCCCTTGGTTCCGCTTCGAGTTGTGTTATTGAACAAATATGAAAGCTTATTGGATTTTTAATCTCATATATACCGTGTATCACAATAAACGTTCCGTCTTAGCGCTATAATCTGCCACTCTGATCCGATCTTCGGAAGAACTCTCGCTTGATGGACGCAATGCATCGAGGCGCGCACATGCTATTGATGAGCTGCTCGAACGTGGAGCTTATTATCGCATCCTCCTTCCGCTCCGCCTGCTGCCCCCCTTGCCGTTTGGCATTGTTTGTCAGCAGCTGCGTATACGCCTCCTTGGACATTGCGTCCACGGCACGGATGCGCACTTTAAGGCTGTTCCGCTGTTGCAATACCTCACTCTGGGTCAGGTAGTCGGTGTCCCAGAGTTCTCGCCTGTTTTCTAAGCTTGGCTTCAGGACTGCGTGTTCAAACTGGCTGAAGAGCGAGCTGGCCGAGTCGGCAATCTCGTCCAGCTGATTGGGATTCAATAGATATTGCTTCAGCTGGTTGCTCTCGCCCTTCACAAAGCTCTCGACTATGTGCTTGACTAGGAGCTCATCCAGTGCCAGGTCTAGGTCGCATTTGAGCGGCACCCAATAGTTGACACTCAGGGATGTGGTCACCGCCTCCACGTAGTGCCACCAGTGGCGGGGCACGATCAGCACGTCGCCCGGGTGCAGCAGGCAGTGATGGGCGTGCTCCTGGAACTGCTCGTAGTGTCTCAGCTTATCCGGTGCGGGAGCATAGAAGTTCTCCAGGCAGTAGACACTCGACTCTTCGTAGGGTATTCGCGTGCTCTGCAGCGGCGTCTCGGGCGGAAAGAGGAGCCACGACTTGCTGCCGTAAGCCTGCACCACAATGTTCACGCCGTACGTATCGTAATGGCACGGCGTGTTGGCACAGCTCGAGCCCAGCCACAGGCTGAAGTCGTTCTGGTGCTCCGCGAATCCAAAGCATTTGAAATCGATGCCGCTCAAGCAGCTGGCGGGCATGTCGTGGGCACGGACATATTGATAGGCGGCCCACTCCCTCGGCTGCTCGTCTGCATGCAGTCTGAAAGTATCTAGAAATTTCTGCATTGTCATCTTTACGCGTCTTCTCTTGCGCTCCCACTGCGGCGTCTCGCAGTCTGCAACGGCCATGCTCTCGAATGCCGGCAGAGCTTCGATGCCGGCATCCTGGTCATAGCGCGTGCACCACTGCAGCAAGGAGTCGTCGAAGCACTCCCAGTTAATGGGAAAATCGGGCAATACTAAAGGCACATGTGTGTTCAGGATTATGTCGCGTAATTGGGAACTCAAATTTGTGGCCATATGCTTAATTTTGCTGCCAGTTTGTATCGATAACAATCGATAGCTGCTCCAAGCCAGTGGCAGCTCTGTTAAGCTCTTAAGCTGAGCAGCGCCATCTGTTGTCGAATAGGTGGCGCCACAGTGTCTGTTAAATTTGAATTCGAATTTGATGTGCGTGCAAATAAATAATGCCATCAAAGCAGATACTTGTCGGATTTGACTAGATTATGTTATGGGCTGTTGAAAGACAGCTAATGGACACTGTCTGCACACGTTCACCTGCTACGCAGGTAAATTAATAAGCAATCGGGGAACCTATGTAAATACAATTAAGTGAAATGTTATTTTAATTAGTGCACATTTCGGTATTACATAATTGCAATCAAGATTGCGTGCAGAACAAGTTCTGGCAAATCCAGTTGTAGTCACCAATGCCTCCTCCTCGCACGCCAACCAAGCGACGCCCGTTACTGATTGCTTCTGCTTCTGCTGCCGCTGTCGCTGCGGCTGTCGCTGGCTCTGGCGCACATCGTGGTCATGGTTCTTAGGACTCGGCTGGTCTAAGCAACACTTTGAGATAATTATTTTGATATGACAGGCGGAAATGGAATGGCGTTAACAAGTTGCTGCGCTGATATCAAGAAGCTTAACTTGTTGCCTGCAGATCGGTCTTACTCAGCTTCGCCACGTTTATCCCAGCGATTGTTATCCGACCGCAGATCCAACTGTTGTCAACTTTGCATTCTGGAATGCCATTAGCCAGATGAATCAATGCAGCCGCAGACCCCGCCGACTGGGCGGTCGCAGTCGTCATAAATGTGATTTATGCCTCACATTTTCATTCTCATTCTCATTCGGCTTTTTGCACACAAAACAACAAGTCATTAAATCTACTTAAGATGGGCACGCAATGCGCCACTGAGACACGGGTGAAAAGTTCAATGGACGTGAGTCAGCAGCGATGGAAAAGCATCAGCCAGGCCAGGCCAGGCCGGGTCTGGGCCAGGCCAGGCCAAGCCATGAAAACAATTATGCGGCAAAAATCGCCAACAACAACAAAAGAAAGAAATGCGAAGTATGCTGAACGGTGGATGTGACTGACTGCGCCATGCTCTGTCTCTCAAATGCCAACTATGTTGAACGGCTCTGACTGACTGCGCCATGCTCTGTCTTAGGTGCACTCTGTCGGATATAGAAATGCAAGTCTAAACACATCATTTAAATGGCAGAAATGAAAGAGTCAAAGGGAAAGAGTTTTTAATCTAATCTAATCGCATTCATTGGGTATTCAGGCTAAACAGGTAGGAACTGGTCTCGCACATTCCACATTATTGATGAAGTTTAAGAGCTGAGACGTTTTAGCAACGTGCATCCGCCTTGGTGTCCGTACGTGCGCGATCTGTCAATTCGCCCGACTTTCCGTCCATTCTTCCATTTCTACGTCCGTCTTTCCATCTGTCCGTCCTTTCATCTTTCCGTCCGTTCTTTTATACATATATCCGCCCGTCCATTCATCTGTTCGTCCCCCCTTCCATCTGTCCGGCTGTACTTTCATCTGTCCTTCCTTTCATCTCTCCGTCCGTCCTCTTATCTATCCATCCGTCTGTTCGTCTATCTGTCCGTCTGTGTGTCCGTTTGCGTGTCCGTCTCTCTGTTCTCACATCCGTCTGTCCTTCCATCTGTCCATCCGGCTGTCCGTCTATGTTTCCGTCTCTCTGTCCTTCCGTCTGTCCGTCTGGCTGTCTATCTTTCTCCCTCTCCTCCTTAAAGACATTGAGCTTTACCACGAAATCTTCCAGCTGATCAAATTAACTCCATATACCCGTTTAGTCTATGCATTAACATTTTGTTTACCAATTCTTTTCTTTCCTTCTTTTAAGATTTCGTATGTAGTAATCCCATTTGCAAAAGAAACCCAATATGCCCGCTCAGCCTATACAAGAACAGTGTATAATGAGCTGCGAATCAAGCCGATTATTTATGCGCCACTTTCGTAGGTGCGCCTGTCCCGACTTTTTGTCGTCTGCGAGCATATCATTTTGATTGTTGTTATTATTATTGTTACTTATTGCTTCATACGCACTTCATAGCTGTAGTTGTAGCTGTATTTGAGATTGCCTGGGTGTGTAGCTTGAGCTTTTTATCTGCCCAATGAGATATTTCGCATGCGTCTCGCTTCCGTTTCCAGGCGAGTGCGCGCGCATGTCAAGCCCAGGGCTTAGCCGGAGCACTCCCAGGCTTACAAGTCCCGACCCGACTCCCAACTCAATCTCGATCTCAATTTCGCAGTTCCACTTCGCGTATAATTAGCCAAACTAAAAAGTTCTAAGCAAAATTGCGCACGTTCCGCTGTCTGAGCAGCTGCGCGACGACAGCCAAAAAACGAAAGAGAAGAAAAGAAACGAAATGAAAAGATTTTCAAACTTAGCTCTGAGGCGATATTTTTGGCAGTCGATCAGATTTCATTACTTCTATCTGTATCTGTATGTGTCAAACAACATGTTTTATATGTACATATATCATATGCATATATATATAGATTTATATAGGTCTGTGAATCTCCATCTGCATATGCAGTTGCTTCTATATACGATTTGTATCTGTATCTGTATCCAAGATCTATTATATACTTGCGTATAATAGTACATATGTATCTTTTTCTGTGTTTTTATCTATGTCTGTATCTGTATCTGTACCTGTATCTGTATCTGTACCTGTATCTGTATCTGTATCTGTACCTGTACCTGTATCTGTATCTGTATCTGTATCTGTATCTGTATCTGTATCTGTATCTGTATCTGTATCTGTATCTGTATCTGTATCTGTATCTGTATCTGTATCTGTATCTGTATCTGTATCTGTATCTGTATCTGTATCTGTATCTGTATCTGTATCTGTATCTGTATCTGTATCTGTATCTGTATCTGTATCTGTATCTGTATCTGTATCTGTATCTGTATCTGTATCTGTATCTGTATCTGTATCTGTATCTGTATCTGTATCTGTATCTGTATCTGTATCTGTATCTGTATCTGTATCTGTATCTGTATCTGTATCTGTATCTGTATCTGTATCTGTATCTGTATCTGTATCTGTATCTGTATCTGTATCTGTATCTGTATCTGTATCTGTATCTGTATCTGTATCTGTATCTGTATCTGTATCTGTATCTGTATCTGTATCTGTATCTGTATCTGTATCTGTATCTGTATCTGTGTCTGTATCTGTATCTGTATCTGTATCTGTATCTGTATCTGTATCTGTATCTGTATCTGTATCTGTATCTGTATCTGTACATGAACATATAGCCATATCTGATGAATCCTTTTCTTTTAAACAAGTTTTCATTTTAAATCAGTCATATTTATTTGTTTAAACAAATTCGTGCATGCACTTAGATATACGAGAAGCTGATTAATTGTTAATAAATAAATTCCAGTTGATTGCTTAGTCACAGTCGCAAATCATTTTCAATTTGCAGAAGTTGGACGGAAATGCTTGAAAAGAAATGCAGTCCACCTACGACTGGAATATATAGTCAAATACATATACAAATACAATATATATATATATATATATATATATATATATATATAGAGAGAGAGAGAGAGAGAGAGAGTGAGAGATGAAACACTATAATTAGCAAATGCCCACACCACAGTCTTATAGATGCATGCCGAGCTGAGTTGGCATAGTTGGATTTAGCTGAAATTATCGGGGAGTTCTTATGATATGATATTCTGATAGAACTGCGGCATCGTCTGGTGCTCCTTGATCACGTAGAGGCCCTTGGGCTTGCCGTTGCCGGCGAAGTACTTGTGGAAGCTCTGCTTGTTGACCACCTGCGAGGGCGCGTAGTACGTGGGCGACTTCTGCTTCAGCGACTTCCTGTACTTGGACTTGCCGCTGCCCGGCGTGAAGGACTTCTCGATGGTTTCGTTCTCCCAGGGCTTGCGCCACGTCGGTATCTTCTCGATATCCAGCAGGCGATTGCGATCCGCCGCAGATACGTGAGAGAAATGCGGATTCTTTTGCAGCGCATGCTTCAGCACAGGCAGATTCCAGTGATAGATACGCGCCGGTCGGCCATTCGAACTGAACGGAAATGAGACCTGCAATGCGTCATGGGTATTGATTAGATGCGAATGGCCATAGAATGTCTGTGATATTAGCGATAACAGCAGCAGTAACAGATGCAATGTACATAACATTTCAGCTAACAGCGCCACTAACATAGGCATTCAGGTTGTAACAGCAGCAGTAACAGTAAGCCCTGTCTGTTGCGCAAATTGCCAGGAATGTAAATAACATTTAACTTAACATGAACAGTAACATTAACATTAACATTATTCCAACACACCATGTGCTATGTACTTAGATAAGCTATACAGAGCAATTACATCTAAATCAGCATTAACATTAACAGTAACTGTAACATTAACATTGCCCCAGCCTCGTTATACAAGTCATGTATATTGATAAGCTGAATGCATATGTCAATTACATTTCGAATACCATTAACAGTAACTGTTGCATTAACATTAGCCATGTCTGCCGTTGGCTTTTGGCCAAACGCCATAAATTAGTCAACGAGTGTCTCCTAACAAATTGCATTTTTAATTGAAGCTGGTTAATGGCCCATGGCTTGCATATTTATTTAAAGATGGAGCCGTGAGAACGTAATAATTTTTATACCCGCCGCATGCAACAGCATTGACATTGACACAGCAGCAACATCACCAACAACAACAACAACTGCAACTGCAACTGAATTTGCAATGGCATCTTCCATGGGTATATAAATAGCTGAGACTGTGGAGTAGCTGTCACTGCCTTTGCCACTGCCACAATAATGTCTGGAAGCTGTGCCCCAACTTGGTAACTCGGTCGCCAGTTGGACGTGAATGTGTGCTTTGGCTATTTATACCCTGTAATTGACGGACATAAGATAAGATTGACTTCCAATTACACATCTAAAATGTCGATAACGGCAACAGGTTTGAAGAGTGCGATAACTAGAGCATTTCAAATTCAAACTCACAGCTATCGATAACTACTGGAAGTCGATAGCGGGTATTCGGTATTTTGGTATGTGGCTCGATAACTAGAGAATTTCAAATTCAAACTCACAGATATCGATAGCTACAGTAATTAGGTCTAAGTCTATAGCGAGTATTTGATATTCTGGTATGTGGCTGATTAGGAGGTATCTCATCGTCGAGCAGCCTTGTCTGGATCACTCTTACTTATATTCGTCTATATGGGTGAGCCATGACTGCAGCAGTCGACGAAATGCAGTGGCCCACATGGGTAATCCATTTTCAGCTCGGCCTCTGCCTGCGTGTGTGTGTCTGTGTGTGTTTGCTTTTTGCAATTTGTTTTGTGCGCATGCGCGCGCGCGATGTTTATCAACGGTTGGCCAGACCAAACCCGACCAGGCCAGGCCCCAAGAAGCGATATTAGAGCCAGTTCTTTACATTGTGGATGTTGTTGTTGTTTTTTTTTTTTTGGCGTAACCTAATGGAATCCCGTTTACCTTTTTCCCGTTAGTTTTCAACGCCGACGCCTCACTGGCCTCTGCCGACTTGCTGGGTGCGTTGTCATGGATGCTGTTGCTCATCTGCTGCGGCTTCTCTTGCTGCTGCTGCTGCTTCTTGTCCTGCTGCTGCTGCCCCTTGACAGCATCCAGCGTAGTCCGCACGCTGTTCGGCCCTGAGTAGTAGTGCAGATTTGGCGGCAATTTGATGATGAACATGTGTGAATCATCCCGCGATGCATGACGTCGTGACTCAACGGCCAAGCGTTTCCGGTTATGGCTGTTTGGCGCCTTCACCTTCACAAAGCCCAGTTTGCTGCAAGTGCAAAGCACACAGAGAGCAAAAGTTGATCAGTTAATTAAATTTGAATTTGAATTTGAGTTTAACGGACTTAATGGCCCATTTGAATGCACTTAACTTATCAATTTGGTATTAATTAGTGCCAAAGCTGTAAGAAATTGCACTTCCAGAGTTGCCAGACTGTGCATTTGCATATTAATGCAAGGACTTTCTTTTGGATTAATGAATTGGCATAAAATTGGCGTTGCCAGAGTTAGAGCTAATTAACAGGGTAATGAGAGCGCCATTTTTGAATGTTGAAAACTTTATAGTTGCATTAAATTTCAATTTGGTTGCAAGTGCCGCACACAGTGGACAACAATTTATAAAAAAGGGGGCTTGCTCTGTCTGTCTGTCTGTATGTCTGTTCAGTAAGCCCTAAACGTTTACCATGAATATATCATAATATAATTTATGATCGCAGACACGCCAGCTAAACACAGACGAGCGCAACAGTTGTTGTTGTTGCTGGTGTTCTTGTTCTTTGGCACTAGACACGCTGCATTAATTAAGCCCAAAATGAGCCAGAGCGCTCCCCTCGAGCCCCTTAGCGTTACTCACCTGAGCAGCTTCTTGTTGAGTGCATGTGTACGCCTTCTCGCTTGCTTTTGTTGCTGGGCTGGAACAACATCGCTCTGGCTGCCCCGCAGCTGCAACTGTTGCTGCTGCTGCTGCTGGTATTTGTCCTGCCTTTTGATTTTGTACATATGCGTGGCATCCTTGGCAATCGCTGGAGAGGAGCTGCTACCACTGCCACTGCCCGCCTGCGCCGCAGCAGCCAGGCAAAGGAAGCAACATAAACTGCAAAATAAAAACTCATTTTATGGTCTGTCTTTTATTTGCTGGTATTTTTGGATTTTATGTGCGAAATTCTATAAGGGATTAAGTGTGCTGCCCTCCTCCACACATCTCTGGGGTTCAGGGTCAATCAAGCGTCAGGCCCTTCCCCACTCGATAGCCCGTTGTAATCCAAGTCAAGAACCAAGCGAATGCATTTTGAGCTGAATTTAAGCAGCGGCCAACCTTTTGAAATACTAGACACAGCGAACGAGGCGACTGAGCGAACAGTCAGACTGTCTGAATTGGCCAAAGGGTGCATGCTAGAGATGGGCGCGTGTCACGGAACTGAAGTCGAAAACACGATAGATCGATGTTAACGTGAACTAAATGGATTATTTATTTTTTTTTCATTAGTATTATTTATTACATATTATTAACGTTTATTTTATTTTTACCAATAATATTTAATTTTTTTATTTTTATTTATTTTTGACTTATCATTTTATTTTGATCATTATTATTTAATTTTTATTATTTTTAATTTATTTTTATTATTACTATTTTATTTTTATTATTTTTCATTTATTTATTTTATTTTGTTTTATTTATTATTTATAATTTATTTTATTTTGCTCATATTATTTTATTTTTTAAATTTAGTTTTATTATTACTTTTTTTAATAATGTTTTATTTTATCATTAATATTTATTTTTATTATTATTATTAGTTTTTTATTTTAATTATTATTTAATATTTATTATTATTATTTTATTTTATATATACCATATAAGTGTATATATTTTTATATAAATATTATTTAAATTAATATTACATATTTTTTATAAATAATTTTTCAAATTATTAGGCTCTTTTTCACTTTTAAATTAATTTATTAAAGAAAATTTGAGTTTTCGTGATCTCTCATTGATTACACGACACGCGCTCCGCTCTAGTGCATGCAACAAAGTTCTAATGCTCTCGATGTTGTTGTTGTCGTTGTTGTTGGCCACCAATAATAAGGAAGAAAGCGCAAAGAAAAGCGTCTAAAAATGCAAATGAGCACGTACACATACATATGTACGTAGGCTAGTCAATTACAATGTAATATATGTGTGTAAAATGAATAGTTGAGAAAAACGGGCATAGACGAAAGTCACATGCGCTACGGTTCAGTGGAAGGGTGTGAGAGAATTTCACTTGAAAGCAGCAGAAGCAGCAGCAGTAACAGCGGAACATTCAAAGATAGAGCGGGAGAGAGAGAGAGAGAGAGGGAGCGAGAGAACTGCCAATATAACGGTGCGATGGAATGCTCCAGAAAATCATTAGGCTGTGCCAATATCGATGTCTTCGCAGCGTCAAAAGTTATTGACCGACTAAGCAGTTGGCCATTTTACAGGGCCAAGCAGCAAATTATACTGGACACACACTCACACACATACACACACATGGCATACATACATACATTTATGTATGTGGGCATACATATATTGACGAAGTTTTATGCATCAAATGTAACCGAAGGCGACCGCAGCGTAGCGACGTGCCTGGCATTTGGCAGTGGGTCCCAAGACAAGACTTAGCCTGAAGATACACACACTCACACACACATAATGCATGCAACGTTCTATGTGCAAAGAAAAGAATTTAAAACAAAAAACAGCGTCCCAGCTTAAATACTCTTACAGAAAATGTTGATAAAAGAAAGGTTAAAAATTAGAGTTGCCAGACTGCTTTAATATTTGGCATAAATCAGCGACTCAATATATCGAAGATGCCAACAGAGCAGCTGGACAATTGGCATAAATTTAAATTCAAATAGATGGAGTTGCCAGATGGCCAAACACTTGAAGTTGATCTCCAAGCAAATTGGCATAAAATGAATCGAGAGTTATTTTATTTTACCAAACCAAACGACTTAGCTGTGCTACTTGCTGGCAAGTGTATACAAGTAGTTTTGAGCGAAACTGGCATAAATTGTGAGTCAAGACTTAAAAACCAATGCGCCCCCCAGGCGGGATTAGAGGCTGCCGCCTCTGATTGATGCTTGAGCAGGGCCAACTCAGTCGTTGACTCCGCAGACCTCGCCCGGACCCGAGCCCAGGCATATGGCACGACATTGCGCTTCCTCCAATTGCAGCACTCAAATCAAACTGTATTCCAATCGACACGTATTTAGCACTGACCACCAAACCCCAGCCCCACCAAGCGCAGACTGAGCTGAGGTTCAGTTGATAAATTGAAAAATAATCGAACGCAGCTCCCTTTTTTGTTGTTTTTGTTGTTGTTCGCAGACAACATCTGTGGCACATGTGAATTATTAATGCAACCAACCGGAGTACAAAGGAGTCCCCGCGGCCAAAACAGACAAAAAACAGGCAACAACAGCAAACAAAAAGCAACAAAAAACAACCGAAAACTACGAACGACATGAAGTTTGCGTGTTCGAAGAGACAAATTCGCAAAGGGCTGCGTGTCAAAATTGAACAGATTTGTGGCCAGACGCAGACGCAGCGCAGGCGATTGGCCTTTTAACTTAACACACAGCGCAAAAGTGACTAAAAAGTGTTGTAAAATGCGAGCTGACGGAGGGTTAGATACCCTAGGCGAAGCTTGGATACCCTAGGACTACAGTTAAGCTAGTGGAAGAGAGCAGAGAGAAGTAGAACAGAAAAGGGAAGGGAAGAGAAGAAAGAATAGGGAAGAAAAGAAGGTAGAGGGTAGATGGAAGATGAAAAATTGAAGATAAAAGAAGGAAATAAAACGAAGGAAGTGGGAAGACAGACAAGAGAGAAGATAGAAAAGCGAAGAGAGAAGACTAGAGGACAGAAAAGAGAAGCGGGAAGAAGGTAGAAGGAAGACGGAAGAGAGAAAGATGCGAGATTAGAGGGAAGCAGGAAAGAGAAGCGAAGAGAGACAAAAAAAAGATAGAAAAAGGAAAAAAGAAGATGGGCAGGAAAGAAACGAGAAGGGAAGAGGGAAGGAGGAGGTCAGAGAAGGGCCGAGAAGAAAAGAGAAGAATTCTTTTCTTCCTTCTTCTCTTTTCTTCTCGGGAGACGAGACAAAATAATATCTTATCCAAAGAGTATTATTTTATAAGAATGTCTTATCCATAGAGTATGATTATAGCATATGCCTGTCTTTTCTCCTCTATTCTCTGCCCTCATACCTCATCTCTTCTCATAGATCCAGCTTTCTCCTCTATTTTTTACCCTCTTCTCTTCTCATAGGTCCTGTCTTTTCTCCTCTATTCTCTGCCCTCATTCCTCTCCTCTCTTCATAGATCCTGCTTTGTCTCCTCTATTCTCTTCCCTTTCCTCTTCTCATAGATCCTCGAACTCCTAACTCAAGCA
The DNA here is from genome assembly GCA_035047545.1 of Drosophila paranaensis. Taxonomy (NCBI): domain Eukaryota; kingdom Metazoa; phylum Arthropoda; class Insecta; order Diptera; family Drosophilidae; genus Drosophila; species Drosophila paranaensis. The sequence continues at coordinate 1,567,476 of JAWNPL010000173.1, read as the reverse complement.
TTTGCCAATTGTAACTTTTTCGATTCGTACAACTTCGTAGAGTTCAGAACCAAATATTGTTTTAGCTTTTCATTTGCTGTCGAAATCGAATAGATTTTTCCGATTTTCATTTTGGCCATGTTTAGCGTGAATCTGAAGGCCTTGTTGCAGTTGTCACTGTCGACGGAGCGGCCATTGGTGCAGCACAAGCGCGTCAAGTGTGGCAGGGGAAGGTGAGCTTTAATACGGATTGGCTTAGTGATAACTGATCTACGGATAACGGCTTTTAGCTACATGCTCTGCTACGTGCTGCAGGATGGCTACCTCAAGGTAACCCAGGCGAGGAGCTTACGCAGGACTCGGCGCTACAAGCGGCGCTCTAGCACGCAGAAGAGGACGAAGTACCTCTGCATCGCCCGCAGCCGGACGAGCAACGACTCCTTGGGCGTATCTCCGGTTACTACGGAGTCAGACAGTCAGACGAGCGTGCAGCGGTACGCGCATTGCGCCGTGGATACGTCGGATCTGAGTCTCAAGATCAGCAGGCAGCAGCAGACGACGGTGAAAATCTTCAACTCCGCCAGCTGCCAGACGAAGCAGCTCAAGCTGGAGGTGCGCTCCACACAGATGGAGCTGAGCCTCAAGTCCAGGCTGACGCAGACCGTGGCCGTAGCAATTGCGAGGACTATGGCAGGCACTCAGACAACGCTCGGAACACTCCGGCGGGATGTCTGCACGCAAACGGATATCTCTGGGCAGTCGGAGCAGCAGACACAGGAGCAGGACCGCATAGTTACTCTGCTAATGCAGTCCATGAGTAGCCAGAGCAATCTGCTGCACGACAGCGTCGAGTCCATCCATCAGCTGGTGGAGCTCAAGCAGCTGGAGATAATAAAGCAAAGGCTGGAGAAGGCCCAGGATGCGGCCAGGCAGGCGAAGCTGGCCAGGCTGAAGCAGCGGACAACTAAAAGGTAGGACTATAAGTCAAGTCACCAACAGACGATTCACTTGCTCTGCTTCACAGGGCCAACAAGCGCTTGCATTGCCCCAAGTTCAGGATCTGGGCCAGGCCAGTGGCCAAGCTCAAGAAGCAGGCGCAAACCCAAACGGACCGACTGAGCACAGAGTAGGTAACACCGATAATAGCATCAATAAATCATGTATATATATGTGTATATGTATCTGCAGCGGCACGCAAACGGAGCAGTTGGCGGAGAAGCCAGCGGTTGCCTTGGCTGTGGCTGCCACGCAAACAGATCGACTCAAAGGACTCTCTTGGCTGCGCTTGACCAAATGAAGCTGCATATCTCTCTCTCTCTCTCTTTTTCTCTATGTAGATATACCTTAATATATACTTACCATAGCCAGCGCCAGTTGGTATTTGTTGTTGTTCTTGCGGTTGTTCTTGTTGCACTCATTGTGATTAACATGAAATGTTATTGTACGAGAATTGCACTGCTCAAAAGCGCATCGCTTGATGGCGCCAAAGTCGCGCGCAATGTTAACTTAACAGCGCACTGTTAAACGAGATTTACAGTTTTCTCTTATTATGCGTTGCACTTGCTTTACCCGCAAACACGTCCACACGCGACAATAACTTGTCGAAGACTGAATGACCAGCGCGCAAGTGGGCAACGTTTTGGCTTCGGGTTTCGGGTTTGGGGCTTCGGCTGCAGCAGCTTCGGTTCTTTTGTTTGCGCGCTGCTGCTGCTGCTGCTGCTGTCGGTATGCAAAAAGCCAACAAACAACAATAAGAAAGTCACGCTTAACGACTGCGACTGAGACTTAGTCCCAGGGTCTAGGCTGGACAGTGAAAAACAAACAGCAAACAGCAACGAAAATAGAGAAACAACATAAAGCACATGCAAGGGGAGCCGGCTGCGGACTGCAGTTGCGGGAGTTGGGCTGCCAGAGACAAAAGAATAAAGCATGGCTGCCGAAAAGGCGTCTGCCTGTGGCTCTGGTCGTGGTGTGAACGTGGGACAAACTCCACTCGGAGATCGAGTCCTGCTGCTACTCTTGCCACTCACTCGCTTCGTCGCTGATTGATTGTTATCCCGCACAAACACGCCCTCTACCAGCAAAACAAAAAAACAAACAAATCACTGCAAGCACAGTTAGCTGCGAGCCGCCTGGCAAAAATTAAATACTCTAATAAATGCCTCTATGCGAGGGTAGCCTAAGCAATTGATGAACTAATTAAAGTTAAATACAAAAGAAAAATTAAACTATTTTTATTTATTTTTGTATTATTGTTCACTAAAGTAAGCCAACCAAATACATATATTCGTATATAGATCTTTGCCAATTACCTCTCGAGCTGTCCAGCTCGTGACAAATTTATAATACCCTCTCTATGGAAAAGAGGCAAAGGGTTGCACTTTAATTGAGATTTATTTATGGCCCTCGCGAAGAGGAAAGACAAAGGCAGCGAGCGCTTCATAATAATGAGCCCAACACGCGCAGCGGCTCACTCGAGCTGGCAATATTTGGACAAGAGACCAAACAATTGAAAAGTCCAATTGTTGTATACCCTATCTATGCCCTTTGAAGTGACTCGATGTGAATGCATATATGTATGTACATATGTATATGTATCAAATATATGTTATTATTAGCTTATCATTTTCGATCTATATGAAGTTAAGCTTGCGGCATAGCTGGAGGATTATAGGACCTAGGGCTTACAGATTTAGGAATATAGATTCGTATAGATATATAGCTAAGAAATTATATATGTTGAGATTATGAACTTATCATTTTCGATCTAAAAGAAGTTGGTTTTGTAGGATTATAGCAGCTAATGGTAGTAAATTTGGAAACTTAGATTCTATGGTAGTTCCTCTATCTGAACACCCCACTATCGATACCACTAATTATAATAAACTTATATTTATAGGTAGACTAGTGTAAGAAATGCAATATATAACTAAGTTTCTGTCTAACTATGAGAATGCTCGACTTAAATATACCCTACCCTCAATGATATTTGATATTTGCAGGCAGGTTAATACCACATGTGGTATATAGTACACTGCTGGGTATTCTCTAGTCGTGCATGCCTCTCGTGCTGCAGCGTGTGGTTGCTTGTTATGTGGTTGTTGCTATTATTATTGTTCTGTGGTGGCGAGCTTTTCAGCTTCAGGTTTGGTTTGAAAATTGGGCGGGCAGCTCGCCCAGCTCGTTATTGTCAAATTGTTGGCCAAGTGCTCCAACAGATTCCATGCACTCACTCTGCATATGTATGTGTGTATGTGTGTGTATGTGTACCTGTGCGTGTGTATGGGTGGGTGCCGCTATGAGACCGTCGCTGTCTCTGACATGCCAACTGTTTCGTCTGTCGTCTGTCGCTGGCCTGGAATGCACTACAGTTGCATTCAGACAGACAGAAATTGAATTGAATTGGAGCAGAGGCTAAGGATTTAGCCTGCGACTAAGGTTAAGTGCCACGTTGCCCACTCTATGCTCTAGCTACAGCTGCGCTCTCTGCAATTTCAGCAACAACGCCAGCAAATTGCCCTCGGTCTCGGACACGGTCATGTTCGGACGCTTTTACGCTAGTTATGCTCAATTATGCATTCGCCAAATTCCAAATGGCGAACTTCAGATGCAAGCCAAAACTTTCACTTTATCCAACAATGGCGCAGACAGCGAACAGAAAAACTAAAGAGCGAACCTTTTAATCGGGCATAAATAGCAGCTTATTGATGGGCAAATTTAAAAGTCATATTGTTATCGATATCACATTCAAATTGATCTCTGAGGCAGCTCAGCTCTAATGTAAGCTCTGCGCTTAGTGCTGTGCAAATTTTGAATTTGAAATAACGATAGATATCGATATGTTATTAAAGCCCATTCTAAGAGCAGAGCTGACAATTTTAGATATATGTTGATAATTTACTTAAAAAACTTTAAATCGATGTATAATATAAATTTACTATATTGTAACATAATTCATGCGGCAAGTACTAACCGATATACTCCTTTCCGACTATCATAACAGTGCATGACTAAAAAAGAAAAAACAAAATGGCGCAGACAGCGCACAGCCAAAAAAAAAAAAGAAGTCTAGAAGGGGAAGCAAAATGTGTTCATGCTTCCGGTCTTGCGCCGAATGATTGAGTCGCCCAATAGACAAAACACCCATTCCAAGAATATATAGGGAATAGAAAAATGGAAAAGCAGAAAAATTGCATTCGAGCAGCCAGAAAAAAGGAAGACAAAGAGATAAAGAGAGAGGAAGAGAGAGAATGGTATTTGAATGGAGTTTCGAGTGCCTAGTTGACCGAAGACGAACGTCATGCATTGTCATTAACAACTAGCCATAAATAAGACATAAAATACACAGCTAAGAATGCGTTCTAACTAATCTAGAGCAATGCTCGACTTGAAGATGCCCTGTAAACACACTTAAACTAGAATATGTCACTATAAATACATTTAAGTAACAAAAAATTCTTAAAATATAAAGCTTAGAATCTTTATATAAACATGTTCGACTTGCAGATACCCTGTATAATCAAGTCATAAAATATAAGGTACCCTACTCTTTAACTGACTTCGTTGATGTATTATATCTATAGTCTGACAGACTTAGTTCTCGTCTATCATAGCCTATGCACGTTTACAGGGTATTTAAGCCATGCAGCTTTCAATGGAGTCCCAAACGTTTAGTTGCAAATTTTAACAAGAGGCTGCCAATGATTAATGTCAATAAAACGCAAACTCAGCTTGGGAACGCTGGAGCCGAGGTCTCTCGCTACTTCAGGTTGAAAGTAGGAAGCGTTGGCATTCGGTCAGCATTTGGGTCATGAACCTGTGGCCCGGCTGGAATCGGGGACAATGCGCTGATCCTCAAGCGTCGTGTGGGTGCAATGGTTCAATTGGTGTCGAGAGTCGGCGAGCCCCGATAAATGGAAAATGCCAGGGATGCTGTTGTTGATGATGGTGATGGTGATTGGCAGTAAGACAGAGAAAATCTCGAGGCACGCCTACACGTACCGCTCATTAGCTATGCCCCTTAATGAGCCATTTAAAAGGTGCAATGCGGGCCGCGGGCCTTGGCATTAGCCGGCATTTGGCCATGTCAGTTGACAAATGTCTTTACTAGTCACGCGCTTGAATGTCCAGCAATGCGGCGCCTCACGTACACTCGAAATAATACTGGACACAGTTTTAAAATTAACATGATATTTATGAAAATAATAAGAAAATATTTTAATAATATTTTTATTAAATTCCGATTTATTTTTGCGAAAAAACTCCATTTACTAGGAATGAAAAAATTAATTAAAAAATCAAATCAAATCTTACATATAAAATTAACAGATTTTACAGATATAAAAAAAAAACGTTTAATTTACTCATATTAACATTAATGAAAAGTTATCGAAATTTCTCACACTGTACATCCCATATATGTGCTGCATATGCACATTAGCTAACTGCTACGTCACTTGGGCTTGCAACGCATGCACAGCCACCAGTTTAGCGTGACAGGCAATTGAGTTGGAGAAAAGTCAGACTGACGCAGCGACTATGGCTATGACTGGAAAACCCATTGGCTGGGAATGAAGTGTCTGGAGTAAGTGCAGCAATTTGGCAATTGGCACACATTCCAGGCGACTGCAATTTAGCTAACGGCTATACGATATTTAAGCCATATTTGGCGCGATTCTGTCAAATGTTCAAAAGAATGCAACGTACTTGAGTGACGGCTGTCAATCAAGCATCGGAGCATCTGCTGCGGTTGGAGTGTTGACACATTGTCAAATTGTGTTTGGATATGAAAGCTATGCAATTAGCCATAAAGAAAACTCCCAGAATACGCAGCGCAGCAGATCCAGAAGTTGCACACACATGCAAACAGACATACATGCACAGCGCTGCCAGACTGCTCCGTTGTTGCGATAGTATCGCTGTTAGGTCTACATACTCGATAACATATCTTCGATGGTAAACAAACGCAAAGCAACACAGCTATCGAATAAACGCAAAAGTGAAGTGAAAAATTTGTGTGAAAACGAAAAATAAAAGAAATCTAAGTAAGAGGATGGCCTCGCTGGAACCAACGCAAAATAAAACATGGGATCTGTCCCTATACGAGCTGCAGCGCAAGCCGCAAGAAATAATCACAGACAGCACGGAGATAGCCGTCTCGCCGCGCAGCTTGCACAGCGAACTGATGTGCCCCATTTGCCTGGACATGCTGAAGAAGACGATGACCACCAAGGAGTGCTTGCATCGGTTCTGCTCGGACTGCATTGTGACCGCATTGCGCTCCGGCAACAAGGAGTGCCCCACTTGTCGCAAGAAACTCGTGTCCAAGCGCTCGCTGCGTCCCGATCCCAACTTTGATTTGCTCATCTCGAAGATCTATCCTAGTCGCGAGGAGTACGAAGCCTCGCAAGAGAAAATCATGGCCAAATTCAATCCAACGCAATCCCAAAAGGCTCTCGTCAACTCCATCAACGAGGGCATCAAGCTCCAATCGCAGAATCGGCCGCAGCGCTTTCGCACCAACAAGGGCGGGGGTGGGGGTGGTGCGGCTGCCAACAATAATGGATGCGGCAACGCTGGCAATGCTAATCGCGCTGTGAACACTCACGACACTGCCTCCAATGACAGCAACAGCAACACGAATGGCAACGATCGCGATGCACGGGACTCAGTTGGAGCAACTGGAGCTGCTGCGCCCGCTGCTCCAGCCGCAGCAGCTACCACAACACCCGTCAGCACCGGCGGCAGCAGTAGCAGCAACACCACTAACACGACCACCACCACGCCGGCCACCCCAGCGGCGGGCACGTCAGGCGCCAGCACCTCAGCGAATCGCATGCAAGTGGACGACGCATCCAATCCGCCTTCGGTCCGCAGCACACCATCTCCGGTCCCGTCAAACTCGAGCAGCACGAAGCCGAAGCGCGCCATGTCCGTGATGACATCGGAGCGCTCGGAGGAGTCCGAGTCGGACTCGCAAATGGATTGCCGCACCGAGGGCGACTCGAACATAGACACCGAGGGCGAGGGCAACGGCGAGCTGGGCATCAATGATGAAATCGAGCTGGTCTTCAAGCCGCATCCCACGGAAATGTCCGCCGACAACCAGCTAATCCGTGCGCTGAAAGACAACTGCATACGGTACATCAAGACGACAGCGAATGCCACCGTCGACCATCTCAGCAAGTATCTAGCGATGCGCCTGACACTCGACCTGGGCGCCGACCTGCCAGAAGCCTGTCGCCTGCTCAACTTTTGCATCTACGTGGCACCGCAGCCGCAGCAGCTGGTCATCTTGAATGGCAACCAGACACTCCATCAGGTCAACGACAAATTCTGGAAGGTAAATCCCACACCCCCACACCTATTGCTCCTAAACTAAACTGAATTTCATTTCCATTTGGCAGGTGAACAAACCCATGGAAATGTATTACTCATGGAAGAAGACCTAAAGCGATACCTTGCCTAGTTCAAAGCATTTTAGTTACTAAGCCTTCAATTATATATATACTCGTATATATTATCTTTAAATATATACACGTTTAGTTTTATCATTTATGTGCTTAACAAGAATATGTATGGAAGAAGGAGAACATCGAATTCTAGATGATGTAGAAAGGGGCGAGAAATCTTCTTTATTCCCTAACTTGATCTTAAGTTAGAGCAGTAAAAGCCCACGTTTAGTATAAATCAAATCCATAATATGGCTCTACATTGCCTACTTAATTTATTTTATATAATTTGCTCTTATCTCAAATGTTGCTTGAACTCTGAATTCGTATTCGGATAGAGGGACAGGAGCAGATGGAGGAGAGGCAGCTGAACCAAATAAATCTCAAATTTAAGAGCAAAGATAAGTATTTGCTGAAACGACTTGATGTTCAGATGCCATCGTGCCTTACGCTGATGTGCGTAGTATTAATAATACTCTAGAATAGAAATTGTCTTAAGCTCGTCACACTTGGCGTATATTGGACGTTTATGAATGTGCAACATGTACATAGAGAGGCATTTAGGCAGCTATATACAATTGTAGGAATACATTTGGGCGGGAGGAACGCTTAAAAAGTAGATAATTATAATAATTATGCTATGATAGCTAACCGTCTGACGGATTCGTGACTAATGTGTTGTGGTGGACAAAGAGTTCGCTGGGCTCTAATTGGGGCTGCGGCTGAGGCAGCGTGCGGTTTAAGTAAACATTTCAAATTGTTTACAATGATTGTTGTATTTTTAAGTGTTAAGGCATAAGGCAGCACCTGTGCTTGTGCATTGGTCGACGATTGGCGGCCAATGGCTACTTGGGTATTCTCTGCATCTTTGCTAGGATGGCGGTTCGAAAGTCCTTGAAGTCGCTGCTCGCTTCGATCTCGTTGCGGCACTCGCCTTGAATGCAGTTGAGCCCGCTCTTTATGTCAGAGTCCAGGCCGCGGAGTGTGCGGCGCATCAGCTCCTGTTCGTGGCGGTAATCTAGGCCCAGGTCCCGCAACTCTTCGATGTGATCCAATGTGAATGTGCGGTGCTCCTCCATCAGGAACTCAGCGCACTTCTCATAGATGTCTAGGTACTGTTCCGTTTCGCCCTTGTCGCCTACTCGCTGCGTCTCGAGATAACGGCGCAGGAGCTTCGCAGCCGGCGGATCCAGCAGCGTCTGCTGCACACTGTTAGTGAGCGTGTAAATGCGACGCACTTCCTCCACGGTCATCTCTGTGCAGCCGCAGAAGCATTTGATCAGCAGCTGCACCGTTTTGCTCTACGTTTGGCGAATATTGAATTAATATCGAACTCGTTCGCCATGGCAGCGCGCCATACGGCACATACCTTGTAGGATGACGAAGCCATGATGCGTAAGTGTAATATATATATGTGTGTATATATATATTAATCTATGCTATGCTGTTCTATTGACTGTCTTGGACATAGTGGCCGGCTAACAATAAAAGAATAAGGGACTCTGCTCACTCCAACCAAAACAGCATGATGAATTCATCCGTTCGGTGCCAAGGTAGGGATGGTACACAGTACCTGTGTACTATCGATAACGATAACAAGTGCACAACCAAATAGATACAGTGGAAGTAACGACAACATTTGTACTGCTCTCCAGCCTACTTATATATTTAAATTAAACAGATGTGTGAATATCTAATTTCATTCAGCTAAATCTCATAATTTAATAATTAGCAACAATTTTATTCCTAGCTAGCGAGCAACATTTGACCTTCACCTCTCAAAGTGTGAGCGAATGCCACTTGTCCAATTGTCACGAGACGGTCAACTGTTATTTGTATGCTTTGTCCATGAAATCTTTGTACTCGGGCAACAGAACCATTTTATTCACGCAGCTATCCTGTATCCTGTTCAATACTTGAGTGATGCTAGAGCGCTCTCCAGTCTTCAGCGCCTGTCTCAGATCGTTTCTCAAATGCTGCGGCAGACCCAACATGCACAGGGCGTCGAAATCGGCTAGTGTTAGGCTCTGCTCCTGCTCAGCCAGCAGCTTTGCTTTCTCAAGGACATCAAGGGTCTCCGACAAGTCGTCCGAGCCACTTGTATATTGCCGGATTTGCAGTATTACACTCGGGTCCTTAATCAGTTGTTCAGGACTCAGCTTTTTTGCATGAGAATCCATAGTGTTTTAATCTGCGAGAGTGAAATAATAACAATTTGAATATTTTTTTATCTCTTTATATCTGTTCTTTATTTTTATTTTATTTTTTATTGCTTTCACACAGTTCTAAAAATAAACTACCGTACTCTTACAAGCACAATCAATCGCGTTAAGTTTTGGCTGTAAACTAAGGCCGCAAAATTTAGTAACTTTAGATCACTGTTAAAAGATACCATTGAGTCAGTGTTGCCCATCCCGCGGAATGAATTCCAAAAGAAGCAAAATTGGCTTTATTTCAAATTATCAAATTATTGTTTAAGCTTTTTTTTTAATTTTGAAGAATATGTGTAAAATTTGAGCATTATATATATATATATATATATATATATATATATATATATATATATATATATATATATATATATATATATATATATATATATATATATATATATATATATATATATATATATATATATGTTTTTTTTTAGGTAGTCATTCCGTTTTGGTCCCCTTTTAAGGTGCTTTTCACAAGTCAGGATTTTTTCGCTCCCTTTCCTGCAAGACACGGCAACACTGCTAAAAGAAGTCTGTTAAGTTATCAGTGATCTTGGCAGTGTTGGCCTGTTAGCCATTTCCCCGTCAGATTTGGCGCTTCGCAAACATAATTCGAAATCGAGCCGCTGACTAGTAGTAAATATTGGGAAGTCTTTATTTCAGAGTGATTTTGATAAATTGATGGACGCTTATGATCTATAACTTGGACTTGAGGGCCTTCATCAGCTTCTCCAGTTTCAGAGCCTTCTGAAAATCTCCGCTGATCTTTAGCTTGCCGGACATGTAGGCTGGTGCCGCCTTCAGTTTGCCCGAGAACATGTCGAAGAAGTTGCTCGAGTTCATGGACAGTGTTGCGTCGGGGGTGGCTGGCGGAGCACCGATGCCGCAGGCGCCGGTCCCATTCTTGAGGTCCAGAAACCAGGTGCCCTCCTTAGCGCCGCTGATGTTGAACTGATAGACGGCCTGCGTCTTGCCCACGATTTCAGCTGACAGCAGAGATTCAATTTTCTTAAAAAGTTGCGGTATTTTATCGTCGCCAGTGGCCGTGTCCGTGCCAGCCGCAACAGGTGCTGCAGCACCCTCGGCTGGCGCACCCTTGGCCTCCACGAAGAAGTCCACCATCAGCTTGTCGGCATTTTCGCGCACACAGGCGTAGTCCGTCAAATCCTTGACGCCCGCAGACTCGAGCACCTCGTCGTCAATGAAGAACTCGCCGCTGAACTGCTTTGGCTCGCGGGAGAGTATGGCGTAGGCGGCGTCGGCCATAATCTCCGGCTTACGTGACCAACTGGCGCTGTCGGGACCAGTCAGCATCTCGATGGCAGCCGTGTGGATGGCCGTGCGTGGCCAAAGGGCGTTGACGGCTATGCCGCGACCTTTGAACTCCTCTGCCATGCCCAGCACACACATGGACATGCCGTACTTGGCCATCGTATAGGCCACATGGGGGCCAAACCACTTTGGCTTCATGCTCAGCGGCGGCGAGATGTTGAGGATGTGAGCATGATTGCTCTTCTGCAGGTAGGGCAGGCACTCCTTGGAGACCAGGAAGGTGCCGCGCGTGTTGATGCTGTGCATCAGATCGTAGCGCTTCATCTCAGTGTCCGGCGTGTTGGTCAGGGAAATAGCACTGGCGTTGTTCACGACGATATCAATGCCACCGAACTTGGCCACAGCTTGCTCGATGGCAGTGCGCACCTGTTGCTCGTCGCGCACATCCACAATGCAGGGATGGGCGCGTCCGCCCGCTTTCTCGATCTCCTCGGCGGCTGTGTAGATCGTGCCCGGCAGCTTGGGATGCGGCTCGGCCGTCTTGGCAGCCACCACAATGTTGGCACCATCGCGAGCTGCCTTCAGTGCGATTGCCTTGCCAATGCCCCTGGATGCGCCAGTGATGAACAAAGTGCGTCCTGCCAATTTTCCAGTATTGATCATTGTGTGGTCCAAAGTTTAAACCGCTCGCTGCAAAGACTCTGAACTATCTGAACTGAAAACGGTTTAAATCGCGGCCAATCAACGTACAAGAGAAAGTCCAAAGTGCACTGAGATCGACGAGCCGTCGACATATTGCAGAGAGTGAAGAGCAAAAGGTTCGGCTTAAGGCAACTTTTGAATGCGCTTTTATTGATCAACTGTTCGAGACAATGCCACATATTGCTTCATATACTGCGTATTTAATTTTACAGGCCAATAGCAACTCATAGTATGTCGTTTAATCATTCAAAATACTTGATTTTTACTTACACAGTATTAAAATGCAGAAAATAAGCGTTGACAGCGTTGCCACCTCGTTGTTTTGTGTGAATGGCATTCACGGCGCGAATGACATTCGCGCAGAGAATTGCATGTTGGCAAGAAGCAGAAACGTATCGAGTTCATTTGTTTACAATTAAAAACTTTTCCATAAAATACAGTAATTTATTAATTATTAACGAATGGCTGCCGAGCGCTCGCGTCGTCACAATGCAGGCAATAAAATAGCCAAGCTGCTCGATGAGGAGGAGGATGACTTTTACAAAACGTCATATGGCGGCTTTCAGGACGAAGAGGACGACAAGGAATATGTGTAAATATTTGAATTTAAAACTACATGTGCATATTTTGATAAACATTTCGTTGCTAAAGCCAAAAAGACGAGGAAGAGGATGTTGTAGACTCAGATTTCAGCATCGACGAACAGGATGAGCCCGTATCCGACCAAGAGGAGGCGCCAGACAAGAAACGCAAACGCGGCGGCGTCATCACAAAAGCCTATAAAGCAAGTATAACTAAAAACTGTATACATTTACCTATAATATGAGTTTTTTCAACAGGAGCCAGCAAAGCCGCTTGCCAAGAAGGAAGCTAAAGTTGGCGCAACGCTACACAAGAAACGAGGCGCTGGCGGCGTGGTCAAGCGCAGAGTGCGTCCGCGCTTTACTGTCCTGGACTCGGGCCGGAAGTCCATACGTACATCCACGGCCATTAAAACCCAGGCTACAAAGATACGTCTAAAGGAACTGGACGACGCGCGCAAGCGCAAGAAGAAAAAGGTGCGCGTGGAGGACTATATGCCCACGCAGGAGGAGTTGCTAGCGGAGGCGAAGCTAACAGAGGAGGAGAACATCAAATCTTTGGGTTTGTCAACAAATCACTGCCAACTGCATACGGCTCTAACTCTCCTTTCGAATGCTTACAGAGAAATTCCAAAAAATGGAACTGGAAAAGAAGAAGACTCGGCCCACTAAGAGAGCATTCATTGGGCCAACCATACGGTATCATTCCATGACCATGCCCGTCATGCGCAATGCGCCCACTCGCACCGGCCAGCCGACTGAATCGACTGGCCGCTGCGAGCGCACATTCGTAACCTTTGAAAACGATTTCAATGACAAGGCTTTCAATGCGATTTTCCGTCCGAAACGACCACCAAAGAACTCCAGCGGCATTTGTCCCATCACGCGATTGCCGGCGCGGTACTTCGATCCCGTCACACAACAGCCGTACTATAGCATTCAGGCCTTTAAGATCTTGCGCGAGGCCTACTACGTGCAGCTGGAGCAGCAAAGCAGCAGCAACAGCAGCGTCAGCGATCAGCCCGAGCTGGCCAAATGGATGGAGTGGCGCAAGCTGGTCAAGGAGAATCGCCAAAAGGCGGCTACAGCAGCCAAAACTGTCGACAATTAGACGTCTTTAGCTTGAATTATCTTCAAAGTTCCATCTCAAAGTAAATATTAGTTAATTTTTAAAAGAATTCATTATTCGAATTCATTTGATCTAAATTTTGATAATTGTGCTCAGCTCTCGAAGGCACATTCAATATATACAAATGCAGAACAGAAGGAACTATCATGTTATAAGACTATATATATTATTTATATGTTGTAAACTTGGATTCTTTGTTAGTCTCTCCTCCCGTCTGGAAGAAAACTTCAACTGGTTTCGAACGGCTACCAAATTGACTTTATTTATTTCCTAATTCAACTACAAAAACATATAAAATCCGGGCACACAATGGAACAACGACTAGTCTTAAGTGTACGTATCTAAGAAACTTAACGAGAACTCTGTTAATTTGTCGGCTAATTTAGTTTACTTGAGTTAAGGCTAGCTAAGATAAGTAAGATTAGGTTTATGTGTTGAGGCTGTCCCTAAAGCTCGTAGGCTCGGTCGCCGTTCTGTGATTGTTAAATGAGTGTGTCTTCGTCCTGACCCTCGAATACCATCAATAGCGAGTGCTGCGAGGGCGAGCGACCCAGGGTGAGCCCGCCCAGCGAACCGTCCGGCGAGAGCAGACCCGTCTGCAGGCTGTTGTTGTCCCGATAGCCCGACGTGGATGACGTTTGCGAGACCGAGTCCCAGGATATTTCGCCAATGGCCTTCGTCTGCTGCTCCTGTTCCTGCGAGAGCGAGGTGACCTGTCGGAAATGAGAATAAGATTCTGCTGAGAGAACAAATCTCAACTGCTTACGATGCTGGGCGGCTCCATTGGCGTGAGGCGACTGCGCTTGAGCCGGAAGGTCTTGCGACTGGCCGCCTTGGAGCGCTGCAGGCGCGAGCGGGTGTGATCGCCCGAACTGTCCTCCGCCGGACTCTCTGGCGATAGGGGCGTCGTTGAGGTCTCCCCGGAGGAGTGTCGGAACTCCACGGATGAGACAAAGCGCAGTTTGGGCGGCTGCGCCTTGAACGGCGCCTGCTGCAGCGACTGCGAGTGCGACAGCTGGGAGGCGATGCCCGGCGGCAGGGCGGAGCTGCCACTGGGCCCGCTGCCCGTGGGCTGACCCACGAGAGTGGGCGCGGAGCCAGCAGCGCCTTCGCCACTCTGACTCTCGCTGGTCGTGGTGTGAGGATCGCGGCCTGTGGAGCTGCTGGACAGAGATTCACGCGGCGGATGCAGCGTCTGCTGGGAGAGCGTGTCACTGGGCGTGCAGATGCCGCCGGAGCCACTGCGCGAGTCAATGGGCACGGCGGAGACGTGCGAGTGGGTCGCCTGGCCGGTGGTGGTGCCCGTGAATATGGATATCAGCGAGGGTCGCTGTTGCGACTTGTGGGCATCCGCAGCGCTGGTAGCCGCCGCTGCGTCGCTCTTCTTCTGCTCGGAGCTCTCGCGATCTGTGGAGACTGAGGGGACCGAAAAGGAAATGAGAAAAGTCGGAGAAGGAGCTTGAGTCGGGAGCATTCTTACCATAGCGCTTGTCCTCCAGCTCGTCGCGCAGGTCGCGCAGCTCGCGCGCCAGCTCCAGGAGCAGGGCGCCCTTCGACTTGAGTCCGCCCTGTGGGGGAGTGCCGCGCAGTCGCTCCCTGATGATGAACTGCATGTGCCGCTCGTGGTCGCCGATGGGTGGCTGGGAGATCTGAAAGGCAGTGAGTAACGACCTCAGCTGATAGCTTGGGCAGGATCATACCTTGTGCATGATGAAGGGCAGCAGGACGATGTAGAGCGGCGTGCGGTGCGTCACCACGAACTCCATGAAGCTCCACAGATCCGGCGCGGCCTCGTTGCGCCTGCCCAGGTCCCGCATGACGCGCACGATGCGCGGCCACTCGCTGGACAGGCGATTCTCGAAGCAGATGCACACGATGCGCAGGGCGAGGAAGGCCGCCTGGTAGAGTGAGCCCGAGATGCGTGCCGGACGCTTGGCGTCGCGGCTGCCCGTGAATGTCAGAGAGCCAGCGCGCAGATCTCCCGTTACGCGATTGATCTGTGAGACGGCTTGGCCGGTGCGGCCAGCGGGTGGACTCATGGCATTGAGCACGGCGGTCAGGAGAAACGAGACGTCGCTCATCTTCAGCTCGCCCACATCGGAGACGCCGCGTCCGGAGCAGACCTTCAAGCACAGTGGCATTATCAGATGCATTAGAAATCCTTCGGCCTTTTCCTGCGTGGCGAACTCGGCGCTGCCGCCGCAGATCTGGACCAGCGAGAAGCAGTCGACGGGGCTAACCACTTGGAGGGCCACCAAGCGCACCACGGCCGAGCAGAAAAAGGCCGGCGGATTCTGAGACATGAGCGCTGCACCTGCACTGGACACGCCCTCCGGTATGCCACCGCTGCCCGGCTCGTTCACGATCAAGTTCTGCACGGTCGAGATGAACGTCTTCATCTGCTGCCAGTGGAGCACGTACGGATGCCGCACGATCGTCTCGTGTATGCCCTTCAGCAGCCCGGCCGCTGCCTCCCAGTCCGTGTTGCGTCGTATGGAGGGCTTCTTGGAGATCTTGAGGAACACCTTGTCGATGCGCCGCAGCACTGTGACCAGAGCATTGCGCAGCGTATCGTTCGACCACTCGGCGCGCGGCAGCACGGATTGCATGTAGCGCTGCAGGCCACGGCAGGCCATGGACTCGGGATCGTAGGGCGAGACCTTGAGCAGCGAGTGGGCGATGTCCGCCAAGCGGATGTGGCACTTGGCGTCCAGCACCTCGGTGGGCTTGCTATCGTTGGCCGGCAGCTTCTTGGCCAGCTCGTAGAGGCGCGTCGTTGACTTGGTCAGGAAGTCAGCGACGACGGAGAGGAGGACGTCCCTTGGCCGTCGGTACTCGGTGCGTATCATCTCGGAGTCCTCGGCGGAGTCCATCATGTTCTTGGTGCGCGGATCTGTGGCGTACTTCGTGTGCGACTCCTCCTCGAAGTCCATGCCGGGCGAGCAGGGCGGACCGCGGCTGCAGTTGCGCTGCGACGAGCCCTTGTGCTCCGGGCTGTTGCGATAGGGCCCGTTGTAGCTCTTGGCCAAGCCCTCGCAGTTGTGTACCATGGTGCGTATGGCCACGGCCAGCTGGAGTATGATGTCCCTCTCGGACTTGCCCTGCAGCGGGATATAGCTGGGCGACTGGATCTGCTGCAGGTAGCAGGGCAGTATGGCCTCCAGTATGATCTGTCGGGGATATAGCAAAGCGAGATTAATCGGGATCGACTGACTGCTGGGGAGAGCGACTAACTACGGGTGATCTTTAGCTAAATCAGGAGTGTTTCAGTATGGGGCTATAATAATCCAGATATGCTTAGCTTTCGGTTTAGCTCCACAAAGAGAAGACTGTGAGATGATAATCAACATGAATATGATACTCAAGATAGTCCTTACCAGCATTTGGTAGCCTCGCGTGCTCTCGGCCGAGTAGGAGACGACCATCACGCACAGCGTGATGCAGTCGAGCACTGTCACATCGTCGTCCTCGTCGTGGTAGCAGAAGTCAATGGCCTTCAGGGGCTTGGGCTCCTTGACCAGCTCGGCTATGTTGAGCGGATCCGGCGAGGGATCCTCGAGGCTGAGCAGCAGGTTGAAGAGGCAGCTGGACTGCACCTTGTGCGCCTCGCCGTAGGTGCCATCCTCGTCCGTGTCCAGTATGGCCGACACGGAGCCGAACATCTGCAGTATGAAGGGCTTGCGGTTGAGCAGATAGAACTGCTTTACGGCGTACTCGATGGTGGTGGTGATCAGCTTGTTGGTCTGATGCAGCGAGTACACCTGCAGCAGGGTGGGCATGATCATGAAGTAGCCATTCGTCGAGAAGATGTTCTTGAAGTTGAAGGCGGCGTTGATGAACGTCGCCATCACGTAGCGCATGATGCACGAGTCCTCCGCGTGCAGTATGGAGGCGCCGGAGAGCACGTTCAGGAAGAGCTGTATGTCCGCCGAGTAGGCGAAGTTGCCGGCCATCGCCTCGAACATGCGTGCGATCAGGCGCACCCACATGAACTTGTGCAGCACATCCAAGCCGAGCAGCACCTTGCCGTACTCCCCGCCGTGGTGCAGATCGAGGTCCACTTCGAGCGCCTTGCGCGGGAATGAGGGCAGCTTCATGAGTTCCTCGTGCAGGAAGACCACGCGCTGCACCACCATGTCCACGTTCTTCAGGATGGCCCAGGTCAGATGAACCTTGCCAATCTCCACGAATTTCTTGGTCAGCTCCTGTTTCTGCAGCGCGAGAAACGATTCCTCCGGACGCATTAGCATCAGGCGCACCTCCGGATACTGCGAGCGCTTGAAGAAGTACAAGTCACGGATGTACCAATTGGGATTGAGGATTTTGTCTGCAAAGGGAGGAGAATTTGGATTAGATGCTCTGGAAAGGGGTCGCTCGCTTACTGCTCTTGTAGTCCACCAGGCAGTAGTGGGTAATGCTCTTCTCGTCAATGGGATAGTAGTCCAGGGCTTCCTTGAGCAGCTGGCAGAAGAGCGTGTCCTCCTGCACGGGAAACTGCGAGGGTATGTTGTAGTCGTCGTCTGCCGGCCCGTGGACCACAATCTTCTTGGCCGCGGGCACATTGGCTGTCAGCAGGATCGAGGCGTCGCACTGCTCCTTGCGCAGTATTTGCTTGAGGTCCTTGAACATGATGCCATGCACCGAGTGCACCACCATCCACAGCACTGACAAGGCCGAGCCCACCAGCTGCAGAGAGACCAGGAATATACATTTATAAATATATAGGATAAATCCTAGCTTGATCCTACCTCCTGCTTGAGCTCGTTCGAGGAGCGCACGTAGAACATGATGTAGCCAATGATGGAGTTGTAGAGCGCGAAGGCCGCTTGCTGCGGCAGGCGAGGCACAAAGCGTATCAAGTGTCGCAGCAGCTTGAACATCTGATCCTGCCGATCCCGAGTCAAGCGCTCGAACACGTAGCGCAGGAACAGCGCGGACTCTTCGACCAGGCACACCCAAATTACCTGGTAGGCCACCTCGTAGACTGCATTGCCGTCAGAGCCGATGGCTGCGTCGTCCAGGCAGCCCACAATCTGCATCACGGAGGAGCACAGCACCGAGGGGAAGAGCGAGTGGGCGTGGTGCAGATGCGAGGAGGTGCGGGTACCATCCAAGTCCTCCTCGATCTCGTGATCCTCGTGCTCCATGCCCGGCTCATGGGATGCCTGCTGGCTAATGGGTATCATGGTGATGAGGAAACTGTGCCGCTCCGCCCGCTGCTTGTCGCGCTGCTGACGCAGAGCATTCCGTATGGCCTCCGTCTGCTGCATCTTGCGGCTCTTGGTGGCGGTGACCAGGGAGCGCTAAAAAGATTTGGTTACATTAGATCTAACCGCATTAGATCTCCATCAGCTTACATGTCTGTCCTGGTTGAGCGTCATGTCCATGTCCTTGGTCTGCTGCACGGGCATCCAGGGCGGATCCACGACGGGCAAACTCTCGATGCCAATTTTGGGCGAGGGCAGCGTGAACTCAATGCCGCCCGGCGGCACCTTGAAGGTGGCATCGTGTGCATTCTCCTCCATGCGTGGCCAGACGTGGAAGCGGCACTTCCACAGCACCAAATACCGCTGGATGGCTCCGATGCGTATGTCCGGATTCTTGTGCTTCAGCGCCCGTTGCATGATGTCGAAGGCGAAGTTCTGCGCCTTCACCGAGCCCATGAGGAAGACCGCCGCACTGGAGGTGGCTGTGTCGTGGTTCGTCTCCAGCAGCAGCTCCCAGGCGGCGGGCATGGCCTCTATGACCAGCTCCTCGCTGAGCACCACGGCGCCCTTGAGCATGGTGGTCAGCGGAAAGTGGAAGAGATTGCGTATGTGGATGCGTATGAACTTCAAGATGGGCGGCTCCTCCTGCAGCTTCTTCTCCTTCTCCTGCCGGAAGCTGCGCGCCAACCTCTCAGCCATCTCAATGTCCGGATCGTCGCTGATGCTATATATATATATATATATATATATATATATCGTATTAGAAGTCTATCCCTATGCAGCTAAATTAAACTTACCGATCCTTGCGTGACAAGCTATCCTTGCGCTTCGAGGGAGATGTTTGGGTCGAGCTCTGCTCGGAGACTTTGCGCGTTGAACGCGGACGAGCCGAGGGCTTGGACGAGCTGATGACTGTGGGCTCCACGGTGGGATGATCCGCATCAAAGGTGAACCCAAATTCCTCGCCGTAAACCTGACAAAGCAAAGGCAAATTTGAGTAGAGAGCAAGATTAGGGATCATCTGTACGGCGCCCACCTTGCGCGTGGCCTTAATGAGTCTCGTGCAGGAGCGCATGTGGCGCTTGTAGCAGAACGGGTGGCAGTAGCCCTTGTGGGTGCAGTAGTAGTTGTAGCTGGTGAGCAGGTCGATGACCGCCTTCAGCCAGGGCATGTTCTTGGCGGTGTCGTCATTCTCATTGGAGTCCGTCGGCGACTCCGGCTGCTGATCGTCGCTGAGTATGCCCGGCGACTCTTCGCCGCCGCTAATGACGCCCTGCTCGGAGGTGTCGCTGCGGTCCGAGAGCGAAGACACCTTGCGTCGGGATTGCATGTTAACTGGTGATAGATGGAGCATAATATAGATCTATCTTTGTCATCTTGGGCTAACTCTTGACTTACAGTCCGTTTCGATCTCCTTGCTGTCCTTGGTATTGCGGCGTAGCTTGAGCGAGCGGCGCTTGAAGGACCCGCCCGTTGTGGTCGCCGTGCCACGGCGCAGCAGGAATGGCCGCACGGCCGATGCAGTGGGTCGACGAGCTGTTAACGAAAGGAAGGCTTTGATAATTTATCCGATCCCTCGTGATCGCGATCGTGCCATACACACCTTCCTCGCCCTCCTTGGTCAGGGTCGTGTTGCTGCTGTTCTCCGACTCGTTGTCCGGTTCGTGCAGGACGAAGGAGATCTTGCGCTCCGTTTGGCCGGCGCCGTCGTTGCCCGCTGCGATGGACTGCAGGCTCTGGGCGGAGGTCTGCGAGTGGCCCATGGAGCTGAGGGCCATGGACCAGCGTCGATTGGCCTCGCGGTACACCTTCTCCCAGGGCGCGGGCCGGTCGCGATGCAGCATCTTCGAGGTCTTTGGCAGCGTGATGTACGTGTCCCGCAGGAAGGCCGTGATCTCGAAGAGCAGCACGCAGGCGATCAGCTTGAGGGCGTGCGGGCAGTCGTTGCCGTGCGGATTGACGGAGGACTCGTCCAGGAAGTCTTCCTCCTCGTCCTGCTGCAGCAGCTCGCGCTGCTTCTCCGGGTCCGTAAGGCTTGCGTTGAGAGCCTCGAACTGCAAGCGCTCGGTGAAGAGCAGCTCCTCCAGGCGTGCGCCCACCATCTCCGCCCACTGATGGAACATCTTGCCCGCTGCGCGCAGCAGGATGTGGGTGCGGCGAGCGCTGGTCTGGCTGACCTGCTGCTTCATCTGGGCGGGATTGATGTTGGCCCCGGAGGCGCGGTAGCCGCCCACGTTCTGCTTCATCCAGATGGGCCACTGGCCCTTGTTGCACAGATGCACAAAGTGTGCGCACTCGAGCAGAAACGTGGCGCGCGTTACCAGCGGCGCTTGGGGCTGAAAGTGGAGCAGAGTCTGAGCTGGGACAGGAAGGAGGGGAAGTTAGAGCGGTTGCTTACCAAGTCCAAGACGGCTGCTATGAGCTGAGGATCCGGGAAGCAGCCTGGGGCACAGGTCTCCAGGAGGAAGGAGAGCCGTAGCATGCCCACGCGCACCGGCTCGGTGGGCACCAGCTTGCGCTCCTTGAGGATGACCACCTCGGACTCGCGTGGTCCGTCGCACATGTCGGAGGAGCTGCGTCGACTGTAGTCCGCCGTGTCCTCGATGCCGCCCACCTTCTTCTTGCCCTTCACAATGCCGCCGAAACGGTTCAGACGCCGCTCAACGCGTCGCTTGGCACGCTGTATGGAGCGACCGATGCCGTCGCTCGAGCGACCTCGCTGGATCTTCAGCGAGGCGTGCCGCATGAACGTCGATGTTATCTCTGGATTGAGCGAGCCAATCTCCAGATCAATCGATGACGCCTCTTTGGGCGTGCCGCGGAACCAGCGCACCAAGCCGCTGAGCCGTCCCAGCGAATTGCGTTCCGAGCTGGACGTCGAGTCGGAGAGCAGCGCCCGCTCGCTGTGCCGCGGCGTCAGCGTCGGCCGCACGCCCGTCGTGCGGCGCCGGAAATTGCTCAATGGCGACTGGCTGGTCTTGTAGTGCTCCTCGCACGGCTCCGTCTCCAGCAGGCTCTGCAAAGGCAAAGAGAAAGACCAGAACGGCTCAGCGCCAAGTCGTGGACAGGACTTCAGGACTCACCACGGCGCAGGCTGAGGAGGTGCTGCGCTTCTTCAGCAGCAGTCGACGCTGCGAACGGTTGTCGTCGTTCTGCACCACCACCTGCATGGCATTCGCCTGGGGTATGTGCCTGTCAAAGAGTCAGTTGATCAAGCTCACGATATCACGGAGTTATCCTGTGCGCATCTCACCTGATGACCCTGGTCGTCTGCGCTGTCGGCCCCTTCTTGTGGGGTCGCGGCGTCACGGCCAAGATGCCGCTGAGTGCGACGAGGCGGAAGGGCCCGCCGTGGGCGCCCTTCACGTACGTCACCAGCTGTCGTATGTCACCGTAGAGGGCCACATTCTCGGGCAGCTTCAGGTCCTTGCTGGCCTCGACGAAGCGACTGACGAGCTGCTTGAAGATGGCGCCAACCACTTGACCCTCGGCGCCGCCGCTGATGCCGCCGCTAAAATTGCTGGAATAGCCGCCCTGACCTGGTGCACCGCCAAGATCGGTGTTAGCATTCTTATATCCACTCTGACGTTTATGAGCTATATATGCATCATCGTCGTATATACATACATACATACATACATATATACACAACGTACGAGTACAGTGGAGGAGGTCAGAGCCAACAAACGGGGCGGGAGGGAGGTTCACAACTCAAAAGCATTAGCAAAACTTGTCGCATGCAATCTCAAACCACACACACAGAGAAATACGTAAGTATATTTAGGCTTAGAGAGTTAGATAGACAGTGATAGTTACACAAATAAGCGTATAAACGTGGAAGTCGGGTGCAACCGACTGCGCAATACTCGCCCAAAAATGTCTGAGCTGCTTTTCCTGTTAAAAAGTGGTCTAAAACTCTTTCTCTCTCTCTCTCCCTCTCTCTCTGAGCTCTTTACTTCTTCCCTATCTATGGGACTATCGTTAACTATCGATTGCTTTCCATCTCTAATTACTATTGATGGCTTTATGCCGAATGAAATACTATATGGTATGGTGGTACCCTCGTCTACCATGGCTAGTCATCGTCAAGCAGCGTTAGCCAGCGATGCTACTATTTTCGAACATCTAACGATACTATCGTTAACTATCGATGGCTCTGCTTCAATTCACCTTCAATTACCAATGGCCTAGTTCGAATGGAATAACATAAGATTAAGTTGGAATTGAATATTCATACATATGTGATAAGCACAGCCCTGGGTTACATGAGACAGACAATTAACTGAGCCTACATACCCTATAAACATAGGGTATTCCTCCGATTGATATCTGTCTATAACTATCTCGAATTTGAGCTCTAGCTTCCCTCGAGGCCACATATCGGATTACTATTCAACAGTATGCCCCATTGCATTATATGAACGAGTGTATATAGAGCTAATAGTATCATAAATTTAGGTTAACAAAAAAAAAAAAGAAAAACGTTTTGCAATTGGGGACTTGGTGCAACATCAATTATCAGGCCAAAGCCAAAGCTGTTTTAGTAACTAGGCATAGCTGGCTGGGGAAGAGCCGACTTACTCAGCGGCGACAGCAGTGAGCTGGGATCCACGCAGAAGGCGAGAAAGGCATGGAAGTAGTCTATGAGCTCCGGCAACGGAGACGTCCTGACCATCTCCTGTAGGTGGCGTTTGGTGCGCTGTCCGGCTTGCCGCAGCATGCGCGCGATAATCTTCTGGCACTGATTGCGCAAAAAGTCAGCGGGCGGACCTCGCACACCTGCAAAGGAAGTGAAGTAAATGTAGTCGGAGCTACTCCACCCCATGCCCCAGCCACTCACCATCGTTGCAGCCATGTGGGCAGCCGAGCACTTGGAGTGCTCGGCGCGTTATGCCCATCGATATCTCGTGCGGGTGCTCGCCCAGCTTCAGCACGCCCATCTCGATGAGCAGCTCGCAAATGTTGAGCCCCGCCTCGAGCACGCGCAGCGAGCAGACCTGCGATGGATCCCGCTTGAAGACGCTGCTCACAGCCAGCAGGACGATTTCGTAGTCGATGCCGCCATCGCGGGTGATGTAGAAGGAGGAGCCTGGCGCCTCCGACTCGTCCACGCCCGTGTAATCTATGTGGGAGTCCGTGTGGGAGCGCAGCATGGGCCCGCGATAGCGTGTGGTGCTGCTGCCACCGCCGGCGCTGCCATTGCCACCGACTCCAACGAGGCTGCCGCCATTGCTCAAAACATCCAACCGAGAGTCAATGGAGCCCTGCGCAAAGTTTCGACTATTAGTCAACTCTACACATAGATATATCCATCCCATCGACTCACCTGTCGCTTCATGTAGTCCGGCGAGGGCGTGGGCGTATGCTCCGTGACTGTAATGATGGGATTACGCGGATAGAAGGCCGTACCCCGTGGGCAGGTCGTCTGTGGCGGCCTGACGGCCTTTGGGGGCTCTACGTATCTGTAAAATCTGGCATATTGTAGAGGATATGCGAGAGTCGTAGGTGCGTGGCATTAGTCAAAACAAACGGCGTGCAAACGAGGAAGGCGTAAAAGCAGGTGAATAGAAAGCTCATGGTAAATTTAACATGCACTTTGCTAGGTGGCAGAAAGTAGCTGACATGAGTCAATTCCAATTTCTGTTTACTCAACTTCAAAATGAAGCCAAGAAAATGGCAAATAATAGTAATCATCAGGTTAAATTTACAATGAGCTTTGCGCAATAAGCCTTAGCTAACAGAGGAAAGTTTGTAGAGTTTCTAGAGGGTAGTTTCAGGTGTTCAGGCAAACTTGCAGGTGAATGGCATTAGCCTAGGGGAAATAGTTATAGTTCATCTAGTATACAGATATAGAGTTGAAAGTAGCTTAAAGGATGCAGAGTCAAGCTGTAGACCAAAACTCACCCGCTATCAAGCAGACAGCTGGTTGTTCAGTTCATAAAAGATAGTAAGTTCGATATCATTTGCATAAAGAGGTAACATAAATGAAGTTATTAGCAATAGAGTTCAATTTTGATTGCTGGGTGTCAGGGCCTAATTGAGTTTTGGACATTTCACGGTCGCCGCATAGGCGATTGGCTCACCTCAAACTGGGCATGGACTTGCCCTTGATCAGATTACTGGCTGGCTCCCGGGTGATCATAGAGGCAGATCGTGACAGCTTCTTCTCGCCCGTGTCCAGGCTGCGATGGTATTCCTGGGGGGAAGGCATTGAAATGAATTAGTAATTGAGTCGGCCTAGTATAGCATATATCAACTTTGGTAACAGCTTTCGCCAACAAGTGAGAGTCAACTAGAAATCTAAGCAGGTGTGTTGGGTGGGGGTGGTGGTGGTGTTGGTGGTGGTGGTGGTGGTGGTGGGGTATTGCTATAAAGTTAGTTAGCTTTTAGCTGTCGGCTTACTGCATGTTGCAGTGGATTCTTGCCATTGGCAGAGTTTGTATCGAGCCCTACTTTTTCCAGGTTCTTCTCCGACTTCGAGAACATTTTCGTTTCGACAAATGCCCGCAGATCGGCCATTTTGACGCGCTTCTTCTTCTCGCTGCCCCGCCGCTCCGAGCTGCTGGGCACGCTCGCTGTTTCCTCTGAAAGCAATCGATGAGAGATTTGAGAACACTGTGGCTGCAGTCAGTCAGCAGGTCAGCTTACCCACTGCACTGGCTGGCACTGTGGCCGCTGGCTCCGGTATTTCGATGTAATCCTTGACCACAGAGCTGCCTGGACTGTCGCGACTATTGCTGCCCGGCCCCTGGTACAGTGAGATCTCGATTTGTGGTATGGGCAGAGAATTGGAACGTTTGCGCGGCTGATTCAATGTGATGGATGCCTCCTCCCCAATTTCACTGAGTCTGCAAAGGAAAGGAGAGTTAGTTTACACTCCGATCAGGTGAGCTGCCACCCACCTGTTGTACAGGTACTGCAAGCTCCAGAAGATGCCCTCCTCCTGCCAGTGCGAGATGAACAGGCAGCGCAGCACGGCCACGTCCAGGAAGGTCGCCGCCGATACATCCACTTTGCTGCTCTCCGACTTATCTGTGTCCGACTCCTTCTCAATCGAAGCGCTGCGCTTTTCCTTCATGGAGGCGCCGCGCGTCAGCTCCTGCTGGTCGAACTCAAACTTGGTGGACGGCTTCTCCTTGTCCCGAGAGTTCATCGACTGGTGGCTGCCGCGACGACTCTGCGATTGCTGCTGCTGTTGCTGTTGCTGCTGCAGCAAACTGGCATCGGCCTGAAAGTCGAGAGAGCTTTAGAAATTGAAGTTAAGTCTAGAGGGCTTTCAGAGGCTTGCCGTGAAAAAGGAGTTGTCCATGAGCTGCGGTGCCGAGGGCAGTCGAAAGATGACCACGCGTTCGTCCTCCACGCTTGAGGCCTCTTCGGGTATGGTCTCGGGAAAGAACTCCTTGGGCGAGGACACCCAAGAGCCCTAGAGAATGCCCTGTTAAGTGATCAGCTCTAATATAATGTTTTGTCTTAGCTTCTACCTCATCATCCGGCTGCCCGTAATCACTAAGGCCGCTCTGTGGCGAGTCTGCCTTGGGTGACATGGCGTCGGGTCCCAGCGAATGCTTGCGGCCCTGAATCACATCGGTCGAGCCCTTTGGCGTGGGTGCGCAAAGCAAGTTGCGGGCCTTCGGCTTGACGGCCGCCGTGAAGCATGGCGCACCCGGAGCCCGATTGTCCCACATACCCTGCCACAACTTGATGCCGTTCTCCAAGCGAATGTTCTGAAAGTCCGACTCCTTCAAGTGATGTATGATGGGCGCAAACAGATATACAAACAGCTGTGAATGACGATAACCAAATTAGATCTCCTTCTATATTGCCATAAATATCGCTTACTGTGATCGTTGGCACCGAGAACAAGTACTGATCTATAGCCTTGGGCTTGGGTTCGGCAGCGTCGGCCAAGCCGAGGTCATCGCCGCCCTCATCGTCGGCGCACTCCTCGGCGGCATAGAGTAATATCCATTGCATTGTGTAGAGCAGTTTCGTCTCGACGGGCCCAATGGCCTGCATGTCCTTGACGCGGCCTTGAAATAAGGTCAGTCAGGTCGAGTCAGATAATATGATGGACAGAGAAGAGAGAAGTACCCCCCGAGCCCCGTTGGCTACTTAATTTGGGTAAAAGCTTGAAATTGAGAAAGCCGAGCTGGAGTGCCATAACCAATCAATGCAGTTCCAGTTGCACTTTGGTATTAACGTGTTATCCCATTAGGGACAGCTCAAGCCATAGGAAACTTGCCGTCTTTTAGTTCATTTACAGCTGTAAAGACGATTGGTTCTCTGGTCGTCTGCAAAATGAATATTTTGCACATTTTTTCCGTCTTGGCAGCTGCATGGACAGCCGTCAGCGCTGAGTGCTTGGTAATTAGAGTGTGAGCCTATATGATCTACATCAAATACTTAATTACTCCATACCCGTTCTAGGATATCATCGAATATAAGTGGCAAGAACAGATAGAGGTCAAGGAGAGATTGGAACGACAAATTTTTGAATTGGAATACCGTCTGAATGGGGTATCGTCTAGAGAGCAAGAAATTGCGTTACTCAACGAAGCGATCGCGTTCCTGCAGGTTAATTGTCTGGCAACCCGAAGCAATCGCAATGAAGTGCAACTTGAGAATCAACTGACGGAGCTTCAGATCAACGCACAGAGCTTACAAACATTGCTTACCCTTAGCTACCAATCGATCAATAATCTTCAAAATTACTTAAGTTGCATTAATCAACTGGCGATACCGATTGAACCTCCAGTTTGCCCTACCTTCCCAACAGACCCAACCTACCCACCCTACCCTACTTCCTCAAGCCACCCTACCTACCCACCCTACCCAACTTCCACAATCTACCCACCCTACCCTACTTCCTCAACCTACCCACCCTACCCTACTTCCTCAAGCCAGTCTACCTACCCACCCTACCCTACTTCCTCAACCTACCCACCCTACCCTACTTCCTCAAGCCATCCTACTTACCCACCATACCCTACTTCCACAATCTACCCACCCTACCCTACTACCTCAAGCCAGCCTACCTGCCCACCCTATCCTACTTCCCCAACCTACCCACCCTACCCTACTACCTCAAGCCAGCCTACCTACCCACCCTATCCTACTTCCCCAACCTACCCACCCTACCCTACTACCTCAAGCCAGCCTACCTGCCCACCCTATCCTACTTCCCCAACCTACCCACCCTATCCTACTACCTCAAGCCAGTCTACCTACCCACCCTATCCTACTTCCCCAACCTACCCACCCTACCCTACTTCCCCAACCTACCCACCCTACCCTACTACCTCAAGCCAGCCTACCTACTCACCCTACCCTACTTCCCCAACCTACCCACCCTATCCTACTTCCCCAACCTACCCACCCTACCCTACTTCCTCAAGCCATCCTACTTACCCACCATACCCTACTTCCACAATCTACCCACCCTACCCTACTTCCTCAAGCCATCCTACTTACCCACCATACCCTACTTCCACAATCTACCCACCCTACCCTACTTCCTCAAGCCATCCTACTTACCCACCATACCCTACTTCCACAATCTACCCACCCTACCCTACTTCCTCAAGCCATCCTACTTACCCACCATACCCTACTTCCACAATCTACCCACCCTACCCTACTTCCTCAAGCCATCCTACTTACCCACCATACCCTACTTCCACAATCTACCCACCCTACCCTACTTCCTCAAGCAATCCTACTTACCCACCATACCCTACTTCCACAATCTACCCACCCTACCCTACTTCTTCAAGCCATCCTACTTACCCACCATACCCTACTTCCACAATCTACCCACCCTACCCTACTTCCTCAAGCCATCCTACTTACCCACCATACCCTACTTCCACAATCTACCCACCCTACCCTACTTCCTCAAGCCATCCTACTTACCCACCATACCCTACTTCCACAATCTACCCACCCTACCCTACTTCCTCAAGCCACCCTACCTACCCACCCTACCCAACTTCCTCTCCAACCTTCCCAACCTACCCTAGCACACCTCCGCCCCATTTGCCCAATCTAACTGCCTGTCCTTGCCATGATCATATGGGATTGACAACAATTTCTCTGCCCGGCAGAGAACCTTTCCAAGTTTTCTGCGATGACGAGACAGTGGGAGGCGGCTGGACTATTATTCAGTCACGATTCGATGGCTCCGTAGATTTTTATAGGACTTGGAAAGAATATCGTGACGGCTTTGGAAATTTCAGTGGGGAGCACTTCCTCGGGCTGGAGAAAATCTATCAGCTGACCAACTTTAGACGCCACGACCTGTATATCTATGTGAAGACCTTCAGTGACTCGGTTTACGTGGCCAAATACAATAACTTTGTAATAGGTTCGGAGAGAGAAAAGTACAGGCTCAAGAGTGTGGGCACCTTCAAGGGCATGGAAGATAGATTTAGTAAACATGTTGGCCATGACTTTTCGACGCACGACCATGAAAATAGCCCGCTGGAGTTCTCTAAACTTTACCATGGCGGCTATTGGTACTACGAAGGCTTGTTATCGGGAAGGTAACTCCCCAATTGACTTTTACAACTCTATACAATTTTGACCAATTTGTATATTTCTAGTAACCTTAACGGCAAATATTTCAACAGTGCTATAGACAATATACAATCAGTACACTGGTTCAAAATGACGTCTAATAAAGTCACAAAAATGCTGATTCGTCCGTCGGAAGATATTGAGTAAAATATATGTGACAATCGTATACATTGCTGTGCGCAACAATAAAATTATCAATGCTTTAATGTATCTACTCCAAGTCTGCGTTCACAGAAGGCGTGACTGAATGAATCTGAGTTATACAGTCTTAGCTGATGGGATTTGCAGTCTAGGCAATAATATATGGTATAATATAATATATGGTATATATGAGCCTATATACAATCTTCTGAGAGTCTAGCCTCAAATGAGAATATACCCTTATATATAACGGGTCGCTGACTCGCATAAATTTGTTGCCTTTATCGACTAACATATCTTTTTCTAAATTGCAGATTTGACTATAGTAGATATTTTGTACTTCGTACTGCCTTGTAACCCTGTATACCCTGTTTCCGTTGCGTGTGTAGGGCATCAGAACTTACAGTAGAGCAGAGCTGCGCAGGCGTGCATGACATGCGGCAGGGCGCCCTGTAGGAGACGCCAGCGTGGTATGGCGCCCAGGGCCTTCGTCAAAGGTGGCGAGAGTCCGAACTGAATGTTCTGTACGAGAACCTTCTCGAAGGACTGAAAGAACCAAGTGTGAGTCAACCGATGGAGCCGGCGTGCATGAGATAGGGACATACCTTACAAGCTTCTTTGGATTCCTGATGCGGGATGTGATGCGTGTATGGGCAAATGTAGTCGGGTCGAGCAAGAAGGTAGTGCACAAAGATATATGTATAAAGATATGTCAAGTTATATGTAGGTAGATATATATATATATATCTATTGGTGTAGGTTAATTAAGATTTGCATACAAATCAGAGCTCAGAGCATGCGGAACGAACCGAAAAGCAAAATGAACGAAAAAGACAGTTTTCAAATAGTTAGATTATCGCAATTAGTTATAGATATATAATATATATATTTGTTAGTAGGAGTAGTAGTAGTAGTTGTTATGTACATTTATAACATTTATAACTTACATGGTGTCCCGGTGCGTGTTGACAAAACTACATTCAGATTTAGACAAGTTGCGAGAGATTTTACAATGTTCATTTGTACAATTTGTTGTTAAAAGCAATAATAATTGTTGTTGTTATTGTTGTTGTAGTTGTTGTGGTTTTTGTTGTTGTTGTTGTCGTGTGTTTTGTGGTTAGAGCGTGTGTTAGTAGAAAAGAAATCGAAAAAGTCGTATGCAAAAATGTATAAAAAAACAAATAAAATATCAAACATCAAGTTTATATATATTCAAGTTTTCGAATTTGAAATAGAGCAATAAACAAACGAAAGTGTGTAAATCATAATTACATGTACATATATATATATATACTTTATATATATATAGATATGTCAGTTATAAAGACGTTCAATCGGTTGTGCCAATGGGTACAGCTATATATAGCCCATCCTTACAAAACAATAAACACACGCATAGCGAATTTACAGCACAATTGCATTATAATCAATCAATCAATCAATCAATCAATCAATCAATCAATCAATCAATCAATCAATCAATCATTGATTCAGTTAATTATATGTATATAAGCCTGCAGCTGATATATATAATATATTTTAAGCTATAGTCCTCGACTAGCTTCGACTTTAAGATATACCTAGTAAGCTATATCTGAACTATATCGCAAGATCGGACTTCTGCATAATATTGCTCTAGAGTCTAGACAAAGTTTTACTCATCAACTGCAGGGGTATATCAGCTTTGGCCAGGCCAAAGCCATTTTCTGCTCGTTTAGACTCGTTTTCGTTTAATTAGTTTGTCAGTTTCCAAGAGGAGTGGGCACCTTTGGTGGGGTTTGTTTTGTTTTTAGCCAAGTTCTTAGTTTTCTTTTGCTTGTTTTCCCTTACGTTTGCATTTCCCGTTTGCTCTTCCCTTGCTTCTTTGGCTCGCAGACACTTACCATGCAGCTGGCCTCGTGCAGCTTGCCCAGTCGCGGCCGGATGAAGGGCGCTATTTGGCGCCACAGGAACGTTTGGACGGAGACGGGCAGGCCGAGGTCCTGCAGGCCATCGTCCTGGTCAATATCAAAGTCATCGTTGTTATTGTTCGGCGTCGAACTGTTGTTGTTCGCCTGCAGATTGTTGTTGTTCGTCGCATTGGTCACCATCGTGTGGCCAGCAGCTGCAAGCACAGACTCGAGTTAATGACATGCAACTGTTGAGCGCCGTCAAGCGAAACAGTACAGAGTGTGACTGACTACTAGATACCCTGTCTGCAGCTGGGAAGTGAAAATTGCATAATATCTATACATATGTATATGTAGTGTAAACATATAGGGACAGCTCTAAATATCCATCAAGAGTTCAGTTACTGCTGCACCCAATATACCCCCTTTACTCATCTTTTGTGTACAAAATGGTTTGTGGGCGGGGTAAGGGATGGGCGGGCTTCGGGTGGCATGCCATGGCATTTGCATGCAACAAGTATTTGCGTGCGCAGGCTCAACAAGAGTCAGTCGGCGGCGTCTAGGTCAGTGCCAAAACAGATTTCTGCAGCACACACACACACACACACACACACACACACACACACAGACTCACACACGCACACTCGCACACACCCCTGCCCATTCCCATGCCCATGCCAAGCTAGCAGCTGTGCTCTTTGAAGGCTGCGCAGAACGCAGACTCCGCAGCTTCGCGTCGTCCCAGTTATAGATACAGAATTGAAATTCATTTTGGTATACATGCAAATAAATTTTTCACTGCACACGGAATTTTCACACACACTTTTCTCGCTTATATAAGCAGTTTTCCTTGATGTTCTGGCGATTGTCAAGCCATTTGACACGCACTCAAATCAAACGTTCACTTTCGATGTTTATTTCCAGCAATTCAAGCAAATTGCGACCGCACCCACAGGATAAATAGCTCCAGCCAAAGGGTTTGGCAGCGCCAACTCGACTCGCACTCGCCTCGAACCAGAGCCAAATTGATTCAGCTGGACTTTCGTTTGCTGAACTTGAATTGCTGCGATAAGCGTTAACTTTTACTTTTCAGCTTCTTCTTTTTTATGGCAAATTTTTCATGGTTTTTGCAGTTTTTTTTTTTTTGTTGGGTTTACCTTGATTCGCGCGTTGCCAGCTCTCGATAAAGTTGACGGCTGTAGCGTTCGGATGCAACTGGGACAAAGCCTCGCCTCGTTAACAGGACGAGCTATTCACATCGTCGTCATGTCCTTCTCGTTGCTCGTCGTTGCCAGCGACAGGAGCAGCCAGCAGCAAGCCTGCGTATACACAATCTAACACACATATTAAGTATACGCACAGCCACCCCCTAACAAAAGGGAGACAGCGCCATACAGGGTGCTTGATGTCTAACTAGAGCAGATGAAGCAGCTGTTTTTGGGGTTTAACTGGCATAAAACTTCTGCTTTGTTGCCATTCTTAGGCTTTATCTGAGTTTACATTTAGCATAAAATGATAGCAAACGTATATAAATAATATTATTAAGTATACGCAAGGGTTGCATAAAGAGCTATACAGAGTGCCTGCTTGATAGACTCATCGGAAACTACACTTTCAGTTTCTGCTTCTGTTTCAGCTTTTTCCTAGTCTTAGCTACAGCCTTGCTCTGTCAGTGCTAACTCATATTAAGTATACGCACAGGCGCACCAACTACTTCACATAATAGGAACTCTACAGGGTGCTTTAGCTTCAGCTTCGACTGCCTCACCCTGTTCATTTGGCGCACTTATCAATGATAACAAGCAGTCGCCGTCTCTTTGTGTGAGGGTTGAAAATTGCGTATGCGTCGCATGTGCGGCTGTCGGCAAACGCTTTTATGTATGTCTTTGTCTGCTTATCATTAAGGCTATTGTTATTGTTGCTGTTGCTCTTGTTGTTGGTTTATTTTGAAGGGTGAACTCTGCTTAAACAACCAAAATGTCAGCTTTAAGTGTTGGCCGTAAAAAACTAACGATAGCCATTAAATGGATTGGCAGTGAGCTTGGCTTTTATTAATTGCTACGAATAGTGGATGATATAAGTTGCTTATACTACTGATATGTATGTGAATAAGAGAATAAGAGATTAGTGCAAACTGAATCTGAGTATAGTCTTAATTTATATATAGCAATTGCTAGCAAACATTCATCTCTTAGGCTCTCCCAGCTGTAGTTGCTAGTATATAAATCTTGCTCTACCAAATCATTTATTTTATTTCAATATAAGTGTATACTCATATATTGATTATAATGATAGTTTTCTAAATATTTTCTATTTTTAGGTATTTTATAATATATTTAGACATATTGAGTAAACAATCTTCTGACATATGTAATTAATATAATAATAGATTCATAGCTAGAATGGATTTGCACATGTGCTTAGTGAGCTTCCATATATCTATACTGAAATTCTCAGAGCAGCTAATAGCTGCTATGCTTTACTCTGCTCAATGTGAATGTACTCGCTCAGTAAATGTAAAGTGTATATTGGTTTTGTGCAATATTACGTCTGTCTTTTCGTTCATATTTCTGCAGCTATTGAAGCTGGAATGCTCTCGACTTCTATCTCTATCTGAGCTGATAGAGAAGCTTTGAGTTGGGGTGCTAGAGAATTGTAATTTGCAATATATATATTTGTATAGACAAGTCGAAGATCTAGAATCTATAGTAGACATATATATACATAGCCAGTCGAGGCGTGGTAAATAATTTTTGGGCCAAGTCATTGTCGACTCCCTCCTGAGGTTAATAAAAAATAATTCAAGTCTTTTTGAGCCACGAGCGAGCATTAAATACTCGCTGGTGCCCACTGCAATATACTAACATATATCTTTTATTTTTGTTTTGTTTGGACCCAATTTTTATCAATGAGCTGCGCAATTGCCACTGCGCACAGTTGGTCCATATTGATAAGCCGAGCAGTGGAGCAGCCGAGCAGCTGAGCGGCTGTGGCAGCTGTTGACCCGGCCTAAGAGCATCACGATGCCAAAAACCCGGCCTTTATGCCACATGCAACAACAGGTTGTTGGCCACTTGGAGGCTGCGCAGCAAGAGCCGTGGCTTGAACAGCTGTTGAGCTCAAACCGGGTCAAAGCAGCCGCCACCAAGAGGCGAAAATTCTTGTGGTAATTGCTCAATCGGAATTTATGCCTTTTAAACACAAACTTCCTTAAACCTACATATGTATATATACATATGTATATCAACAAATATTCGTGTGTGTATATAGGAACCGTTGGTATATGCGCCGTAGATGAATGCTCTGAATACGATTCGGTGTATCTGTGTCATAGTTTTTATAAATAGCGCGCATTCAAAACGAACAAGAAATGTCGGCGTGAGAGAGAAATACAATTGGTTTGGATGCCCAGTTATACGCCTTCTATGTAGATGCGAAGAGCTGCAGATCGTGTGCGAGCGAGACGGCCGACAGCCGCGAAGGAACTCAAACAAATTACGTATTTTGAAAGCAATTCGGCTATTCAGGTGTTTTTTAGGCATATAAAATCTATATATATATATATATTTATTTAGAGAATAAGAATAAGCCAAAACATGTTGTGAATGATAAAAGAAAATTCAATAAAATGCGACTTTAGCTTGCCAAACAGACGATCAGGGTCGACAGATACTAAATATCTAAAAGCACTATACATATATATATATATATATATATATATATATATATATATATATATATATATATATATATATATATATTATCTGTATATCTGTGCAGACATCGCTGGCTAAGCACAATAAGCGCCCAAGATATTATCTTGAACATCAAATGATATCCAACACGATGCCACAACTGATTATTATTCTGCAGGCACATATATCGGAAAAGTCTCACATATATATACATATATCTTAAAAATAGAAATCAGTAGCTGAGCGCTCTCTGCTGCTGAGAGAGCGACTCACTGAGAGCGAGAGAGAGCACGTTTGAAAATGTTGCCCAGATGAAAGTAAATTCTTTTGCTTCTAGCATAAGTTTCTATATAGAATATATACATATATGTCTGTCTGTGTGTGTGTGCGTGTGTGTGTGAGCTGGTCAGCATCACCTCAGCACATTACCTTGCCGTGCGGCCACTGACGAATAGCGTTCAGTCGAGACCGAGCTCATCCGCGATACAGTTGCTTTTCGCATTCAATAGACAAAATGGTGAGTGAAACCAAAAGACTGAAGACAAAATGGACAAAAATTAGAAAAAATATAGAAAAATATTGAAAAATCTACAAGTGAATACAAAAAAAAAAAAAGAAAAAATCATGAAAACTAAAATTCTAAAATTCTTTTTCTACTCTTCAAACTAACAGGCTGATGTTCCAAAGCGTGAAGTTGAAAGTAAGTTGAAACGCAAACCAGACAACAAAGGATTACAATTCTAACCTCACAAAGAATATATCAAAAAATATAATGAAAAACATGAAATCTAAAGAAAGCTAGAGAAAACACTATAAAATGTACTAGACGAAGATATAAACATTATCGGAATGTGTGATTTGATCAACCAAAAAGTGATTACATAATGTGCGCGTGTGTTATACAGATACATATATGTATATATAAATATATATATATATATATATATATATATATAAAGAAAAAGCACATGGATATGCGTGGGATATGCAGCAAAAAATATATTTCGTAATCATTGCGAAATTATATACACATCAGTCTATATATATGTATATATATCTATGTATAGATATAGCATATGGATGAAAAAATGGCTTAAGAGACCGTGGAATAGTGTCATAATATATATATACATATACAAATATATATATATATTTTGTATATGCATATATATTTTTGAAGACTCAAGAAAAACAATGGAAAATTTTGTATAAATATTTATGTGTGTCTATATGCATATATATTTATATATATAGTTTTCTATGGGGAGAGCGCGCGATCTAATTTTGGCCAAGTTATTTCAACAAATTTATTTTTGTTGAAACGCACTGCCAAAGAGCAATATCTATACACATACATGTACATACATAACTATACATGTATATATATGTATGAGTGTGTGTGTGTGTGAGTGTGTGTGTATAGCATATGTCTTGGCGTTCGAGTGTCGAATTACGTATACGTATATGTATGTGAACTACGTATTGGCAAGGCGCCCAAATTCACACACCTTCACATACACATAAACACACACTCGCACACACACACACATACACACACGCACACGCATTAGCTGCGTTATGTGAATGATGACCAAAGATGTGCGTAGCCTTAGTTTCAGGGTTATTGAATTTGACCTCAATCAATTTGATTTCATAAATAAATAAAAACAGTTTAGATAAAAAGCTAATCGATAATGAAGTTATCGATAGACAGCAATCAATATTAATCATTTGCGTTCTCTTTTTAACTTGCTTTCGCACAGATGTCGAATTCGTTTTCGAAGTTATGGGCTCCCCCGGCGAGGGCATCGATGCCGTCGATCTAGGCGATGCTCTGCGCGCTCTGAACTTGAACCCCACCCTCGCTTTGATCGAGAAGATGGGCGGCACCAAGAAGCGCAACGAGAAGAAGATCAAAATGGACGAATTCCTGCCCATCTACTCGCAAGTGAAGAAGGAGAAGGAGCAAGGCTGCTATGAGGACTTCATTGAGTGCTTGAAACTGTACGACAAGGAGGAGAATGGCACCATGCTGCTCGCTGAGTTGCAGCACGCCCTGTTGGCCCTTGGTAAGTGCAATCTACAGCTAATCTCCTACTGATATTAACTTGTTGTTCATTTTGCCCACAGGTGAGTCCCTGGATGATGAGCAGGTTGAGACTCTGTTCGCTGACTGCATGGATCCCGAGGATGATGAGGGCATGATCCCATACTCTCGTAAGTACAACTTGCCGAACTTGTCCTATCTGTCTTCCATTGGTCTATGTGTCTGTGCTACATAATGTTATTTGTATCTTTTACATGTTTTACACATGCACACACACTCCCGCCCACTCACACACATCAACTTGTTATCCAACCACTCAAACACTCAATCAAAATGCACTCTGAACACACTCTCCCCCCACACTCTGTGTCACTCTGTGTGTCTTTTGTGTGACCCACTGCACCACTGCACTGCACCACCTGAATGTTGAACAACGCTCCTGCAGAGTTCATCCAGCGCTTGATGAGCGATCCCGTCGTCTTCGACTAAACAGTAAGTTCTCTTGTTCTATGTGCTCGACTCTCTCTCTCTCTCTCTCTCTCTCTCTCTTTCTCCTCTCTCTTTATGTGATACATATCTAATATAAAACTCTCTCTCTCATCTTGTAGCATTCCTCGCCAGAATGTGTGACAGACCAGATCAGCTATAAATATAACAACAACACCAACAACAACAACAACAACAATTCAACAATAAATTTATAGCAAACAGCCATTCTCCATAGATGTTATATTCATCGCTAACTCTCTCTATCTCTCTCTCGTATATTATTTTAATTAAATTTTACTTCTGCTACTACAACTGCAAAAATTGAACTTCAAGATAATATTATTTTTTAAAAATTAAAAAAAATTTAAATTATAAAAAACATAACGAAAACAAAACAAACAAACAAAAAAAAAATGAAAAAAAAAACAATGTTTCGTTGGCAATTTTATTTTGTTGTTTGATGATTTCTTTTACGCTCCATTATTATTCAATCTTAAAACTGACGCAAATAAACCGAATAGCAAAAGCAGTGCCTTCGTAGTGTGCCATATATACTCGGACTAGCTTCGATCGGAACAGCTTTATATAGAAGAAGATTCCCTTCAGCCGAAACAACGTGGTCAATTTTTGAATAAGGCAAAAATCTAATTGAAATCGGAACGACTATAGACTATAGACTTATATATATTTGGACATTTATACGAGGGTAGTTTGAAAATATTTGAAATCTATTTAGACTGACTTGAAATGTTTTAGTAGTGGATCAATCATATTCTTAGTGAATGAAAACTCACTATATAAGTTTGGGTTCATTCATAACTAAGCCACATCTGTAAAGTTGTTATATCATGGACTTAGATGTGTTCTTTAAATAATTGCTTTTTTTTTTTTTTTTTAATTTTTGCTATTTAGTGGGCTGTTTGTTTCTTTTCGACATTTGTCTTTTAAAGAGTGAAAATTGATTATTTTTTTATGAATTTATTTATGACTTAAATAAAATAATACTTAAAATATTATACGATTTTTTACTAATTTTCATTTTGCTATTACTTAATATTATTAGTTGAAAAGTATCTAAATATAATCATATCAAGTATTTTTTTATACATAACTTAAATATTTAAAAATTAAATGAAAATTTTATTTTACCAAAATTCCTATATTCAAATAAATCAAATATATCTGATTAACTGAACATGCCACAAATAGAATCTAGTGTTAAGAATGTGAAGCACTCAAACGAACAGCCAATAGATGGCGCCACAGCCGTTGTTCGAAAAAGCTTCGCTGCTGCTGCTGCCCCTGCGCATGTACTAAAATGGAAAGCTTTCGCACAGCTTGCGCTGTTGGCCGAGCGGACGTTAATTAGGAATTTCAACCGAACTGAAAATCAGTTGAAAACGAGATAACAAACCCAAAAGATACGAAGCGCAGCGCCAAACGCTCTCAGCGAAATTGCATTGCCA
This sequence comes from Drosophila paranaensis, assembly GCA_035047545.1. NCBI lineage: Eukaryota > Metazoa > Arthropoda > Insecta > Diptera > Drosophilidae > Drosophila > Drosophila paranaensis. The sequence goes on along the minus strand of JAWNPL010000173.1, from coordinate 1,528,637 downwards.
AAAAATTCAAGAAAACTAAAAAATACACAGAAATACACAGAGAAAAGTGCAAAAAGTAAACAAGAAACGAAATAAGAAATAAAACAAATGTTTATCAGCATTATTATTGTTAAATATAGCTAATCTAATACAAAGTGGTGCGATTTCATTGCTTTACCAAACAAAAAGAAAAGTGGGAAACTAAAGCATTCCAAAAGTGTGAAAAGTGAAGCACAAAAAGTGGTGAAAAATATCAAATTTAACACAGAAACGAGTACACAAAAAAAGTCCTGTACTAAGTGCATACATATATATATATATATATACATTTATATATATAATCACAGGCATTTTCAATATGGCGGATGTCATGGAGAAAAGCTCTGTGCTGGAAGCTGCGGTGCCCGCAATGCCCGAAACGCGCCCAGTGCAGCCTGTGCAGCTGCAACAGGAAGTGCAGCAGCAGCAACAGCAGCAACAGCAACAACAACAGCAACAGCAGAAACCGGAGCCGGCTTCAGCGGCACGCGCTGGCCAGGAGCAAAAAGGTGAGCTGACACACATTACGCATACGCGATGTTAACACGCCGCTAATCAATTAGAAGCAGCAGCAGCAGCGACTCTGCCGATATGTCTATCAATCGCTCAAGTAGTCAACGTGTAGGGCACACCCCGGCACACTGATGTTCATATGAGCCAAACATGCACCACCAGCACCAGCGCACCACCGACACCAGCTCGCGTCATGTCTGTTGGCGTCTTTAAGCTACTGTGCAAATAGATTTGTATGGCCTAGCGGAGGGTATTGTCATTTGGGCATTGAATATGTGGCGAGCAGAGCAGTAGCACGAGGGTAGCTTGAAAAGTTAATGTGGAAAACAGAATGAAAGAAGAAAATACTAAAATCATACATGTGACGATATATGATGATAGCCCACAAGATAACTTAAACTTAGTTATATATATGTACATATATATATCATATATCAAATCCCATATCAGCTCATCATATCAGGGTATTTCATCCACTTCCATTTTCCCTGCTGCTGTTTGCCCAACTGTCGAGCGGGCTTAAAAAAGAGTTGTTTGTGCTCAATGCTCGTGTCTGAAGAGCGAGCACTCTGGAGCTAAGTCCGCTATCATCGGGCATCAGTCAGGCGGCATGTGCCGCAGGATGTGCCAGGCATTGTCTGCCGCATGTGGCATGGGCGCAACGACCTCCCAGCTAGCTTTCAATTGTGCCTCGCATGCATTGCACGCCTAACATCAGATTCATGTGCGTCGCAAGTTATCAGCAACTCGAGTTGCATAATCGTTGCATGCCACGGCTACGGCTGCTGTGCCAGCACAGCTCTTGCTGCTGCTGCTACTCTGACCCATCCCATGCCTCTAATCATGTTGTCCTTGTCTCTGCTTCTGTCTGTATTTAACTTCAGCCATCAGCAATCTCTGTTGCTGTCCCTGGTTCTACCTCTGCTCCTATCTGTGTCCTCCACTCCTCCGCTTGCTTCTTTGCCTGCATTCCTGCATAGCCCCTGCTTGCATCCCCTGAACTGTTCGTGCTTGCAGTTGTCCTGCCATATCCTTCCTTCTCCTGTCTCTTTATCCGTCGCTTGATCCTATATTTGCCTCCACCTCCGTCGCTGCTCCTGATCCTCCATCAGTCCCAGTTCGCATCCATGCCTCTATATCTGCTTCTGTCTCTATCATCAACTCATGCTGCCTCAACCGCAGCATCATCAGCTGCTGTTGCTGCCGCCGCTTGCGGTCTGCACTCTGCATATGACCTCGTTTCAATTAAGCTAGTTTCGCTGATGGTATCTTTATGTCTCTATGTTATTCAGCTAAACGCATGCGTTGGGCCTAATCGCTGATTAAATATAAATCTGTCTAGGAATACGATCAAAAGTTGAGCCGAAAACGAAACTTGAATAAAAATATAAAAAAATATCATTGAAATTTTGAAATGACTTAACTGATTTCAAATCAAATCAGATCAGATCGGTGCATCTATAATCAGTATATATATATGTATATATAGAGACATATACATATATATTAAAAGTCAAGTGGACTCGAATCATACCACAACAAATTGTTGCTGCTTATGTTTTGAAGCTTTTTACTTATGTATTAGACTGCAGTCTAATGACATATCTCAGCTAACAGTGCAATTTAGAAGTCAATAAATTCAACTTTATGCTCAGTACTTTGAGCGAGTATTGCGCAGTCAACTGCACTAGACCTCAAAATTCTTCTTCCTTTTCAAGCATTTTTTTCCTGCTTCGCTTTGGTACAAAAATGTTTGCTTTCTTTGACGAGAACGAGTGTATCGTTCGCTTTCTTTCTCTCTCTCTCTCTCTCTCTCTCTCTCTCTCTCTCTCTCTATCTATCTCTCTCTCTTTCTCTCTCTCTCTTACACTGTGCTACATAGCTCTCAGAGTCTCATTCACTATGTCACCTCTGCCACTGATTAAATCAAATGCTCAACGCAAATGCAAACCGGCTCGGTTAAATAATCACAACAACAACAACAACAACAATTGTTATTGTTTTGTGCGCATTTATCTTAGTGCTAAATAACATAAACTGACGACAACAAAAAGCGACTAAAAATATAAATAAATAAATATTGCTGATGATTGCTATCAGTTATCTGCTGCTCTCCATCTCTCATTCTCGCATTCTCACATTCATTCAGTTTGCTCAGCTGTGTCATTCACATGAAGTCACCGGCGTCAACGTCGACGTCAGCTTCACCTACTTCTGTCCGAACTGTTAGTTCAAGTATATAATACATACATATACATTATATATATACTATAGATATACATATATATAATAATCTATATTTTAAGTATATGATTACATATGAATATATGTATACATGTGTTCGATTGTTCTATTATACCCTTTCAATTGGAAGTCTTATAATATCGAGTGCTATGTTATGCATAGGTACTATACCTATCAATGATATATCAATACACATACATATGTATGTATATTCCTGAGTAAGATCCCTTGAGGGAGATCACTGAGAAGACGTCCATCTATCCTGATTTAATGTGGATTGACTTTATCTTGCCTTTAATCTTTTCTATCTTGCAAGAACTGTTGGCTACGTAGATGGATAGATAGAAAGCTATATATCTGTCAAAAATCAATAATCTTTATTCGCTTTATAACTAATATTAACTAGCCACAAAACAGATGAAACCAAAATCTTCTTATATTCAAGCTCTTAAAGGACAGATCTTTGTAATATAATGATACTAATAATAATAATAATAATAATAATAATGACAATAATAATAATAATAATAATAATAATAATTATAATAATAATAATAATAATAATAATAATAATAATTATAATAATAATAATAATAATTATAATAATAATAATAATAATAATAATAATAATAATAATAATAATAATAATAATAATAATAATAACAATAACAACAATAATTATAATAATAATAAATACAATAATAATAATAGCAATCATAATGATAAGGGCATACAATCTTCCTTAAGTAATTTTTGCAACTTTTCCTTTCACCTGATTTATTATATTGTTTATGTAACAATGAACACTGCTAACAGGTGATACACTCGCACCTTGGCTAAACGCTTTCTATCTTTCTATATTTGCACATGTGATAGATAAGTGTGGACACAGTCCCCACTAAGTGCTGCTCACTACATGACGCACTTTGAATAGTGAAAGATAGACAGAGAGAGAGGGAGAGAGAGTGAGAGAGAGAGTGAGAGAGAGAGAGAGAGTATGTGTGCGCTCTTCTATTTTATAAATAGATAACTTTGACTGCAATTCTGTCACCCACTCTTCCTAGGTATTTGTATTTAATTAACACAATTTCGCACGCCAGCTGCAAAATGAGAATTTGTCTCATTTGCATTTTCTCTCTCTAGATTTTTACTTGGCTTACGATACTATCCCATTTCTTCACCTCTATCTGTAGCAGATGTGCCGCTGCATATATTCCAAGTTGCAAACTCTTTCAATCCAATCCAATATACTCTTCTTGCACGTGCTTAGCAGAGTATCCCATGCATAAGTGCTAGAATTCCCTCTGCCTTCGTGAAGTCGCTGCTAATTGCCTAGGCATCCGCTATTAAGAAACAAAATCTATCTAATTTCCAAACAGTTAGTGCCATATATGAGGTTGTAGCTGCCACGCCCTGCCGGCCGAGAGCAAATGAAGCACGAAAAACTATGAAACATTTTCCAGTACTTTTTAGGCAGACATGCGTGCAGCCCTTATATGGACTTTATGATTAATTCGCCCGACGACTAATTGATTTATGTATTCGTCATTTACGCTTATGCTTGGAAATAATTGAAAATATCTGACGAATCTCAGGAAAATATAATTTTCCCCATATGAAGAAAAAGCGGAAATTGAAAATTTATGCAAAGTTCTTCTGCGAGAGAAACGCTTTTTGCTTAGAAAATGCTCCTGGCTGCAGAGCCAGGTTTAAGATCAAGTTTAAGGAGTATATTGGTTCATCTTATTATGCGTCCGTCTGTCCGTCCATATTTAGTATTATTATATTATTTTCGATATTTATATAAACAGTTTGATAACCGACAACAAGGGCTAGCTGAACTCCGATTTGTAGCTGATGAAGAATGTTTAATATATGCTTTATATTCAATCGACACTGAGCCCTGACGGCAAAAGTTAGCATGAAGCTCAGTTCAGCAACTCCCTAGAGACATCTTCAAAAGCTGTATGTGAGCCAATAGAATGTCAAGTATTAAGGTGTAGCTGGAACCGAACTAACGAAATTGGTTCTTCTCTTCCAATTTCTCACAGTGAGCACCCTTAATTTGTCCAACAGAATTCGATTATTCTGGTTAAGATGAGACTAATACGCTGTGAGCTGACTTTCCACTCATATTGTTAACTGAAAAGTCTACTCTGCTTGTTGTAGGGGCCAGAGCCTTCTTCGGCTGGGCTTATGCTGTACTCGGAGAAGGAACTCCTTATGCAAACTCCCAATGTCCTCCCAGTTAATTGACATGCAATTCTGCTGATCATTGGCTGACAGATCAGCCGAGCTAGTCGGTTACCATTTTATTTAGACACTCCAGCAGCTCGTTTTGATACGATGGGAGTTTCAAATTCGGATTTTTTTTCAACAACGTGGTAAACAATGGCGCACGCTTTGACTTTCTTCCTGTTATGGCTGGTCTTGTGCTTGGCTTTTCTTCTTTCGTGGCTGGTCTTGTGCTAGGCTTTTCCTCTTTCGTGGCTGGTCTTGTGCTTGGCTTGACTTCTGTTCTGCCTGCTCTTGCGCTTGGCTTGACTTCTTCCGTGGCTGGTCTTGTGCTTGGCGTTGTACAATTATTGCTGCTAACTACCGTCTTCACTAGGGCCCTGATCTTTAGTTTCTTTTCGTCAATTGACTTAATTTTTAACTTAAGGTCAGCGTTCTTTGCCTTCAGCTGCTCATGTAGTTTCGTCGCAGTGGCCAAACGCGCTTTCAGCTCCGCGGTCTGCAAGGATTACATAACCGAATCGGACTTTCAATACTTCATTTCTCGTATCGTTTGCTATTTACCTCTTCTTTCGCCTTGACAACTCCCAGAACCAATCCGAGCAGAATCAGGGATATGACTTTGTACATTTTGCCGCCCCAAGTGCCGTTCAGAACTAAAATGTGGCGCCAGTTAGTGCTAATACGTTGAGTTCCAGCTGAAGCTGTAACAGTTTATATTTATAAAGCGTGAAACGTCTTTTAACGTAGTTCGGCTGTTAACGTAGTTCGTTCCAATTCTGTGCAGACTGCAAGACAAACAATATTTAAAATATGTCTAATCTAAGGGAGGTCTGCGTGGGACACCTTCCATCATATCTCAGCTTTGTCAGTTGCCATAGAAAACTATATGAACTACCGTTGGTAAAGGGTATCATATAGTCAGGCATTGTAAGACTCTCTAAAATACCGAGACAAATCGTAGATTATATAGGTCTAATATTTATATGTATATGTGTTTGGCGAACCTTGAACTTTCGCTCAATATTTAAAGGTCTCGTGTGACTAATTGTTAACTCTTGACTTCAGCTAATCAGAATCAGACTTTGTCTATCAATTGAATATTTATACCCTGAACCCATTGAAAATGGGAAAAACAGGGTATAATGTTTTTGTTGAAATGTATGTAACAGGGAGAAGGAGGCGTGGCAGACCCCATAAAGTATATATATTCTTGATCAGGGAGACAAGCCGAGTCGATTTGGCCCTGTCCGTCTGTCCGTCCGTCTGTCCGTCTGTCCGTCTGTCCGTCTGTCTGTCCGTATGTATGAACGCGTCGTTCTCAGAACCTACAAGAGCTAGAGACTTGAAATTTTTTATGTAGGTTCCTGTATAGCACGAAAAGATCGAGTTTGTTAAAAAAAATCGATAACTGTCTTAATTTTAATGTTATCGATTAAAAACGAAATCGATGCTCCGTTATATAATTATATATAATTCATCTTTATAGCTAGAGTCTTCAAATTTTGCATTTAGTGTTATGTGAGCATTACACAATTTCGGTTTTTGCTAAATTTTGGATGCCACGCCCCCTTCGCCTCAAAATTGTAAGTCCCGTATTTCAAATACTAGAGACTTGTGCTTTGGCACATACATACATATGGATGACATGATCACGCCCAACAAGTTTGATCAAAATCGTTACTCTAGAAAAAAAGTTATTTAACATTTAATTTCCCATAGCATTGCCATGCAAAGCAGCCAAAGAACAGCTGACGCACCGATTGGCGTGTGTGTGTGCGTGCGCCTGTGCGTGTGTGTGTACGTTTTGCTTGTAATGAACGTACATACGCATGTGTATATAAAAGAAACAAAGAATGCTTGGAATAACGGTTCTTCATAGGGTTTAGGGTATACCCTTGTCGAGCGGTCTCGACTAGAGTTTTCTTACTTGTTTATTATACTTTTTGGAGAAAACATTTACAATTTCTTATGCATTTTGAGGGCGAATCATCATACTGACATATTTCTGGCTCTGTGGGCTTGACCAATGGATGCCACTGGGGTCCTCTTTGGGGCCATCAAAATATTTTCCATTCAGATTGCTAATGATAATAATTTAAGTGAATTAATATGAATTGCCCAAGGTGGTTGAGCAGCTCACCTGTTTTGCATATAGTTTTCAACGTACCAGTAGCCGCCATGGAATTTTTTCGACAAATTATGGGGAGTGCTCTCATTGTCGTAGGTGGAGAACTTACTGAATATATTTCTAGACAGAACATCTACTGTGCCCGCAAACTTGCCCAGCTTGAGCAGCGCGTAGCGCTCACTCTCGCTGCCTATGGCGAAATGATTGTAGCGAGCCCAATCAATTGTACCGTTAAAGGACTCGCATGTCACCATCAGCTCGTACCTCTGAAAGTTGGTTAGCTTGTAGATATACTCCAGTCCGAGGAAGAATTCCTTGTTTATATCCCCAAACCCGTGCTTATATTCCGCCCAAGTCCTGTAGAAGTTTTCCTTTCCATCGATTCGACGCTGGATGACTATCCAGCCGGAACCAGCTGTTCTGCTATCACACATCACGTCAAATGGTTCTTGTCCGGGCATGCTAATCCTCTCTATGCCCGTAACGCCAATGTGTGGCACACAGCTGTATTTAGACGGTTTGGTCAAGCTACTCATGCAGCCTATCAGGTATGTCGATCCCTTTTTTGTTCGAAATTGTCTACCATACTGAATCAAAAAAGGTCTTAGCTTTGTTATATTCCTCTTGGGCTTCGTATCTACTTTAGTCTGATGCGTCGGGCACTCGCCTCTATTTAAAGCTTCGATCTCTTTATCCACTTCTTTACCTTCGCCATCGACTGTAGCCTGAAGTTCGCTGTTTTCTTTAGCTAAATTTGCATTTTCTTGATCCAGCGTACGCAAATGTTCTTGAATTTTCGCTGCAGTCTGCAATAGTCACCAAATTGTTGAGTAATCTATATTTGAACTATATAATATACAATTATATAATAATATATAAATTCTTTTGGTACCTCAGCCTTAGTCGATACGTGTAATGTTCCGAATATGGCCAGTAATATGATCAAATACATCTCGTATATTCGCTATATGATCTGAAAATGCGCTAAATCTTCAAAACAAAATATATATGAAGAATCTTGTGCTGCATATCTAATCCAATTATAATCGTCTGATCAAAACTTTGGCTGAAACTAATGTGGCGAATAAATAAATGTTAGGGCAGATGTTAAAACAAGCTTTAAAAAGAGCTGCCCTGAAATTGTTTGTATTTAGGGTTTTTCTAAAGCTTACTGCTCTGAAATATAGTTGATAGATATCAGAGTTAAATCGAAGCTCAGATTTATTGAGTATCTATTGAGTAGACCAAGCTGTGGATACGGATCGAAACTCCGAGTCCAAAGGGCTTCTAGAAAGGTAAAATATCCAAGAATCGGCTGAAAAATACCAACCAAATATACTCAAAGTTGAGAAACTGTCCATATTTTTCAACTCGATTATGTCAAAAATCGAAAAATTTCAAAAATTCAATTTTTAAATGCCGATCGATATTCGTGCTTCATACCCGAGATAGATGCAGGCAAAGTTCAAGAGGTATTTTTACGGTTTCAGTGCAATATTAAGAAAAGTTCTTGAAGCAAGAAAAATCTGTGAATACGGATCGAAACTCAGAATTCACATGCTTCTAAAAAGGTATAGTATCCATAAATTGGATGAAAAATACCAAAGTTGTAATCAACCAAAGTTGAGATATAGTCAATTTTTTCAATATTTTCGACTCGATCCGATTTTGGCAAAAATGAAAAGGGGTTACATCACATTTTTGTCAAAAATTGTAAAATTTCAAAAATTCAACTTTTGAATGCCGATCGATAGTCGTGCTTCATACGAGTCGAAAATGATACATCTCCTTGAAATCGGGCAAATACTACCCGAGATAGAGTCATGCAAAGTTCAAGCGGTATTTTTACGGTTTCAGTGCAATATTAAGAACAGTTCTTGAAGCAAGAAAAATCTGTGAATACGGATCGAAGCTCAGAATTCACATGCTTCTAAAAAGGTATAGTATCTAGAAATCGGATGAAAAATACCAATGTTATAGTCAGTCAAAGTTGAGAAATAGTCAATTTTTTCAATTTATTCGACTCGAACCGATTTTTGCAAAAATGACAAGGGGTTACATCACATTTTTGTCAAAAATTTCAAAACTTCAAAAATTCAACTTTTGAATGCCGATCGATAGTCGTGCTTCATACGAGTCGAAAATGATACATCTCCTTGAAATCGGGCAAATACTACCCGAGATAGAATCATGCAAAGTTCAAGAGGTATTTTTAAGGTTTAAGAAAAGTTCTTGAAGCAAGAAAAATCTGTGAATACGGATCGAAATTCCGAATTCACATGCTTCTAAAAAGGTATAGTATCTAGAAATCGGATGAAAAATACCAAAGTTATAGTCAGTCAAAGTTGAGAAATAGTCAATTTTTTCAATTTATTCGACTCGAACCGATTTTTGCAAAAATGTCAAGGGGTTACATCACATTTTTGTCAAAAATTGCAAAATTTCAAAAATTCAACTTTTGAATTCCGATCGATAGTCGCTCTTCATACGAGTCGAAAATGACATAGCACTCCGACATCGGTCAAATAATACCCGAGCTAGATGCATGCAAAGATCAAGTGAGGGTATTTGAAAGTCAGTCAGTGCGGTGCAAGCAAATCTTTTGTTGATCTGTTCAACGTGACGAGCAGAACTAGAATAGAATAGAACGAAAACTGTGCCAAATCGAAAAGTGTGCTACATATATGTATGTATGTATGTGTGTGTGTGTATGTGTGTGTGTGTGTGTGTGTGTGTGTAGAGAATGACCCTTAATGCCAGCATAATTTGTATGCAAAGTGGCGTCCCACAAATCTATTTACGAGAGGGGCAGGGCTTGGCCGATTGCACTCGATGCTAGAAGCGAAGCAACAAATTAATATGAGAAGCGCGCGCAAAACAACATTTATTAAGTTGTCATGTGTGTGTGTATATGTGTGTGTGTGTGCAGGTGTATATAGATGTGTGTGTGTGTGTGTGTGTGTCAGGTGAATGCCAATTCGAAATGCCGCATAGTTTGCACACTTTATTAATTAATTTAAAGTATTTTGAAGTTTTTTTTTGGCATTTAAAAGTTTGATCAATAAAATTTTGGCCACAGATTAATAAAGACATCAAAGGGCTGAGTGTGTGCGAGTGTGTGTGTGTGTGTGTGTGTGCGTGTCTCCTTCTGGGTGTTGGCTTAATTGTTTTCTGCTCTCTAACAAAGTGTCGCTTGGCACGCAAATTGCAACAGCAGCCACCCCTAAGCAGGCAAGCCAGCTCAACCCTTAGCAGTGTGCCCTCCGCCGCCCACCCCCAGCCCACGGCCGGGGCCAGCCCAGTTCATTAAACTCGGTCAAAACTCTTGCAGATTCCATGGGGCCATGTTATGGCCAGGCAACACTTTCGCCACAGCCACTGGGAGAGAGATCGTGGCGCAGCGTGGATTAGCTGCCTCGTCTCGAGCTGGATCGCCTGGTGGTTACCCAATGTTGCCGCATTTGGCATCGCACCGCTGTCGCATAATTTGTTGTTCTCGCTGTGGCCTGACCATATTCGCCGTTGGCCCCTTTTGGGGCAACGCTGCGTGCGTGCCGCGCAGTTGCCACATTTTGTGGCAATCAATAATCGAAGTGCGTCAAAACTACAAATGTTTTTAAGCTATAAATATCGTTAGCTGATAAATCAACAGTTAACTGAATACACACAGCTCGGCCAAAGGTGTTGCACTTGAAATACCCTTGACAGCTGGGCGGGGGGCTCTTAATAAGGTTGGAGAACTTTACGTAGATTCTAGTTGAAGTGAAGTTAGAAGTAATGAAAATTAATTTACTTAATTTTAATGTCAATTTTATATATTATATTCATTCTTCGAACTTCCATAAATATAAGAAATACAGTTGAAAAGTTGGATAACTACACAAAATGAATTTATTCTTAAACCAAATTTTGTTAATTGGATAGTTTCTGATCTAAATATATATTTTATGAATTAATGGCAGAGAGAATCATAAACTTTTGCATATAGAGTACTTTTTTTAATGAATATAAATTTGCTTGAGTGCCGTAAATTTGTAGACTACCCTCTGTTTATACGATGTCATGAAGAAGTATATATGTATATATAGTTTTTGACATATTTATTTACATACATATAAAGATAGAAGATAGTAGAAACTCAGCGAAAGCCTTAGATATCTTATCTTATTATCCATTATCAATCTTAATTATATTCCTAATTAAATAAATAATTGAATAAAATAAATAAATTTAACAAAACAAGTAAAATAAATAAAAATAAATAAAATTTATTAAATAAAAAAATAGATAAAATGTATGAAATAAATAAAATTAAATTAAATTTTTGAAATAAATAAGAATAAAATTGAATAAATAAATTAAATTAAAACAAAATAAAATAAAATGTATAAATATGTAAATAGATATAAAAAAACATATTTTATTAAAATCAAATAAAATTTATAATATATTAAATAAAATATAAAAAATAAAAATTAAAAATATAAAATAAACAAAAAAAAGTATAAAATCACAAAAAATTACCTGAATATGATAAAAAGATATTATTCAGAGATACAATCTATCTTTCATCTGATCTAAAAACTATCTTTCATCTGATAGTTTTTAGATTGAATCTCTAAACACAAGTAGGCCGGCCACATATATTCTTTGATATATGCTTATTCATTTATACAAACATTTCACTTTAGCTGATATGCTCCGTTTTCTTCATGAATAACAGTAAAAGGAAGCTGGAATCATATTTTACAGCAATTTAAGCTATATGCACCTGCTTCTTTCCTCAGAATATTCCATGTTTCCGAATTCCGAGCTTGTCCAAAAGGAACTCCTAGTTCCTTGAACCGGTTCACTTTCAGCACATCAGTTCAAAGTTCTGCTTCATGCTGTTCCAGATTATTATAAAGCGATTAGTTTCAGGCACAATTGCCCGTTAGGCGTATATATGATTCATCTATTGCGCCGCAGCCTTTGAGGGGCTGTTGAACACATACATGCGCAGTGACACAAAGCTTTTACGCACACATACACACACATATGTGTGCGTGTAGAGAGGCACTCATCTTTGGAGATTCCTCAAGTGTCACTTGGCGGCATCTGCTGTAAAATATGGAATGAACTTAGCCATAAAACGGCTAAAATAATCAATGAACGTAGTGAAAGGAAAATTAAAAGAGATACTACATACATATATGTATGTATGTATGTATGTCATGTATATATACATACATATATATCTATATATACTAATGTCCGCCAAGGGAAGCCAACAAAAATGCCGATAGATACCGACAGAAGCGCAACCCCAAAAAATAAAAAAATAAAATAAAGAAGAAAACACAGAAACCAGAAGGAAAACAAAAACAAAGCAAATGCCGAATACAGAAAGAGAGAGTGAGAGAGAGAGAGAGGCACATACTCTGCTGGCGGCTTTAACAGTAGCAAACAGCAGCAGCAATAGAGGCAGCAGCAGCAGCGGCAGAGCCACCCCCAGTATTTGTGTGCGGCTGAGTCTCTCGAGTACGTGTGTCTGTGTGTGGGTGTTAGTGTGTACAGTTAGCCAGCATAGCGCATTTCCCCTTAGCGCTTAGCTTTTCGCACACCATTTGTACCTTTTAGCACATTTATTTAGACAACAACCCAAGGTGCAGCACTTCGCTGTAGTACGCCGCAAAGCCGCTATGTGGCGCTGCAAACTGAACTTGACAGAAATAACTAAAATTCAAAACTTTTTTTATTTGCAGGTAAACTGAAAACTTAAAAATTAAATTGTTTTGGAAATGGCGTCATTAAGGTGGTATGTATTTATTAAAAATATTTTAAAATTAAATTTATGTGTGGTTATACAAATAAAAAATATTTTTTAAAAATATTTAAATAAAAAATGATTTTTTTTATATATAAAATATGAGTAAATTTCAATAAATGATTTTGATAAGTTAAAAAAATGTATTTTACTATGATAAAAAAGCAGGAATCGAACCCGAATATGTTTGCTTGTCAGGTGCTATGCTATGCTGGCTATGCCAGCGAAGTTGAATGCTAAAATCTGTGAGTTTATAGACTCATTTGAAGCCATTTCTTGCAGTACGTCAATTTGCGCAACAGAATGAATTTCGTAAGCCACTAAGCCTCGCTCGTTGGCCAAGTCAGCAATTGCTGAGTCCAGCCCTTAAGCCCCAGTTAAGCAATTGTAAAGCAGCAAGGGCAAGGGGGCACTCGCAATCAACAGCCACGCAGACATAATAACCTTGGCAATCGAACGATAACAAAGGCTAACTAGGCGCAGGCATTAAAGCTAACAACGCAACATGCAAGAGACGCCCCCGCAGCAGACAGGCATAACATCGGCGCAGCTTGCGTGCTGCTCGGCTCTAAATATAATATGTACAACAATTAGTAGCAAATCAGGGAACCTATGACAACAACACCTGAATAATAGACAACGAGCCCTAGAATTGTCTGCTCGCAATCGAGTTCGAATCCGAATGGCAATGCCAGTGCGTGGCAGGCGGTGCCTGTAGCGCAGCCCAGCTGGGAGCGAGGGTTGCTGCTAAACTAACTCCTTTGATTACAAGTACAATGAGTAAAGCAAATGGTCCTTCAGCTGCTTCTATTTAGAAGCCCTTGGTCAGCATTCAGTGACTTTGCGCATTTTCTATGCCATTGTGATTCGAGCCACATCGAACAGCCCTCGCTCATGCCCATATTTTAGTAGTGCCGTTAATCAAGGAACTGGCGCAGGCAATGCACAGAGGCGCGTCTAATGCGCTCCTTGTGCCCATAAAATTAATCAAGCCTCAAATGAGATTTGCATAAAAACTACGAATGGGGCACAGGGTGGGGCGCAGGTGGTGCGCAGGTGGGGCAGCCACTGCTAGCTGTAGTCCCATTTCTTAGCGTGTTGAATTTGCATTTGGCTGAGGCGCCCCACTAATAAATTTCTATGCCAATAGAGCAGACGAGCCGAATAGAGTATACGCCGTGTGTGCCAAGACGTGGCCAAAGCGAGAGCCTCGAACTGCGCAAGGACATTTGAGGCTTTCACACACACACACACACACACACATAGGCACAACCAAAACAAATTCTAAGTATTGTAATTCGAAAGTTTTTCAAAGCAAATAAAAGCAGTCGAGTTTCAACACTCGCGCCAAACAGAACGCAGCGCGACGTTGACGTTTTAGCCAAAAAGAACAAAAGCGAAAAAACTAAAAAAAAACACTAAAAATAAATAAATAAAAAATAAAAAAAAAAACAAATATTTACATTATATATATGCCTAACTGAAGTGTAAGTGTATGTGCATTCGTCTAAAGTTTTTCGGGCGACCTGCGGCAGTGGAACAAAGTGCAAAGTGCAAAGTGCATTAGCCTTAACGTGGCTCAGTGAATGCCCTTTGGCCAAGCTGGAAAATCGATAAAATTGCAGTCTCCTATAAGGCTTGAACGTTGTTGTCGTTGTACTTGTTGTTGTTGTTGTTGTTTATGGGCAACTGCAACAAATGATAACAATTGAGTTCGTGTCGTAAAGTGCCCATTAGGCCATAGCATAGCTACACTGAGAGAAAACTGCAGGCAAACAGCGAGAGATTGACAGCAATTTGCATGTTAATTTAATTTTGTTTTATATACTTTAAATATTTATCAAGCTAATATTAGCAATCAAATTTCAGAAACCAAGCAGAAAATTTAAAAATTTATTTCTCTTTTAAATAAATACGGAAAATTCGAAGGAAAATTTAAAAAATTTAGTTTTCTCAAACTAAACAGAAGACTTAATAAAATATGTTTTTAGTTAAAATTAAAGACAGAAAAAATATAAATTAAATCTAATTATATGCTAATAAAAATGAAGAAATAACATTAATATATTACAAAAAATTAATGTTATTTAATTAAATAAATATTAAATTAAATTAAATTTTTATATTAAAAATTGATAAAAACGAAAATTAAAGAAAACTTAAGCTTAAAAAAGAAATGAAATTTGTAAAAAATTAAATTTGAAGAAAATAATTATTATAATAAAATTTTTGTGATAAGAGGAAAGGGATCAAAACCAGCAATGGAAGGTCTATAGACTGACGTCTTCTAATACTGATGTTTAAATGTTTTTAAGCAGCAAAATTTAAAATACTTTTTTTTTAACTAAGCAAAGCCAAGAATTTGCGGTCTTAAGTTCAAATAATTATATTTAATCTGTAAATATAAGATTTATGAATTCTTCTATTTCCACCCGAGATTTCCAATCGAATCTCATTTCTCAGACAGTGCAAATTGTTGTTAAAGTTGACTTTACTTTAACTTAAAGGAAATTTAAATTTCAAAGAACTAACTCACATTTTGTGCTCAGTGCATGGCTGAGTGATAAAATCGCAACTGCATTGGCCGATTGTGTGTGAAAAAAGAAACAGACAAACTTTGGCAACAAAAATCAATTGAGTTCGTGGCAAAGTTTGTTAGCATTGATAGTTGCAGTTGCAGTTGCAGTTGCCGTTGCATTCGCATTTGCATTTGCTTTTGCGAAAAAGCGAGAAAATTCTAATTGAAAAGAAAAGGTTTTAGAAAGGGCGCAAAAGTTTAGCCTCGCCTCGTTTATGCCAGGCAAATGCGCAGTCATTGCGGGCATCGAGTATACGTACCGTCAGCCCCGTCCGACAATTGTTGATAATCAATTTAGTGGGCCTCACACTCTCTCTCTCTCTCTCTCTCTCTCTCTCTCTCTGTCGCTCTCTGTGTGGCAGTTGACATGAACAAAATGTGCTGTGGAATTTCTGCAGCAGAAAACAAATCAT
Source organism: Drosophila paranaensis (assembly GCA_035047545.1). Lineage (NCBI taxonomy): Eukaryota > Metazoa > Arthropoda > Insecta > Diptera > Drosophilidae > Drosophila > Drosophila paranaensis. The sequence continues at coordinate 1,512,699 of JAWNPL010000173.1, read as the reverse complement.
TTTTGGGGCCAAACTAATTTGCGGCTGACTTTTGTTTTTTTTTTTTCGAACATTTTTTTTTAAGTGGTTGGGGGGGCAATTGGCTCGCTTGGCTGTCTTGCAGCCGCGTGGCGCCTCGCACAGTTGTTGCCACTCACTCAGTCGCCACATTGCACGTGCGAAGGCCGCGACGCGCCAGCAGCCACAAAGCTTAGCTCGAGATCAGATATAGATATTCCTATATATATATAGTATGTATATAGCTTTAAAGTCTTTGTAGTTCCTCGATTGCAGTTTTATCGATTAAGTGCAAAAGTTTTTGGCTCCAGCCCAAGCTTAAATTACAACTCAAAAAAAAAAAAAACAAAAAACTCAAACCAAACAAAAATGAGTGAAACCGATGCGGTAAGTCGGCACAAGTCTATCTATCTATCTATATATATATAGTCTATATAAATGCACAATAAATATCCTGAGCTTCTTACACTTAACATAAAATTGCACTTAAATCACGAAAAAAGCCACGAAAGCAAACCAAATTTATTTCATTTCATTTATGGCCAGAGACAACAATTTTGTTGACAATTTCGTTTGCTGTTTAACATAATTCAATATAGGAATAGAAGCGGTTCCGGTCTGCGAATTCGCTGCGATTTCTCTTAATATACTCAAAGTAATATAGAAAAGGGCTTTCGACACTTATTCAAATTCGCTATGAAATTAAGCTGGCAGAGAGTTTTTCCCTTGAATATATTTCGAAAATATCAACTGAAAACGAAAAAAAGAGAAAAATCGAAAATTTTCATTTAAAATAAAAATGAAAGAAAAAATGTGGAAAACTTTGTATATGAAAATAAATATGAAATATATTTTATAGCTCAGAATTTATGAAACGAGCGCAACAATGCTGAGCCTCAGTCAGATTTTTAATAAATTGAATTTTTACTGTTTTTTTTTTTTTTGTTTGTTTGTCATATTAAGTCAACAGACATTTTTTGACTTCTTGATTTATTTTTATAAAAATATATAAAATGTTAAGTGCAAAATCTGAATTCATTAGATACAAGTTAGAGATAGAATATGCATTATTGAAATTCTTTATGCGAGATGCCCAGCCTTTTCCATAAAAGCCATCAATTTGTTATAGGCAAGTAATTTTCCATACAAAAGCGTAGAAAGTGTGAAAATAATCAAAAATTCAGAATCAATTTACTTTGGTTCGATATGACCAACTTTTGCCTTGACTATGGCCTTCACAAGGCGCGCTGCTCGAATGTCCTGGATTTTAGGTAGTAGAAAAAATATACTTTTAATGAATATAATATATATATATGAATATAATATATATATATTTTTATATATATTTTTAGTAGTAGAAAAAATGTTTCAAAAATACTTTGTATGAATATAATATTTATATATTTTGATATATTTTTTAACTATCAAAATAATTTTGTTAGCTGAAACCATTTCAAGCATAGCTTCTTTAAATTCGAGCTGAATTCCTGGCGATTTGGTAGCTGGGAATCGCTTTCGATAGTTCGATAGATGTGATTAATATTTGTATAGGAAATCGGGCTGACCTTGGGCAACCGCCTGTAACTGTAACTGTAACTCTCACTGTGGCATGTCGCAACAAATTTGTGTTGGCAACCGAGAGGAAACCCTTTTCGGCAAGCCCAGGCCCAGGCCCAAGCCCAAAACAAAATCAAACAACAATTTGGCCAATGGCGCATTGAGTGAAGCGCGGTCTTAGAACTGTCGAACTTTTGTGTGTGTGTTTTGCTTTTGCTTTTGCTTTTAGTGGGCTTTTTTGTTGTTGAATCAATAAGCGACGGGCGAGCGATTTGGGTCACATTGCAGGCAGCCAGCGCGGGCTCATGACAAATGTGCCGCGCAGGTAACCCAAAGCAGCGCCAAATACCGAAATACCGAAATACCAAAACAATAAACTGTAAACAAATGCAAAGGAGGCAGCCATCAAAATCGAGAGCTCCACTCGATATGCGCCGTGCTCTATTGAAAGCGCAGACAGACAGACGGAGCCCCCCCACCCACCATAGCCATTAGCACACACGTATGCAAATGATGTGTGTGGCACCCACATCCACTCCTCCACCCACTCCCACTCCTGGCAGCAACAGCCAGTTGGGTATTGGATTACACGACACTTGCACATTTCTGCACCAACACCGCAGGCGTTAGGTTCGCTCCAGCTGAGCTGTCTCGAGTTACACAGAGAATGTACAAGCCAACCACTGCAGTCGAGCAGGCGGAGCCAGTGGCTCCGGCCAAGCCGCTGGCCAGCTCCTATGTGGAGCAGCGTCTGGCCTCGACGTCCGACTATCCCAGCTACTCGGACACCGAGCGCTATATGCAGCCGCGTGTGGCCAATCCCAATTACGCTCAAGTCGAGTACAGCAGGCCCAGAGTCAGTGAACGCACCGCCAATAGCACCACCAACAGCACCACCAGCAACAGCAACAGCAACAAAGACTTCGTGCGACCAAATTCCAACTTTGCTTTACCCGCGCAGATGCGTCCAGTCGCTGGCCCGCCGCAGCCACGCCCACCCTTTGCCGGCGCACGTCCCATGGTGGGCGTGGGACCGCGCCCACCGCTGCCGCCCAACATGGCGGGCAGACCGATGCCGCCACCGCTGCGCCCCACGGACAGCAAGAACAATCTGCTGATGGGCCCGCCGCAGCCGCCGCTCAACATGCGCCCGGGCATGCCGCCAGCCCGGCTGCCCAATCCGGGCGGTCCACTGAGTCCGCCCGGCACGCAGGCTGGTCCTAGGCCACCGGGTGGCTTTCCGTGGTCCGGGCCGGGGCCCATGCAGCGCCCGCCACAGAACATGGCGCGTCCGCCGCCCACATTCGCCAGGCCCATGCCCGGGCAGCCGCTGCAGGCGCCCTTCCGCCCGCCGCTCTACAATCAGCAGCCGCAGCAGCCGCAGCCACAGCAGATGCCACCACAGCAGCAGCAGCAGCAGCAGCAGATGCAGCCGCATCAGCAGCCACGCCCACCTTCTGCCAGCAGCCTGCACAACGAGGATGACGATGACGTCGTCATGGGCCAGGCTCAGACCCCCATCAAGAGCTACAGCCTGAAGCCGGATCCCATGGGCTCGCCCCTGCTGGAGGAGACGGAGCCACCGTTCGATGTCACGCCAACGACACTGGCCGGTCACAGTAAGCGCGCTACGCAAAGTGGGCGTGGCCCTCCCAATGAAGCCATTTCCCAAAAAAAAAAAAAAAAAAGAAATGAAAATAACAAAAACTTGATTCGATTTCTTTATTAATTGAGTTTCTGTTGTGTCTTTGCAGAGGGTGACAATGACAGCGGCGTGGATGAGTCCACTCAGGAGAAGGTGAGTTTCCGGCACGAACAAGCCGATCGAGTAACGACTGCCTGATACTCGTTCGGAGTACCAAAAGGTGGCAATGAGAGTGAAAGCTAATCGAAGCTCATCGAGCTGATCTGAAGTGAAGTGAGGCAGATGCTGCCAGTCAGGCCTTAGCACTTGTGGAAATTAGAGATTTTACGAGTTTTCTATAGACTTTATCTACAGTATATTATATATACATACATATATATATACATATATATATATATATATATATATATATATATATATATATATATATATATATATATATATATATATATATAGATAGCATCATCTGCTGTTCCATTCTAGTTTTCATATTTCCTTTTGCATTTCCATACCAAACCCATATACCCTCTTTCGAGTATCTTTGAAAACGGGTTACGCTTGAGCTTAGCTCTTAGCATTTCGTAGAGTTTATCAAATTTTTGTTGCGCTGCTCTTAATTGAGCGGAAATTAACTGACTGCAAATTAATTTAATTCCGTTGACCGTCAACCACAGCTCCCACAGCGTCTACAACTATCGATGCCCTCACCATGAGAGTATTCTGAATTTGTTAGCAGATATGTAAGACTGTGTTGAGCATGTCTTATACTGGTATATCTATCTGGTATGCTCAGTGTGTAGCTCAATTTTATAGAGACTATCGACTAAATAGTCAGTTACGTTAGGATATTCCTACCTATTATAATCTGAGCTCGAATTAAGATAGATTGGAGCAGTATATGCTATATGCTTATTCAAATATAAAGCATAGTATTTCGCATACCCCAAACCCCAACTCAACTACCTCCGAGACTTAAGAGAAATACAAACCTCATGTGTCTGGCTTGCATCTTCTAAATAAAATTAACTCCAGGACTAACATGAAACACTTCTAAACAGTATATAGATTATATATCATTTATAGATATATTACATTATTCATATAAGAATAGATTCTACAAGTAGTCCGCTCTGTATCAGACAGAAATCTCATTTAAGAACTGATTCTAACTATACACATACATATATCATACATCTGCCCGCATATACCCCACATCTGTTTTAGCCACATCTGGCTAGGGTATTCAAGATTCATCTTCATCAAACTGAAACTAATGTTTTGTCTTGTTCTTCATGTCGTTATGTTCACAAATCATAAATATCTGTAAATGGCTGACAGCAAATGCCGCCCGCACGGCGACCTCTGGCGCTACGGCACGCTCCATTAGACAGCGCCAGCAGCAGCAGCCGCAGCAGCAGCAGCTGCTGCTCATCCAGAGCTCGTGCTGGCTGCGCTCAGAGTTCAGATCAAGTTTTAGCTTTACGAACGTCAGTTGGTCGCAAGATAACTTAATTTACCTAAAACTATATATCTACTATATATATTTGTAGTATTTAGATATAGCTGTTTATCTGTGTGTGCGTGTGAGTGTCCTCTGTGAGTAGCTCCAAAACTTTTACAGGTGCGCAGTGTTGAAAGGCACAGAACTTAATACAGTCAAACTACACTAAAAGGAACTCTGCTCAAAGTTGTGAAGACCTAAAGATGTTTCTATCTAAGAGCAATATCAAAACTATCCCGAGCTGCTGTATATAGGGTTTGTCATGGAATGAAATGAGCCCCCATTTTAATAGTGAAGTAATGACTAGGAGGAGGGAGAGAGAGGGAGGGAGAGAGAGAAAGAGTGAGAGATTTGATTAATTGAAGTCGCTTTGAAAGAGAGAGGGAGGGATGGATAGAAGACTTCTTCTATAGTATATTTACTATACTATATACTAAATATACTAGCAGTATATGCTATACAGAGCAGAGAAATATACTAGAGCTCATGTACTAAATGTACTAAAAATATATTCTATTTAGTATATACTAAAGGTAGAATATACTATAACAGCATTAAACGGCCTCTAGTAAATATCTACTATATAAAAAGTCTTCCATCCATCAACTCGCTCCCTCTCTCTCTCCTCGCCTTGACTCTATTGCATTTCTAATTAACTTTGGTTCTCCGCCTCACTTTATCCTCTTTCATTATATCTCCTATAAGAATTGAGCTCGTTTATCATAAACATATTTATACCTATGCATAATTTGGCCATTTCACTATTCTACCAAACGAATCCCTTCAGACCATGCCCAATCTCACTCACTCATACTCTCTCTCTCAGATCTCTCTTATACATACTCCAAGTATACCCTATAGAGGAGTCTACTAAGCACAAAAGTCCCATTACGAGGCATTGCCATTGCAAGTTCGTCTTAGCCAACTTTCACTGTACCACAAATTGCCAAATGTAATGCGATTTATGTGTGCCAAGTTGATAAAGTCGAAACACGACAAGCGCTTTTCTGCATAGTAACATTCCGGGTTTTTCGTGTTTTCGGCTGGGCGCAGGAGTCGGGGGGGATTGTCTCTATAAATACCTCGCAAATAAAATATGTTCATTCATATGCAAAGCGCAGAGAGCGAACTTTTGGTCGCGGAGGCCGCGACAATCGATAAAACAATGGGAATCCTTTCGTGCTGGCCACGGTCCCAGCTGGCTGGGCTCTCTCTATGGAGACTCAGAGTCATAAATGGCATAGAGCCGTATAAACCTAGTTATTGGCGGTCGTAAATTGTTGCCCGCGAGACTCCGACTATCCGAAACTAAAGGCCCGACAACATGCATCTGATTGTGCTGGCAGATGCCAGCTATCTCATTGTAAAGCCTTGTCCAACATAGTGAGACCTGACTGTACCGCGACTAAACTTTCTCTTGTCCTCCCCCTTTCCATCCCGCACAGGATCGCAACGGACCGAATTCGCCCAGTTCGCCGGTCAAGACGCCCACATCGAGCTCCTCGAAGCCGGACAAGTCGGGCATATCACGCCCACCGAGTGCCACGCCCTCAAACAAATCAGCATCCAAGTCGCGCAGCGCCTCAAAGAATCGCTTGCTGCTCAAGACCCCTGAGCCGGAGCCGGCCAAGAAAGGTTAGTACTCAGGTTCAAAATCTCCATCAATGAACTCCACATATATCTTTGATCTTTCTGCAGTTCCAATGAACAAGGTACAGGTGGGTCATGCACCATCGCCCAATCTGAAGGCGGTACGTTCCAAGATCGGTTCGCTGGACAATGCCACCTATAAGCCCGGTGGCGGCAACGTCAAAATCGAGTCCAAGAAAATCGACATCAAAGCTGGGCCACGCATCGAGGCCAAGAATGACAAATACATGCCCAAGGGTGGTGAGAAGAAGGTAAGTCTGAACTGCTGGGCTCCTCTCTGAATGATGGGATAGACAAGCAACTGATACTAAATATACCCTGTACCTTAGGAAGTCTGTAGTAGAGTCTGTGAATCAGAGACTTAGAGCGAGAGTAAAGAAAATTGAGGATATAGGATATAGAATAACTTCCTCTCAATTATGTATACATATCTATCATATCTATCATCAACATCCACATAACATTGTAACTCAGAAACTAACAGAGGTGGGATGTACACAGTACACATTTTGTATGTAGGTTATAAAATGATGATCGATCACTATCATCACTCTCTATCTGTAACTCAGAAACTATAATAGCTAGAGTATACAAATTCGGTATATACATAACTCTCATTAACAGAACTAAACTGAAGGAACTGTATGTATATCTAGCCATCTATTCATATAACTGACTATTAATCTCTCTGTGACCCAGAGACTCTATAAACCAGATCCTGATTTATTTACATTTTTATCTACATAAAATTTGAGCTGTTGCTCTCTATTTGAAGACAAACTGTAGAGTATATCTAGTTATATGCCTAATTCGCCCAAGATTAATGATAGTTGAAGCTCATCTTTAATGAACTCTCATAGGAAGCATACCAAAGATAATTCAAACAACACTACCTTAAGTATATATATGACAGATTTAGCAACAGCTAGTCCCTAGCTAGGTACAGGGTATACTACTAGTCGGTCCACTACGTATAAATGCACTTTTACCTCTGTTTACTGTAGTTGCAATTGAGAGAAGGCAAAAAATAAGCATAAATACATATGAACATCAAGTATTTTGATAGAAACTTAATTTCACGGTCGACTTGCGATTCAAGATATAGTCTGTATATACATATATATACATATATACATATGTAAATCTAACTGTATATTTGTCATGCAATCACTTTGGTTCTAGTAGGAAATGCAAATTACGAATAAGTCGAGGCACTTAGCAGCATAACTTTATAGCCTTATGTAGAATATATCTCTCTATATATATAGTTAATATATGGCGTATATATATACCGTATGCAATATGAAACTGAATCTGATAAGTCGAATCTCTAGCTGAGCGCGTGCATTGGCATTGACTAAGCAATTGCAGTAGTTTTTGGCCTTTCAAACCATATTTCTTATATCTATCTGTATCTGTATCTGTATATTGAACCACCACGAATCACCACCAAATGCAAAACAAACCCAAAAACAATTTGTAGATAGTTACAACAAAGTTGCAGTGGAATGCCAAGTCGAAGATTGGCTCGCTGGATAATGCGGCGTACAAGCCAGGCGGCGGCGACAAGAAGATCGAGTCGCTCAAGATGGACTTCAAGGACAAGGCCAAGTCGAAGGTCGGCTCCAAGGACAACGTGAAGCACCAGCCCGGCGGCGGCGACATTAAGGTAAGCCAAGAAGCACTTGAAGCGAGCTTTCATTTCATTTCGATTCGAAATCGGGATATATCTTTATGATCTTTCTACTCCTTCAAGCAGTTAAGTATATTAGTCTTTGGTGTCTTAGAAGTTAACTTTGGCATGTGGGGCATGGGTGGCATGTGGGGCATGGGGTATGGGGGGAGCATGTGCTCAACTGCATGTTCATGCAATCTAGTTACTTTTGGCATGCTCTCGACTCGCTCACCAACACCAATCTATCGACATCCGCAGAGATATTCGTACAAGAAATACCCCAACGACATTGTCTTTGGCGAGGGCTCCAAAATAGTTAGCCATCGTTGTCTTATGGACAATGCGCCTCTGGATGAAAATTTGTATAACGCAGACGACTAACGTTGGGTTCAGCTGGGTACGTAAAGCCGAAGCACCAGCCAAAAGCCATCATCTAACCCACGCCTGGGCGACTCCATTGTAACTAAAGCCCTCCTAGGCCTAGCATTGTAAATACCAACGGCAGTTCCGCTTCGAGTTCGAGTCGAAAAAGAAATACACTCAGAGAAAACTTCATTGGAGTTTTGCGACACTTGGCTCTACTTTTATCTTAATCTCAAAGATTATATAAATGATTTCTGCAAATTTAACACATTTTCTCCGAGTGTTGTTTGCTGTACATAATCTGATATCTGATTGTTCTTTTTTTCGTTCAATTTATTTAACTGGAATTTTTGTTTGACTAACCCATTGAACTTTGAATACATTTCTCGAATACAAATCTTTTTTTATTATGTTTAACAATTAACAAAAAAATAAAATCCAGGATAACAATACAAAGGATGTAAGTAACTCAAAATTATTTTAAGTGTACATAAAAAAAAATAATTTATTATATATATTAATAGCCAAAAAATATATAATGTTCACTAGATTTGTCTATCAATAATTTGCTAGTTTTTTAGTATTTTTAGTATTTTTGGTATTCAGTATATTTGATATTTTAATATTTTTGGTATTCCAAGCACATGATCACACTTTCTTCTCGAAGAACTCCTCTAGAACACCCATTTAGAACATGTTTGCCTTGTAAATATCGTTGATGTTAAGCAAAATTCCAAATTGCAGTTGACTAAGAGCAGCAATTGGCCAGCAAATCGTATTCTATAGATATATCTAGAACTGTATATAATGGAAAGACTTATAATTATATAATGTAATCGTTGCTAATGAATTTTGTGTGCGTTTTCGTTGGCGGCTTTGACACTACATTTCAGATCCAATCGCAAAAAATAGAAATTAAGGCACAAAGCAAAGTTGGATCTTTGGATAATGTTAAGCACAAGCCCGGTGGCGGTGAGAAGAAGATATTCGATGATAAGGATTATTTGAAAAATGTTGAACACTCTGTTGCACTGACAACACCTCCAACACAGGTAAAAAACAAAACAAAAATCGAAGAAAAATCATATCCAGAAAACATCAAAGTAGTTTCCAAATAACAACAGTTTGTAGTCGATTTTGGTTTTCATTCTTCTGTTTTCTCAAATCTGATTTAGTCAATTTGATTTCATTACAAACAGTACATCAATACATCAATACATCTATACATCAATACATCGATTTGTAAATGACATCCCATTTTGTGTTTAGCTCAAGAAATTCATTTTTTAATTGTAATTTTTATCATTTCTATATGGCATACGATCAAGCAATATCTGAGAGCGAAAAATGCACTGCAACCTGTACCTAAAAAATTACCGCACCCACTAAGGCTTACGAAACACCCCATAAGAAAAATACTAAAAAATTAAAGCTCGAACTAACTTGGTTGTCACTTAATCTCTAACAAATTCTCCCAATACGCAATCGATTAGCTCCAATTTGATCAATATATAGCATATGTAATACTAAAAGTATTTTTGTGGCACTATCGATATCTATCATATATGTATACATATCGCGGCTGTTTTATTTCCATAATTTATTTATTTTTAGTTAATTAGTTTTTAATTACATTTGAAAATGAATTTCTTTCAAACTCAAAACTGAGATGCATTGACAAAGAAATTGAAAATCGTTTAAAAAAATTCTCAAAAAACAAAAAAAGAAAAACGTATTTCATGTTCATGATATCTATTCAAGTATAGAACAGTGCAGTCGGGCATAATCGACTGCAGCATACTCGTTCACGAATGAAAGAAAAATGCTTGAATTGAGTATTACTTACCTAATTTCCATTTGGATTATAGAACTAATGGATCTGTTGAAGAAATGGGTGTTCCTAGCTAGGATACTCTGCAAGGCTATCCTGCTAGGATACTCTAGTTAGGATACTCTGCAAGGCTATCCTGCAAAAGACATATGCATAAATCAATAGAAATGTTCCAGCTGTAAAACTCTTAAAGATACAGTTCATTCCGATATTTCATCCTGAGAACCAATATGCCCTACTTAATGCGTGAACGAGTATGCAACAATAAGAAAAAGAAGAAAAAGTCTGCTCGAAGGCGGGTTTAGCATTTTCTTCCACACATTCACTTCTCTTTCTTTCTCTCTTTCTCGCCCGCTCGCTCTCGCTCCCACTCGAAATTCGAAATTCGAATATCGAATCTCGAAACTCGCGTCTCTCGTTTCATCTGGAATTTGTAGTTTGCGGCGCAGGGTCGCTTGCTTGCGACCATTCATCTAGAATTCGGTCTTTGCAACTCCGACTGTGTGTGTAACGATATATTTGAATCGCTTTTTAAGTAAAAATTACAAAATTACAAAATTACAACAAAATATTACAAACAAAAAATAGAAATAATCAAAAACAATACAAAATTATACTACCTAGCTGTACCTAAAATACGAAAACAGGTTTAAAACTATATAACTAAAATTAGCTCAAATCTTAAACGAAAACGAAAAGAAAATCTCGATTGAGTTTGCAAGAGTTTCTATTTTAAATTATCTATGTATATACCCTATAATACCGTTATAAAGTGAAATTTCGGCTAGCTGAAATTATTTTATGCGCTCTCCAAAAGTCTCTCGATTTTGGCAAGTGTATAAAGAAAAATACCAAAAAAATACTAAGAGAAGTTCTGTTATCCTAACTCAAGAAATACCAACAAAGAGTATTATTTATGGCAAGAGCCAAAAACCTTTTTTATACTATGTAGAATAGTACAAATGTTTTATTAAACAACAGATATATGAAACCTAGACTATATGGCTATATATGCTCAATCTATATAGTATATATGTATGTGTGTATTATGTATTATCTCTGATGATTGTGAAAGTCTGCCCTGCATTTACAAATTACAAACCAAAAACAAAAGCAACAAATCGTGCTAAATGCTTTGCTCTCTCGACTCCCTCATCAAATACACTCAGAGAAAAGAGTATCGAATTTATTTGGGTTCGGCTTTAACTCATCTACATAAGATTTAACATATTTATATATTTTATTATTAATGATATTGATTTAATTTTCATTTCACTTATAGGAATATGTGTATACATTTTATTAGTCATAGTCATAAAAAAAAGTGCATTAAATTAAAAAAAAAAATGAAAAGGAAAGGAAACGGTACACTCGTACTACAGAAATATTACGTCCATTGAATGAAGCGATTTTATGCTATAAAATATACTTTCGTATAACTCTCACGATTGAAGTCCTGTAAGTTGTTTGCGTGTCGAGTTACAACATTTTATCTTTTAACAGTGCTGTGATAGGGCAAAGATAATATAAACCTCAACATGAAGAACGTCCAAGCAATTGAGCATGTTTGGCATTCGAGTGAAACTCTACTGTACCAAAGCTCCAATCATATGCTCTTGTCGTAACATCAACAGAACTTCGTTCTCTCTCCCTCTTGCATAAGTGCATAGTTGCTGCCTGGCAAACTCTCTCCTGATCGCCTATGATTGGCTTAACTTTCAACTTCAACTCTTGCTTACTCACTAAAGCCACTCAAACGAAGTTCCGTTGGCCGCTGCTGCTCTCCCTCTCTCGTCTCTTGTGCATGTGTGAGCAGTGCATATATAAGTATGCACAACGAATGCACTTACTCACTCACTCACTCTTTCGCTCGCTCGCTGAGCCGAAGCTGTGAGCGCATTCTATTTTTAGCACTTTATGCTCTGTTGTGCTGTGCTGCGTTACTCACTTAGAGGTTTACATTGTCTTTGCATAGACTAATCGTACCATACCAAACCGTACCATACCGAAACGTACCGAACCGTACCGAACAATAACGTACCAATTACCGATTCGATCCACCCAGGGCCCATACATATTAAGGTGTCCCGGTGATTCATATGGAAATTGCTTGCTGTGCTCGTTTAACATAGTCCTTTGTTTGCCCTTGCCATTATATATACCGTTATTCTTTTTCGCATTGATTTGTTCATTTTCCTTGTTTCTTTAATTCAGTTTTGGTTTCATGCGATTATTTAAATGCGTTTATATTTTTTATCTTGAACGCAGAGTCCACAACCATCCATGACGGCTTCAACAAGCGGCGCTGATGAAAATTTAAATCAACAAAGTTAAATCCAGTCCAAAAAGAACAAAATTACAAGAAAATATGCATGTTGAGCTAAAGATTTACTTTCGTTTGAATTGAAAAAAAAAAACGCAAAAAAAAATAAATTTGAAAAATTTAATTTTAAGCAAAAAGTTACACAAGAAAATCAAGTATATGAAACAAAATACATATATATGCAATAATTAATACACATTGCGAGAATTTACTATAAAATTTGATAAAAACAATTGTGCAAGCACACACACACACACAGACACACACATACTCAGTTGCAGCATATTAAAATGAAGAAGCAGAAAAAAGTATATGATTAGTTGATCTATGCACTATTTATCAATTTAGATACCAAGGCAAATGCATAAACTATATAAAAATCATATATATATATATACTAAAAATAAACACACAAATATATATATGCATGTATATATATACATATATATATATATATATATATATATATATATATATATATATATATATATATATATATATATATATATATATATATAATATATACGATTATCAACTGTGTGCTTTACGTGTAGTTAAATGTGTTGAAAAAAGAAAAAACATAAACAATAAAAAATCCATTAAAATTGAATTTTCAATACTTTAACTTCATATTAAAAAAAAAAAAATATATATATATATATATATATATATTCTTATAATTTGTAACCTTAATAATTAGTCAAAGAAAACAATGCATCATTCTCACAATTTATTTACACTTTCCCAGTTTTACGAAAAATGTAAAAAAAAAAATGCAAAATTTCAAGCGTAATAAAAAAACAAAACTTTTTTCATTTAAAAACCAAAAAAAAAAACAAAAAAGCAAAAAAATACATATATATCTGAAAAAGAACTTGGCGTTTTGTTTGCACTTAGTATCTCTCGATTCTGGCAGATAGTTTGGCTATATTCATATATATACTTACATATATATACATATAGCTATATACGTATGTAGGCAATGCAACGACCACGCCCACGCCGCAAGCGTATCAAATGCTACACAGACACACACGCCGCACCTATCAAACCACATTTGGATCGCATTGGTAAACAAAGTGAGCAAAAAACTAAGCAAAGTAAATTGTAAGTTTCTCTTTTAGTTACTGATTTCCTTTTGGATTAACTTTAGTCCTTTAAGTGGCATCCTTTGCAACACTCTAATAACGTGCAACTCTTTTCGTGCAGTATTGGAAAGCGCCGCGCATACAGCGCGCCACAACTTTGACCTCGTCCATGTCCTTGCCGGCGGAGTGCCTCGTCCTGTCCGTCTCGATGCCGTCGCTCAACTCGGAGCCGAAGCGTCCCAAGAGCGCGGGCCCCAAGAAGCGACCCGGCCAGGCGGTTCATCCAAAGCCCTTCCGTTTATATTGAGGCGCACCACCACCACCACCACCACCAGCTACATCACGCTGCACCCAGAGAGATCTCCTCTATATGTGGAATTGTTAACGGCACCGAAAAGCAGAAACTTGAAAGTTTGTTAATTGTTTACAAAATGGATAGAAACGTGGCATTTAAATAAATAAATGAAATATTTAATAACTATGCAATGGTTGAGCGCACAAAATCCAACAGTTTTTTTCTGATTTTATTATAATTACAGCATTTTGTATATATATACATATATACTATACATATACATATATATATGTGTAACGATTGCTCGTAAGTAGATTGATCTTTGCTTTAAATTTACATGAGTTTTCGTTAGTTCGTTTCTCTTCATATATAATAATTGTTATAAAAAATTGTTGCTCATCCTTTTCTATTCGAGTTGTTTACAAAAATTGTGTGCTTTTTATCATATTTTGTTTTTGATTCGAGTCAAGTCACATTTAAATGCAGTTTTGCCTTTTCCACTTTTTCGCTATCCTTTCTTATGTTTCTTCGTTTTTACATTGCATTATTAAAGTTAGGGACAATAAATAAGTTATTATAAAATAAAATAAACAACAGTTGTTACAAGTTTCAAAAGAGCGTCAATTAATTAAGATTAATACAAATAGTAGAAAAAATGCTTACTGTTTTTAAGCTAAAATATCGTATAAACGTGTTTTTTTTTCCTTTTTTGTGTTTTGTTTTTCGTTTCCTTTTCATTTTCATACATATATATATATTTGTTCTCTAAGAGCTCATCGTCAAGTAATTTGGTTATTGTTGAAAAACTAGGAAACGCCCGGGCTGGCTACATTATAATTATAATACATTTGATAATAAACAAACAATTTAGGAATTCCTTAAATATTCTCTGATATGCGAAACCAAAGTTCAAAGTTTAGTTCAATACTTCATAATTTACTGCTGCTGCTGCCGTTGTTGTTCTTGTTGTTTATGATTAATACATTCGATTCGATTCAATTGACTAGATTTCAATATGGATTATATACGGTTCAACTGCTGCTTTCATCTTGTTACACGTTAGTTCTAATGAGGAGGGATTTCATGTTGTTTTGCTTCTTTTGTGCCATGCGGTTTTCAAATGGATGATCTAAATCAAATTTTCAACTTATTGAATATCCAAATTATTAGCTTATGTTAAAGGAAATGATAATGCTCAATGAATCAAGTTTCCGTTTCTTTCTTGTTTGTCAGCTGATTGTTGATTTGTTCACGCTTAGTTAGAGATGAGGGTCGGTCGCTTCTCGTTGTTATTCTCTGTGCCCCACTGTCTCACTGTTTGCTCTCCTCTTCTGAGTATTCTCCGTCGTCGTTTTCCTCGTTGCTTTTATTTACATAACTAAACACTTTCGCTGGCGTCGCTTTAATGGCTCTGGCCTCAGCACCGCGCGCACCGCCTCCTCGAACACCTAGGTAAGTGGAAATCATCATCATCATCATCAGCAGCTCGATGACATTTACTGGGCTAAGGTGTGTCCGCACTTACCTGCTTGAGGCCGCGCTGCGTTAAGGCGGAGCACTCCATATATTTCACAGCGCGTATTTTATTTGCCAGCTTCTGACCTTGTTCGCGCTTAAGCGGCGTCAAACCCTGCTCGGCCAGCCCGCTCAACGTTTCGCGATCGTCACGCAAATCGATTTTTGTGCCTGAGCGAAAAATTTAAGAATGCAATTTATGAGAGTTGCAAGAGCTGCGGCGGCATAGTCGATAGCTACTCACCCACTAGTATGATGGGCGCATCGGGACAATGGTGTTTGATCTCCGGATACCATTTGGAGGTGACGTTTTCGAACGATGAGGGACTCGCAACGCTGTAGCATATCAGAAATACGTCTGTCTGTGGATAGGAGAGCGGCCTCAACCGATCGTAGTCCTCCTGACCGGCTGTGTCCCACAGGCCCAGCGACACTTGTATTGTGTCCACTTGCATGGGCGCAGAGTAGTTATCGAAGCTATACGGAAGAAGTCGATTGCGATTAGCAGAGATTAGCATCATTGGAACAGCAGAGCTACTTACACTGTAGGCACATATTCACCGGGAAAACTGTCTGTTGTGTAGGAGATTAGCATGCAAGTCTTTCCGACGGTACCGTCACCAACGACGACACATTTTATGGGTCTTCCGGTTGACATCGTCGAGTCGTGACTGTATTTGCTGAATGAGCGAAATGTGAATGTTAGTCTTTTGTCTTCTTTCTTTTCTTTTCTTTTTTTTGTCTCGCAAGAATATATCTCGCTTTGAATGAATGCGTGCGCATTAAATTCAATTAATTAAGCTGTACTTGAGGCAATAAACCCAACTATGCCCAACTCTCTATATCTTATCTGACAGCGACAGCTACACATATGTATATCTGCACACACACTCTCAATTTAATTACGATTAGTGTTTGTCTGTGTGTATACTTATATCTATATATACGATCAAAGGCTGCCCATCACAAGGTGTGTCCCAGCCGTAAAACACAATAAAACGAAAGTTTTTTATATTCGCTCTGAGACTTCGCTTTACTTTTTCGCAAATAAAATTTACGAAAATAGATCATGATGCGGTTAAAGACAGCACAACACATAGCCAAATGATACAAACATGCAAATACCCTATACTTGATACTGCTATGTCTTTGATAGTTTACAGTGGTGGCCAAAAACTTAGTGTCAGTGATAAATAAATCAAATATTTTCCATGGGCATAGGCAAACTCACAGTGTGCCTATTTGTGTGTTCGCTGCAGTAGGACCTTTGATACCCTTTTATTATTCATAAACATTTAAATTTTACATTCTCGTACTCTCAGGTGTGCATATTTCAACACGTTACATATTTCATCACAGAATTCAAATACCCTCTCGCTCTCGCTCACTCTCACTCTTTCTGACAGAGAGAGAGAGAGAGAGGGAGAGGCACACACACACACGCACGCAAAATGGCAAAAGTGTCGACAAGAGCCCTATGGAGCAGCCTAACTGAATGGGCGGCGGAGGGGCACAGGCCAGCCAACAGACAGAGAATGCGCCCAAATGTTGGGCGGACGCACATTGTTAAAAATAGACACAATTAAGCACTAATAATGCAGGCGGTGGCAGCGCTGGCGACCCCAACACGCAGGCACCGACACAGACGCACAGCCATACAGACACAGACAGGCTGGATATTAACCGTAATTTGTAATGCCAATTCAATTACAGTTGCATTGAAAAAGCAGCGGAAATATTCACATCCACATGCAATGCAAGTGCTGCTGGGCAGGGCAGCAGGCGCTCTCTCTCTCTCTCTCTTTCTGTCTCTCTTCGCCCTGCTCTCTACTTGAATATCTTTCTTATTGTTATGGTCGAGCGCTGCTGCAGCCAGCACTGGACATTCGTCACTTTCGCTCTGTTGTTGTTTTGCTCTCAGCAGGCGCCGCAACCGCAGCCAGCAGCTGCCGCACGTTCACATTTTGCGTGCAGTTTATGGCGCACATGCTTACATCTCTATATATGTATGTATGTATGCACACATACATGTGTATATGTGTATATATAACCAGGTTAATACCGTTTCTTAACTATCCTTTGTCTGCGGCTGCAGATTGGAGTCGCGTATTGTAATCGAGCTCTTTTGTACTTTGCTTATATCACTTGTAATTTGTATTTGTATGCAGCACACGCACTCACGCAATGCCTTGCACTCGCACACACACGCACACACACACACACGCTGACGATTAATCTAACTTTAACACTATTTTTTTATAATTTTGATGTATAAATAAATAAATATTCTATTGGCAGCGCAGCGTTTGTAATTTCTTTGAATCTGCTTTTTGTTTTACACCAACAACCAACACACGCACACTGGTGCACACATACACGCCTTCTTTTGACAGCGTCGCTGTCGCGCTGACAAGCAGTGTTGAAAGGCGCGTCAGCGAAATCATCGATTTCAACGCTGCGCAACACTAAGAGTTTTGTTATGCTGGCTGAAATGCAGAAATTGTTTACATTCAGTCGGTTTAAGATCTGTAATTACCTATTTAAGAGCACGCAGAAATTTTCATTGAGTGCTGCACATTATGCGGATACCGAACAGAGTGAAGCACCAAGCATACTGGTCGAAAAAGATGCCAACATTACATTAATCGGCATCAACAGGGAGCAGCAGCGCAATTCGATTGATGCGGCCACCGCGGCGCAGCTGAGCGAAGCCATCCATCAATTTGAGGCGGATGACGCGTCACCTGTGGGTGTGCTGTACGGCGTGGGTGGCTCTTTCTCAGCTGGCTATGATCTGAAAGAACTGGAAGTGGAGGCGCAACGCGGCAGCCTCGACTTTCTGTTGCGTCACGAGGGCTCGGTTGGCCCGACCAGGCGGCACCTACGCAAGCCCATTGTATGCGGCATCAGCGGCTTCTGTGTGGCCAGCGGCCTCGAGCTGGCGTTGCTCTGCGACCTGCGCGTCATGGAAGACACCGCCGTCTTAGGTTTCTTCAATCGCCGCCTGGGCGTGCCCATCAGCGACGGCGGCACCGTGCGCCTGGCGGCTGCAGTGGGTTACTCGAATGCTGTGGATATTATAGAGACGGGTCGGCGAGTGTACGCGGAAGAAGCGCTGCGTATGGGCCTGGCCAATCGAGTTGTGGCCACAGGCACTGCCCTGGGCCAGGCCGTCAATCTCGCCTTCTCCATAGCCAAGTTTCCCATGACCTCGCTGCTGCACGATCGGAACGCAAGCTTGGCCAATGCGAATTTCTACGAACGACCCGGTTTCTATAGAGCCATCAACAATGAGATAATGAAGGTCTCTGCGGCCATGGTGGCGGACATGCAAGAGGGCGTCAAACGGTTCAAGACTTGTAAACTTCATATATTACAAATTATATACGTATACTGAAATCTGCTCTCTTTATCTGCAGCTGAGACAAAAGGACCCAAAACGAATGCCTTCAGCATTAAGGAGAAGCCCATACCCGACTGGGAGCAAGCTGAAATCGAAATAGAGCAACGAAAGGAAAAGACATAGAACATTAAGGATGCAATGAGCCACATCTCAATCTCTTGTATTATATGTAAATTAGAAAAATTGTAATTTTGTTTTGCTTTACTTATATTTTTTTGTGTTGCTGTTGTTTGTTTATTCACATATAATATATATATATAATATAATTTATTTAATTAGTTGCACGTTGGAAATCGTTTACGATTCGAGTTTTAGAGTTTATTTCTTTTTCTTTTTTTAAATATTCACAACAATTACAATAACGAATTTGTCTTGAAATTAAGCCTAACTACAAAAAAGAGTTGTAAGAGGAAAAGCACAAAAGTTCTCGTGATGTCTATGTGTGTAAGAGAATGTTTTCTTTTTGTTTCTTATATCGTTAACATTCACAATTAGTTTATAATATATAAAAAATATGCTAGTATTAAGTACTCGTACACACATCGTTCATTTGCTTAGAAATGTTAGGCCAAGCGATTTCTTCTTTTTTTTCTTTGGTTGTTTGTTCCAAGCGATATTTGCTGTATACACACACATATATATATAGTTAGTATGTATATGTATGTATGATTTTTGGTTTCAATGATATCTTCTTACGTGCTAGGAATTGTTAACAAAAGGAATTGCTGTTATTGCACCTAAGTCGATAAGGAATTAACGAAAAAAAACACAAACGAAGCTCTCAATGCAAAAAAGGCTGCTGCTCTGCTTTAAAACTAGTTTAAAAAATTCGACTGACAAATCGTTTTTTAAAAATAGATCGTGGATCAATACTGCAATGCTTAACAGCTACATCATCGATCGATCGATCGTCCTTTATATGTATGTATGTATATACTTAAGCCAAAAAGTTTGTCATACAAATATTGCACAAAAAATGGATCGGACTGTGAGTTTCTCCTTCTTTCTGCTACTCTCTTGTTGCACACCAATATCAAATTGGAAAACCTTCAATCAAATGGTGGTATGAGTTCGTTACACAATAATACATATGTATGGCATTCAGAAACCTAAAGACCATCGAGATACAATTAAGTACATATACATATTTACAAATGATAAAGCCGATAAAGCGACCTGCTTCAGTATAGTATAAAAAATATGCATATTCAAGCGATTGCAATCGGCGGCATTAGCTGGCGGCGTGCTGTAAGTACTATATAGTCCTATATATGTATATATGTAAATATATGTGTGTAATGCTTTGCGATAATACAACGGTTGGCATATGCGTAGTGGGCCATTACTTGAGGCGCTGCGTCACGTTGGCCAGCGCCACGGCGAAGGCCTGCAGCGCCGAAAAAGGATACTGAAAGTCCAGGGTATACGCATTGCCATCGATGCGTCCAAACTGCATCACCTGCCAATGGAAATGGAATGAAATGTTAATATCTACATTAGTCTATGTCCATTTATCCATTTTTTGCCCACCTGCTTGCCGCGGAACTCGATTTGAAAGTTCTTGGCCGACTCCTGGGTGACGCGTCCGCCAAAGTCCAGCTGGTAGACCTGGCTCATCTCGTTCCACATGGGCGCCTTGTTGTGCATCACGAACTCGCGCCGCACAGGCGCTGGGTTGGCACAGCTGGCGCTGCCGTTCGGCTCGATCTTGCCGCGCTTCAGCTGCACCAGGGAGTGAGGAATCTCGATTAGCTTTGCCTTTTCCACACATTTCATTTCAAGACTTACCTTCTGACGCAGCTGGGCCTTTTGGAATGTCTCCAGATCGCGATACTGCTTGCCATTGCCGTTGCCCGCGCCGCTGCCCATTTCCTCGCCCGAGCCGTTCGTCTGGTTGCCCTCGTCGTCGGAGCTCTCGATGATGCTCGGCTTCTTGCGCTGCCTGCGGTTCAGCAGCGGCGAGTTGAGTATGTGCCGAATGGGCGAGTTGCTCTGCTGCCGCTTGTTCTTCTTGCTGGCCGCCGGCGAGGCGGGCGAGCTGCGCGGCAGGCGCTGCGGCGTCGACGGCGGCGTCAAGCGGCCCTCGTCCAGATCCCGCAGACGACTGATGATGTTCTCCAGAGTGGTCAAGGCCTGAAAGGGAAAACAAAGTTGATAAGTTGGATCAGATATATATATATCCTGTGACTATACCTGCGTATGCAGCGACACCGACGCCTTGGCCTCCACGGGCGTCGCCTCCACAGTGCCGCAGGCTGTGCCGCCCGCCTCGGACTGTTGGCGCTCCAGTGTGCTGGCATTGCTGGAGCTCTGCTGCTGCTGCTGCTGCTGCTGTTGGTTGGGGGCCGTCTCCTTGCGGCGCCAGCGCACCTCGGAGAGCTGCTTGACGAAGCTGAAACTGTTCTCCTGCTTGCGAGCGAGCAGCGGCGTGGAGTTCTCCGTGCTGCTGCCCGGGGCTAGATCCTTGCTGCGGCCGTAGCCAAAGCGGTGCTTGCGCGTGAAGAGCGGGCTGTCCGTGAAGCTGGTGATGACATCAAAGCGTTTCTTGGGCGGCGGCTTGACCGGCGGGGCTGGCTGGGCTGGCGCCGGAGCAGCTACGGCAGCCGCTGCTGGCTCCTTGGCGGGCTCTACAGCCACTGTGGTAATCTCGTCCAGGGCCAGAGTGGCCGAGGGCTGGCACCGTTTGCAGACGCTGGCGGGATTCATGTTGTTGCGGCACTTGAAGCAGAGCGTGTTGGCGGCGCTGCTGCAGGCGCTGCTGTCGGAGATCTCCTGGAGCTTGCGCACCACCTGCTCGTGCTCCTTGCTGGAGAGTTTGGTCTGCAGCGAGAGCAGATCACAGGAGTCCAGGCTCTTCGACTTGCCCGTCTGCTGCAGCTTGTGCCGGCGTGCGTCCGCCTGCTGCTGCTGGCGCTTGCGGTGGCGATTGCGACGCTTGTCGACCAGGATCAGCCGCTTGTTGGGCGCGTCCTTGCGCAGGGCAGACAGAGCCTCGTCCGAGGGCGTTATGGCCACCGAATCCAGATAGCCGACGCTGCAGCTGCGCGTGATGGAGTCGGGCAGAGCCGGAGCTATGGAGACCACAGTCGGAGTGCGCTTCATGCTTGAGCTGGGCGCTGCTGCTGCTCCTGCTGCTGCTGCTGTTGCTGCTGCTCCTGCTGAGGTGTGGGCGGTGGTCGTGCTCGTGGGCGTGGGCGACTGCGTCTCCTCATCTATGTAGAGCATGTCGCGCCGCTTCGTTGTTGTGGAGCAGCACTTGACCGCACGCGCGTCCATGCGCTCCAAATTCAAGCTCAGATTGAGGGGCACCGGATTCACGTGGCTGTTGGCCGTGCGCATGGACTCGGACATGAGAGCGTTCTTCACCTGGACCACGTTGTTGGCGTAGTCGGCATTGCTCGAGTAGGACATCAGGGTGGTCTGCCCGGCGGCCGGCACGGCGGGCCGCTCGAATATGATGTCCGACGGGGCGACGGCGTTCTTGGGCGACTGCAGCGTCGGCACCGACCCGTCGCAGTAGAGCGGCGATATGGCGTGCCGCGACTGGCAGCTGGAGTTCGAGCTGGACCGGCTGTAGCTGTTCTTGAAGCTGCTTATAGTCTTCGGGCGCGTTATGCTCTTGCTGCAGCTGGGCGCCGGCGAGGTGGAGCTGCTGCTGGCCGGCGCCTGATGCAGCAGCACGGTGGTGGCTGCAGCTGCCTCCTGCGACTCATTGGACGAGTCGTCGTCGTAGCTCTCGGCACGCGCCAGGGGACTTAGACCCACTGCACCACCGCCACCAGCTCCGTTCACCGTCAGCCCGTGCGAGTTCTTGTGCCGAGCCAGTATGCGATTGGGGCGTGGCGACATGGGCGCTATGGGCGGCGCCGAGGCGCCATCGTTGAGCCGTCGCTGGGGCATAATTGGCGGCTTCAGTGCAGCCGCCGATGGCGCATCCGGAGCAGCGCTCGTCACGCTCACATGAGGCACTGCGGCATCCGCACTGTGATTATGATTATGATTATGATTATGATTATGATTGTGGTTGTGATTGTGGTTGTGATTGTGGTTGTAGTTGTGGTGGTCCTCCTCGTCCTCGGAGAAGAGATTGGGATTGAAGCTGGGATCGGGTCCAGTGGGGAAATCGTCGCGCAGCTCCGTGATGACCAGCGTCATTTGACGCGGCTGCAAATGCAGTAGGGACGTCTTATATGTTACTTGGCCTAAATTGGCTGGGACGGTTTTGGCAAGTCCGTGGATCTTGAATTTGGTGCCCCAGATGTTGGAGGTCACCTCCACCAGCTTGACTTCCTGCTTGGAGAGAAGAGACAAGTTAACACATGCCAAATGGATAGCGCCCTCGCCTGGTCTACTACAGCCTTACCTCGGGCAGCGTGTCCACATAGGCCAGCTCGTCGAGGCTGTCGGGATCGAGGGTGTTGCTCCCGCTGCCGCTGGCCGCTCGATCGCCGTTCTGGGCACGTCGCTTGGCGCGCACGCGACGCTTGCGCGGCGTGCGAGGCGAGCCGAAGCGCGAGGAGCGCTCGTCGAAGTCACTGTCCGAGGAGTCGGTGCGTCCGCTGTTGCCCGTCGTGGTCGATTGGCTCGAGCCGGAGCTGCTCTTGGCCTCGGCGGCATATTGGAAATACAGCGAGTTGTCTGGAAGAGAAATGAATGAGCATCAAGTGGGATGCGAAGTGCATTGACTTACCATTGACCTGCGGATCGAAGATCACGAATTCCGGACGTATCTTGGAGGTGCGCTTGCCCTTGAGCAGCGGCACCAGCCCGCCCAGGTACTCCAGGTAGAGCGTGTAGCAGGTGCCGGAGCTCAGATTGGAGTCGTCGTCGTGCCGTATCATGGTGCAGTGCAGCCGAGTCGAGCAGAGCGGCGGCCGTGAGACAAAGTCCCGCAGCGACTTCAGATCAGGTACGCAGCACTGGAAGCAGATCGGAGAATAGGTTAAATATATCTCTATATATATCCGATCGGATCATCACTCACTCTGATGGTTTGAGCAAACAGATTGCCGATGAGCGATTTGATTCTGGAGGGCAGCGGCAGCAGTGGCAGGAGCAGCTCGGAGCCCACGCTCGCCTGGATCTGCAGCCGGCAGAGCAGCTGCAGCGAGGCCACGCGCCGCGAGATCCAAGCGATGTGCACCTGGGTGCCCGTCGCGATGAACAGACGCTTGTCGTTGTGGCCCCACGTGATGGCCGAGACGGTGGCCGTGCTGCAGGGTATGTGCGCCTGGTAGAGGCACGTGCCCGACTCCGTGTAGAACTTGACCAGATTGTTGTAGTAGCAGCCGCCGGCTGGCGTGCCCAGGCCCAGCTCGTGCTCGAGCTTGCCGTCGAGACCCATGCCGCTGCTGTTGCTGCGCAGTGTGCCGGCAACGGCGAGCAGCTCCCGCGAGTTGCTCCACTCCATGACCATGCCCAGGGCGCCGTTAAGGCAGGTGTTGATATGTGCGGGTGAGACGTCGTCAAACGACTTTAACAGATAGATATATCCATTCTGGAAGCTGACCGCCAGCACGAAGGTGCGCTTGGCTGAAGAAGAGAGAGAGAGAGGGAGAGCGAGAGAGAGAGAGAGGGAGAGAGAGAGAGAGAGAGATGTTAGCTATGATTGATGAAGAGATTGACCAAGTTCTTTACCGGCATTGGTTACACCGGGCTCGGCTTCCTCGCCCTCCTCCATTTTGAACTTCTCGCAGGACCAGGCCATGGAGGTGATGGGCACATCGTTGGAGAGCTGCACCTGGGACACCATCGCGCCGTGCACATCCATGACGATCACCTGGCCCTGGGTGGTGCCGAAGTACACCTGCTGATCGTCGGGCGTCCAAATGCCGCACGTTATGGTCGACTCCAGGTTGAGCATGGAGGACCAATAGCGCTGCCCGGCCACGGAGCCGACCAGCACGAACCCATCCTGGTAGCAGATGAGCGCCATGCGCCCGTCGTGCGACCAGGAGAAGTGCGTCACCGGCGTATTCCGATCGTTGATCAGCTCGATGGACCAACGACCCTCGTACTTGATCCACACGAAGATGATGCCAGAGCTGTCGCAGGAGGCGAGCTTCTGATACGGCTCATTCCACTTGACCAGAATGACCTGAAGGAAACACAGAGAGAGAGAGAGAGAGAGAGAGAGAGAGAGAGAGAGAGAGAGAATAGTTCAAGAGATTTCTTATTCGATTCTCAAGTATTTCAGTTCACTTACGTCCGATCGATGGCCTCGCAGATTGTAGTTGGTGCGCAGCGGGTAGTCCATGTTCTTGCGGCAGTGCGAGGTGGTGAATGTGACGCCCACAATGCCGCGTATATTGCCCGTGGCCAGCCAGCCCTCCTGATAGTAGTTGGTGCGGTTCAGCTTCCAGCCCTCATCCTGCAAGCGAGCAGCACACGAAATGAAAGCCAAATCAAAACCAAATCAAGCATCTCTCCCTCGCTCTGAGCCTTGGCAACTCGCCTAAGCAGCCGTCAATTGACAGTCAAATGCGGCAAATGCGCCCCATAAATGGATTACGCTGCAGGCTGCGGGCAGGTGGCTGCCTTTGACTGCTGCTCCACTTAACTGATAGTTCTATGCAGTCAGTATGCCGCTCCTAATACCCAGTATTTGTCAGACATTGCAAGTAGGGTAGATTAACCAAAGCTAGCTTAGATTCTAGATAGTTAAGATTGGCGTATAGACGAGGATATGCGGACAACTCTTGGTCAATAGTAATTCCTTTTGCATCCACAAGATAGACTCGATTCCACTTCAAAGCTAACTCCAGGATATACACAAGTCCCGTAATCATGCCAAACTAATTATAAATTCCCTCTGCATCTCTCTGATAGGCTTAATGCCTCGTCTAATCCCTGTAGGGCAGCAAAGTCTCCCCTAAGACAATTACAGGGTATACCCGAATCTCTCATTCTAGGCCAGCAATGTCTCTTTTAATCCTATTACAGGGCATAGTCTACTCTTTCACTCTAGGCCAGTGATGAGCCCTCTAAATCCCTTACAGGGTATACTCTACTCTGTCACTCTAAGCCAGCATTGCCTCCTCCAAACCCATTACAGGGTATGCTCTAGTCTATCACTCTCTGTCAAGCAAACTTTAACTTCATTTCGCAGCTGCCACTCGAGCTGTTTATCTGCAGCCTGCAGCTGGAATTCTATATAGAAGAAAACTCAGCACCACTCACTCTGCACCACCCAGAAGGCTCCCCCACCACTTTGTCAGCTTGTAAGCTCGAACTTTTTCAGCGGCATTTCCATCAAATGCTTTGCTGATTATTTTCACAAAGTGTGGCCTACATTTGAGCGCCTATTGGCCCCCGCCTGGGGTCGTTTGCCCCGGCAGTGGGTGCCACGTTTCAGGTGATAAGCTTTAAAGTTCAATTTTCGTTTCATTCGCCCAAAAGAAACTTGGGCTGGGCCAGCTCAGCGAGTGGGCTAATCCCCGGCTAAGCCAAAATGGTCAATAGCATTAATAATTTCGTTTTTCTTCCCAAGGGAAAATCCAATTTCCGAGCTTCAAATTTAAATGCCTGGACAAATATGATTGCTTAATATGTGCCCAACTTGCAGATACCCTGGATATTTGTGTATAGAATGCACGTGGGTTTCAAAGAGGGTATGTTTGTTCTATTTAGAGATACTCTCTCTGAGTTATGCTCGAAAACAAAGGACATCAAATCGATAATTATCGATTTTCATGAAATAAATGTGGATATAGTATTGGACTGTTCACACTGAACAACTAGTTCATTTGCATAACTAGTTCAATTGAACTTAAATACTCTGTCTACATAGCCCGTATAGCCCCCTTTACAGAGTGCTAGAGGAGCAACAATTTATTTTGCAATTTCCGCTCGGACTAACGTAGACGGCGTGCATAAATTTTTATTGATTCCAGTTAAGCCACGCCCACACACACACACACATGCACACACACACACAGACACGCGTTAATTGCTTTAATAGCTCGTTAGATGCACGTCGCCATCAAATGCAATTACGTAATGGACATTGGCTGGATCTATGTGCAGGCGAATGGCTGGCTGTGTGGGTGTTTAGGCCTTTTACCCACTGCAATCATTTTGGTTAAACATAATAAATAAGCCGAAATATTTCGTGGCGCGGCTGAAACGAGCTGCGTTCATTGACGGCGCCTCCGCCTCCAATTATAAAACGCATTTCTTTGTGGAGTGTTATTAACCTTTCATTGGGCCACTCGAAGTCGGCGTCTGGCCATCAGCATATACTTGATCAACAAATATCTATCTTTATATACATATATCTGCATTTAATTCACATATAAACACTTGAGACAGAAACAATTACGAGAGAGCTGCAGCGGCGAACTGCTGAACGAGCAGATGCTCTGGAGATAGTACGATGAGATCTATATTTATTAGAGGCTAATATATCTTGATGCTTAGAAAGAGATAAGACAATACATGAGCTAATACACATTTATCTTGTATATAGATTCCAGAATCTAATACAGTCTTAAACGCAATCTAAACTTGGGAATAAGTTAAAGATCTGATATGGTATGTTTCGCTTTTGTTATTTTATGGAACAAGAAATTTGATATAATCTTCAATTTATAGCTAAGATCTTGTATATTGAGAGTAAAGCTTATATGTTCAATCTCTCATCTGCGATCTTCCTACTATCTACTACTACTACTATCTCTACTATCTACTATCTACTATCTACTATCTACTATCTACTATCTACTATCTACTATCTACTATCTACTATCTACTATCTACTATCTACTATCTACTATCTACTATCTACTATCTACTATCTACTATCTACTATCTACTATCTACTATCTACTATCTACTATCTACTATCTACTATCTACTATCTACTATCTACTATCTACTATCTACTATCTACTATCTACTATCTACTATCTACTATCTACTATCTACTATCTACTATCTACTATCTACTATCTACTATCTACTATCTACTATCTACTATCTACTATCTACTATCTACTTTCATCTTCCATCTTCTACCCTCTATCTTCTATCTTCCGTCTTATACCCTCTATCTTCTATTTTATATTTTCCATCTTTCATCTTTTATCTTCTATCTTCTGTATTCTCTCTTCTATGTTCTATTTTTCATATTCCATCTTCTATCTTCCGTCTTCCATCTTTCGATCATCACCTTCCATCTTCCACCTTTCACATTCCATCTCATATCATGTGCTTCACAACCAACCTACCCCATTTCTTTACACTTAGGGCATCCAGCCAACACTTGAGCTAAATACATTTCCACAAGTCTTCAGATACATTTGCTCTTATATGCGCCGACATTTTGATGGCTATTTTATGACTAAATCATTGCCGGGGAGCAAATCGGCCACATTTGAATATTTTGAGTACTTTTCAATGTTTAATAAACGCAACTAAAATGCACTCAAGCAATAAAGCAAACAGAACAAAAAGCAAAAGCACATTTTCGGCATTCAAACACGAACTTAGGACAATTGAGAACATGCGCTTCAAGCGAAGCATTTCAAATGGGAAATTGGGAAAAAGATACTGAAATTTCTGCATATATAACAAACAGTTATATATTAAATATATGATGGCCCATCAAACTTCATTAGATTATGCTATAAATGCCTATATAGCCCATATGTCAAGTCTTTAATCTTGTCCACTCAGCTCCACACAGCTTTTCTCCCTCTACAATCAGGCAATAAAGAGCAACTAAAGTGAAAATAGTTTTCAGCACTAAGCCAATCAATCCCCCTGTTGAGGGCCCTGCGGTCTTAGCTAGAGCTTGGCTAGTGTCCGGGCCAACTTGATGTGTTGCTATTGACAGCTTTTAATGCAATTTTCACAAACGCTTTAATTGAATTTCATAAACAGGCAGCGGCGACACAGCTGAAAGCCATCAACTGTTGTGCACTCGATGCCACTGGGCCACTTGCCACTTGCAACTTGTTGGCTGCCACATTGAAGTTGCTTTTGCTTTGATTGCATTGACAACAGTTTCCGATTTCTGCCTTGTCCCCAGGGCTACTGGGTTAAAAAATAAGTAGCGCCTGTGAAGAGTTTCCCATTTGGCCACAAAAAATTGTTGTTCTCTCTGTTGTTGTTGTTGTTGCGGCATGTTGCATGCAGCAGGCTGCTTGTTGCTTGCGCCATAAATTTGCGGCTGTGCCATTTCATCATGCTCCATTTCAAGTGCTCCACACACACACAGAAACTTTTAATTAATTTAATGCAATTTTCAATATAAATAGCTCGACTCAGTCTGCCCTCTCTATCTATCTCTGTCTCTCTCTCGCTCTGTCTCTTTCGCTCTCTTTGTTTCGCAATAATTGAAATTCCCAGCGGCCTTAATAAGGCTCAGCGGCATAATTTCGCTAAACTGCACAAAGTTCCAACATACAAATAAATCAATTAAAGGCCATTTTGTTGCACAATTAAATATGAATATGATTTAAACTTGTGGTCGCACGCGGCGTATGCGCAATTTAATTAATGCTCTGCGCTCCACAATTGTATAAGCCAAATATATCGTCGAATAATTGAGGCTTTAACGCTTTCAAAGAGCTCTCTGCGGCTTTTATGTTTCATTAATATCATTTAAATCGAGGATATGCTCGCTCAGTTGGGAAAGGTGGGTATATACCAATATATTACGGGTAAGAGAAGTGCAAGGAAAGGGGAAAGGAAATGTCAGCTCATATCAGAGAACGATTATCATGCTCTCATTTCATATGGCAATAAAGGGGAAGAATTTTCGAGTTCATTCAACCCAAGGTAAAGAGCTTTGCTTTTTAGTTTAAAGTACGAGTATTCAGCAGTCGTTTATGCCCCACGTTACTGTAAACCAGTATATATTTTCTATAATATATGATATATTAAATTTCCATTTAAATTTATATTAAAATTTAAAGTCGCTTTACCTTCCGCATCTGCTGCTAGGCAAGCGAACTTCACCCAGCCTAAGCCAGCGCATAAACACTCTAATCCTTAGCTAAAAATATATACTATATTTAGTATTTTTATGCTGCATGCTAATTTACATCTATTTTTGGAATATATCTCTATATGTGTGACAGATTTAAACGCAATGCGAAAAGGTTGTTGGTCAGCGCGAATCTATTTTTGGGGGTCGCATGGAGAACATTTTTGTGGGCGGCCCAGCGACAACAAATTTTTGGGGTCAAGTACACGAGTTGAATTCAGCTAAGGCAAGAGAAAAGTGCATAAAGAAAGACAGAGAGAGAGAGAGAGAGAGAGAGAGAGAGAGAGAGAGAGAGAGAGTGAGAGTGAGAGATATATGGCAGAGCAACTGCAGGGCACATTATGTTCGCCCTCACGCGCTCGCTTTTGCCTAAGATCTGCGCATGTTCGCTCACGTTTCATCTCTCTCGCTCTCTTTTTCTCTCTCTCTGTTTCTCTGTGTGTAGATCAGTCAACACTTGAAGCAGCCAGTTGCCACTCATAGCAAATCTTCGACATCAGTTGCACGCCTTCGTTTGCCGCGGCGCGTTCTAAGCACAATTTTCCGATTTAAAGGCGGAGCGTGTGCCTTGCTTAAGCTTTGCATACGAAAATGTATCGAACAATTATCCTGCTCTTCCTGATCTCGCTCAGCCAGGGTGGCACCCAGGCCAGGCGTTACTTCGGCGTGGGTCAACGCATTGACAACGATCAGCTGCTGCTCAAGGATTTGCAGCACTCGCGTCCAGCGGGCGCAGGCAAGGCGGCCAGCGTCGCCTTCAACTACAACATCGCGGAGCCCATCACCTACATTGAGATCTTCTCGGAGGCAGTGAGTTTTCATCAATGAAACAATTGAATGAGCATATTGGCTCTGTCTATATATAAGAGGGCATAGACAGCTTTGTCGAGCATATAAAGTATATACACTTCTGTTCAGCTGACAAGTCGATCTAGTCGCTTCGCTCTATATAGAAGAGTCGTAAATTACAAGTGCTAGAGACTTGAAATTTGTGTACCCTGAACATATTGAGCATGCAATTGTAGGGTATGATGTTTCTACTAGAAAGTATGTTACAGCTAAAACGAGATGGAGTCTATCTACTTAAAGTAGATATATTCTTTTATAAGCATGAAAGTATCGTCGTTCTAGAACTGTCTCGACGCCTGTATAAGATATAGGGAATTGAAATGTTAGACTTAGATTAAGTTTTTCAAGTTACTGATATATTTCTCAAATCATTTTATATATCACACTCAATATAGGCTACCTAAAGCTATTACCCGAATATTCTCCAATATAAACAAAATCATATTATAGACTGGCTATACTACACATTACTACGTATATATACAGTTTGCAGTCTACAGTCTACACATGCCTAGGCCATAAATTAAATTCGAATTATAAACCAAGAAGAGCTAAAGGTTCTACATTTCAAAAAACACACATCATATATCAAACATTGAACAAGCTTTTTCATTATATCTATATATAATGCCATCTCCATATTGTCAACAAAAACCGAATTTATTACAGGGTATATCCATGAAGTGTAGAGTATATATAATGTGTTTAAGCAACACACAAGACTTCCATAAATTATCCATTATATATGTTCTCATATTTCAAGTCTAATATAAGTTCACTTGAGCGTAGCTCAAGAACTAAAACATTCATAAACTTTCAGTTTTCTGTACACAACAAACCTTAATTTTACTCAACTGTTTCAATTACACCAAAAATACAGGGTATTCGCAAGTCAAGCACTTTCATCAGCACACTCAAATTTGTTTTTTTCTTTTTCTTGCTTTTTTTTGCATATGCCCAGCCTAAAATAGAAAACGAACTATATTTTTTTCGCTGCTTCTTTTCCCGCACTATGCCCACAGAGAGGGAGAGCGAGAAAGAGTGAGAGAGCAAAAGAACTAAAACAAAAACAAAAGCAAATTATCTAAACGACAACAAATAGCAAGCACACCATACAGATATGTATTTATTTATATA
Source organism: Drosophila paranaensis (assembly GCA_035047545.1). NCBI lineage: Eukaryota > Metazoa > Arthropoda > Insecta > Diptera > Drosophilidae > Drosophila > Drosophila paranaensis. Next base: position 1,480,880 of record JAWNPL010000173.1, on the reverse strand, counting down.
TTTAGTTCTCGCGACCCAATGTTTGGCATAACATTTTGGTTTGGCCAATTTTATGGCTTTCGAAACAAGTTGGATTATTAGTTCGAGTCACTGACGCTATGCCAAATGCGCCGGGCGGGCTAATTAAAAAGAATAAAAAAAAAAACCAAATGAAAAATCGCATTAAAATTGTTTAAAGTCTAAACTGCTTATATAAACCAATTGTCGCTGCCATATGCTGCTATAAAAACTTTCCAACCGACATTGAATGTAGTCAGTTAACAGCCCCATTCTAATGAAAAACACATTCCAAGCTCTAGAAAATAATTAACTAGCTTTTTTCAATTATTTTCTATATAATGATGGGAATTACCTCAGCTCACATACTTACAGTTTCATAATTGGATATTTCTTTGAGAGGGTACTCTGAATACTCTAGCAAAATATAATTATATCAAATAGATACAGATATAAAATATTTTCATAAGTTATTTATACATACATATACATATATGTATATACATATAAATAAATATATGCATTTAAAGCTAACAGAATTTTAAATAAATGCAGCCAAACATTTTTGAATTCAATGTGAACTTCTTCAAATATTCAAAAGTTGCAATGAACTTTAACGTGAAGATTTACATAATTTATATATTATTATATAATTTTAATGATGAAGGAAGCAGAAACATCTGCCGTCAGTTAAACTTGCAATGAACTTTAACATGAAGATTTGTTTAAAAGTTAGCTGCATTTAGGTAGCTAATTAAGATGTAGATGATTTCCATATTATATATGGGTTCAATAAATTTAACACAACTTGCCATGAGCTCTAACATGAAGATACGATATCAATAATGGATATCAATAATGTATAATCAATGTGTAAGCCTCTGTACCTCCTCCATAAATCATTCCAAATGCTCTGAGAACTAAAATATACCCCATTTTAGTGTAGCTCGACAAGTATATATTCGTCTAGTACATATGTCAAGTGAGCTGCAAATTTGGCACATTGGCGCGGCTACTTAGGCACTCACTGGGCACAGTCCCTGAGGTGCTGAGGCATTGCTTTATTTCAAATTTAAAATGTATTTTCAATAACGAAATGAGCCACTTATGACGTGAGATTTCGCAAGAAAAACACATATACATACATATATATATATATATATATATATATATATATATATATATATATATATATATATATATATATATATATATATAGAAAATCAGAAAAATATGTAGCAGATTCCCTCGGAATCGGCACGTTGTGTATTTTATCGACGAGGTGCGGTAAACATTGTGTTCGCTTCATGCTTGATCGAGTACCCAGTTAGGTCGATGGCTAATTGAAAGATTCTTGAAAAGTGAATCTGTTTTCGATCAAATTAAGTCAAATTCTCTAACATTTGCAGAACATTTCGGCCGAGGTGAAAGTGAGCTATGTGGATACGTTGATCGTGGGCCTCGTTAGCCTTATGGCACCCGGCAATCAGAGTGAATTCGAGGAAGATCTCGAGTCTATGCAAAATCTGTCAGAGTCTTTTGATGTGGTCATCACGATCTTTGGCTTCAATCAGACCGTTTTGAATCTGAATCCCGCATTGCTGCTCAATCGCGATTCGCACTTTGAGGGCGTGGTGAAGCCATACGATGACTACGAGGAGGTCGAGGAAACAAGCCAGACGTATGACAGCGGCAGCGATGATGATGCAGTGACCGAACATCTTGATGAAGATCACACCGATGCGCCCGTTTTTACTGCTGACTTTGAGCACAAGGACAAGATCATTGAGATTGGAGAACGACAAAAAGGTAACTAGGTATTTGGATCTCTATCTGTCAATCTTTGAAGCTATCGATAACGTTTTCTGTTCACTAATATTGATTTTAAGTTTAATAGTAATCTGTAGTATATATCTTGATAAGAATAGCTTCATACACAGCGCGACCTATAAAATGATTTACTGACTCTGTTCTTAGGTATAGCTATAGTACCTAGTTACAACTTGCAATACAAAAGTTATCGATAACTCGTTACTATAGTTAAGTATTTATATTCAAGGATTAGCTTCTTTATAATAACTTGAAAAATAGATAACTATGTTTTTAGTTCACTTTATAAATTCAATTTCATCTACATTCTTCATTCTGCTAAAAATCGATAATTATCGATAAGCCGTTTTCGTTCTTTGAACATATATGGTTAGATAAGTTTAGACGCCCTTAATACATTTGGAATGTCAAACGTCATATATTATATGTAACTTTTTTACAGGTGACGATTTGATCTTTGAAACCTATCAAACATCATCGGGCGACTCTAAAGAGCAGGGGAATCACACTGTCATTTTCTACTACATTGACAGCGACTTCATCACCTACATCAAGTTTGTTGTCTTCGATGTGAGTGTGGCTAATGATTAATTATACATTCCCAAGCTAATCCTTACACTCTGTCATCCCCAGCACTACTTGGATAAGGTAGCCACAGCCGAGAACTATTTGCCACCCGTGGCCGAGTACAGTCATTATTCGGCGGGCTCGATCAAGGCAACCATAACGGACTTCAACGTCAGTTCGCTGTTCGTGCAAATGTTTGTCTATGGCTACCGAGGCGTGGATATTCCGCCAGTGAATTACAAGCCCTTCCTGGAGCCCCAAAACTCCGAGACCAGGAGTACGGTCCATCTGACGCCGCTGCAGCGCATGCAGCTGCTGTTGATGACGGGCGGTCAAACCACGCTCTCGCCGCTGGACGCTGACTTAAGCGAAGACTCCGAAGAGGATGGCGTTGTGGCGCCCATACGACCCGAGGATATGGTGCCCGATCATGTGCCCGAGGCGAGCATTGCGAATGCCGTGCTCGAGGTGCAGCGGGCAGTGCCGCAGCGGCTCTACGCCATGCTGGGCTTGATGCTCTTCGCTGTCGCATAGTTGACCTTGCGGCATTGAGGGTCGAATGTTAGTTAGTTAAAACGAATGAGAAAGCTTTAAATTAGTAGCGATTAGGTGCACATACTTGCAAATATTGTAATATTTTATCAAATAAAGGCAATTGGCTTAAGCCAAGTTAACAGTCTCTCTCTCACACACACACATACAGAAAGTCACTCGATGACAAACAAATTGAAAAAGTTGCGGCAGAAGTAGGTCATGGCACTCGCTTCAACCCCGCAGCGCTCTCTTAACTCAAACTCACTTTCTCTCTCTCCCTCTCTCTCTCGCTCTAACTCGGCAAATTATCTGCGTCGACAGCGACTGCGACGCCAGCTGCGACGACGGCGGTGGTTGATTTGGCAGCGCAAACAAAAGGAAATGGAAGAAGTGAAAAAAAGTCTGCTGACGTATGTACACAACACACTTACACACACACACACACACACATACACACATTTCTTTTTCTTTAGCAGTTGTCCAGCTCAGGCAACTGTTTATTTGCCTGTAGCCCCACTATAGCCCCCGCCCCAGTCCCCCTCCGCCCCACGTTTCACTTACATGCTGTAAAAAGTTCTAAAACCTCATCTTCTTTCTCTTTGGCTATATAGAAAATTAACTGCTGTTGATGCTGCTGCTGCTGCTGCTGGTACTCTGAAGGCCATCATGTCCAGTGCGACGACCACAGGGCAATCGCAGATGCCTTCGCATAACTATTTCAACAAATCCCCTACCCCAACAGCCCCTGCGTCCGTTGCTTATGCTCTGCTCTAAAACATGTCCAAAAAACTGTATGTTATGCGCTTTGTTTCCTGCCATTTGCAGGCGAACAGCGCAGCAATAAAACAAGCAACATTGCAATTGCTGGCAGTGAACGACGCTCAAATACCCGTACTACTAGAGAAACTACTTTGGGTGTAGAAAGCGCTATAGATAGCGTACATTGGTGCCAGCTTGCTGTTTACATGAAAGTTGACTAAAGAGCTAAGGTGCTGAGCCAGACTTTGATATAGTTTATATAGATTATAAAGATTGAAATGATTGCAAAATCAAACTGAAGAAAAAAGTATCGAAAGTAATTGATAGGAATTATAAAAATGTTGCTGAATTTAAGAAAGTTTTAGTAAAGGAATTTGGAATTTAGATAACTTTTATCTACCAGCAATGAGTTTCAGAGCTACAGAAAGTAAATTTTATATATAAATTTTGGTATAAGTATAAAAGTCTTAGGGCAGAAGCTTCTCAAGGTAGAGCCCTTAGCCTTCAGTATATAGATTATCTATATAATTCTCGAGTTGAGCTTGAGCTCGAGTTGAGCTTGAGCTCTTAGAAACTCATTTATTGTTTAAAAACTGAGAAATATTCAAATAGAAACCAATTTCTTATCCAATATTATTCCAATAACCCATACTATATACAAGTTTTCGCCTTTTTATACCCTGAACCCATTGAAAATGGGAAAATCAGGGTACAATGTTTTTGTTGGAGGGCGTATGTATGTAACAGGCAGAAGGAGGCGTGGCAGACCCCATAAAGTATATATATTCTTGATCAGGATGACAAGCCGAGTTGATATAGCCATGTCCGTCTGTCCGTCTGTCCGTCTGTCTGTCCGTATGTATGAACGCGTCGTTCTCAGAACCTATAAGAGCTAGAGACTTGAAATTTTTTATGTAGGTCCGTGAATAGCACGAAAAGATCGAGTTTGTTAAAAAAAGTCGATAACTATTTGAATTTAATTGTTATCGATTAAAAACATTATCGAATGTTAGTTATAAAATTATATCTCCCACGTCTTTATAGCTAGAGACCCCAAATTTTTTTGTAAGTTTTATATTTATTTTCTCTAATTTTGATTTTTGTTAAATTTTGGATACCGGCTCCAAATTTCCCCAAATATTTAAATTGAGGTTAGGTGCACTCAACGCCAATAAATGAATGCGTTTGCATTTTTAAAAATTGGAAAAAATGTAATAAAATATGTTGAACATAAGCTGAAAATTTCATTCAAATCCATTAATTCGCGCAGAAGTTATTAAACAAAACGTTTGGCCAATCGGCCAAACACGTGACCAGCAAAACAAAGCAAACTGTTTTCCTATACATGTGCACACATACACACATACACATTGAGCTGCGTGCATCTAGCAAGTTCTAAAACCCGCAAGTTTTAGTGTACATATTTCCAATAGATGGCGCTATGATTTGCGAATTATCAGCTGCTCAGTTGGTTCGAAACTTGGATGGCGCTATTCAATCGAACCATAGATGACGCTATTAGCTAAACAATTGAAATGAATTGAATTTAGTTTTCTGTGCGTTTATACGAAATGCTAATTATGCAGTATTTTAACGCAGATAGCGCGGGGTTTAGGGTATCTCCTAGTCGGGACCGCCGACTAGAGTTTTCTTACTTGTTCTATAACCAAGTGTTGTGAAGGACAGAAAGAAAATCGCCCAACTCGCAAGCTGTGCTCAATGAGGCAGCAACTGAGCTTTCGGCTACCTGCAGCACCTGGCAACACAGGTAATAAAAAGCAGATAATATGTGAGCAGACGAAAAGCCAAATACGAATGTCCAGGCCATAAGCCAGTGGGAAAGACGTGGCTAGGCGACACGCTGTGTCCAGAGGGACGCGCCATATTTATGTTTAATTCAAGCTCGCCAAATTTTATAAAAAGCTAACAAATTTCGGCAACGTTAAGAGAAAATACTTCAAGACACATGCGAGAAAGGGTAGGGGCGTAGGGGCAAGCGCCATTGGCGGCAGCTTGGGCCAAATTGAAAATTTCTTTTTATGCGTGCGCGCTTACAGTTATTTTTTTTATGTGCAGACATATATAATACAGCCTTTATGGCTCTCTCTCTCTCTGTGTGTGTGTGTGGCTATATAAGGCGTGGCATTGGCATTGTAAACAACAACGGATAAGCAGCGCACAAGTGTCATCCACAGCCACGCCTACAGCCGTCAGGCCTGGCAGCACAACTGGCATGGCATGGGTGCCTCCCCCACACACGAATCCTGCCCAACCCCCCTTCAGCAAGGGGTGACGTGTGCTTTTGTCAATAACTTAATAACTTAAAATATGGTTTAATGCGCACGTAACAACATTTTGCCACTTGGGCCAAGTGCGAAAGGCTTGGCTCGCAGCCGACAGCCGACGGGCGACGAGCGACAGCTGAGAACCATGAACCAAGGTCTAAGGGCAGACAACTTGAGGGTTTCGAAGGTTCTGATGCTTGAGCATATTACATACAAAAAGGGATGCGTGCTGCCCTTTTACACTCGCTCAGTCGGTGTAAGGAGCATATAGGCTTTGGACAAAGTGAAAAGAGTAGATTAGTTTTGGGAAAACTGTAGAGAGTATATTAGTTTAGTGCAAAGTTTGACTTGAAGTTCTTCCTTTTGTATATTCGTCCGTTTCTCTGTCCCTCACACCCTCTGAACCTCAAAGTATTCGCACAGAATATAGCTATAGAGTCATGGCAGTAAAGAAAAGCAAAGCTTTGAGGCCTATGCAAATCAATTTAGTTTTGATCAAAGTTCTTTTCAGCTTAAGGCACACGAATTTCGATATTAATTTGTTGGCTTCAAAAAGAAGCAAACTGCGAAAGCAAATATTTTTTGTAGCTCCTCATATTGCAATTCCCACTTCCAAGTATTAAAATTTTGGATATTCATTTTAAAGGTAAAGCCCTGAAGCTGACTGCAGAGTGTCTGGGGCTTGGGCACGTCTCCTGCTTATTTTCTTTTTGCCTTTATCTTCAGCTCGAAGCCAAAGGCAACTTGTGTGTGTTGCGTGACGATGACAACTGCCATGTGAGCGCGTCTACCTGCCCGCTAGCACAGAGCACGTGCTTAGCTTTTGATCCTTTTTCAAGCGCAGCCCAAAAGTTATAATTATTGATTTTTTCTTCATTTTTGTTTTTCACTTTTTCACTTTTTGCTTCGTTTAGTTTATCTGCGCAATTTGCATTTAAAATAATTAAAAACGTATTTAAAGCTTGTAATCGTGTGCGTGCGTGTGTGTGTGTGTGTGTGTACATGTATTTGCCATTACCGCAATTTGTTTTGGGGGCAGCCGCTTCAGTGCATCCTTTCTTGATCCTTGGGCATGCTGCATAATTCATTGTCGTTTGGCTACCTTTGTGACGAGGCTAAAGACAAGCGGCGCTGAATGGCAAGGGGCGGGGTGGGACGACTCATTAGCGTGCGCAGAGAGAAAGACACAGAGAGAGAGAGAGAGAGAGAGAGAGAGAGAGAGAGAGAGAGAGAGAGAGAGAGAGAGAGAGAGAGAGAGAGACAGGGAGAGGTCATTGGGTTCAAAGAGTGGGCGGAGGGGGCTGAGCACATGTCTGTGCTGGTTTTGAATTGCATATGTCTGTTTCACAGGCTTTGCATTTGCATTTTATTAAATTTCAAAAGCTCTTCGCACATTTGCTTTCACCTGTCGCCCCCAAACCCGGCTCACCTGGGCCCCATTGTTAGCCGAGCGAGCTGTGCGAGGGCCCTGCGCATTGCATATTTATGCACTTAATAACGCATTTTAGCATGCTCAAGTGCAACTCATCTTTTGTTACAGCACAGCTGGAAAGGGATGGCCATACACAGCGATGGAGACTGACAAGAGCAGCAGTCAGCGGAGCTGCAAATGCTTTTCACATGTCGCTGCCGTCGTTGACAAATGGAGCATGAGTTACATGTTATGTCAGCTGGCATATGCATTCGGTATTCCGTATTCCGTATTCCGTATTCCTCATGCTGCATATTGCATATTGCATATTGCAGACGAACTGCCCTCTCCTTCCAGCTGCCCAATTCCCAATCCACATGACATTTCTGCTTTGGTTGTCAAAGCGTAAGCACTGTCTTCATGTATTTTTTCGGGCTCTGCGCACGTGGCGGATGCGTAATGCAACAAAGGACAGCCGAGGCGCTCATTGAATACGCTCTAAAGCAATTACCCAGCAGACGAATACAAGTTAAGCAGCTTACGGCAACGGAGCGAAGGATATCAGCAAAAAAGGAAAACAATGAGATATTAAACGAAAACATATACAGAGGCAAAAGTAGATCTGGGATAATAATAAGATGTGACTCTGCTATATAAGAGTCTCATCTTAGTAGTACTTGATGTCGCAAAGGATCAAGCATATATATACTTTAAGCATACAGCAAGCTTCCAGTTAAAGCTTGAGGGATGACACATAAATATTCAGTAGAAATAATCACCCTTCTAGGCAATTCTCATGAATTGAACTCAGCCCAGAGTCTTTGCTTTGTTTGCATATTTATTCAGAAATACAAATATTTTCATAGAATTCTGGCGCTTTACTCCAAGGAAATGCCACTCACTGTTCATTCCCTGAGGACTAAACACAAATCAAATCTCAATGGGCATCGAGCGAGCAAAGCAAAATGGGAATATTACGAAAAGTTGCACTTTTCAATCAGTTTAATGAAAAAGTATGAATCATAATGAACGAAAGGCGAAGATGGAGAACAAAATCAACAAAATTAAAGCAGCAAATGTGGCATGTGCAACGTGGGAGAGACAGGGGAGAGGGGAAGTTGTTGCTATTGTTAACTTTGGTCACATCCATAATTGATTGATTTGGAGTGCAACAATTGGATGTGGGCGAACATTGTGGCAATGTGGCCATGTGGCAAGTGCCATAAAACCACATACAACACACAGCAACAACAACGACAGCTAGGACAAGGCTAACAAACAAAATGCTGGGTAAACCAATCAATGACACAACTGAAAGCCACAACGTCAGCTAGAAGCAGACCGAAGATTAAGCTGGACAGATGTAAGCACGTGGGTGTGTGTGTATGAGTGTGTGAGAACTGTGTGTTCATTGTTCGCACAGAATTACAGTTTTTAGAACTGAAACCAAATGTGAAGGGATTGAATGCATGTTAAAACGTTTAACGGCCAATGCAATTGAACTAAATCCAAAAGAGAGCGCGAGAGAGAGAGAGAGAGAGAGAGTGAGAGCGAGAGTGAAAGAGAGCGAGAGACAGAGAGTGGCAAAATAGTTAACTAGAATCTGGGGGCTTAGCGCGTGCCATCGCTTAATTGAATCTGTCAACGACAGGCGGCTGTGCCCCAAAGACTCGGCCATAAATCAGTGGGTCCCTAAACTGAATTCGACTTCATTTAGGCCACAAAAATAAGAGAACGTGGAGCAGAAAAAACAATTAAAAAAGTTTTCAATTAGCTGGCAGCAGCAGCAGCAGCTGCAGCAGTGGCAGCGGTAGCAACAAAAATTGGCACTTGTAATCGGCACCTGTTCAACAAGCCGAACAAAAACCCTTCGGGCGTCATGTTTAAATCAGCTTATGCCATGGCAATTGGAGACTGCTGCAGGGGGTGGGCCAAAAGGGTGGCTCGCTTCCTGTTCACACGTAACGCATTTATAACGCGTGAGCTGTGCTCTATATATATACATATATACACATACATACATACATTCATACGTATATATAAATATTCACGTGCCTGCGTGTGCGAGCAGATGAGTTTGGTTACATGGTCTGCACAACTTTTGTTCAGGGTTGTTTAACGCAACAAACACAAACTTTTGCTTTAAACACAAGCAATTGCCATAAAGTTGCAGGTCCTAAGCATGCGAACAGCTATGAGATACCACGTAATTCAAGAGATATTGCAGGTATGTGAGGGGTATTGTATGGGTATGTCAATTCTGCTTTTGCTCTTTTGATTGATCGATAACTATAAAATGTTTCTGTTATCGATCAGTTGTGAACGTGTTGAAAGTATATTTTTTAGCTTTACTACTTCAAAACTAACTATCAAAATTATAAAAGCTATGTATCGATAACTATAAAATGCTCATATTATCGATAAGTTGACTGCATTTGATTACTTTTTGCACTTATCTTCGAATAAAATATACTATATATACATGCATACATCTACGAATAAGTTTTATATACTTATCGATAACTATATCGATTACATGTTGTTCACAATAGACGTTAATTGAGTCTCTTAAGCTAAAAAGCCATCAATTTGCCAGCCACTGTCATTATAATAATATTGAAAGATATATAGCAACGTTCAGCTTTCTGCGTACAACTATCATAACAATTATCGATATATGCAATAGTATTAGCACAGAAACCTATCATCAGAGACAAGTCTACAGAAAATATATATGTAAAGCTATCAGCTAATATGCCCATTCATATACCCTTTCTTCGAGGTATTTGCTACTCATTACGAGTATAATAAACGCAGAGACGAAACCTGAGGTAGCAGCAGCAGCACCAACAACAGCTGCTCGGCATTTTAATGGTCTTTGCGAAATTAAATAAAAACACGCGCAATGAAACAAACATAAATAAAGCGCTAGCCACGTCGCCCTGCCGCCCAGCCCCCCTCCCGCTCCATAGTTAAACAAAAGTACCGTAAAATATGCAGCAAAACGAAGCGAAACGAAATGGAATGAAACAAATAAGCAAAGAAAATGAAATGCCGCCAGCCAAACCCAGCATAAGCACAGTCTAGTGCACATAATTAGCGGCACAAACTAGAAGGTATTATCCTCCCCCTCTCTGTCTCTGTCACCCTCCCTCTCCCGCTCTCTTTCGCACCACTCGCATGCCCTGGAATACGCTGGGACGCAGGCTGGTCAGTGGCCAAGCGCTCATTTGCGGGTCAGATTGAATGGCTCTAAGAACTCGATTATTTTTTACGGTGTGTAATTAAAACGTTGCAAATGGAAATGACAGAAAGAGTGAGAAATAGAGAGAAAGAGGGAGAGAGAGAGAGAGAGAGAGTGCGAGACATGTTGAGCTGAGAGTTAAACAGTCAACGTCAGCAGTAGAAGAGATACTTATTAATGATGCTTAGCGCTTTGCCTAATGAAGCTAAGTCGGCTAAGACCACGACACCGACCAGGATCAGGCTAAGAGCGCCAGAGAACAAGAAGTAACAGCTAAAGTAAAGTACAGCGACAGCAACAACGTGAACTTCATCAACAGTTGCCCAACAGTTAATTAAGCTAAACGATGCCAGGCATTCGGCATCTCAAGGATGCTGGCATTTTAGCCTGATGCGGCTTATGTAACGGCTTTCGCAATTTATTGGCCCTATTAAAAGTTGACAACATGCTCACAAAAAATCTCCCTCCCTCTTGCGCTGTCTCTTTAAATCCTATGGCATCTAAGATCTGAGCACAAATCGTAGCATACTTTCGAGCGCGTCATAAATATGCAAAATACTTTCTGAAAACGGCTTAGCGAAGCATTTGCGAGCATTCGCATTCATGGAAAGCCACTCACAGCTCGCTTATGCCTTTAAATTATGAATTTATGAATTTAATGAGCTGACGGGCGATGTGAATTGATTGACTTGTAGATACCCTGGGATATGAAGATGTGGTATGTGGACAAAGGAAGCGTTAGAGAGAGATTGAGATAGAGATAGAGATACATGGATAGAGATTGAGATAGAGATACAGATAGAGATAGAGATAGAGATAGAGATAGAGATAGAGATAGAGATAGAGATAGAGAGAGAGATAGAGATAGAGATAGAGATAGAGATAGAGATAGAGATAGAGATAGAGATAGAGATAGAGATAGAGATAGAGATAGAGATAGAGATAGAGATAGAGATAGAGATAGAGATAGAGATAGAGATAGAGATAGAGATAGAGATAGAGATAGAGATAGAGATAGAGATAGAGATAGAGATAGAGATAGAGATAGAGATAGAGATAGAGATAGAGATAGAGATAGAGATAGAGATAGAGATAGAGATAGAGATAGAGATAGAGATAGAGATAGAGATAGAGATAGAGATATGAATTTTAATCTAAATTTCTATATAGGCAGACATGAACAATCAGCACATACAACTCTCTTTGGGTCGATTACAGAGTATAACTGACATTAACATTGAAATTCACTTCTTCAGCCATTTGCATAATGTCCACGTAGTAAATGACAGTGCCATTATGCAATGTGTTACAGTTGCGAGATTTGGATTTTGCACAAAAACTAAAACACACACACACAGTCACACACATACGAACACTACTACATATGCATGTGTGTGCATGTGTGTTCAATGGTATTGAATTTCGTTTTACGATTTAATTTTTGGGCCATGTCAGAAACGTTTGTTGTGTCAATTTATGCCGAAATGCCGCCGAAAGTTGAGTTCGCCTGCCACCCCAAAGCAAACAGTAAGGGATGGTGGGTGGGGCAGGGTCGTCATATGTCGCTCCATGTGTGCAGCTCGCATTGTGCACTTGACTCGAGGCTGACTTTGGCAGTTGCCGCAGTCAAGCGCTGTCTATTGTGCCAGCTAGTTGATTGCCATGGCGACAGACAGGGATTTTAAGGAGCTGCGTTTTATGATCGCCCGAGACATTTGGGCTTTGATGACACAGCACAAACATAGCAGGAGACAGACAGATAGAGAGAGAGAGAGAAAGAGAGAGAGAGAGAGTGAGAGAGATAGCAAGAAGCAATCAGTCAGCCAAAGTTAGAGTTCAAATCGCCAAGCATGAAAAGTGTCTGTTAAAATATTACGACAGCCAGGCTCAAGTCCAAGCCACGCCCATCGAAGACAAATATACACGAGTGCTTATAGATATATGTATACATATATATTTCATAAATTGAAGAAATACTTTGATGTAATGCGAGCGCTAAGGGAATTTTTAAAGACAGCCGAGTTAGCGAGGCCTTTTGCTGCTGAGATGAATTATCTTTGACAGCAAAGTTAGAACTCCCTAAGGACGAGCACATTTAACGAATTGAAAGCGTCAGCTGCTTAGCACCACGGCAAGAGAGGCTGCAAATGAAATATGAAGCCGAACTATGATGGACTCAATGATACCCTATAGTAGATACTTGATTTGGCTGCTATATGGGAAATACGTATGGGAATTGAGGTGAAGGGCAAAATTGAAGGCGTCGATTAAAGTAGGTTGAAGCATGCTTGACTTACAAGATACCCTACAATGTTTGTGTAGATGTACAGTTCGTTAAAGAATTGAATATTTATCAAATAGAAAAAGTTATCTGTAGTCAATACTCCATCTATACTCTATTTCTACCTAGCTAGGGAGAACTCTAGATTTCTCTTAAGCTCCTTCATCTAGCCCTTTCTGCCTCTCTCTATGCATCTCTGTCTTGACGCTTCGCCTCTTAATGTTCTTTGATCTTTGCCTCTCTCTCTTTCTCTCTCTCTCTCTCCGCTTCACACTTTGTTCTTTGCTCTTTCTATTTCACTCACTCGCTCTTTCTCTCTCTTTCTCTTAATTTTTCACTCCACCTATCTATATACTTCTCCCTCTCTTTTTACCTCTTTCTCTCTACCTCTACATCTCTCTCCTCCTTACGTTCTCTCCTTATCTCCCCTCTGTCTCTTTCAGTTACAGTTTCTTCAGCAAGATTTCCATCTTGCAAATGGACTATGTTACACGCCCTGTTTAGCATGCCCTCTCCCCTTACACATCTTAATGGTTACAGGGTATACGAACAGAAGCTTATCGGCCGTAAATTGCCGCAAAGGCAAAGGCAAAGGCAAAGGCAAGTAAACCAAAGGCTGCATGCAGCTGGCAATGGGGAATGGAAATGGAATTGAATGTGGAAATGGAAATGGCCAGAGAGAAGGAGAATGGGCATGAGAACGAGCACAAGAATCGACACGCGCAAACCCTGACACGTGGCCTTAACCGCACACGTAACAGACACACACACACACACACACTCATACACAAAGTCGAGTGTTGAAAATGAAATTGAAAACTGTTAAATAAATCGCTAGCAAGTGAGCTGCTTGCACATGCGAGCATTTGCCCAGACGAATGGGCAAATAGAAAGACAAACAGACCGACGAAGGGACGATAATCAGAGCAGCCACAGAGCTAAAGGATATGCGGGCTGCAGGTGCAACTGGGCACTGCGGGCACTCGCCACGCTTGAGGCGCCCACTCGACTTTAATTTGGTCGCCGCCAAGAACACACAGGATCCAGGATAAAGCATAACAGCGAAGTCCAGACGTCGAGGCATCGCACGTGATTGGATTTTTATATTCAATATAAAAAGGATTATACGGCATTTGTATTGATGCAGGCGCTGGCAAAGTTCATAATAATTGGCAAAGTTAAGACACCCGCACAGACACAAAGCATCGACCGAAATCGAACCCGCGCACATAAAATCAATTTCAAAGCTCCTAAATATAGATATGGATCCAGCGACACAGGCCGTGAGTCCAGTACTTCCGGTTGCCATTGTTCGCCAACACTTGAGCAATGCCGCAAATGAACTCAACCGAAAACAGCAACCTAGTGGCCAGGCGGGAGTGACTGACTGTAGGATACCCTAGCAGTAAAGAAAGAGAGCTTTAGTAGAACTTTCTGGCTTCAGATATGAGAGTTTTTGGGGAATCTGGAAAGAGCTGAGAAGGACCAACGTTGAGCAGGCTCTATGTCCACTATGGGTACGAATTCTCTCAGCTTCATATAATATTCTATATAATTTCCGCTTCAAGTTTCAATATCGAAGACAGGCGAAAGGACACCTGCCTCATACCAGTGAAGCCCATAAATAATAAAAATCTATGTAGAGTAATAAGCTCGACCACACCTTCTGCTGTCTATCTCTTACATACATTTTAAGAAAGACATCATACCCAGTTCATTCATTTTTAATGGGTTCGCTGTATGAAAACCCAACCCAATCGATACCAATTGAAGCCACGACAAGGCACTTAACAACAACTTAACTTTCGGTTAAATTTTAAGCTGCGGATAATAAAATATAGTAAGGATGGCTGTGTTTGCTTGTGCCCTGATATTTATAGCTGATTATAGAGGAGTTACGAGTGGGCCTCGTTTTTCTATGCTTGCCCAAGTAGAGTTTGAGGGTTTGTTAATGCTTATACTTAATGAAAAATGTCTTTAATATTTCTTAAAAATGTCCTTTGCTGAATTATTGCTTCTGGCAATTTATTAAGTTGGGTGAGTACTATATAAAACCAGTATACTCGTTAAACCCAATAGAGAAGCATATATTTCGAATAAAAACTAATGAAAGAGAACTGTGAAAATTCTACAAAAATATATTTCTCCTAACTCTATCAAACCAATATATTAAGTGAGTAATATATATCTATATATCCATCGCTAGCAAAACCAAAAAACTCTATCAAACCAATATACTCTCTTCACTTAGATTCGCACTTAAATTATCATTTACAATTCATCTGCTTTGACCTGCGAGTATATAGAGATTCTAAAGCCCAGCTTTATCAATTTGCGAGTTTAATATTTGAACATATTCTTTATGCTTTGGCTTAAGCGCGCACACGAATATTACAAATTCCATGTTTTATCTGTCGACACGAGCTTTCAGAGCTAATGCGTGGGCTTAGCGCATAAAATGCATATACCCTTATTTTATATATTGTCACGCTCGTATGGTTATGGCTTGCTGCTGCTGCGGGCTCGTCCTTGCCGCCCCCGCCTCGAGTTGAGCTCATCTAATGACACCGGCAGGCAGCAATTTAAAGTGCTCGGACAGTTTAATGGACATTGTCGGTGTCCATTGTATTAATATTGGAAAAGGATGGCCTCTGAAATTAACGGCCACACAACGACCGGCCAAGGCAGCCAGACAGCCAGCCAGAGGCCGTCACTCGCTAATAGCTATTGACCATTAAAATTGCTCTGAACTCACCTCGGGTATATCATCTGGCACCTTGCCCATCCACGAGAGCGAGAGTATTGTGCAGTCGCATTTTGTGTTGATGTTCCGTTCGAAGTGTAAATGCATTTTATGCCGTTCCAAAAAGCACTTTGCGCTTCCGCTTCTTGGCTAGAACAATGCACGCTGCTGCTGCTGCTGCTGCTGCTGCTGCTGCTGTTGCTGCTTCTTCTTCTTGCTGATGCTGCTGATTTATGCCACGCGCATGCTGCTGCAAATGAAGGAGTGAACGTGTGTTCATTATCGGTTTCTAGTTTAACAAGCCAATAAACTAATTTAACAAAAAAACTTAAGGCCATGGAAGCTGCCTTATCAGCCAGCTGCCAGGCTCCGTGTGTGTGTGTGTGTGTGTATGTGTGTGTGTTGTTGTGGCATATGCTTGCTATCTCCAGCATAGGGGTTGACAAATTGAAGCACACTTTCCGGCGCACCGAACGTCGCACGCTAATTGGATATTAGCGGCAAGCGTAGAAAGCGCTCGCTCCCAGGCTCTAAAAGGACATGTGTA
Organism: Drosophila paranaensis; assembly: GCA_035047545.1. Taxonomy (NCBI): domain Eukaryota; kingdom Metazoa; phylum Arthropoda; class Insecta; order Diptera; family Drosophilidae; genus Drosophila; species Drosophila paranaensis. Next base: position 1,464,682 of record JAWNPL010000173.1, on the reverse strand, counting down.
TGCACATGTGCATGTCCTATCTAGCATTTGCTTCAACTACACTCCAAGCACACGCACACGCACACACGCACTGATATATTGCGTTGAAATGCAGAAATTGTTTTAAAAAGTTGTTGCCCTCTTTCAAGCTCAAAACTAATTACGATTTTAGCCAGGATGTAGTCTATATGTACATAAAAGCGAACATCTAGTACGACGAAGTATCTATATAGATATGGAACATATATAGGCTTTAAAGTAGTAATAGGCAGTGTTCTATATATAGAAGAGAACAGCTCGTATGACATATATATATCTATATACTTACAGGCGTATCTGCGCACAAATAAGCTAAGGTGGTCTAGTGATAATATAGATAGTATGTATACTATATAGAACAGCCAACTAAGCTGCTGATCTCTTATTCGACCACACAATATATGTATAATTCACTATAGACACTCCTTTAGTCTAGATACTTTACTAGTTTATAAACTCTATTAATATGAATACTTTACTTTTATAGATATTTAGCTATTACAAATATATACATAATATATGTATATAGTCTCTCATTTAGAGTCTTTCGAACTATGTCCATCTCTTACTTCAATCTAGTTTGACTTCATACAACTCTACTCTCTACTCTCACAGGGTATCTCAACATTAGCATATCCCTGGGTCAGACTACAGCCTACAGGTTTCTAAATAATTTAAAAAGTTATCAAGTGCAGCTCTCTACACCCCCTAGCACATCTCAATACTCTGTCTCTCTCTGTCTCTCTCTCTGCCTTTCTCCCTCTCTCTGCATGCCTTCACTGCCTATCACTTAGTACTACGACAATGTTTCAAAATATGTCTAAATAATTGATAAGCTGCTGAGCTTCTGCTGTCTGACGCTCGGACATGCTGTACTTATGTGTGTGCGTGTGTCGTCCGCCTGTGTGTGGTGTGCGGGCGTATGTGTCTAGGCATTAAGTCAACATCAACATTTGTCTTGGGCCGCTGGCAACGCATACACTTCAATTAGGTCGTGCGCTTTGTCTGATTGAATTTGTTATATGATATATATAGACAATTTTTGATTGCGTTTACGCGCCAGGGGCGGACGCCTGTATTGACAATCGACTGACATGGCCAAATGTCGACAGCAGCTGAGGGACAGCTTTCTGTTCTTGTTGTTTGCGTGTTGCTCTTTGCCTGCCAGATAAAAGCCCAGCTAGTTTTGAGAGTCGTTTCATTGTATTAAATTACAATTAAATTTCCATTACAAGGCAGGCGCACTGTGAGCCAAGGCTCTTTAAAGCGACGTCTCTAAGCCCCGCCCCCGCTCCCGCCAAACAATCAAAGTCAAAGCAAAATGCTTATGTATGAATGTTTGAATGCGCATATGCCACGAGCCATATTTCGTACGTGTTTTTTAGCCACTTTTATGCACAGATAGACAGGCACACTCACACTCACACACAAACACTCAAGTATCAAGTCAAATCTTTGCGAGCTGCTTTAAAGTTTCCTTACAAACTGTTTCAGTCTCACTCTCTCACCCTCTCTCTCTTTACCCCTCTCTCTCTCTCTCTCTCTAGTCTCTAGTCTAGCTCTTCCTCCTCCCTGCTCACCCGTCCCTTTGCAGCTGTCTATTCCATTTGAGCTGCGGTTCTAGCCTGTACTAATGCATAAAAGCTTTAGCAAAATTCATGAACGCGACGTCGAAAAACTGTCCAAGTGTCAAGCAGAGTCTAGAGAAGTGTGAGACACTTGCCACATGCCACCTGCCACCTGCCACCTGGCTCACGTGCAATTTGGCTGCAGGTGTGCAGCAATACATGAAATGTGCAACTAACAACAACTGCAACAACAACAACAACAACAAACTTTGCCTTGTCCTTGACGCTTTTGGCTGGCCAAGAAACTAGCCAAAAATAGCCGCCACTTAAGTACAGTGAAAACTTGACTGAACGAACAGCAGCAGCGCTGTTCCAATTCAAACTTTTTACTTACCTTTGGCAACACATTCTCAATGAATATGCAATAAATGAAAGCAAAACTAAACTCTTGCTAAGCAACTTTTTAAAATAAATTTTAAACAAAATTTTAAATTTAATATATTAAAACTATAATAAATTAATTTAAAAATTAAATTTGTAAGTAATAATTATAAAAATAAATTAATTTTAAATACAATTTTAACTAGAATTTTTACATTCTTTTCATTAAAGTCTAAAAGTTCAACAAGTTACCAGTAAAACTGAGGCAAAATTCTAAGCTTGAGGTCAGCGGTATATTTGGTGAACTATATATATCAGTTATATACATTATATAGCTTCAATTTTCATATACTTCAGTTATGTATATACTCTTATGGCCATGTCGCTGCCTAATAGTGTTGACTGTAATCTATAAACCGCGCTCGTGGGCTACAGAAATTGTGTTTTGCTGCAACGCTCAGAAGTAGGCAACACTTTTTTTCAGTTGGCCGCGGCCTTGTCATTAAAAGTTAATTATGTGGAAGCTCTGACACACACATAGACAGCGACACTCACACACACACACACACATTCATGCATATATATAATCCTCTAGATTAAAGGCGTGCACATAAGTTTTGCTTTCTCTAATGCGCCCTCCCTCTCACACTCCCTCTCTCTGCTGCTGCTCAACTTTCTCGCTGTTGCAATTAAACTGCCTAAATGGGATTAAGCATACGCCCCATTGTACGCGCGCATTTAAGGCGCTTATTTATTTTGTGTTTTTATGTTTTAGTTTCCTTTTGCTTTTGCTTTTGTTTTTGTTTGCTCTTCTCATATTTTTTTTTTTTTGGGCTCGGCGCAGCAAGCCAAGTTAAGCTAAATGCCTCCGAGGGCCTAAAGGCGCCAATGAAGTGCCTTTGGTGGCAGTCAAAGTCCTATATACTCTGTAAATGCTGAGCAGTGGGGCATATGCAATATTAGAGTGAGGCTAAATATACTTTGCTGATCTGTTAATATTATGTTCAATATATTCATCATTTATAAATATTATCTCATAGGAATAGAAGAAATATTTATTTATTTTATATTTTTCCTACAATCTTTTCTCTCAGTGTAACCCGCAATAAACTAATGTGTCTTTTGTAAACATATTCGACATTCGAGTGGGTGCATTGACATATCTTAAGCACTTTCGCTTCAGACACTAAAATATTAATGGACTCAACTTATTTACGCTGAAAATGTTTGTTTTTGTTATGATATCAACTTTTATGTACTTCAGAGAACAGCAGTTGGGACATGAAAGGTGCCAATCAGCTTTGCAGCGAAGGGAAATTGAAACTTTTCAATAAACAAGAGTGTTTTAGTCGGAAGTGCCCAACTATTAAATACCCTGACTGGCAAAGAGTGGGCTAGAAGCGAGAGTTGCTTCGTATGCCATTCTACACTTTCATTTCTACACACATGGCACATGATACAAGCACACGCATTCATATATACATATATATACGTTAAGCACGCGCTCTGCTAAGCTTATGAGCTTTGCTTTTGGGAAATTAATTGTTGAATAAGTTTTGTCTTAGTAGAACTTTCTTGATGAAATTTCGCTACTGCTTGAAGGGGGAAGGTGGCAAGATATACAAAATGTGAGATAGTTATATATATACGCTGAATATATATATATATATATATATATATATATATATATATATATATATATATATATGCCAAATATAGATGCATTAAATTTGAAGTCTCTTGCGATTGTGATACTCCAAAACCGAATCAATTTATCGATATATAAATTATCGAACAATTTGAATTATCGATTGAGTTATCGAAAAAATAAGATAATCTTTGACATCATACAGAGGGACATGTCAAGATCCATTCCACTCGTCGAACTGCTCCAGAATACGTACATATATGTACTTTAAGGGATCTGCCTGGCCTTCTGCTACATATACCAAAACCCATATACTTCAAATTCCTCTCTCCACTGGGTTAAGTGGTATAAAAATGTTGCTAATAATAATGATAGTGCTAATGATAAGGATAATAAAGATAATGATAGTAATAATCGTTTAATAGCAATGATAATAGTCAAATACGAACTGAAAGTGCAATTTGTTAGATTCATAAATCATATTTGTTTATGGAGTACATATTGCTAATATATTATACATACATATATATGTATATTTTTGTTTAATATTATAGATCTAAATATGACTAGTCTTAACGTCACATTTTCCATCATCCATGACAGGATTATCTCGCCAGGAAATCTTATAAGTTTTATAGCTTTTCATAACGTGCCTAGATTTTTGATTAATGTTGCGCTTATTGCTATCGTTGCTCTTGTTGCTCTTGTAGTTGTTGTATTTGATGACAACATGTCAAGCAAGGCATGTCGAGCCGTGTCCTTGAGCTCCTTTAAACTAGTTCAACGCTGCGTAATGAAAATGCAGCCATGCATAGCAAAACATGAGGCAAAGGCGCAAGCAACAGCAGCAACAACAACAACAACAAACATTTTTGTAGAGAATTTCGTTGTTGCTGTTGTGTTTGTTGATTGCATGTGGCCACAGAATTCTTAGATGCCAGGCACCTCGACAAGAATCTAACTCTTGCGCTGTCTCGCTCACACTGCCGCCCACCCACTGGCAGTGCCACTCCCACTGCCCCTGCCACGCTCTCCTTGCTTTCGGTCTCAAGTTCCGCCTTTGTGCATAATTATCTTAACTTTTGCTCTGATTGTTGTTGCTGTCGACTCGGAGGAGTTCAAAGCGCAGCCTAGACGGTCTAAAAATGGCCGCAAGTGCTAATTTGCAATACGCTTGAAGTACGTTTACAGTTAGTTCAGCTTGTTTCATGTTCTTAGTTTGAAGTTGTTCCCTTTTGACCTTTCATTAGCCACACGTCAGTGAGCAACACGAAAAACACATTTCCAAATGAAAAACTCAGCAAAGCGAAGTTATGCGAATGCCAAGAGAGCAAATTGTGGCATGCAGCGGCAATAGATGACTGTTTGACTGCAGCAAACAAACAACAGAGGGCGCCTCAAACGGCCGGGGGAGGGGGGCGAAGCAAAGACTAAGCACTGATTCCACGAAGCAAACTTTCCCTTCCAATCAAAGAAAGCGAGCGCAAAAACAAATGCATTTAAATTGTCGCACTTGAAGCTGCAACTGGCCAATGGCCAAATAGCTCAGCTGCCAAAAGCAGAAAAATATATATAAAATTACAACAACAAGAACAACAACAACAACAAGAACAACAACAGACAAGACAAGAGAAAGCAATAAAGTTTTGCATAAATGACGAAATAAACGACAGCAAAGCAAAACAAGAAAAGAATGCGAACGGAAGCGAGTGGGGAACGTCCTTTGTTCCTGCTCGGCTCTGCACGGCGGAGATGGAGGCTTTCAGCGTCAGCCTCAGCTTCAGCTCGGTGTCTGTTTGTCGGGTAGGTTAAATACGTTCTACTGGGAAATATAAAAGCTGACAGAGTGTTGTTGTTGCTGGCTCTTGTTTATTGACTTTATGCGGGGGTTTTTTGTGAGCGAGGCGCAGGGGGCCCGAAGGAGGGGGTGGGGGACGTCGTATAATTTGTTTCTACTTTAACCAAAACCAAAACTCAACCCTCGTTTCATGTTCCAATGCCGCAAGTTGGAAAATTGTGCGCCTCAGCGGCGCTAACAACACACACACACGCACACAAACGAACGTAATTGGAGTTCGATGTTGTTGTTGCTGTTGTTGTTGTTGTTGCGTGCATACGCCCAGTTATACCCTGTACTCTGTGACGTACAATAGCTGCATGAGAGAGGACAACTATCTCAAGTTTATAGCAGATTATCAGAGCCGAAACGGAGGAAATAATACAATTTTGCATACAAAAATGTAGTGAGTGGGGCATGACTGACTACGAAATACTCTATACAAACTTATAATGAATGCGCTAAACAAATTTTAAAGGGAATAAATAATAATAATAATAAAATATAATAATAATAATAAATAATAATAATAATAACTGACTGCGTAATACTCTAGTTAAAGTGTATAAATAGCAGAGAATTTGTATTTAGAGAAAAAGTCGACAGTGAGTACAATATTTGTGTATAGCCGACTGTTGAATACTCTATTACAACTTATTAAGAAGCTGCGAAGAGTTTTTCAATAGTCTACTAAATCTATACTGTGAAATTATTTCAATTATTATTTACATTAAGAAAACAAAAGTATATAAAACAATAATTCACTAAAATATTTAGCAAATAAATGAATAAGCCTAGGATATAATCGACTAAGCAATACCTACGCATACATAGATTACATATCTGTTAAAAAACATATATAGTGTTGAACTTTGATAAAGCAAAATTGATTTTATCCAATTATTTAATACTCTACTAAAATGATTTAAAATTAAAATATATATATATAACAATAATCCACTAAAATATATATAAATAAAAAAGAATAAGCCTAGAATATAAGCGACTAAGCAATACCCAAACCGAAAAGTATAAAATTATGTACTGCACACAGAATTGATCATGTTTACAGGGCATTGTGTAGTCGTGCAACTGGCGCTTGTCATTAATATAAACAATTGTCGCTGTTGTTGTTGGCCCAGCTATGCAAAAAAGAACCAAAATGCCGAACAGCAACAACAGCAACAACAAGCGCTTATTGCCATTGGCAAAACTATTGGCAAAACATTCGCTGCCAACCGCAAGAGGGCGTCAGAAACGCCGCCTCGCCCACACACAGACAAATTGCACTTGAACTTGCCGCAGAAACCGCCAAACAGCGGCGCGGCGCGACTCGTCGCCTCGCAACGCAACTCAAATTATATAATGCAAAAACAACAACAGAAGGCACACACAAGCAGCATAGAAAATAAATAAAACAAATGTAACGGCCTTGAGGGCCTCCAACAACAACGCAACAAATTTAAAAATAATTTCTCAAAGAGAACGCGGAAAAAAAAGCGGATCAAGAGCAAGCAATGGCGGCCATGCGTTGGCGTTGACGTTGACGCTGGCGCTGGCGCTGGCGTCGACTGCGCCGTCATTGAAATTATGCAAAATGAGAAATAGCCGGACGCATCGTGCGTGTACATATGGGTGTGTGTGTGTGTGTGTGTGCGCATACACATATGCAAATTAGCAGTTGGCAGCTCCCACTGCTGACTGCATGCCAAATGTAACGGCACATCTTTGCTGTTGCTGTCGCTGTTGTTGTTGTTGCTGCGAGTTGTTCAATAACGCATATGAAATGTATAAGAATTCGAATGCCAATCGATTGGGCGGATTAATCGAAAAAGAGAGAAAAGGCTAATGCTAGGCTAGCCAGCGTAAGAAAAATACGTTAAGCATTCAACGTAATCAAGAGCAGCGACAACAACAACAACAACAAGCATACACCCGCCTCGCATGTATAGACATTCGCCTCTGTCTGTCTGTGCCAGCGGGCAAATCCACCACCCAAAATCCACAAAGCTGCATTGTAACAAAAATTCCACAACTCACCTGCGATGGCGACGGCGACTGCGACTGCGACTGCGGCTGCGACGGCGACTGCAAGCGCGGCTGCTGTGCTTCTTCTTTCTCCTCGTTTTCTCTTTTTTATTGCAAATCTAATTATCGTTTTGCAGCACTCAAGTTTTTGTGTTTTTGGCAATCGTTAAAGCTAATGTTCTATAAATGGCTGTTTTTTTTTTATTTTTTGTTCTCCTCTTTTTTGGTTTTACACACGCAGGCACACACACACACACACGCACGCACACAGTTACTCAGTCATTCGCACGCTTACACACACGCACACACACTCACTCACTAGCACGCACATGCAGCGGCACAGACGCGAATAACCGTTAGCAATTAACAGCAGGCACCGTGCACCTCGAGTTCAGAGCATCGACTGGCCGCACGACGAATATAGTGGGAAAGCCAGCTCGAGGCTGAGCTGAGCGAAGAAGAGCGCGCATGCGCCATCCATCCGCAGTTTCTTATCACTGAAACCGCAACGCTAACTGTCAAACTAACGGAATTTACGCGCTTTTGTGTACGCTCAGTGCGGCGTTTGTTCATTTCGAGCGTATTGATTTTTTGTCGCTAACTCTAAATAGGCAGTTAGCATAGTTGGTCGCGAGTAAGTTTGATTCTATTTCATCTCACACCCTCGCCTTTGATTGTATTCGCTTAAAATAAATGCTACTTTCAGTCATAAAATTACACTAATTTAACACAAAAGTAATGCAGGTCTACCAGATTAAGCTTTTCACCTGCATTTCTAGCGCGCGCGAGGGCTACACTGAGTGAACGAAATGAGTAAGAGCTGGTTCTTTCATCGACTGGTTCGATAGCAGGTGCAGCGAGTCATTTACATGACATCCAATTCAAAAAATATGAAAATGTACTCTTAAGTTCAACAAATGTATGTTTGTGAAGAGAACTGAGCAGTTAAGAAATATTCGTTGCGTTCTAGCAAAAATATTTGTTGTAAGTGAATTGAGTTTGCATTTTATGACTGCATTTATTCGAACTGAAATCGAGGGCTGCCGTTGGTATCGATACTTGTGGACCGTATCTATCAGACTGCAGTTTGGCGCGTTGCTTGCAATAAATAATGATTTCTTACATACTACTCACTATGTAAAATCTTAATGAGAATATTTTATAAATTTTAAATTTATTTACACAACAATAGCAAACAAATGTTAACATTAACCAACAGCTGAAATTCAAATTATGTAAATTCGCTACGTAAGCTTCGATAGATTTGCAGTGCTGTAAAGTGACGCACGTTTGAGAGACAAGCAGACATCGACTGGCCGCCACAGTGAGTCGCCGATAACTCTTACAGCACTATCGACTAGTACATATTGTTTTTGCTCAGAGTAGTTAATACAACTGTTTTCCTTTACATATTTGCCCATCAGGTTGTGCAATTTTGTGTGTTCCTTTTTGGTGTCTGATAAGTGCTGCGCATTTGGTGTTTCGTTTTGGCATTGCGTTTGCTGCAATTGTGCAAGAAGCTGTGCTCTGCTGTGCAGTTCACAATGCGAGCGCTGCGAAAATCAAAAAAGTCGCATTCGTGTGTGTGAAAATTCAATACAAATTGCAAAAGCAAAAAAAAAGCCAAACAGCAAAAGTGAAAAATGTGCTTGGTGGAGCATGCGGAAAATAAGCATAAGCTCTCATCCGCCAACATACTAGCAAAGCAACAAACCAAACAGCGTTCGTCTTCGTCTTCCACAACAACATTTTGCTCCACAAAACACAACAACAACAACAGCAACGCTCGAGTCTGCGATATAAACACGCAACAGCAACAACAACAACAACTACAAGAAGAAGAGCAACAACAACATCATCATCATCAGAGCCTACTCTGTGACAGCACCCACACGCCCACATTCAACGCGAAATATAGGCGAAAATGCTTGCTGCTGCTGTCGCTACTGCTGTTCCATGGCTGCTTCAGTGGCTTACATAGCGCCAGCGCCTACAACTGCACCACAAATCCTTGCCAGAACGATGGCCAGTGCCTCGACGGGCAGTGCATCTGCGCCGATGGCTGGCAGGGACCCGCCTGCCAGTTCTGTGGCGGCAAAGTACGGTTAGTATTGAAGCACCATCTCCCCCCCCCCCCCCCTCTCTCTCTCTCTCTCCCTCTCTCTCTCTCTCTCTTTCTCTTTCTTTTAGTTTAGTGCAGTTATCGTTGTCGCCGCATGATTCACTACGACAACAACAATAACCGTGGACAAAATGAGCGTTAAAAATGTATTATTCAATCAGCTTTTGCACTCTATATTTATTTCATTTCATTTTTTTTTTTTGTGTTTGCGTCTGATTTGTGTCAACCAACGGTTTAGTTTTTTGAGCTGTTTGTTGCCCGTTCTCGTTAGACGGGTTCCACTCTGCCGTCTCCAGTTCTCTTTTTCTTTTCTCTCACATGCCCTGTCGGCTGGCGTTAAGAAGGGGTCGTTTGGTTTGTTACAGACACATGCTTAAGCTTCTTAAATAAATATATATATTCATACATCTGATTAATATTGAGTCAAGTTACATGAAATGTTAATTAGAAAAAAAATATATATATATATATATTTATATATTTATATTTAAAAATTATTATTTTTATTTTTATTATTTATTTATTTATTTATTTAAAAACGCAAATTTTTGTTCAATTTCAAATAATTGCCATACAGGGTATTTGTCAGTGTCATACTCGCGCTCGCTGCTCGGTCTTGTTGTTGTTTGCTTCGCCTTTCCCATTTCATTCTTTACGTTAAACTCTGTGCTTTCTACGCGCTTACGCCCATTTCTGACGCGCTCATTCTTGCCCGCTCTCTCTCACGGTCGCTGTCTCTGTCTGGCGTCTTCCTCTACCGTTTCCAATCAGAGTGCATGCCTTAATTACCTGACTCTCAGCTTTGAGCCTGTCTTCATCTGCTTCTTCTTCTTCTTCTGCTTTAGCTACGACTGCAAACTCACTCAAGCACAAATCAACTTTTCTTCTAATCAGAGAAAGACGCAAAAGTTCATAAAGCTCATAAGACAGTTTGTTTATGTTTCATAATAACGGGTATTTGCACAGAGTGCGCTCGATAAGGGCGTACTATATCTTGACAGCCGTGTATTATTTGAGACAACAGTTAGCTGTGTTAAGTGTAGGGTATATGTAGGGGTATGAGACTGTGTCATTCACTTTGTGTTTTCAATCATCGACAGACTTATATAAAGCAGCGATTCCCGATGAGCTTTATGTATGTAAGTCATTAGTCTCTCTCTCTCTCTCTCTCTCTCTCTCTCTCTCTCTCTCTGTCTGGTTTCTAACTGTCGCCATTTGCGCTGTTTAATTTTCTTCTTTTTGCTATCTTCATTGACCGATTGACATTGTTACGATATGAATGCGAAAGACACAGCTTTAGGTATATATAACATATATATAGCATATATATATATATATATATATATATATATATAGTTTAATGATTTACAGCTGATATGGCATAGCCTCAATTTGGCCAAGCTTATCAACAGCAAAAGGCGTTATCACGTTTGCGTTTTGCCCCATCAGCTCAGCGCGTCAACGCACCTGTCTCTCGCCCTCTGTCTCTCCCTCTCTCTCTCTCCCTCTCTCTCTCTCTCTCTCTCTCTTTCTTTGCTTTATAAGCTTGTATTTGTTTAGTATTCAGGCGGAATTCTTCTTCTACATTTAGACAGCTTCTTCGAGCAGTTTGCCATATGTGTTGCAGCTCGATCAATCTAAACTTGGAAATTATAATCCATAATCCATATTAAGAAAGTTGCTTTGATGTTCTATGCATAACTTAAGAAAGAGTTTGTATACCAATTTGTAATATAATTATTACAAAACATACTTGATCTAGTTAATCATTCTGCTTGCATTCACCTTTGTTCTACATACTAAATAGCCAGCTCTGAGCTTTCTTATCAAGTCTAAGATTTCCAATCTAGTTATTAAGCTGATCAAAACAGGAATAAATCGATAAGTTATAGGCGAAAATATTATTAAAATATCCCTGAACTCATAGAAATTGTATGTAACAGTCAGAGGACGTAACTGCATCTATAAAATATATATATTTTTAGTCAGGTTGCTGAGTCATAACCATCCTAGACAGGTATTTGCTAGTCGACCACTCCTTATCAGAACTTTCTCACTAATTTCTATTGCAAAATTGGTTGCGAATTCTAAGCGCATACATTGCGAAAGTTACTCGGGGCAACTATTTATTTAACTCATTATGCACTTTGCTCTGCTTTTTCGTTCGTTAAAACCTGATACAGCTGTTGGCCTTAATGATAGTTAGCTAGATAAAACGAGAAAGCATGCGGATTAGAGCATCATATCATATCAGTATGCCAACCTTGATATCACTACCATATAGTTGTCCCACAAAAAACTGTATAATAAAATATACAGAGTACTAGGTATTATAAGCCCAACAAAAATAGGTTTCAGTTATCTTAAAGTGGAAGTAGCGTAAAGTTAGCTTTATTATGATAAAAAATAAACGAGTTTCAGCAAATAAATATGGCTATATAATTAATATTTATCGATAATATAGAAATAGATTTTTTCCGCTCAAGTTTTGTACTTTTCCTAGCAGTATAATGGATATAATAAAATATGTATCTTTATAACCAGACTTTCACCATTGACAGCCAGGGTAATAATGAGTACTAACCAAAGCTGAGTTATTACACTCGTTCAAGCAGTGAAAGGGGTATATTGGTTTCACGAAAAACTTAATTAAGTTGTAGGTTCATTTATCTCTGCTTATTAAAGGAATTCAATCAAAGTATATAGGCTATAACTAAAACTTATTACATAATATTAAGTCCATATATGCTCGTGCCAATGCCCATCTGATAAAGTATTACGACTTTTGCATACACATGTACTCGAACTCTAAGATTTAGAAGCTGAAGTCGAACTCCTCATCTACATCATATAGCTAGGTAGATAACTATAACTGTAGGGATTAAATACCTAGCTGTTTTTGCGTGAAGAATGTGTATTCTGCAGTCAGTTATGCCCGATTGCAACGTTTTATATTTGTTTATTTTGTTGAAGCTCATATTAAAAACGCTCGACCATGACGTGAGTGTCCATGGAAATGCGCATTAAAAATTCTAATGAAACATTCTATGCGCTGCTTAAGCCTGACTTAGCCATTGTAATAAATAAACATATATATAACTGTATATTTATTCATATATAATTTTTGACTACCGTTCTGCTGTATCTGAAATGTGTCAAAAATTGCAATCTATTGAATTCAAATGTTTACTTTAGGCTCACAAAACACTTGTAAAGTTAGCAGACGGGCTATGATAGAGACAGGAGGTTTTCTGTCAAGACATCAACTATATAAATGTATATATATATATAGTTGTACTTGGCTCAGTTAATTGTTTTCAAGTTGAGAAAATAAACAACGGCAATGTAATAAGCACATCTTGTGTCTCTCTGTTGGCAAATGAAAAGAAAGCAGTTATTTTTAAACGGATATGATGGACGCATAGACAGACAGCTGGACAGTTGGACAGCTGGACGGTTTTACTATAATAATAATAACAATAGCAAAGAGCGTTGCGGCAGTTGCGGTGCTTTTGCCCCGTTCCTTGTGCCTCATGTCTCATGCCTCGTGCCTCATGCCACACTGTCTCGCATTGTGTGCATCAATTGAATGAAGCTTGCATTTGCGTTGTCTCGCAAATTCAATTATCTTGAAAGAGTCAAGAGACGACTGGGTCGAGACGAGGAGGGAGAAGGAGAGACAGGGAATCACAGATCGAGCACACGTCATCTGGCCACAATTTACATATGTAATTGTGAGGCTCGAATCGACAGCCGAGCGCCATCCAAATTCGATTTATTTCAGCGCATGTTCATGCCTCATCGAGAATGAGGATATTGATTCTCAGATGGTGTATGTTAACGAATGATATATATCTTCTATAAGGTATAAAATATTATGCTGACTTATATCTTGGTACGTGTGTTCCAGTAAGGTCAACAGAGATTGATAAAATTTCAGTTCTTGAATACCTTGAATTTATGTCTGATTGCAGATTATCTGTTCAATGTTCAAGAATTCTACTCAATCAGAACTCGAGAACTTTATGAGTAAGACACTTGAAACATGAGATGCGAACTCTTGCAATCCATATTGATATAAAGTCTGATTATAGAGTATCTGTTGCTCAGACTTTTCTCTTGTGCATAGTTCGAAGACTTGTAATTTTTCTGCTACTTACCTCAAACTCTCTCTCATTTGTTTTTGCAATTGTTTTACAGCTTGTACCATCCCATGGGGACCATACACGATGGTTGGGGCAACTATTCGGTGAGCGTCAAGTGCAGCTGGCTAATTGATGCACATCATTCGCATTGGGGTCGACGGCACAGTGCGAATCCGTCTCGTCCCTCCAATATACGCATACATCTGCGGGAATTTGCCACGGAATGCGGCTGGGATCATTTGTATATATACGATGGTGATAGCGTCGATTCGCCCCTACTTGCGGTCTTCAGGTGAGTCTACAAAATCGCTTAGCAAAACTGGAGCGAATGACTAATCTCACTCCTAATCTTCTCTCTAGCGGCCTCATGTATCGGGGCAACTTTTCTATACGCCGTGTGCCGCAAGTCATCGCGCGATCGGGCACAGCTCTACTTCACTTCTTCAGCGATGATGCATACAATATGTCCGGCTTCTATCTAACGTACAAAGTGAACGGCTGTCCAACGGATAGTGATGGTAAGTTGTACTGGAATGGGCTGAGTGCCACAACGACTTACGTAAGGAAATTTTCAAGGGTTTTCCTCACCTTATTATACATTTAATTAAGAAATTTAAGATATGAGATATATAATTAAGAATTTCTGCAACTATCAACTTTTTTTTATTTTATTGTTTAAAGTTCTATTATTAAATTTGTTGTATTAATCAGTGACATTTCGACACTTCATAAATTATCGAAGAATTTCCGTGTGGTTCCCTAATCGTCATTTATGATACTGAAAACTAAGTGCATTATACATAGAATTTGATAGAGTTTATTACGTAGCACTAAAGATAAGGTGTGCCCTGCTTAAAGAGAGAATTTGAGAATGTAAAACTAACTAGAAATTGTGATAAGTGAGTAATTCGTTAGGTACTTTTATAGGAAAGGCAAAAGCAATGAATAGAACTATAAGATATCACAATATAACATAAGAAATATGTATATAAATGGAAATGATATAACCAAATGTAATATTATATAAATAATGTTAGCATATGATTATGTCATTATACTAATAGGGACTATACCACACTCTTCCTATACTATAAAATGTTGTACTATACTATAAAAAACCTTCATTTCCACAGAGTTGGAGTGCTCTGGGCATGGGACGTGCAACGATGGCGACTGTCTCTGCGATCCCATGTACAGGGGGGAAGCCTGCAATGTGGCCGCCTGTCCGAACAACTGCTCAGAGGCACGGGGTCACGGCATATGCAGAATAGAGCAGGAGCGGTAAATAATATGATAATAGATTTGCAGATAAAAACTAACTGTAACGTTTCATCTTCGACAGCTGTGAATGCAATGATGGCTATGGCGGCGATGATTGCAGTCAGCTGCGAGCGCACGGCGTTTGGAGTACGGTTCATCCGAAGCATTCTTTGGCACCGGCGGGCAGTGCATCGCATGGCGCCGCCGTTTGGCGCGACACGCTCCACATTATTGGCGGTGAATCGTATGGGCGTGGCGAACTAATGAGCACCTACGATTTCAATGGCAATGTGTGGGAGACAATGCATGCGGAGAATGGTACGGCAGTGCCCGAGAAACGCTATGGCGCCTCCACGGTGATGTATGGCGATAAGATATTCATGTATGGCGGCGTCGTCAAATCGCAGGGTATTACAAACGAGCTCTGGTCCTTCGATGTGTCGGCCAAGATGTGGGAGAATATTACGGTGAAGACAGAGCCGTGCAACAGCTCGTATTCGATGTGCGGGCCACTGCATGTGGCGGGGCATACGGCGACGCTTGTGCCCGGCTACGGGGACAAGAACAACTATCAGTATATGGTGGTGATATTTGGGCATTCGCCACAGTACGGCTACCTCAACACGGTGCAGGAGTTCAACTTTGGCACACGCGAATGGAAGATCCTGCAGACCTACGGCTATGTGGTTAAAGGCGGCTACGGACACAGCGCTGCATACGATTTGCTAACCGAAAAGTTGTACATCTACGGCGGCATCGTGTCGGAGAGCGATGCCAGCCAAGTGTTGAGCTCTCGGCTGTTCGCCTATGAGCCGACAACGCGCATCTGGACGCTGTTGACCTCGGCGCCCAGTGCACGGCTGCTGCACACGGCCAACTTTGTGAATCCGGGCCTGATGATGGTCTTTGGCGGCAACACGCATAACGATACCTCGCAGAGCTACGGCGCCAAGTGCTACAGTCAGGACTTGCTCATCTACGACGTTTACTGCGATTCGTGGCACATGCATACGATGCCCGCGCACCTGCAGGCGGACCTGGCGCGCTTCGGCCACAGCTCGGTGGTGTTCGAGGATACACTGTATATCTATGGCGGCTTCAATGGTCAGCTGCTCAGCGATATGCTGCGCTACGATGCCGGCCAGTGCAGTTTCTATACCAAGGAGGAGAAGTGCACAAGCGCCCGACCGGGCGTCAAGTGCATTTGGGATGTCCAATTGATGCGCTGCATCAATATAATGCGGGTGCAGCGTTCGGCTATCTATGACTATGTGGCATGCCCGTCGAAGAGTCGCATAACCATGACCTCGGAGCATTTGCATCATGTGCTGCGCTGCCAGGAGCTCAGCAGCTGCCACTCGTGCGTGTCGACCACGTTCGGCTGCACCTATTGCGGGAATGGTGTGTGCAGCAAGGAGCGCTGCCGTGAGACTACGTCGGTGGCCTCGATCTTTTTTGCCGACTCCTCAACCTCGACTCAGCATGGACACCACCAACCGCCGGTGACTGTGGCGCCGCCCCTGAATGCCAAGCGGCTGGAGAGCTGCCCCGCGACCGAGGACAAACTCGTGCAGTCCATTTGCGAGCAGTTGCACAGCTGCCGTGCGTGCATGTCGAATGCCGCCTGCAAATGGGATCCTGAACAGAATCGCTGTCGCAGCCATATCTCGGCCTCGGGTGCGCCCTACAATCGGAGCACTCACGACGACAACTTGTGCCGTCCGACGTGTGCGTCGCAAACGAACTGCCACAACTGCACCGAGGATGAGTGCATTTGGTGCCAGAACGAGCAGCGTTGTGTCGATCGCAATGCATATACGGCCAGCTTTCCATATGGCCAGTGTCGCGAATGGACCACATTCACGTCCAAATGTCGTACGGCGCCCATAACGGCGCTGACAGTGGGCAGCACAACAGCTCTGTCCAGTGCCCAGTGCGGCTATTACAACAGCTGCCAGCAGTGCTTGGATGATCCGGCGTGTGGATGGTGTGACAACGGCTCCAACACCGGACTGGGCAAGTGTGTTGTTGGCGGCGCGTTGTCGCCGTACGATCAAACTGAATGCGCATTGAACCACTGGTTCTTTACGTCCTGTCCACGCTGCAACTGCAACGGTCATTCATCGTGCAATGATCAGGAGCACTGCGAGCAGCCGTGCAGCAATCTCACGATTGGTGCACACTGCGAAAAATGCCGCACTGGCTACTGGGGCAATGCGATCAATGGCGGCGAGTGCCAGCGCTGCAAGTGCAATAACCAGGGCGACTACTGTCATCCGGATACGGGCAAATGCTATTGCAATACGAAAGGCATTGTGGGGGATCATTGCGAGAAGTGCGATTCACAGAATCACTATATTGGTGACCCGTTGCGTAGCACCTGCTACTACGAGCTCACCATCGACTATCAGTTTACGTTCAATTTGTCCAAGAAGGAGGATCGTCATTTCACTCAAATCAATTTCCGTAATTCGCCGGCGAAGCCCGAAATTGATGCTGACTTTACCATCACGTGCAGTGTCCCAGCCAAAATGGATATATCGGTGAAGCGTGCCGGCATGCCGGAACGCCTCATTTTGGTTGGCATCAACTGCTCGACGTTTCGGCATCGTTTCTCCAAAACAGAATATCAATTTGGCCAGTCGAGCGACGACAACAGTTCGCTAACCACGTTCTATGTCTTTGTTCATGATTTTCAGCCACCAATTTGGATCCAAATCGCCTTCTCGCAATATCCCAAGCTCAATCTACAGCAATTTTTCATAACGTTCTCATCCTGTTTCCTGCTGCTCTTGCTCATGGCCGCCGTGCTGTGGAAGATCAAGCAAAAGTATGATATGTTCCGACGGCGGCAGCGTCTCTTCGTCGAAATGGAGCAAATGGCCAGTCGACCTTTCTCACAGGTAAGCAACTCAATATATCCTATAGCCATTCCTTATTCTCTTTTCTCATTTCTCTTTTAGGTTTTGGTTGACATTGAACCACGCGACATAATCGATTTGAGCCTGACGCTGGAGGGCATTGCCAACATGTCCAAGAAACGCAAAAAGGTGAGTGAGCGAGTGAGGGAAGAGTATTCAATGTGCGCATCCTTAACGTTTCACTTTTGCAGGAATGCCCCAGTCCAATTGCCTTGGAGCCCTGCAATGGCAACCGAGCCGCAGTGCTCTCGCTTCTAGTCCGGCTGCCCACGGGTGCGTAGTTGGCATATACATATATTAGATATATATAATAATTTCGTTAATTTATATTCTCTTAGGTGGCCAATCGCAAGCACCTTCCGGTCAATCGGCCGGGCTGGCCGTGGCGAGCGCTTTAGTCACGCTTGGGAATCCGCGTCGTCCCTCAATCGAGCAGAATCCCAAGGAGCCAAAAGCGAAGCGCAAGCAGAGCCAGCATCCAGATAGTTGTACATAATGAAATACACACAAACCCACACACACACACATACAGATTATGATGATGTAATGTGTACAATTAGATAATAGATTACTAGCATATATGCTTCAGATTATCTTTATCTAACATACACAAACACACGCCGCTAGCAAGTTGATAATCCGCAGTTATTACTACTTTAATGCAATTAGTCTAATACCCTTAAAATACGAGCGATACGAGAGTACGATGCAAATAATAATAATAATAATATTAAATATAATTAATTGATTAATAATAATAATAATACCAGCAAATAATTTTTAGCAAAAGGACATATTTATACACGGAGTTATATATACAATTTGATATAGTTGATAGGTCGTGCGTAGCGTTGCAAACTAGTTGTAAATGTTTTATTATTTATTATTTATACAGCAGACAAAGCATATGTAAAATCCAATACAATTTTATGTATATAAATATATATTCATATATATATATATATATATATATATATATATATATCTATATATACATATATATAGCTTAAGCGTGTTGTTAGAATTTATTTAAGCAATTGATTATGTTTTCTCTTTAATTTACTTAACTTTACTTTTTTTTGCTAGTTACAACAAAAAGACATTTAAAAACAAAAAGAAGAAGAAGAACAAGTGATCAGATGACAAGAAAACAAAAATTCATAAATCTGCTAAATACTGTGTTCATACATAATTGATAATAATACACTGAGAAAACAAAAAGAAGAGAATAAACTAATATAGTATTTTGTTTCTGTGCAAATATTTACAACAAAAGAGCAAAGCGGACGAAGAAGAAATTATGAATGTAAATGTATATATATATATTAACATACATATATATAAATATATATACATATATATACTATACGTAATTTATCTATATATACATATGTGTATGTATAGTATGCGCCCAACAACAACCAATCACATATGTAACTTAAATTTTATTACAAAAATTAAGCAAAAATAGCGAACTAAACTAAAGAATTCAAGTAACAAATAAAAAGGATAAATTATACAAATTTTCGATTTCGAACAACAAGAAAAACTCAAAATTAAGCCTAAGGTTTCCACTTGGACAACAACAGCAACAAATGAAATGCACTTTGTAACTAGAAACAGCTCTAAAAAAAGATAACAGAATCAAAAGGCACTTGTCAACCACTTTTTAAATATATATGCATATATATAAACTATATATAGAAATCCCAACACTGTTACGAGATATAAACAAAATACTAATTCAAGCGAACCCAATTTGCGTGCAGTTTGAAACATGTTTTCAAATTGAATTAAGAATCGTTTATTCTTTTTATTTAACTATATACTTGCCAGCTCCGCCCCCTCCTCCAGTCCCTGCCCCGCCCTCACACTGTAAAGTTAATAGATTAACAGAAACTCAACTCAAGACTTGTTTGTTCTACGAGAGTTTTAAATCAAATATTCTTTGACAACAACACAAAAATATATAAAATGAAAAACAAGAAGAAAAAAACAACTAGTTAAAAGTCATTAATAAATATATATATATTATATATATATATAAAATTAGTTTATTATAAACGAAATAAAACACTGAACAAAGTGATGCAATGCCAAGGGCTTTTATTTATCATATACATTTTAAATATATTCCAGGCTGTTTTTTTTTCTTTTAGCTGTTTATGAAACTTGTTAGCATCGTTTTGATATTGACCGACTCGGCGACAGCTCGTGTTGCTCTTACAAAAGCAGCACACAGAACTTTCACTTTCACTCGGCAGGCGAAGACGTCACACGAGCTGACAGGCGGGCAGGCAGTTAGCTCTGCTGCAGGGGCGTGGCACGTTCAAGGCGTGTCCGTTGAGCTGGGTAGCAGCAGCGCATCGGTGGATAGCAGAGCTTTATATTAATATTAAATGGGTTAACTGTGGAGTTGAGTCAGGCAAGAGGGAGAGTGAGAGAGAGAGAGAGAGAGAGAGAACTAGAGTCATGCAGTTAAAAAATCTGTGAATGCGAATCGATACTCCGAATGCACATGCTTCTAAAAAGGCATGCTATGCTTAAATCGGACCAAAAATACCAAAGCTATAGCCAGTCAAAGTTGGAAAATTGTCAAAATTTAAAATATTAAAATTTAAATTCCAGATCGATAGTCGTGCTTCGTACGAGTCGAATATGATATATTACTCTGGCATCGGGCAAAAAACACCCGAGCTAAAGTCATGCAAATTTCCAGAGGTCATTTTTAATTCCCAACGGAATATTGGGAAAAGTTCTCAAGGCATTGTAATATCTGTGAATACAGATTAATACTCTGCATACATACGCTTCCGAAAAGGCATGCTGTTAAAAAATTGGATAAATACTACCCAAGTTGTGGTAAGTCAAAGTCGAGAAATATTAAATGATAAGTGGTCAAAAATGGCACAATTTTAAATATTAACATTTTGAATGCCTATCGGTAATCGTGCTTCTGACGAGTCGAAAACGACATATCACTTCGAAATCGGGCAAATAATACCCGAGTTAGAGTCATGCAAAGTTGAAGAGGTCTTTATGCGATTTGGAGCAGTTCTTGAAGCAGGAAAAATCTGTGAATACTTATATATACTCCGCATCCATAAGCTTCTTAAAAGGTATGCGGGAGATAGGATGCTATAATACCTATATCATTTCTAGAGTTCCATATAAACCTAAGTGCAAACCAAGATACCCACAAAATATCTTAGAGCATTAAAAGCCCACCCAAAAAATCCGAAATTATTATTGAAGCAACTTTTATTCAACTCTTTCCGCTTCTGGCATAACTTTTGATAATATCTTTTGTGCGACGGCGCTGCACGGGCAGCACTTAATTTAATGATGGCTCGATCAGCTTTTATTAATGAAATTAAAGAAGAAAGTCATTGAAAGATGGCAAAAGCGTGCGAAACCCAAGCGAAGCGGAAGTTCGTCCAAAATAAAAATAATAAAAGAGGAAGGAGAAAAAACAAAATTCAAAAGATTTGTTTTGACAGCAAAAAGTTGAGTCGAAAATGTGTTAAAGCTTTTGCCCTTGGCTAAGATCAGTTCGGATCAGATCTCAGACATATATCCGCCATTGCCGACGTCACACTGACTCAGCCAAGTTTTGGGCTATCCGATTGGACGAATCGGGTTTACCCCGTGGCCGTCGGCAAAGTCGGCCAACGAAGGTTGTCACGCACCGGGCGAAGTGTTGTACATAGCAAATGCTCGAATTGAACTCTATGAATCAAGCGTTTGCCAGAGAAGTGTGTGGTGCAGTGGTGCGGTGGTGTGGTGGTGCGTGCATGAATGAGCAGACGGCGCACCTTTAGAGTGAAAATGAACGAGCTTTAGACTTTAGCTACTCTAAACTAATGCGAGCCATGGGAGACAAATTTCTAGAATATCTAGCTCACAGTTCAATATGCAATAAATATGTATTGAAAAAAGATTCTTTTATGCATTTGATTTCCTAAATAAGCCAAAAACGTTAGTAGAATTTGAATAAAATATTTTAAAAATGTTTATATAAAATATTCTTAAAATATGACAAAATATGGTAAGCATGAACTGAAGCTATGTATTAATTATTTAATTAATTATTAATCATTGCTTGTTAGTTTAAATAAATATATTATTTTTGCATATATATTTTCTCAATCTAATTTAAATTATTTTTTAACTCTTATAATTAATTATTCAAATTATTATTATTATTCAAATGAAATATGAATTGTGGCTCAAAAATATATTTAAAATTTATGAATTGCAAATTTGTATTATATGCAAATATAGGTACATATATAGAAAACGATATTCAAATCAATTCAAGACTCTTAATATGGCTTCACATTGAAGCTATATCATTTGAGATGAAAGCTCTCTGCATTCGGTTGCCACCAAACTTCGCTTGAGTCGTGCTTGATGTTCGTGTCACGAGTCAAACTCAACAGACGAAAAAAGAGTTCAAACTGATTTCAAAATTCCCAGCATAAAAACCGAAATTCACATGCGTCAGTTGTGAGTTTTTTTTGTTTCTCGAAATTCGCGTGCAACATGTTTGATCGAACCACCGACCGAGCGGAGCACCACCATAACGAGCTGGGCACCACTAAGAGCTCTGGTGTTGTGCCAACGATGGCTCAAATGAGCTGCGTTCGTCGTTCAAGTCGCACGCGAATTCCAAAATACGTTACGAGAGAAATTCATAGAAATTCAAAGTGAAAATCAAATTTACGAGCCGAGTGAGTGTTCCTCTGCGTATGTCTGTGTCTGTGTCTGTGCAAGTGAAATTGTGAAAATCGCAAATTAAAGCCCAGCACCTAAAAAATAAAATAGAAAAAGAAAGAAGAAAGAAAAAATACGCGCATACCTCAGAGCCCCGAGTGCACTTGGATTAAAGCACTAAATCGCAACTAGAAATAGTTTCACTTTTTATTGGATTAGCTGCACTCCGATTGGGATTCGTACTCTGATTGGACAACAGGTTTGTTGAGCAATAATCTCCCCGCCCCATCAGGTCTCAAAACTGAAATCGAAACTGGGAAACTTTTATGGGCACACTCATAAATTTGTCGTCTGCCAATCTCGAACGCTTCAATCTATATCCAAAACTCTGTTTCTTTTTGGTTAGCTCAAGGCAACCCGCTGGCATTTCGTTTCGTACTCAACAATCAGAAACGAGCAGCGCATTAGCCAAGCAAACAAACACGCAAATTCGAACTTTCAGTCAAATACTTTGCGCATGTTACGAAGGTCAAGTAAAATGCTGCAAAAAAAACAAATTTTTAATTTATTAAAAAAAATGGTAAAAGAAATCAAATTTAAATAGATTTTTTATACCATAAAAACTCATTTAAAATTTATTAAAAAAGAGATTAAAATACTTAAAAAAATATATGAATAAATAAAATTTTAAGAAATTTTAATTTTTTTGTCATTTAATTTAAAATTTAGAAAAAAATTTAAATAAAATATATCATAAAAACTAATTTAAAATTTTTTTTTGAAAAAAGAGGTGTAATTTAAATTATTTTTCATAATATAAAATAAAAAAAAATATATGAATAAATAAAATTTGAAGAAACTTTAATTTTTTTTATTATTCAATTTTGAATTTGTGAAGAACAAAATAAATATAAAAGTTTATTACTAAAATAAAATACTAAAAAATCCTAATTTTTTATTTTTATGTTTAAAAAAACTTTAAAAATGTTTGAAATTTGATCTTCTCATATTATTAGAGCTACTTTAAAATACGTTTTTTTCTAAGCTTATTAAAGCTCTCAACGCTTACGCTTAAAATTTAAGTTTGATAATTTGGAAATAATCCAAACTAAGCCGATATCAGCTTACTCTCAATTCAGTTTTAATCTGAAAGAAAAAGAGTTTCCAATGACAAAACGTAGGCACATTTGACAATCTCTGATTATTTTCCCCCAAACATGATCGATACACTGAAAAAATAATTGCCGAATGACATCATATTGTAATTAGGTCTGGTAAAAATCAACACAAATAGGCTTATTACCCAATAATCATAAGCAAACATTGTAAATGGGCGCAGCAGTGCGCAGTGGTGGGTCCGAAGCGCGCGATACGGACAATTTACAACTCGGCCCAAAAATAAAACCAAAAAGAAAAAAATAAAAAAACAACCGAAATAAAAAATGAAAAACCCGTCTTTAACTGCGCTAAAGCCCAGCAAAGAGCCGTTAGACTGTGAAAGACTTCGAGTTGGAAGCATTTCGCAAGTGAGTGCACACGCAATAATAACTGTAGCAGAAAACTGTGCAAAAACCCAAAAAAGTAACCGAAACTAAAGCCAAAAAGTCAAGAAATGAATCAGCTCGGACCGAATTTGGAACAGCTTTCAAATGCTGAAAGGCGTAGCTTGGCTAGGCAACACTTTCGTCAGTAATTGGTCAAAGATTCTTTCTCAGAGTGGAGAGCTTAATTAGTAGTAGAGTCAGAGATTCTTCGTAGCGTAGAGCTCAAGATATCAGTTGGGATTGTGACAGAGTAGAGAGGAAGTTTTAGCAGTCCCATGGAAAAGATTCTCGCTTATAGCTAATGCCAGAACTTATCTCATAGAACTTGATCAAAGATTCCCCACAACTTATCTCAAAGATCTCCATAGTTTATCTCATAGAACTTGGTCAAAGATTCCCCAGAACTTATCTCAAAGATTCTCCATAACTTATCTCATAAAACTTGGTCAAAGATTCTCTCTAATGGAAAATCATTCAGTCCTAAGGAAATGATTCTACTTCATAGCGATTAGCTTAAGATGTTTATCAAGGCTTGATGAAAGATTTCATCTCTTAAATCATCATTTATATTTGTGCTTGGTTAAAGATTCTCTCTTATAGCTGATTATAGTTAAAGATTCTCTCCCATTCAATTAGTGTTTAGCCACTGCTAAAAGCTCTACATAGCTTAGCTAGAAAACTTCTCTATCAGCACCTGTCCGAAGGGTTTCTCTCTCCCCTTTCCCCCTCTCTCTCCCCTATCTAGTGTGCCCCACCAACAGCTGTTTGACATGTGGCCTCATTTCACCAATCGTTAAACTTTACACTCTACTAACTGTCATACGGTTTGGGCCAGGCCAAGCATAGCAAAGCAGCTAATGTGACAGGGTCAACAGTGCTTTAACAGTGCCTGCAAAAATTTCAATGACAAACAGCGCAAGCTTTGCCACTTTTTAGTTACCTTTTTGGCCATGGTGAAATCTTTGCATCTCTGAACAAAAAAAAAACATTTGCGAACAACAGCAAAAAATCGCCTCAAGTTCAAGCAAAGCGTGAAATTTCATTTTGCAGCCAGGTGAGGGAAAATAGTGCAGGTGAGCGAAGTGCTGTTCGGCCTGCTTTTAGGTGGAACCTTACAATAGCTGAAAAAAAGAAATAGCTAACTGGAAAGAACAGTTGACTAAAGCTAATTAGAGTTAAGATACCCTGACTTAAGATGAAACTCAAAATTTGTGAATAGGGGAAAATTTTGAACGATTTTGAAATGCTTGTGGATAGTTGGTTTCATGAGGTCGATTGTACTAAAATAAATAATAAAGCAAATGTAATGTGCAAATAGATAAATTTATATATTATATTATATAAAGAATTGAACCGAAATTTCATTTAAATTTTAAATTAGTATCTATAATTATATGCAAAATTATATGGCAAGCTCTAGTGAGTATTTCCCTACTTAAATATTATTGATAGCTTAGGCAAAACCTGAGACATGCTTATCAGCTATAGTATCACTCTTGCTGGGTCAGTCTTCACACTGCTTGTTAGTCTTACAGTTTTATACACTACCCTCGTATTACTCTATAATATTACACACTCTCTATAGAAACCAGACTACCTCCTCTGAAGCCACATAAAGAAAACATCTGCAAATAGTTTTCTATCAATAGTTTGGCCTTTTTTCGGCTAGTTTGTTGTTAGAAAAAAAATTGTTTGTCACTGCTGTCTTTGTTGTTGTTGTTGTCATATTTTTAAGTGCCTCAAGAAAAAAAAAGCACTTTTCACCTCACAAAAAGAGAAGACGAAAAAAAAACAACAAAACAAAAGACTTAGGCAACGAACTTTTTGCTGTTGATTATTTTCAACTCCAATTGGATTTTATTAGCCGATCAGCTGTTTGGGCCAGCTGCTTATAATTAGTGAAAATAAATCGTCGTGTGATTAAAGCTGAGCGCCGTCGTCGTCATCATTGCTGGCAATGGACCGGAAAACGCACGAAGAGTGAAAGAGAGAGAGAGACAGGCAGAGAGAAGAAGAAAAGTGAATTTCAACAGTGCTGGCAAAAATATTGTGTACACTGGCAGCAATTGCGGCGACGGCTGCTGCCTGGCAAAGTGAAAGCGCAGATTAATCACTCGCCTTCAATGGTAGCAACACCAGCAACACCAGCAACACCAGCAGCAACAACAACAACAACAACTGCTAAATATTATGAGCAATGCAGCCCGTGACCCGAGCTTTGTTCGTAACCCCCCATCGGCTGAGGCTTCCGCTTTGCCCATTGCGCAATAGTCTAGCATCCATAGAGTGTTTCAAAGCTACCGAATTCTTTAGCCATTAAACAAAAGCAATAACAATCAACAACAACAAAGTCTAGTGAAAGTATTTGTATGCATATTTGCTTTTTTTTTAATATTAATTTGAATTTCTCATTTCTCATTTCTCATGCCCGGTTTCGGTCTCTGGAGCGCAACGCCAGCGTGTGACGTCAAACGTGACACACAACATTACACACACACACACACACACACCTACCTACCTTTGCATAGCTGTACTTAATGTTAACTCTCTTTTTTTTGCAGCTGCTGCCACAGAAACCGGAAATCTTTTTCCACCTTTTTTTGGCAACTTTTTTTTGGATGTTTGCGCCTCGACATGCTGCCGCTTTGTGAACAACGCTGGCTGAGGCTCTTCTCGCTGCTGCTGCTGCTGCTCGCGCTGCAAGCTGCGCAGGCCAAGCGCTCAACTGGTAAGTGGAACACCGAAAAAGTGGGCGTGCCAGGGATAAAGTGGCAGGCAACTGCATGCAGCCAAGAGTCAATGACTGCAAGCGCCATGTGGCAGAAGAAGGTAGCAAGGCTTTGTCGAGGCTGTTGTAACTGAGTAGGGTGAGAGGAGGGTGTAAAGTATATATATATATATATATATATACATGTTTTCCCAATCCAGATCAATAGATTGGCATCTGCTTGAGCTAACGTTGTTCTTGACATCATAAAGCAATTTTTATGCACTTAAGATTACAATATTTTCTATATATTCTATATCAAGTTCTAGAAATTTTTGTCAATTTTTTTAATTTTGAAAATTTTGAATGTATGTTTTATTAGCTTACTCTTAATTTGTTTGCTTTTAATATATCTCAAGCAACCTGAGCAACTCTATAGGTCACAAGCATCGTCATATGGTTCCGTTCCCTACGCTCTCATTACTCCATTCAATCTGTGTATGATATATGACATATGACATATGATAACCTCAACTCTGGCACAGCATATGCCAGACATTTGCAAGAGTATTTCCAGTTCGTACAACTATAGCTAAACGTTCTTTCTGGTCTCCTGACTCAGTTTATTTAGTCGTGTGTGTTTTTTTGCTTTTTTGGTCAGTCAATGAACCCCGTTTGCTGTTGGCTGTTTATGTGGAGCAAGTTGCTCGGATCGTTAAGAGGCAATTGCAAATGTTGCAAAATGCATGCGGCAATTAGCGTGTTTGGGAAATTCGTGTAGAACGCGGCGAGCGGGCGCTAAATATAGCGCGGCCATCATTAAAAAGCGCTTAGGCTTGAGGCCCACAGAGCGACTCAAAGCACGAACTTGAAATAGACTGCCCGAAAAGCCGTTACACACACACACACACACACACACACACATGCCCAGCTGGGCAGCTGGCTAGAAGAGGAAGCTAGCGCTTTGACTATGTCAGTCGGTCAGCGTGAGCCTAGCGGGCTCTCTGTCGGTCGGCTTTTGTTTTCGTTTTCGTTACGCTTGCGAACGAAAGACTTAGGCGACAAACTTGATTTCGCTCGCCCGCAAAGTAGAATAAATCACGTTTCCCACTGCCGCCGTCGCTATTATCATTTTTCATTTAATTGGTTTTTGTTTTCATTCATGAAGCGAAAACCAAAAACCGAAGACCGAAGACCGAATGCCAAGCGAGACATTCGATCGAAATACCAAATCACAAACACAACTCGAGGCGCTGCCAAAAACAATTTTATACACACACAGAAACTTTCATTTAATTTCTGGTGAAAAGAGCTCAACAAACAAAAAAAAAAAGCAGGCAAAAAATATATCGTGGTAAAAATTTAGCAATTAACATAGCAGTGAAAATGCAAGCCGGATGTGGGTATGACAATAAAATAAACATGCTTTTGAGATAGAGATGCAGACAGACAGATATGTGTGTGTATAGAGGGATGACACATTGCTGAAAAGATAGCGAGAGAGAGAGAGGAAGAGGGTGAGGCTTGAGGATCAGCTGATAAGAAAAGTTGATATATGTATATAAAGATATACACTAAGCATACTCAAACTTGGCTATAGAAAGCGAGGGTGAAGCTTGAACTCTATAAAAAAAAAACTGTTTTACATCTATAACTAATTTATATAGCAACTCAAGATAGTTAAGCAGTTGCTATAAAATCTTGTTATATATTTAAAAAAAAAAAAAAAAATATATATATATATATATATATACATATTATGAAGAGATTACAGAGAGCTGAGACACGGCGTTCAGTAAATTGGATTGAGAGATAGTTTTATCACATACTTGAAGCAAATATTAAACGAAGTCTGAGCTGGAAATGATCTTTAACTAGAGACTCTTATAAAGTATACATTAAAGGATAGATATACAGATAGAGCTTATATACGGAAAATATAAAATTGAAAGAAAAGTTGCTATATACTTAGATAAAGTGGTTTATAATTTTAGATTTTGGAGTCCAAAGAGAATTGCCATAAAGATAAAGTAGTTTATAGTCTAGTCTTTTTCTGATATATATATATATAAAATAACACTAAATGCAAAAAGACTCTAACTAATTAACTCTAACTAATTAAATAGAATTTAATAACTAAATGAAAATATCGGTTTTTAATCGGTAACATTAAAACGATGATAGTTATCGATTATTTGAATCAAACTCGATCGAATCGTGATATACACGAACTTCCGAACAAATTTGAAGTCTCTAGCTCTAATATCTTCTGAGATCAAGGAAAAATCGACTCGGCTTCCCTCCCTGATCAAGAATATATATACTTTATGGGCTCTGCCACGCTTCCTTCTGCCTGTTACATACACAAAACCATTTCTCATTTTCAATGGGTTCAGGGTATAAACATCTATTATATAGCTCATGTAGGCTTACTGAAAGCCTGACTTAGACCACAGTAAAAAGCAACTTTCACTTTCCCGATCAGTCAAATAGCTAGCTCAAAGCTGACTCGCCCTGGCAGATGATCTATTCACATGTGGCCTAAGGGTCAGCTTAGGCCCGGTAAAAGCGCCATTATCGAATGCATTTCGAATGCATTACGTGAACTGTCCAAATGCAATTGGACAGCCAGACTGCCAGGCAGACGAACTGAAACTCAGCGAGCGCGTCGTCTCGACTTTTGCGAAATGCCAAAAGGCAGCGTTGCGTATAAGAAATACCACGGATAAGGCTACAGAGCGGGGCGGAGCGGGGGAGTGTATTAGTTAAGACAAAATTACATAAGCAGCCAGCGAGCAATAGACAATGACTGTGCCTTATGTAGAATGCTCAAAGCAAAGCATCCGTCGCCTGGCGTTAATGGTTCAGGCCATTTCAGTTAATTGCGCATACGCCGCTTTGGCCAATAGCAGACGCAATGCGAATACAAAGCAAAGACAAGTGCTCACAATGTTGGCCCTGAGACAACCAACGAATAACAGTCGTCAACAATTAGCAGCTGCTGCGGCATGTGTGCACAGTTTTTAATTTCAATATCTTGCTGTTTGTTCAATATAGTCGATATTTACTGTACTCATTAAAAGTTCATTCTTATGGAGCGGGCGGACTGGAAGTAAAATATATGAGAAGCTGCTCTATGCCATGCATATCAGCAAGTTTCTTATGAATCGATAAATATCGATAGATGGTCATGGGAATCTGTCTGTGTATATCGAGCATGTCAAGGGATTATATTATCGAGTTTGCCATCTAGCTCCTAGTTTTGGCTTTTGATATATCAGCAAGATTTCTAAAGAATCGATAAATATCGATAGTCATGGATCTGTATACGCCTATCGAATATGTCAAGGCTACTTATTACCAAATTTGCCAAGTAGTTTCTGTAAAAGTCAATATAAATGGAGTCGATGACAGCTTTTCATCTACAAGTAAAAATCGATAAATATCGATTTTAACTTTTATTTACATAAATTTTTTTGAAAGTCGTAAGCTAGTTTACAGAAACAATAAGAAAGCCTAGTTTTGCTTGCATAGTCCGTTTCTCACTCACTTTACTGGGTATCTACTAGTCGATCACAGTCCACATCTACACACTTACACTTAGTCCGCTCGTCGTTTCATTCACAATACACGCGTCACGTTCGCAAAAAGTGAAACTGACTTTGCAGCTGGGTTTTTCTCCTCGCTTTTGCTTAGTTGAATAACACGAAAGTGTGCCAAGCGCCCCCGTTGACTCACACACCCCTCGCCCTCTTGCCACCCTCTACTTGCAGCCAACTTAACAGCCTGTCAGCATTTGAGACGCGCCGAGACGCGCCGCGCCAAGGCGCTGCAGCCAGCTGGAGGCGCCGTAGTGGGAGCCGTGCGCATACCACGCTGCAGGAAGACCGGAGAGTTCGAGCGCGTGCAGTGCGCCAACGAGCGCGCTGGCGAGGATTGCTGGTGCATCGATGAGTACGGCGTGGAGCTGCCAGGCAGTCGGAATGCCACACGTGCCGGCGTCCAGTGCCAGGAGCCGGCGCACTGTGCCGCCTCCGCCTGTCGCATGTTCTGTCCGTCCGGCTTTGCGCGCGATCCGCAAACGGGCTGCTCCGTGTGTCGTTGCCGTGATCCGTGCGATGGCCTGGAGTGTCCACGTGGCCAGACCTGTCAGCTGCAGGAGGTGCAATGCAAATCGGAGCCCTGCCCGCCGCTGCCCACCTGCAAGAAGGCGCGCTCGCTGGCCAACTACTGTCCGGCCGGATTACCCTTAGCCATTGAGGACAGCGTGCGGCCTTTCTTGTGCGGCTTGGATGCCGGCAAGCCACAGTGTCCACCGCTCTATCAGTGCCTGGTGGAGTCTGGCAATGACTATGGCGTCTGCTGTCCCAGTGCTCTGACCTTTCAGAAGCCCGGAATCTGTCCGGCTCCCGAACAATCGACGTATACGGAGCGCACGGGCTACATGTGCGGCGCACCCTGCAGCCACGACCTGGAGTGCCGTAATCTGGACAAATGCTGCTTCACCAAGGGCTGCCAGTTCAACTGCCAGCAGCCGCAGAACATGACCGGATGCCACCAGGCCAAGGCCCTGGCCGATGTCCTGGCGCTCAATGAGCGCGAGGGGCGTGGCTATGTGCCTGACTGCAATGGGCCCGGCGGACAGTATACGCCACGTCAATGCTCCCGCAACGGACTCGTCTGCTGGTGCGTGGATCCCCGCACCGGACACAAGATCAAGGAGTCCATGGGCGCCGCCAACAGCGTCAACTGCGATGGCTGGGAGAACATGATCAGCCGCTCCTATGCGCGCAGCTTCCAAATGGAGCAGTGCGACACGAACATCTGCGCCGCCGTCTGCGAATACGGATTCAAGGTGAGTTAAGCCGGAAAAACAACTTATGGACAGCTGTTCACTAATCTCTTCTGCTTGTAGAACGATCACAATGGCTGTCCCACCTGCGAGTGCTCGGAGCCCTGCGAGGGCTTCAAGTGCGCCCTGGGCTCCCATTGCGAGGTCGCCACGGATCCGCTGTGTGAGTCCGGCTCTTCGCTGTGCGCCTCCTGGCCCGTTTGTAAGCCAGATCTGGCCTACTCCAATCCCTGTAACATCGGCACCCCACTCTCGGACACGGTCAGCGGCGAGGTCATGTACTGCTTCGAGGAGCGACAGGCGCGCAGCTTCCAGCCAACGGCATTCTTCGAGCCCGAACCGGAGTCCAAGCAGGGTCGCTCCATGAGCAATCGCATCATGTGCCCCGAGCAATACAAGTGCACCAAGCTGCATCGCGAGGCGGAGAGCGTCTGCTGCCCGCTGCCGGAGCAGACAACGGCTGCAGAAGCATCAGAGGATCAGGCAACGACGAGACAACAAACGAGTAAGTTGGAGAAGAAGACATTTTATGAAGTAGATATACTGGAAAGCAATCAATCATTCAATCATACTATCAGTCAATCAATCATTCATTTAAAAAGTTCATGAAATACTTCATAAGACGATCAATCAGTTTCTATCAATCAGTCTATCTATCAATCAGTCTATCTATACTTCAATCAATCAATCATTCAATCAAAAAATCTTTATATCAGTCCACTAATCAGTCAATCAATCAGTGTATCAGTTTCTATCAATCAATTAGTCAATAGATCAACAGTCAATCAACCTGTTCAATCAATCAGTCACTTGGTCAATCAATAACTTATTTATTTAATCACAACATCTATCAGTCATTCAGTTACTTGACTAATCTATGTGTTAACCAGTTCTACAATCAATCAATCAATCATTCAATTTAAAATTCTTTATATCCGTCTATGAGGTACCTCATCAGGCAGTCAATCAGTAAATCAGTTTTCATCAATCAGTCAATAAATCACCCAATTAGTCAATCGATCAACAGTCAATCAATCAGTCTCTCTTGATGAGTCATTCAGCATGTTCAATCAATCAGTCATTTAATCAATCAAAATATATATATCTATCAGTCAATCAGTCAGTTGATCAATCAAAATATCTGTGAGTCAATCAATCAGTAAATAAGTTGCTATCAATCAGTCGATCAATCATCTAATTATTCAACAGATCATCAGTCAATCAATCAACCTCTTGATCACTCAATTAAGTTGTCTATCAATCGCTCCATTTCCGTCAATCAATAACTCATTTATTCAATCAAAACATCAGTCAGTCAATCAGTCAGTCACGTAACCAATCAATGTGTCAATCAATCAGTCAATCAATCAATCACCCTCTACCCTTTGCAGTGTGCGAGTATCTGCGCGACTTCTCGGAGCGAATGGAGGGCACCGAGGCGGGCATGCAGCTCGCTATGCCAGCGCCGCGCTGCACGGACGAGGGCGACTATGCGGGACGGCAGTGTGAGCTGCGCAAGGTGCGCGTGACGCGAGCGGAGCAGCGCCAGATACTGGAGGAGAACACAATCCGGCGCATGCGCATGCTGCTGGCCGGCGCGAAGCGCAGTCGCCGCGACACGGAACGGCTGAAGCTCTACCGCGTGGACGACAGCGCGCTGAAGGTGCGGCTGGCCACGGGTGGGGCGAGGCAGGTGGCGCCTGTGCAGGCGATGGGCCGGAGCGCCAAGGTGATCGACGTGGGCGCCGAGCGGCAGCAGCTGTTCGCCACGGAGTTCAAGAAGGTGGCGACGGCAGCGAAGCGCACGACTCCAGCCGAGGAGGACCTGGTCGAGATGGAGGTGGAGCAGTGCTGGTGCGTGGACAGCTTCGGCACGGAGATACCCCAGTCGAGGGGCTACAATGTGAGCGACGAGAGCTGCCAGCAGCTGCGCGAGCAGCTCGACTGCCTGGACCTCACCTGCCGCATGGGCTGCGAGTACGGCTTCGCCCTCGACCCGCACACCCGCTGTCCGGCCTGCCAGTGCCGGGATCCCTGCGAGAACGTCGACTGCGGCGCCAGCAAGGAGTGCCGCATCGTCGACGTCAGCTGCGAGGGCGAGTACTGTCCGCCCGTGCCCGCCTGCCTGCCCCGCAAGCCCGGACAGTGCCCGTATCTGGTGCCTCCGGGTCCCACGGACAACCTGGATGCGAATGTCTGCGGCTACGAGTGCCGGACGGACGCCCACTGCGAGGGCACGCGGCGCTGCTGCTCGAACGGCTGCGGCACGCAGTGCGTGGAGCCCCAGCTGAAGACCGCCTGCCAGCACCTGCAGGCGATCCAGCTGCACCAGAGCTCCGAGCTGGGCATTCCGGCCCGCCAGATGAGCATCGCCCAGTGCGATCCGCAGACGGGCAGGTGGGAGCAGGTCCAGTGCACGCCCGACGGCAGCTGCTGGTGCGTCACCGAGCAGGGCGAACCGCTGCCTGGGACACGGGTGAAGGCACCTGCCACGCCCACGTGCCAGGCCAACTCCAGCTACGCGTGCAGCCCGCCGCAGTGCGATCCCGGCGTGCACTGCGACAGTGGCTTCCGGACGGATGAGCACGGCTGCCCGAGCTGCGCGTGCCGCGACTACTGCGAGGAGCTGAGCTGCGCCAGCGGCGAGGAGTGCCAGCTGATAAGCGTGGAGTGCGTGGACACGCCCTGCCCCCGGATGCCCATCTGCGTGCCGAAGCGCGACTCGGTCTGCGCCGAGGGCCGGCCGCTGCAGCAGGCCGAGCAGGACGTCAGCTGCGGCCCACACAGCGAGCAGGAGAGCTGCCCCACCACCCACACCTGCCAGCTGAATCCGGTGAGCAATCGCGGCGTCTGCTGCTCCAAGACGCGCGACGTCTGCTTCGAGTCCATGGATGCCCAGTGCCTGGCCAGCGCCGGCCAGAGTGGGCGCAACCTCACGCGCTACCGCTTCAGCCCGAAGGCCAACAAGTGTCTGCCCGTGCAGATAGACGCCGAGGCGCCCAGCTGCCAGACCAAGAACCTCTTCCACAACGAGCTCGCCTGCCACGCCGTCTGTCCAGGTGAGTCAGCTTAGCTCTGGAGCAGTTGCGATGCAGTTGCTCACTCTCCCTCTCTCTCTTGCAGTGCTCACCCCGTGCGAACGTCTCAAGCTGAAGAACAGCTTGGCCGCCCAGCGCAGTGGGCACTCCTCGGTCTGGTTCCAGCCCAGGTGTGATCCCATCACTGGCCACTGGAGTCCCGTGCAGTGCCTGGGCAAGCAGCCCGCACTGGCTGCTGCCACCACCACGAGCAGCTCTCAAATAGTCAGTCGCGCCTTTGCCAGCACCGCCAGCACCGCCAGCACCACCAGCACCACCGACTCCTCCCCCGCTCAGCTGGCCAGTCCCTATGGCGTCTGCTGGTGCGCCGACCGCAAGGGTGCACCGCTGAAGGGCACCCTGACCCGGGACACAGAGCCCGTGTGCAACAGTCGGCAGGCGCGCGCCCGCCAGCAGCTGGAGCTCGGCGATCCGCTGATGGAGCAGCTCATAGCGCAGCTCACCCAGCTCAATGATGTGGATAGCTCGGATCTGGATCTGGATCTGGAGGAGGTGGAGGCGCGGCTGCAGCCCACCGAGCGCACCACGGAGCTGACCCACTCGCTGCTGGACTCGCAGCTCTCGGTGGAGACGGCGCCCATGCAGCTGAACACGACGCGCTGCCGCGCCCTGGCCGCCACGGCCACCTTCCCCGTGAGCTGCGATGCGGCGGGCGCCTTCGAGCCGCTGCAGTGCAGCGAGCGGAGCTGTTGGTGCGTCGACGCCGCCGGCAACCAGCTGCCCGCGACGCACACCTTCCAGCTGGGCGAGAGGCACTGCACCCACGTGCCCATCGAGTCCGTCGCGATCGAGCTGCACATGAGCAACAGCTCGGAGCACGGCGGCGGCGGGGGCGGGGGCAGCGTGCGGAATGTCTACGATGCCATCCGGCGGGAGCTGCAGCAGCTGCTCGGCTCGGCCGTGGAGAACCTGCGCGTGCAGGAGAACTTCGACGGGTCCGTCATCGTGCGCTTCGAGCTGCACAACGACTCCAAGGTGGACATGGCCTACGCCATCGAGATGGCCATACAGTCGGGTGGCTTCCAGCTGCTGGGCAACCGCCTCCGTCCCGACCTGACGCGCTCCCACTTCGTCCATCGCACCGCTGCGCCGGCCGTGGCGCAGGCGGCCACCGCAGCCACCGACCAGTCCGTGCAGCTGGCCATGTTCGTCATGGCCAGCTGCTCGGCCTTCCTCGTCAGCGTGTTCGTGGTCTACGTGATGCTCAAGCGCGGCTGGCACAAGACGGGCGCCGTCCACAAGAACGCCTACGACTACTCGGCGGGGGGCGTGGCTGGGGGATGTGAGAAGCCACTGGAGTACTCGCTGCCCATCTTCGTGCTGGACGACACGCTGCCCGAGAGCATGAAGCCAGCGAAGGCGTAGAGCAAGGGCGTGGCACCCGTTGGCTCCGTCATCTATTTCGATTAAGTTAGTGCAAAGAATTTGTAAATAAATCTTTCGGGCCGCTTGGAGTTGGAGGCGATTGGAGGATGGGGCAGCCAGGCCAACTTATCACATTAAATCTAAATATATATATATGTATTTCCTAGACACTTAAGACGACTAATTTATGAATAAAGCTTTATGAACGAACTATCGTCTTTTACTTAATTTGAAAAAGAAGAGAGAAAAGAACGAGAGATCTGCAAATTAGAGAGTAACTACTAGTCTATCAGAGTTTTATGCAGTATCATTATGAAATATATATATGTACATATAGCTATATAATCTCTATACTCCATACTCTTCAAATTAGAGAGTAACTTCTAGTCTATCAGCATCGCATGCAGCATCCGACCTACCTCTCAGGATGTCCCAAAAGTCACGCAAGAAGTAATTTTGATAGAAAACACAGATTAACATTTGAGAATTGTACATTTTTCATGAATTTATGTAGTATAGAGAATAGGATTATGTATAAAACAGCAGATCGGGTAAATGGCCTCCATAACTTTGCTGGCATTCTTTGGTTGAATTATGTTGTCTGATCGGCTACATTTTCGAGGCAAACAGTGACACGTTGTGGATGCGTTTGTTTCTCAACAATCAGTTGTGGGTCTCTGTGAATCCCAAAGAACCATTTTGTAGTTGCTGCCAAATTTTCATTACTTACGAAATATTGCTGCACAAACGGCGCAAAATTCAAATCTTGCGTGACTTTTGGGACACACACACACTATAGATATATAATAATATATAATCCCGATACCCCATACTCTATAGTCTGAAGTCTATACTATACACTCTATACCCCATACTCTATATTCTATTTTCTATACTCTATAGTCTATACTCCCCATACTCCCTATTCTATATATAGAATAAACACAAATTAGTCAGCAAACAATTTTGATTTTAATATTTAATAATACGTTTGGCACACATACGATATATGATAATGATCAGCTTCGATCTGATGCGATCTGCCACATATATCATCAATCAATACGATATGCATGCAATAACATTCATAAATTTTGGCTTCTTCTTTATCAATAAATCAATCATTGTGTTTGTGTGTGTGTAAACATTAAATAGATATTCGTAATCGTATTCTATATATAAACATATATATATATATATATATATATATATATATATATATATATATATATATATATATATATATATATATATATATATATATATATATATATATATATATATATATGTATGCGTGTATTTGTATTTGTATATGCTAAAACGACGCTGGATCTTCGAGCGCAGCGACCCAGCGAACCGTTAATATCTCGCGAAAAATTAGTCACAATTGAAATGAAATCAAATGATTTAGTATATGAATATAAGTGTATATGTATATATATATCTGTTAGTTGACAAATGTTGAAAGTAATACTCATCGTTACAAATGGAGTGGGGGCTTGTAGAGAAATGCCATTGCTTATATGCTCAAAGAGTTAGGAATAGGTTAAAAAAAAGAGCGTAGCAAAGTATAAAGAAAATATCTGTTCTATATATATATAGTTATATCTCTGTTGTTTCTTCGAGGACTATTTCTACTTAAGAGCTAGTAACATGCACTTGAAATATTAATATCTTTGAAAAACTTTGTATCTTTCGTTTTGTTTCGTTTCGATTAGTTTTAAGAAGCATGCATTTCGGAATATCATATTGTGTAAGTGTGCTAGAGTTAATAATATATGAAGAGC
Organism: Drosophila paranaensis; assembly: GCA_035047545.1. Classification (NCBI taxonomy): domain Eukaryota; kingdom Metazoa; phylum Arthropoda; class Insecta; order Diptera; family Drosophilidae; genus Drosophila; species Drosophila paranaensis. Next base: position 1,426,685 of record JAWNPL010000173.1, on the reverse strand, counting down.
TCTGCTACAGTGAAAACTCAGCCAAGTGAACCTTAAGCTAACAAGTGTATGGCGTAGCGAAAGAATATTTATAAAGAATATGCATATCAAGAAGTTCATCAAATTCATATAAAAAGGTAAATTACATTTTAAAGAATTTTAAAAAAATATATATAAAATTAAAATTAATTCTGATTTGAACTTAAATTTTAAATTATTAAAAATTGTTTGACAATGTTATATTAAGCCTTAAAAACATTTTATAAATTTACTTTTGTTTTTACTTCTTTTTTTTTCAATTTTGTAAAATATTTAATTTTTTGTTTAGTTGAAATTAATGGGAATAGTTTAAGTTTAAAAACAAAATTGTAGAATAAAAGATTTTTTAAAATTATAAATTAATTTTTCATAGTTTTTTTTAGTTCAAAGTTTGTATATAAAAAAAATAAATGCATATAAAAAAGTTAAACAAATTCATAAAAAAAATCTTATAAAAAAGTTAATTACATTTTTTGAAATAAAAAAAAATATTTTTTAAAAAATTCTGATTGTGATGAAATTATTGTTTGTTTCAAGATCTCATTTTTCTTAGTACTAAATACAAATGTGATATAAATTGTTTTCACTCTTTAAGATATTCTTTGAATTTTTGATTTCAGAAATAGTTTTATGCATAAGATATAATTTTAGTTTTAGTTAGTTTTAGCTAATTCAGTTTTCTTTTTGCTTAAATCTATTTTAGTTTTTACAATTTATTTGCTTTTAAGTTTTCATTTTAATTTTGTTGCTTTTTAAATGCAGAAATTTAATTTTCATTTTTTTTTAAGTTAATTTTTAGTGTAAAAGTTGTTAAATTTCTTTTGAGGCAATAAAATGGGAAATAAACTAATTTTAGCTCTCTCAGCTCGCAGAGTTTCCACTGTACAGGCTTGCATGTGTGTGTGTGTGTGTGTGTGTGTGTGCTCGATTGAAATAAAATATTTTTTGGTTATAAATCTTAGAACGAAATGATGAATAAAAAAATACATATAAAGATTGTTGGAGAGTCGAAATGGAGTGCGAATTGGGGGCGTCTACTTGGCGCCAGCTGATCCGCCAGCGTTGTTGTTGTTGCTGTTGGTGTTGTTATTGTTGTTGTTGTTGTTGTTTTGGTTGTTGCGGGCATTTCGGTGAGCATTGCTGAAGCCACCGAAGGGTATGGACGCGCGCTGATCCTCCATGCGACCGCTCTGCACCTTCATGATCAGCGAAAAGAAGTCCTCGTCGGGCACTGTGGTGCCCCTGCCGGACTGACCACCGGCTGCCGCACCAGCTCCGGCGGCGGCAGCGGCTGGCGCTTGCAGCTGTGGCGCCTCCACATCCATGGTGACGTTCGGGCGCGGCAGCTCGGAGCGCTGCTCCTCCAGCCTGGAGCCCTGGCAGCGCATCAGCATGTCCAAAAATGCATCGTCTGGCTGTTGATTGATTGTGGCACTGCGTGCCAATGGCGCGTGACCCAGAGCCGGCGGCACGCCCGACGAGGGCGACTTCAGGCCCGGCAAATTGGTGGGATCGACGAACAGCGAGTTCTGCTGCACCAAAGGCTTGCGTGTGGCGCCCGTGGAGGCAGCAGCGGCGCCTGCAACGCTGCCGGCGCTGTTCAGCTTGATGGAACAACGCTGGTCATCCATGCGCTTGGACTGGGTGCGCGAGAGCAGCTCGAAGAAATCGTCCTCTTTGGCTTTTGTGTGAGCGGCGGCACTGGACGCCTTGTGCTTCTCCTCCTGCAAACGCTTACCGTCTGGCGTGATCTTGATCAGATCCAGCTGCTCCATGCTCTGGCGACGCACACGAACCTGTGAAAGATTGAACTGAGATCAAGCTGTTGCCTCTAAGCTTCAGCTCAATTGGTTTTACCATGCGTCCTTGTGAGTTCTCGGAGCCATCGGACTGATGTCCGCTCGCCGAATGCTCCGAGGCGCTGGAGCGTTCGTCATCCTGCGTGGGCGTATGCTCCGCCTCCGGCATGCCCAGCAACTTGCGCAAATCGGATATATTCACGCGCGCTGTGCTCTCGCCCACTGGGTCGCGCAGCTCCTTGGCCAGCTGCAAGTGGGCCTCAGCGAATTCCAAGGACTTCTCATTGTTGCCCATGGCCGAGTGGGCGTTGCCCAAGGACCAGCAGGCACGCGCCTCTCCGATGCGATCGCCCAACTCCTGGGCAATGGCCAAGTGTCGATGGTGATACTCGATGGCTGTGGTGAACTCATGCAGCAGCGTGTAGGTGTTGCCCAGGCTGTAGCAGGACTGCGCCTCCACCTCTCGCTCGCCCAGCTCCATGGCCAAGGCCAGCGTGCGCTTGTAGTGCTCCGCTGCGTCCTCGAACTGACCCAGGAAGATGTGCGAGTTCCCTAGATTGCTGTTGGCGCGACGCTCCGCTGCGCGATCCCCGAATTCGCGAGCAATGCGCAAGCGCTCCTGATGATGCTCAATGGCAGCCTGAAGATCGAGATGAATTTGAGAGAGATTCAAGGAGGAGTGGAGTGGTCATTGAGCTTACCTGAAAGTCGCCCAGCAGGTAGTAGGTGTTGCCCAGGTTGCCACAGGCCCGGCCCTGGGCGCCTCTGTCGCCCAGTTCTCGCATGAGCTGCAGATTCTCCTGATAGTACTCGACGGCCTTGGCCAGCGCCTCTTTGACGTCGTCGCCGAACTTGCCCGGATTACGCTGACCCAGATGCTTGCCCTTGGCGTGATAGACGTTGCCCAGATTGTAGAGCGCTCGGCCCTCTGATAAGCGATCGCCGAGCTGGCGAGCGAGCGTCAGATGACGATCGCAGCAAATGGCCGCCTCGTCGAAGCGACCCATTACTTTCAGCGTGTTGCCCAGGTTGCCCGAGGACTTGGCCTCGCCCAGTTTGTCGTTCATGGACTTGGCTAGGGTCAAGTCGTGCTTGTGATACTGCATGGCCTTGGCATAGTCGCCCAGATAGAAGTACGCGTTGCCCAGCTGCGAGTAGATGGCGGACAGGGTGCGCAGGTCGTCGGTGCCCGCCTGGATGGCTGCTTGGAAGAAGGCAACGCCCGCTCGGCAATCGCCTGCCTTGCAGAGGCGTTCGCCCTCCAGGGCTAGTTCCAGGCACATGCTGGAGCCGCCGCCATCGGAGCCGTGGTGCGAATTGGAGTCGGCTCCGCCGCCAATGCCCATTGTGGAAACATTTTCCGCTGAGGCGGAGAGCGAGGACATGGCTTTAATTCCAAATTTTCCCTTTTACTATGCGTAAAAACTGTTTAAGCGTACGCTAGCGTCGACTGCGATACGCGCAGAGTTTCTCTTGCCACTTTGCTCTTAATTAACTCAATTTAAACACCTTTTTTTTACCGTTTTGCAAATCAATTGGGTTTCGTTAATTTCATTCTGATTCACTTTGCCAGTCGATTAATTGTCATCGAACGAGGCGTTGCCATCTAACTGACGCATAGCCATGTTGCCACATCAACGAAAAATAACTGCGATATTTAATTTCTTATACGTTACTTTTATTATTGTTTACACTCCTGTTATATAAAATTTGACAAATTAATGTGCTAATAAATTATTGATATTCGAAAATCTGTAGTTTGAAACATATCGATAGAGTTCTTCGAGTAGCATTTACCAGCACTGCTCGCAAGACTGAACGTATAGCGACCCCTTTAAAGATGGCGTCACTTTCTACTGTGTCTGTGCGAACAAACCAAGTTGCCGCTTGACAAAATTGAAATTTTTTGGCATAAAATATTATCACCGGCTGCACTAAATAGTCGCAAAGGGTACATGAAAGTGTCAGGAATGATTTTCAATTGAAATAGTGGCAGGTGTGTGAGCCATTGTCAGTGTAAATCACAATCGAAAAACAACAAAGTTGAACCAAACGCAAAACGCACTGTGAAAAAATGCGAATGTCGTCGTCGTCGTCGTCGTTGCTGCTGTCGCTGTCGTCGCCGCTTTGAGTGTACGTGCGCCGCGTTTTGCACGGCAGCTGCGCTGCTACAAAAAATTAAAGGTGTGAATTTAATTCAAATGTAAATCGTGGTGTCCTAACAGACATCAAATTATTGCAGCAAACATATTGCTTATCCAGACATCGTTGTCAGGAATGTGCTAAAATTATATAAAATAAGAAGAAAATTGAAGTAAGCAAATAAGGCAAAATAACTGTGCCCTGTGTTCAAATTCTGAGTGAGCGAGTGGGAGCGAACGAGCAAAGAGAGTACGCGCAGTATCGCACTCACACACACACACGCATTACGCTCAAGCATAAGCACGGGAGAGCGGACAACAATCATCATCATTTGTGGTGAGTGTTGTTGTTGTTGTTGCCAGGATGATATTTAAACATTTTAATTTGCGAACCGGCTCAGCTTGAACTGTAACTAATTTGCTAACTATTTGCTAACAATTTGGTGTGCTATTTAAAGCGTAATAAATGCTTAAGTGTTTTCCTTTCCTATTCTCTGCACTTTTCCTTATTTTTTAAGTGAACGAAAAGTGTTTCATATGCATGTACAGATGTTATTTCATTGCAAACTCACCACACCCATACTGGTGAGCCATTTGGAGCTCGCTCACTATGTATAGGTATACGTGTTCGTGTGTGTGTGTGTGTGTGTGTGTGTGTGTGTGTATGTGTTTGTAGTAGTGTTAGTGATTCACAAAAGCAACAACCCCAACATATTATCTCTACTACAAATTTTTGCTACTTTTACTATGGGAGCAACAACAAGAAGCAGCTGCTGCTGGTGTTGCTGTTGCCGTTTCTTGCACTTTTTCACCTGTCGTCGGCATCAGTGTTGCCGTATTGTGCGAATAAAAAACTCATCTAGCTGCCTGCCTCTTATTACGGTTCTTTTCTTTCGTTCTTCTTTTTGCGCTGTGTGTCTGTTCTTCATTTGCCCAAGTGCTCTTTCTATTTCTTGTGTCTTTGCTTTGGTCTTCGTTTCGTGATGTAGAGCTCTCGAGCTTTAGGGGAGACACACATAGCCATACATACATACACACGCACACACATACACACGCATACGCTCCCAAATACATGCATAGAGAAGCAGCAGCAGCAGCAGCAGAGAGCGCAAACCAAAAAAAAAAAAAAAACGACTTTCTTTGTGCCGCAGCAGCAGCGGCGCCAGCGGCAGCGATGTCGCTGTCGTTTTAGTTGCCGTACGTCGCTGTCGTCGTCGGTTGGGCGCAAGAAAACCGAGTGCGAAGAAGCATTAAAAAAGAAGAAAAAGAAAACTTAAAAAGCTAAACATATTTTGCAAATATCAATATCTACAACTAAATGCAATTAAATGTATAAGTATGTGTTTGTGTGTGCTCTCAAATACCTATACACATTATAACTAATGCAATATATACACACACGCACATACACACTTATGCTAATGCACGTAATGGGCCGGCGGCAACAATTGAATTTCGTTTGTGCTTTTTCAAAATATATATATATATACATGCATACATATGTGGTATATGTACATATACATATACATATGTATAAATATTTTTTTACTTTTCAAAGTATATTATTTTTAGAATATCGATTTTGTTGGCTACCCGCAGCCCAGAGCAGAGCAGCCAGCAGCAGCCATGAGCATGTGTGCGTCTGTTTGTGTGTGTGTGTGTGTGTGACTTGCTGTGTATGAGTAAATATATGTGTGCGTGCGTGTGTGTGTGTCACAGGCAATAAAGAATGTGTTAAGATTATGAGCATAACTCATATAGACAAAACGTTACCTAACTGCCGTGCAAAATAAAAAAATATATATGTACATACAAATATACATATATAGTGAATAATATTTAAATTGTCTCTTTCAATTCATTCGGCGATCAGGGCAACTGCGTCTCTCTTCCTCTCGCGCTCGCTTGCTCTCTCTCTCTCTCTCTCCCAGTCTTAGCTGTCACGTCGTCATTCTTATTGGCATTTTTTCTTTTTGTGTTCGTATTTGATTCTTATATTTCACCTACATTATTACCATACACTCGCCAACACAGACATGCAAGCGGCAGACACTCAGCACACACACACACACACAACACGCTCATAATTCGCTGCTGTGTTTTGCTTTTCGCCATTTGCTTTTAGCATCGCATTCGCTTTAACAAGATCTCTGCGACGACTGCCCTACGCCCACCGTCGCCGTCGCTGTTGCCCACGTCGCTCGTCGCAGCCGCGCAGTTGCTTATAATTTACATGTGTTGTTTAGCTGCCGTCTCCCCATACGCACACACACACACACACAGATGCAAAAGCAAAAGCAAAAAAAGTGCAACTTTGTCGCTCGGGCGTAAAATTGAAATTTGTGTGATTTTATTTAACTATGATATGATATATGTATATGCATATGCATGTATGTTCCAAATAATTGATTGCAATAAACTGAGGAGGTATGCCAAATTATTTATTTACGTATAAAATATATATATGTGGAACGGAAGTAGCTACCTGCCCACAGAGGGCGCTCCATTTTTCGAGAAGCCATTTGTTCTATTTCCGTTGAATTCCAATTGGAATACAAAGAGAACGGGTTCTAATTGACTGAATGACGAACCTGCGCTCGCCCAATTAACAAGTTTCGATTGAGCTGTTGCTGAAAACGTGCAGCGCTGCCAGATCCGTACAAAATTTCACACATTTGTGTGAAATATATTTAACTGTATGTGTATGTGTGTGTGTGTGTGAGAGAGAGAGACACTATCACATTTGGTTATCAATTTATCTATGTCTAGTGCGTTTCTCTTGAATTTTTATTTATAATAATTGCATTCGAAAATATAAAAATTTGTAGATGTCGTCACATTGAACGTGACTTTAGCTCGCAGGTGTTGACATTAGCAATTGCAAATGATTTTTTTGATTTTTATTGCCTGGCTGCGCAATCAGCTTGAAAATATATAGAGATGACACACGAACGATCATCGAGATGGGTATATCGATTTGGTTGTAAAAGCTATTGAACAATCGGCTTAGATCAAATAAATAAGTTTGCCCCGATTATAGATTGACTGCTAAGTTTCTCTCAAATTACCGCTAATTAACTAATTACTCAAGTCTAGTGAGCATCAATTGAAAATCCTTGAATGCCTAAGTGTAGACTTTTAATAACCCTCAAATTATTTGCTTTCTTTTTTGTCTCGTATCTTTGGCTCTGAGCTCTGTAGCGAAAGATTGTGCTAAAAATCCAATTGGACAAGTCTATTTGCCTTCACGTGCAGTTTATATATAGTTTCCTTCCTTATCCTCCTCCTACTGATGCCTGTTACTAATACTATCGATTTTCAATATTTGAGATATTTATTATATATAATATATATAATTCGTTTATATCCATTCTATACATAACAGTATATTTGTTTATACAATGTCTATCAGTCTTCCTACAGCCTTGAATTTTTAAAAATATATATTCCTATCCTGATACACTCTATCCTTATCTAATATACTGTTCAGTTACTTTGAAGTATCAAATCTTACGTTCCAGACTCTTATAGCTTCGTCTTCCGCTCTATAGAACTTACTATAAATGATATAACTGCACATCTAGAACTATTCCACATCGAATTTGAAGTTAATTTAAATGCTGTTGAAACTTGAACGAGTATTATGCAGTCGGCCTTGCCAGACTGAAATGTTCTTGCTTGTTTTTGCTAGGTTCGTAATGGTTGTTTTGCTTCAGTTTTCCTTTTGTTATTGCTCTTTTTATTTCAGCACATTATGCACTTGTTTTATTTTGTTTTTGTTTGTTTGCTTACTGTTGTTGTTGTTGCGGTTGTAGTTGTACCTGCATGTAGCGCGCCAGCTCATAAAAAGCGTAATTCCCTAATTTCGTAGACGACCCAATTTTTCATTTCACACTCGTTCTGTGTGCTCATGTTTACGCTCAGCCTCTGATGTTATATATGTATGTATATATATATATATATAAGTATATGTAGATGTATATGTGAGTAAGTGTGTGTGTGCACCACATGCAATTCAACTTGCACATATTTCTTTCAACTCCAATGCGAGAAATATGCAATTGAATTGCTCTTCACAAATATAAACTACGAAATATGTTCTATAAATTGCAGCTATACAAATATATAGTCAATTTCCATTGAATTAATACGCAACGCAGTGGAATTCCAATCACAATGTTGTTTGCTTTTCATTAATTGAAAAAGTTTTTATAAACTACACGTAATACGAAAAATATTTTATTGCGATTTATTATTACAAATACTTCAATTTCATTATATATAAATATATATAGTTTTTGTTTAGTGAATTGCGTTCTTCGTCTAGCTCTTTGGTCTACTCTGGACATATGGCAAAATTACAGTTTATTCCAATTAGAATTGTCTTTCTATGCGCTTCTCTTAACATAAAATCAAGCCAGTTTAACTTGGGTCATGTTTTTGTTATATTAATGTGTTTCCTTTTGTTTTTCTTTACAAAAAATATGCCTTTCTATGCGATTCTCATAACATACATATTATATGTACAGCTGCGGTGAAAATAATAGCACCATGGGGTGTTGCAAAATTCAAAGTTGTAAAATTTTGAAAATAACTGAATTTTTTTAACATAAAATGATTTTATTCAACTAATCAATCCATTAATATATTTGTAAAAAGAAAGGACTCCATATTTCTTGGGTATTTCAAAATATATTCACTTATTATATTGGTTAGGTCAAAATTAAGGCGGTAAAAAAAATAGCACTGTCCCATCACAATGGCGAAAACAGAAAATTTACTTTAAAATGTTAAACAAAAGTACTTTAAATTCAAAACTATGGTATTTAACTCGTGTATTAATATTTGGTTGAGTATCCTTTATTGGCTATTACGGCCACACAGCGCTTTGGCATGGAATCCACTAAATCCTGGCATCTAGAATTAGGAATCCTTTCCCAATTTTCTTTCACAACCATCCAAAGTGATTTATTTGATGTTGGGTTGCAGGTGTGAACTTCCTTTTTAACATTAGTCCAGAAATTCTCAACTGGATTGAGATCCAGAGACTGTGGATGCCATTCTATGACGTTGATGGCGTTGTCCGCAAACCACTTTTCAACTTATCTGCTCGTATCCTTGGGGTTATTGTCCTGCTGCAGGACCTAAACTAATGACATTTCATCCTCTGTATGTGGTAGCATTATATTTTGCAGGATATAAATGTACACGTGCTGATCCATGATAGTTTTAGTCCAATGAATCGGACCTACTGCATAATACGAAAAGCACGCCCATATCATAATATTGGAACCCCCGTACTTCACCGTTTTTTTCGTGTACATTGGTCTGTACTCCTTATTTGGTGGTCTCCGAACGAAAGTACGAGATCCCGTCCCTCCATATAACACGATTTTGCTCTCGTTTGTCCACAATACGTTCCTCCACTTTTCCACTGGCCATTTGGAGTGATGCTTGGCAAACTTCATGCGTTTAGCTACGTGTTTACTAGTCAATAGTGGCACTTTTCTTGGACTACAATAATTTAAATTATTTTCCCATAGCCTAGTACGTATGGTTTCAACAGATGCAGAAATTTTTAAGTATTTTTTAAGCTCTGTTGCTGGCTTAAATGGCTCTTTCTTGCTCTGTCTTACCAGACGCTTGACGAGCAACGGCGAGATTACGGATTTTCGCCCACGAGACTCCACTTTTGGGACAAATTTCTTGGCGTTACTGATCATTTTGTTGGAACAGCCCAGTATACGACCTATTTCGGCGAATGTTTTGCCTTCTTCTAGCATTTTTCGGATAACTTTCCTTTCGGATAACTTTCTTCATCACTGCAATGCTTTCCGCGGCCCATATTAAAAAAACAGCTATTAATTTTGTTTGTAAGCTATGTTTTCCTTTAAAAAATAACTTTTTCTAATAAACACGAGGGTTTTACAATGATAATTTTCGCGTAAATGCCTTTTTTCTATGACAACATGTGCTTAGTGCTATTTTTTTCACCGCGCTATTTTGCATTCTCCTTTCGATTTTGCTTTTTCTGAGAAGAACCGTTATCATTTTCGTTCTTTTTCTTGCTCTCCCAAATCAAAGAGACTGTCGGTGAGGCAAGAAAAAAGAAACTGCAAACCAAAATTCTTTTAGTCAAGTTTTACTGTAAAATTAAGTGAGCTGCTTATTTTGGTGCTATTTTTTTCACCGGCACTGTAGATCACTCTATACAGGGTAGCTGCAAGTCGATCATGCTTATGTCTCAGCTGATACAAATTTGATGAAATTGATAAAAATATTGTAAAATTTCTGTTTTTGCAATATATATGTGTTTCCTCTTATCTTTCTCTGTCTTTTACATTAATATGCCTTTCTAAGCGATTCTCATAAGTCTAAGTAAGGTCAATTTCATTGTATGTAAATCTTCGTTTACATCTAACTACACAGGGTAACTGCAAGTCGAGCATGCTTCCATTTTGGCCTTGCATATCTTGTGCTATATGAAACATGCTAAAAATCAGCTGTCAGACGGACATGCATAAGTGCTATGAAAAGCTATTAGGCGAAACACAGCCACACACACACACACCCACACGCCACACACACACAACGCAAGTAATGACGTTTTTCCTTTACGTTCAGCTCGTGAATTAATTTTAGATGTGGCAGCAATTCGAACACGGAAAATGTTGAGAAATGTTCGAAATTTGGCTTCTTTTGGCCTAATATTTTGGCCATTTAGCAAGAGTTTTTTTCTTCTGGCGTCTTCAAGTGCAAATTTTATTTTGAGAATAAATTTCTTAAATTAATTTGCGCTTATTTATAGAATTAATAATTTGAATTTGCGCTCAGATGCCAGCTGCATGAAATCATAAATGGCCTTGAATTTAAGTGAAAAGAGTGAAAGAGAGAGAGAGAGAGAGACGTATGTGAGAGGGAGAGAGAGGGTGCACAAAAGTCAAGTGCAATTGAGAACGAAAGAAAGCTCAGTTAGTTAAATCAAAGAATTTAAATTAAATTAAATTCATTTGTGTGCTCAAGCACTTTTCTACTTCTACACACGGCTCTTAATTAATTTCTTTTGAATATAAATTTTTTGTTCCCTTTGTGATTTATTGTGTTTATTTAGGCAGTGCCACGCCTCTGGGGCTTGGCATTGGGCTTCATATCTTATCTAGCTCACATTTTATCTGTCGCATAGGCTTTATGAATTGTGTTCATTAGCTCGCTGTATGGCGGCCACGCCCACGCAACGCCCCTCATTTGCGTGATTATCTAGATTCAAAACAGAAAAAAAGAGAATCTTTCTTTAAGAGAAAAAATAATACGTGTGCCGAGTCAAAGTAACGTTGATCCACCTGCATAAGTTGGCGTTTCTAGAGCAAGGCAGGTGTATAATATAAAGCTGTTTTAGATGTATGTGAAGGGCAGAAAGAGGCGTGGCAGAGTCTGTAAGGTATATAGAATGATGGCTATCCATGTGTATAAAGTGATCTTGTAAGCCAAAAAATCTTTTTATAAATATGTAAAACTGTATAGACATCATTTCTTTTTTTTTCCTTTAATTTGTCCCAATTTCTTGACGATAATTATCGATCCATCTGGCTTATCTTTTTATGTATTCTGCATGTGATTGCGATGTATGCAAAGAACTTTCAGGTTTGGGATAACAGAAAGTGTAGCATTGTGGCAGCTCTGCGCTGGCTTCAGCGCCTTCTCCTAGTCAAGCAGTTCCAGCCAGATCACTATTATTTATTAGAGACCATTCCGAATTCATGATAATATTTTGCACTAGGTGGGCTATGCCACTATGATAATGATAAGAGTATATAAACATATATAAATAATAAATATGGCAAACTATTTTGCCATAAAACCATTTGCAAGTTAGATAAGCATTGTTGCTGTTGTAGCACTATATACCATAGATATATGCATACATAGATTAATACATAAACTCCAACCAAATCGGTTATTAACTGCTATTCGTGATTTACAGCATATATATATATATATATATATATATATATATATATATATATATATATATATATATATATTATTTATATAAAAGGTACCATCAAATATTGATTACAGCGCGAATAAATATAGATAAAAGATTGGAATATTTATACACACGTATATTTGAAATATATAATATGTATATATATTCTAATGTATATAGACAGAGAAGACAAGTTGGCTAGCCCCTCACCTATTGCAAAATTTCGTAGCGATAAGGCCAGCTTTTGTGATATAGTTTCTATACTATGCAATGCTTAGCTTGGCGCGTGTTCTGAAACGAATTTTGCATTTTATATGCTCTCCCAATTTATTGTTATTGTTACTGTTGTTGTTGTTGTTGTTGCTTTTGTTTGTCATTTTTAATTAGTCAAACATTGCTGCTCTCTGTCTGTCTTTATGGCTGCGCCTGTTTAAGGGGTTCATGTTTTTGTTCTTTTTCATTGTTTAATTAAATTGAAAAATTTTACTGATATTTGCTTCTGCGCCTTCTTAATGCCCAGCAGTTAACAAAAGCAAGGTATAATAAACGAGGAGTTCATGATTAATCAATGAAAAGGAATTAAACTTGTGCGAACAAATTCAAAAAAGTTAATTTTCTGACCTATATTCCCTGGCATGTCTTATGATCAAATAGTCTCCCTTCTCCTCTTGTTTACCACAACAAGATAGTTTCATGGTTATTTCATTAAGAGAAGTGAAGTTATACTACTGTTTACCATACATTTTGCTTTGTTTAAATGTGGATTCCTTTTGTCTATCGCCTTTCTATGCGATTTTCATAATTTCGAGCATTTGCATCTTACGCATAGCATATTCAGTCAGTTTCTCTCTCTATCTTATAAAAGTTATTTAATAACCAGTTTTTGGCATCACGGTTTAAATGAAAGAAAGAAGATTTATACATTGCAAGTTTCTCTGTATAACAGAAAGTCGAGCAGCAGGGTATCTGCTTGTCTGGCATTTGGTATTATCATCTATCGTCTCTTCGCTTTGCTTACAGTTGAAGGATTTCGTCATTTGCTTAGCTGTTGGCCTAACCAATTATGTTTTATTTAATATGGCATGCCGCATAAGACATTTGTGGCTGATGCAATTGTTGTCGCTGTTATTGTTGTTGTTGTTGTTTGCTTTCACTTTTATTTATATGTATAAGCAGGTGATAATTGTTGAAGACTCTAAGTCTAAAGTTATTATTGCAATTACTTTATTCTGATGAAAGCTTCTGATTGTGTTTGCCTATAATTAGAATTGCGGGTGGGGGCTTCTCACCTTTAAATAGAAATTTCTACGTTTAGCGTTGCTATTTTTATGATGATTTTCCCTCTAACTGTGCCTGCCACGTTGCGTGTCTGTTATCCATGCCGTTGGCCATTTTGTTGCGACGCTTTTAATTGGCATTAGTCAGAAGCAGAAGCAGAAGCAGCCTAGTGCCCACCAGAATCGTGCCTAGTGCGTCAATTTGTGGCATATGCTGTGAACTAAATTGAAATTGTTTGTCACTAGAAAAGAATACAGAAAGGCAGAGGGAAAGTGGGAGAAAGGGAGAAGGAGAGAAATTGCATATTGGCAGCTGATAAAGCCCTAAAGCTAATAGAAATGCTGATGAATATGCTGAACTATTGACTATTGACTGTTTTCTGTGTTGAATTTAGATTTTTGTAGCCTCCATGCGGGGCTTATAGACGGTGTGTTTGAAGAATGAAAGGGGAAGCAATCTGTCTCAGATTGAGATACTCGGAGGGGGTGCGACTGAGAGTGGGATAAAAGAATGAGATACTCTGGAAGACTGAGACTGAGATTCTCGGGATAGTTTGGATATCTGATTCTCATATACTCCAGAGACAGAGAATGAGATACTCTGAAAGGCTGAGAGTAAGACTGAGATACTCTGTGTAACTGATACTGAGATACTCTAAGAGACTGAGACTGAGATACTTTTGGATACTGATACTGCAAGTGAGAATGTGAATGAAATAATCTAATCCCTGATCCGTTCATCAAATGCAAATAGAAAATGTAATCGATGATGTAAAAGGCTCTTATACAAAGCCATAGACAGTTGTAGACTGAAGTCGAAGTTGAATTTGTTCAATAATATATACATATATTCAATGATACCCTTATAGTTAAATATATATAACATATCTTATCATTCCACTACAAGACTTATAAATGGATTTCTTTTTTTGCAGAAAAGTTACATAGATCACTTTATATGGCTCTTGTATCAAAGATTGTTTAATCTATTAGTATTAGTAGCTATATCTACTTGTTCAAGTTAAAACTTTAAGCTTGCTATTTGTATATATATAGTATTTTTGCTGGAATTTCGAATGAAAACTGTGAGCTGCATATAAATGTATTTTAATCTCTAGCTAAAATCTACTTTCTATTATTTAGCTAATAACTTGAACTATTTAATTAAAGTTCTCAAGCTCAAACTAAATGCAACAACTGACCTAATTCCCATGAAAAAAGGGGAGAAATGTTGTATGAGACTTGTGCATGTGAATGTGTATGTGTGTGTGTGTCTGTGTGTGTTTGTATGCTCAGAGCTGTCTAAAAAAGGAAACCAAAACAAATAAAAAATGCAGCCCCCGCAAATGTCGAGTGGCGGCTGCGAGCCCCAAAAACCTCTGAATGTGAAAAAAGTGTAGGCAAGGCAGGCGGCGCATGCAGACCACCCATATGCCCACCCACCCACTTACACATACACACACACAGAGTCAGGGCAAAACTGTCATTGCAGCTCACTCTGGACATTTTCCTCAGTTGCTCCTTCACTCTCTCTCTCTCTCTCTCTCTCTCTCTCTCTCTCGCTATGTGCCTCCCTCTCAGTCATTTGCAGTGTGCTGTTCGCCTTGAGGCACCCACACACATACACATACATATACAGAGTGGAAAAACTTTCGATTCATCGGCTGCAGTTGCAGCATTCATTTTGCACAGCTTAAGCATAGGGCGCTGGCTAGGGCGGAGGAGTAGGCTGGGGGAATGGATGGGGTAGGTAAGGGCGTGCAGCTGGTGCTGCTGCAGAAATCTTATAAAACTTATTGTTCCATTTCCTTTCACTTTATGCAAATTTAACAGCGCATTATACTACAGCACACACACACACAGAGAGAGATACAGTGTTCTGTAGCTAATTAGAATGCCTCTAACTCCTAGATTACAACAGCTTAAGTCTTAACTTAGATTCTTATATGTATATATAGCAGCTTTTACACTTGCGAGACTTTGCTTTAAACAACTTTAAGCAAAGCTGTCATGTAACACTATATCGAGTCATCACTGTACTTCCATTTGCATATTGCATACAAAATCATCGTTTGGTCCCCCTCTTCGAGCTCCTGCTCCGCAGCAAGTTGATGTGGGATGTGCGACATGCGACTGATTTGATTGATTCGATTTAATGACAGCCTTTAGCTCTCACCATACTATCGACGATGCTGCGCATGGGGAGGATGCACGCTCACTGATCAAATGTTGCCAAAAGGTCAAGGTCGGCACGCTAGCCGAGCTGGAGCAAGAGTAAATCGTTTATAAATATATGAAACTCTCGCAGCTCGGGGCTATTTAGCCGGACAAATCGGATAACAAACAACATGTGAAGTGCTTGGCACACCCACTCGAACTCGTAGCCGCCCCCCTTTCCCCTCTACTTCCCGTCTTCCCCTTCCTGCTGTCAATTTCAATGGAATTGCAGCTCTTGACGCATTTTCACATTTTACACGCGCATTTTCCTTTGTGCAATTTACTGGCTGGTGGACGGATGCAACACGCAAGGCGTCTGCCACGCCCCGTTGCCAAGTTACTGGTGAAACGCCCCTGAACTCTTGTCAGGATTTGCCATGTGCCAAGTGCAAGCGTGTGTGCCATATGTGTGAGTGTGTGTGTGTGTCCCACATGCGCTACTGAAACGTGCACAAAATATTACTGCGTAGTTTATGGCTGCTTTTACAAAAGCAACCCTCAGTCCATAGCTAGCTGCTGGCTGCCCCTTCCAGCAGCCAAGAGCCAATGCCAATTTCTTGAGACATGATTTCCAAGTACGCAGCTAGCCAAGCAAATAAACAGTGCGCAGTTTGTCGCGAGCGTGGTACAAAAAACAGAAAACAGAAGAGATAAAACCCCACTCGAATTAAGCATAACTAAAGAGTACAAAAGGCGACCTCCCATATGGGGGGATACTACGAGCAAAGGAGTATTAAGAATGACAATAACAATAACAACTGTAATGTTAATACCAATAACAATAACACAAGGAAAATTGTTTTATCTGAACTGTGGCCTGAAATTATAGAAAGTGGATAACTTAGACAGAAGGAGACGTGATAGAGCCCATAGAATACGATATATGTACGATATATATAATATTGATGAGGACAGCTGGCATATAGGATCTAGAGTCTACATTCTAGACTCATATACGCATGGGTCAGGGTAGCTGCTAGTCAGTCACTCCCGACTAAAGCGCGCTCTTGCTTCAAAGTTATCTTGATGAAACTAAACTAACTATATATAATGCTAGCAGTCAGACAGATCGAATGCACATATCTAGAAGCTAACTTTACTAAGCCTCTATAGAATACTAGCAATCAGATGGATCGAATGGATATATCAAGAATATCATTAATCAATCTGAATCTTGAAATTGTTTAGAGTTTAGAATTCTTTTTTCATTCAGAATATTATCAATGCCAAATAAACCTTGTGCCTATGCGATACCTCATTTTGTGGGTTACTGAAATGTAGTATATATATTTGTATTATATATAGTAAATTGCCCCGATCTACTCATCGAAAGGGGCTTTCAAAAGAAACACGCAAAAAGAGGGCAGCAAACGAACTTTTCAAAAGCAATTGAATAATAATAAAAACACAAAACACGTTGATTTCCATTGACGTTTTCAGTGTCAACGACAACGACAGCAACAACAACAACAACAGCAACAACTCGAAACACTAACAAAAATAGCAACAATAACAAACAACAGAGCGAAACACTAAAGAAAATAGGAACAAATGCGCAACAGAAAACGCAATCAAATCAAAATCAAGCAATGAAAAATAAATATTCATTAAATATTTGCTCACTGTGTGAGAGTGTGTGTGTGGAAATAATAATAAGAAAAGCGAAACTGACGAAGAGGAGCCCTCTAACACACAGCAGACACTTGAAAATAGAAAATAGGTGTGGACAGCAAGCAGGTGGGACGACAGCAGGTGACACTGTCGAGGGCCTTTGCATATTGATGATAGCCAAAGTTGACAGTTGGCAAAATTGTAGGCAGTTGCAATATTTATATATCGATTATGCACGGAAAATCAATAGACACGCGCCAAGCAAACACACGAGAGACAGAGACAGAGAGACAGAGAGAGAGAGAGAGAGAGCAAGATAGAGGGAGGCAGATAGAGATAGGCCATCATCGGTTGGTTGCTTGGGTAGGTTTGCTTGGCTTAGTCATTAGCGACGCCAACGATGACGGCTAAAAGAAAATCTTGAAAAATGCCCTGACACACACACACACACACACACACACACACACACACACACACACACACACACACACACACACACAGAGAGAGACTCAACAACAGTAGCAATAGCAAAGCTGTCTCATTATTTTGGCTTTCCTTCTACTTCTTCTGTGCCCTGTATGTGTGTATATGTATTTTGTGTGTGCGCCTAATAAAGTCATAAGGTCAGACGCTCAGAGAGTAGCAAAAAACAACAATAAAGAAAAACAACTGTACAACATGCACGAATTAGACGACATATTGTTGACCGCGTTCTCACCCAATGGGCAGGGCAACCAACCAGACAGACTGAAAATCAGACAGACACTTAGTCAGTCAGTCAGCTAGCCAGACAGATAGTCAGTCAGATTAGTCAGCATATAGCTCTATATAGTCAGGCGAGCGTTGAAATGAGGATGACTATCAAGGTGGCCAAGCACTTGAACTCTATGCGAAGGCATCGAACAGCTCTTGAGAACTCTTGAGCACTTAATATACTCCATTTAATCTATAATTGCTTGAATTAGGAAATCATTATTTATAGAGCGCATGAGCGATGATTCATAGTTGAATTTAATGAATGAACTACAAATTATATTATATATGCTAATGATTTAATATGGAATTTGCTTGAAGAAAAATTATTAGATAAACAATATGGTTCGAGGAAAGCAAGAAAAGAAAAATTACTATTTAAATGAGATATTAATAACTGTTAAAAAAATATAAAGAAATCCAAAATAAATAAAAATAAAATAAATAAATAAATAAAAAAAATAAATAAATAAATAAAAAATAAATAAAAAAAATAAAAATAAAAAATACCAATAATAACAATAAAATAGTAAATTATAAATAATAATTATTATATTTTTTTTATAAATATTTATAATTTTTTTTAAATAAATAAATATGTAATTGTAATAAATTTATATATAAATATTACAACTATTTTATAGTACAAACAAACTTTTGTAAAAAATTATTAGTTATCTAATGTCAGTTAGTTAACTACAGAGTATCTATGTAGTTGAATGCTTTTGCAATTTGTAGTTTTTGTTGTTGCTGCTCTACATTTTGGGCTTGCCCCAAGGCAAAATTTAAGCTGTTTTCTTTTTTGGTGCTGTTTTCCACTTGTATGTGTGTGTGTGTGTGTGTGTGTGAGTGTCTGAAATAACATAATAATTGCTGGCTCCCCTCGCGCCGCGGTGCTGCTGCTCCCCTTAATAGTATTCGTAATTGTGTCCCCAGCTGTCGCTGGTACCGTTAACTTGCTTGGTTTCCTTTTCATTTTCATTTCACTTATATTAAATCTCCGGTTGAGTGTGGTGCCCGCGTCCCGCTCTCTCTCGCTCTCTCTCTCTCTCTCTCTCTCTCTCTCTCTCTCTCTCTCTCTCTCTCTGAGTGTGTGGGCAGACCACGCCCACATTATATGTTATTAATTGAATCAACTCTGTGTAAAGTGCATTTAATATTTTGCAAACTTGCACCTGCTCTTTCTCCCCCTCTCTCTCTCTTCACACAGTTGCACTTTGATATTTTCACCTACTACTCCTACGTATATATATTTCCATACGCATCAGCTACAAATGAGAATCCTTACAATGGCCAATACAGACAACAGCTATGCAAACTTAGCTGTAACATTTCGAACAATTCTAGTTGCTGATAGCTTTTGTAAAGCGACGGGGGGACGTGGCGCTTGTACAGTTCCGGGCAGCACTGAAACTTGGTCGTTTGTCAATGAGAATCAAGTCGCCCACATCGTCGCCTCGTCTCACCACAATATTTTCATTTTCCAAACAGCCAACAGCTGTCGCTAGTCGAAGTCAAAGTCGATCGACGACACTCATACGCCCTGTATAACAATTGCATCTAGCTGCCAGTCGCTCGCTCTCTCTCTCTCTCTCTCTCTCTCTCTCACTCTCTTTATATGCATATGTGTCAGTGTGTGAGTGTGTTGGACGTGTTTAACATGTTTCCACTGGGTTTTCTCCCACTTGCACTGTAGCTCTCCGCGTGTTGTTCTTAAGCAAACACAAAGATGCAAATATAATATATATATATATATATATATATATATATATATATATATATATATATATATATATATATATATATATATATTATATACCCCAGGCAAAAAGTTGACAAGGGCGAATCTAAATGACATTGTCTAAACTCTGTTAATAGCTAAAACTCATTTGAGTTTTTCTACATGTTGTTTTAGCGGAGTATACTTTGCTTGAAACTTCCGGCTCTAACTAGACTTTGCCTGTTGTCTTACTAAGGCTTTATCTAAAGTTTGCTTTGTTTGTGTATTTAAAAAGAGCTTTGCCAATTTTCGAAATATATATTATTAGTTCTCTAGATCTAATAGCACAATTAACAAGAAAACACGAAAAATATTCCAATTGAAATGTATTTATAAAGTCAGACAGAAAAACGTGACAATTGCTGTAGTTCAATATATATATATATATATATATATTGAGTACCGATATGACGAAAGTCTATTGAACTTGCTTTAGAGCAAGGGTAATCTAGCTTTTTTTATAGCTTTATTAGGGCTGTAAATTCTGTTAGGCTTAGCGCTGATGCGTGCAGTTGCAGCGAGAAATGAAATCAACGCGATGTTAAATTCAATTTGTGAACTGCAAATTGCATTTGAAACTAAAAGTTGACTCAGATGCGGTTCTTTACTTATTTGTTTTGCATGTGCATGTGGGATTAGGCACAGTGGAAGCTCGTAGCTATGTGAGAAGTACAAAAAGCGGAAGATTAAATTGATTTTGAGCGATTTGGATATGATTTAGGTAAGAACACTGGCTTCATGAACCGAACTAGTTCTTTGTTTGTGATAAATCAATAACTTGAGGAATATATAAATATTCAAGACAAATTTGAACATTTTCAGTCACTGCAAAATGATTTTTTTTTTTTGCTGTCTAATTAGTAAAGCAAAGTGAAAATGACAGCTGCAATCAGAGCTGTGGCTCTTATCTATATGGCAGGAGCATTAAATGGAGAAGCGTCAAGCATTTTGATTAGATAACAAAATAATAATAATCAAGAAGAAACGATGATTATTATGATCGTTAACGAAATGAAAAGGAGTATATTAGTTTTGGAGCTCAAAAGAGAACTACGTCAACTTCAGGGCGTGGCATTCCACACAGTGAGAATTCCATGTATGCCCATCCAACATTCTATGCACACTATATAGATCCCCATATTAAAAAGCTTTCATCAAATCCAAGCATATTCATTTCACAGCTGTTTTTTGCACCATGAATAAGTATTGCTGCAGTCAGTAGCTCCCAATTGCTTTGTTATGACATTATTGTGCTCGATCGATTTTGAGTTTTGTTTTTTTTTTTTTTATTATATCTGAACTCTTCATATGAATTAATGCCGTTCTTCTTCTTCTTTCAATTGCAGTGCATGTGATGCCAAAAATAATACAAACTTTTGCAATAAAAGAAAATTCTTGTGGAAGCAAGCGCACGCACACACACACACTCAGAGCGTGAGAGCGAGCACGAGAATATGTGATCAGTGTTTGTTTTTTTTTTTATTGATAGCAAATTCTCCAACAGTCTCTCTCTCTCTCTCACACAACCACACAGAAACGAATAGATGTGCCATTCAGAGCAGCAAGCAACATAGAAGCTAAGCGAGTATTACAACTACAACAACAACAACAGCAACAACCACAATAAGGCGCATAAAGAAAATGCAACAATCCCTCCACTGAACAAAAATCGAAGAAAGCTAAGAAAACATACATACATACATATAAAACACAGGTGAGTTGTGCAGATATTAGCAAATAGCCATTCATAGTTCCTGCATAATCTCTTAAAGATATGTACGTCAGAATAGTTGAATGTTCTATGAGTTTCAAGCAAATGAGCTCTGCGTTCATTGTCAATCTGGCGAGCAAGCACTCTGTCAAGCACGTAAATTGTCCATATATTAGTGTGCCACTGAGTCGAATAAGTTGATCAACTGATATTTCAATGTGCAAGTGAATCTGTGGCTCAATCAAGGGGTCGATCAATCAGGCTGTACATCAAATGCATGTTCAATCAATCAGCCTTCGAGCAAAGCATCAAGCAAGTTAGTGTCAACTAAGCAGATATCTTTGCGAATATATTATATTCAATCACTCAATCAACAGATCTGAGAGTCAGTCAATCAATCAATCATTCCAGTAAGCTAAATTTATATTTCGCAAAAGTCAATCAACTGATCTTCAAGTCAATCAAGCAATCAGTCAGTCCAGAAAGCTGTCGATCTGTTTTTAAAAACAGTCAATCGCTAGACCTGTATCAATTTTCTTATTGACATGCCCATCAAGCACTCAATCAAGCTTTGGTCAATCAAACTTTTAGTGAAGCCATTCTTAAGGCAATTGGCAAGTTATTCAATCAATCCGTTAACCGAAAAGAAAACACATTTTAATAAGCAAATCTCATTTTCTGTTGCAGTGTAACGAATTTAAAAGAAGCACAATAGCAACAAGGAAACAAGTTGCAGGCAGCAGGAACAACATCAACAGCAACATCTATCGAATCTTCTACTTGAGCTGGCTTAACGCATATTAAATGCCAAGATAAGTCGATATCGCTTGAACACCGCCATCACCATAACTCAGCAACTGCAACAACAACAGCAGCAGCTGCAGCAGCAACAGCTTAAGGAAGTGTCCAGCATACCGTTAAGGAGTCGGAGTCGTGGTCGTGCATTACGTGGCACAAAGGATTGCAAGACGCCAAACTCAACGGCAAAAGTCGCCAACATAACACATAAAATATTTGGCTGGCTACGCAAGACGCGCAACAAGAAACCAGTCGCAATTCTCGGCAGCGGCGGCACCAGCAGCGGCACCACCACTGATTTCGAGGACGAAGACGAAGACGAGGGCGACGCGGGCGTGGGCGAGGGCGTGGGCGTGGGTGTGGGCGTGGTGAGGCGTGCAACTGGTACTGCAGCCGAAAATATATCTCAATTGTCAAACGTTGGAATCAAAGCCGGCAAGCTGAATACCACACAGTCAGCCACGGAGACCGCCGCCATCGATACAAACGAACCCAAATCTGAAAAGATGTCATCGGGCACGTTTGTGGATCGAATCGACCCGTTCGCCAAACGTTCGCTCAAAAAGAAGAGTAAAAAAAGTCAAGGTTCCTCGCGCTACAGAAACTCTCAAGATGTTGAGCTGCAGCAATTGCCGCCACTAAAAGGTAACGAAAAGAAAATAGAAGATAGAAGCACTTGACCTTAACCAAAACTTCTGTTCACTTACAGCTGATTGCTCGAGCCTCGAACAGGAGGAGTTGTTTATACGGAAATTACGTCAGTGTTGCGTATCATTTGACTTTATGGATCCTGTTACGGACTTGAAGGGCAAGGAAATCAAACGTGCTGCTCTCAATGATCTATCCACCTATATAACACATGGACGCGGCGTGCTTACGGAACCGGTCTATCCCGAAATAATACGCATGGTAAGTAAAAGGAAAGCAAATATACTTGTATAGGGAATAAACTTAATAGATAAATTACATTTAATAGCTAAGAATTTGAGTTTAGTTTTCTAATGAACCATTTCTCATTTATTTCTTTTAGATTTCTTGCAATTTATTTCGAACATTGCCGCCTAGTGAAAATCCGGATTTCGATCCAGAGGAGGATGATCCAACACTGGAGGCATCTTGGCCCCATTTGCAGCTGGTGTACGAAGTGTTCTTGCGCTTTTTGGAATCCCAAGATTTTCAGGCGACCATTGGCAAACGTGTGATCGATCAAAAGTTTGTGCTGCAGGTAAAGTTCACTTCAGCTCGATTTTTATAAATATATATTAAAAATCAATTAAACATGTAGTTATTGGAACTGTTCGATTCGGAGGATCCGCGCGAGCGTGACTTTCTGAAGACGGTCTTGCATCGCATCTATGGGAAATTCTTAGGCTTACGTGCTTTTATACGAAAACAGATCAATAACATATTCTTGAAATTCATCTATGAGACGGAGCATTTCAATGGTGTTGGCGAACTGCTCGAGATTCTTGGCAGGTAAGTGAAAGACGTGAAATCTCAGTCAATTTACTTTTGGCTCTAATAAACTCTTGTTTTTTTCGCAGCATCATTAATGGCTTTGCCCTGCCGTTGAAGGCGGAACATAAACAATTTTTGGTTAAGGTCCTGTTGCCGTTGCACAAAGTCAAATGTTTGTCGCTCTATCATGCACAGCTGGCGTATTGCATTGTACAATTCCTAGAGAAGGATCCATTCCTCACCGAGCCGGTGGTGCGTGGTCTGCTCAAATTTTGGCCCAAAACATGCTCCCAAAAGGAGGTGATGTTCCTTGGCGAAATTGAGGAGATCCTGGATGTGATCGATCCGCCACAGTTTGTCAAGATTCAGGAGCCGCTGTTCCGTCAGATAGCCAAATGCGTATCGAGTCCACACTTTCAAGTAATGAGACTTGTTATATAACCAACTAAATAGAAATTGAACATGTATTTAATTATCTTCATAGGTTGCTGAACGTGCTCTATATCTGTGGAATAACGAATATGCCATGTCGCTTATTGAGGAGAACAATCCTGTCATAATGCCCATTATGTTCCCGGCGCTCTATCGCATCAGCAAGGAGCACTGGAATCAAACGATTGTTGCGCTCGTTTACAATGTATTGAAAACGTTTATGGAAATGAATTCAAAGCTATTCGATGAGCTAACATCCAGCTACAAGGCGGAAAGGCAAAAGTAATTGTTGCTATTCATAAATATATATAGTTGTATAATAATAATAATGAATCGTCTTGGCATTTGTAGGGAGAAGAAACGAGAACGCGATCGCGAGGAGCTCTGGAAGAAGCTGCACGAACTCGAATCAAATCGTTCCAGCGGGCGCGCCGCAGGCGGCAGCGCTGCAACGGCGAACAGCGCAACGTCCGCTGCGGCGGCGGCAGCTGCTGCTGCGTCGGCGTCGGGTTCGTCAGCAATGCAGACCCCAAATATAGCCAACTCTCATCAGCAACAGTCGAATAGCAGCAACAGCGTTGCTGCTGACAATAATCCTGCGACAGCAAATGCAAAAATTAAAACCGATAAGTCAGACAACTAAACAGAAGCAACGCAAAGCGCGCTGGAAACTAATTGATAAACAACAACAACAGCAACAATAATAATAACAACAGCAACAACTGCAACAGGAGCAACAGCAACAATCACGATACAGTTAAATGCAAGAACAACACGAACAACAATAACCACAACACATAAAATGTCAGCCGGCTCAAGCACACACACACCCCCCCTATAATTATAAATATAAAATTTAAAAACAAAAATCAAAGAAAATGAATTAAGTATGAAAATTTGTTGAGCTGGCGCTAAATAGTTATAAACAAACAAAATGCAGCTTATGCTAAAAACTTAAAAACAAATAATAATAATAATAATAATAATAATAAATATGAAAACTAAACTAATTTGTATACTCGTTTAACAAGGACACCAAAAGCAAGTCGGCAGGACACGTTGTGAGTTTTGCAAGCGGCGTGGCTACAACTAAATGCATGAGAGGAGCGCAACAAAAATTCTACATAATATTATAATAAACACCCACACATACACACACACACACACACATACATATTATAAATACATATAAATATATATATATATTACAAGAGCAAGCAAAAAAAAAAGAAGAAAAGAAAGTAAAGAAAAAGTAATTATTAATTAGGTTTAAGCTAAAAGAAAGAAAAGTAAAAACGGATTGAATAAAGCGAAAAATCGTTTTTAGAGAAAAGCGAGCCTCAATGTTCGATGATTGTTAAGAACACGCATTGAAAATATTATTAATGAAAATAATAAATATAGAAGAAAAACAAAATAAACTAAATGTGTTGCTAGCCTAGAACAGCTGCCCCACTAGCAGACACACACAGCTACACACACACACACCCACATACATACTAAACACTGTAGTTAACGTTTTCTATTGAACGCTCGCGCTCCCCGTGCACACAAGCATTCTAAATGTGTATAAACAAAATACTATAACTATACTATATATATATATATCGTATATAAATTTCGGAAGAGTTCGAAATTCGAGCAGTCTCTGGTATGTGTCCAACTTTCAGCTTAAACACATAGGCAAAAACCCACTGAAAACTTCATTTGTATAAAATGCATATGCATGGCTACGCATGCATCTGTGTGTGTGTGTGTTTATATATATATATGTGTAGACTGCAAAATTAAAGAACTTTGTTACTTATCTTTAAGTGTTGCACATGCCGTCATCAACTTTCAAAAAAGAAATTTTGAGTAAACATCTGTTCCAAAAGAGAAACTAATTCGATAACTATATGCATAAATCATATATATATATATATATTCTATATATCTATATATATGGAGAGTGGCATTCATCACAATTTCAAAACCAACTGAACAACTTACATATATATATAATATAATTCATCAAATGCTGATCTATATACAAGTATAATATGGAATGTATGTGTATATGTTTGTGTAGCGTCTCTTGTAAGATTAAAGTTAATTAAAGCAAAAGTAAACAAAAGTTATGCATTGTATAAAAACACAGTTGTAGGCTAACGAAACACACATAAAACATACATATAACGGGAATAAAAATGCAAAAGTTAAAGTCAAAGCTAGTTTATAGTTCAAAACTCATGCAACACCTTAAGCTAGGCAACACACCAACACACACACACACACACACACACACACGTATTTCCAGTTATGGAATATGCCTAGAACAGCGGCACTACTAATATACATACATATATATAAATATAATAAAGTATATAAATATATGAAATTCTCTTTCTTCTTCTGTCCTTTTCAAACTCTTCTACGAAATGCGCACAACTTCTTGAAACAACAATTTCTATGTAAATACTAAATAAAATATGAATAAAAAGATAAAAATAATAATAAAAACTTCAATAAGTCGCTGTTCGAACATAAATTTAACAACTAAATAAACTCACTCATCTATGGCACTCACACACATTTGACAAACTAACATAATCAAAGGCATAATATATATATAAGTATATATAAAATATATGATAAATATATATATGTTCATTTCACGCCCATTAAAGTATCTAAACAAAAGTTTAAAAACATAAAAAACAATTAAAATATATGAAGCATAACTAAATGCATATGGATATATATATATATATATATATATATATATAAATAAATAAATAAAATTGTGTCTGTGAAACGTAAATTATGATATGCAAAACATAGTTCAAGTAAAAAAACCAATATACTCGTTTCACTTGCGTGCATGAGTATAAGAAGAAGTATGTTTATAAACCTATAAAACGAAACAAAAACGTATATATATATATATATATATATATATATATATATATATATATATATATATATATATATACTGTATCTGTATATGAATGAAAGTAAAAAGTGTGTGTGTATGGAAAGAGTTTTGCATCTTTATATTAGAGCGTAAATTAACTAAAAACTAAAACATTTCAAAAGCAATAGACTCAAAATAGAAGAAGACGAAGCAGAAGCCGAAAACTCATTTGCTGGGGCTGGCCAAAAGTGGAGGCATCTGGGCTCGACTAGCTCCAGATGGCAGAGAGATTTCCACGAAGCAATAAAAACTAAAATAAAAATATTTAAATATTTAAAGCAGATAAAACTAAAATTACAAATCAAAAAGTTTAGCTAAAAACAAAATGCTCTAGCCACAGGCCGCATGCCACGCCCCCTCCGCCCTCCCACTACTAACCCTGTCTAGCAGCAGCCGCAGTAAACTCTCATAGTTAATGTTGAAATTTCACATAGAAAATGCCAAGTGAAAATGCAAAAAATAAAAATATTTAAAATATATATATATATATATATATATATATATATATATATATATATATATATAGAAATTGTAAAAACAAGAAAAGAATATGTTAAAAATGCCTGATAAACGAGAATACACACACACATATATATATACACATATATGCATGTATGTATAAGAAGTTGTTCTATTATTTTTTTTAATTTGTGATTTTTTTTTTTAGTTTTTCTGTTGCACTTTGCGTTAATGTTTTTAGCCTGCTTTCTTCAACTGGAAACAACATTAAATATAGTTTTTATGTATTTATATGTATAAAAAATAAATAAAAGAGAGAAGCAGAGTTATAAAAAACAAAAAAACAAAAGCATGTTAAAAAAAGAATTAGCCAGCTAAAAGTCTAAGCAAAACTCGTTAAGTACTTTTAGAGACAAAGAAAAACAAAAATAAAGAAAATACTGTACTAAAAAAAATAAAATAAAAATTAAAAAAAAAAAAAAAAGTCGCATCATAAAGTAAAGAAATGAAATATATAAGTCGCTTTAACAAATATTAAAACATATTGCGTAAATTATAAAATGTGAAATATTTTCTTATGTTCTAGACTTGTAAAAACAACAACAACCAAACCAAAACCATATTATCTATGGAATTCACTTGGTTCGTACTGCTCTAGGTTTTTCGAATTTTTCTGTTTTATGATTTTTCGCCACACGACATAAAAAACTAAAATCTTATGCTGAGTATAAAAAAAAAACAAAATAAATACATTTAAACAAGAAAAAAAAAACAAAAAAAGCGAAAAATACAAAGAAATTATGAAAAAATAAATGAAAATAAATATATATATAAAAAAAGGTATATATATATATATGTATGTATGTATGTCTGCATATGCATATGTATGAAATATGTTTAGTTGGTTGCTTTCAGCAAGTAGGCCAAGCAGTGTGGCAAGCAGTTGCACTTGACTGCATGAGCAACAGAGAGGCAAATAGATCAATCAACAACAACAATAAAAACAATGACATTTAATATGTATATATACATGGCCTGTGGATGTTTCATTTATAGCAGCCAGAGTTTGCAAGCACCGCTGCAAGGCAAGCAGTGCAAAGTATTGCAGCACGGAAAGTGGCATACTGAATGTGCTATGGCAGCAATTGAAACAATATATGTACATATTTATTATTATATATAGAGTGAGCAATAATGGTACACGGATTTAAGCAGGAAGCAGCACATGGTGTAGCAGGAGCTGTTTAGCTGACGCAGAAGCAGAGATCAGTTTTTATTTACTGTAGCTATCAGCTTTTGCTAGCCGTTGAGTTCGTTTAAGTTGAACGCTGTTAAGTTGAGCGCTCAATGCTGTTAAGCACTGTTAAATGACACTCAATCGTGCTGTTAAGTGATTCTGTATACATAGAAGCAGTCAGCTCTGCTAGCAAAAATTAGCAGCAGAAAGAAAGAGATCACTTAACATGCCGCATACAGCCTGCTATCAACTCCATAGCATCGAGCTAGTAACAGCGCAGCAAAGCTCGCAACAGCGGCGAGCTTTTACCCGTGCTGCACTAGCGCGCTCCACTTGGGCTGCAGTCGCAAAGCTCCCGCTGCCGAATGCAGTCGCTGAAAATCGCAACAAAAGTTAAAAATCAATAAAATATAAATTGATAATCCAAAGGCGCAACTGCATTTAGGAAACGTGCACCGGAAACAGGCCATGAAGTGGGAGAACTATTGTGACTTCGTAGCAGGCTGCGTGGGCGGTGAGTTTAACAGATTCTGCCTTTTGGGTCTCAAATGTGGCGCGAATGACGCAATGCGGCGAAGACACTTGTTGACGGATCTGCCAGCTATAGTGGAAACTCAGTTAACGAATTGGTAGCAGCGTGATAATTGGTACAGTGAAAGCTAATTGGTGCTGAATTTTCTTATTGGAGTTTCCTTTAGGACTTTGGGAAGTTTTACGTGCAGCATGAGCTGTGCGTCGTAGTGAGCTTTCACTGTAGCTGTTGGCAGCAACGACGTCACGGTCAAGTTCACGTGTGTGGCGCCCCTGATCCGTAGCGTATTTTTAACGGACGTGAGGGAGGCAGAGAGATGGGGAAAGAGAAAGGAATAGAGAGAGAGAGAGAGAGAGAGAGAGAGAGAGAGGGAGAGAGAGAGAGAGAAATATAGGTAGATAGAAAGAGAGAGAGAAATAGAGAGAGAGAGGGGTAGAGAGAGAGAGAGAGAAATATAGGTAGATAGAAAGAGAGAGAGAAATAGAGAGAGAGAGAGGGGTAGAGAGAGAGAGAGAGAGAAAGAGAGCGAGAAAGAGAGAAAGAGAGATCAAGAGAGAGAGAGAGAGAGAGAGAGAGAGAGAGAGAGAGAGAGAGAGAGGGAGGAAGACAGAGATAGAGAGAGGGAAAAGAGTGAAGAGATATATGGAACTGATAGTAAGAGTGAGTTAGACAGAGAGAGAGACAGCAACAGTGCGAGACAGAGCGAGAGAGAAAAAGAATTGAAATTCTTGGCAATTCGCCTTTAGATTAAAATTTAATTTGAATTTTCTTTAATTAAAATTATTTTTGAATTATGGCAAAACAACAACAACAACAACAACAACACTGCAACAACAGGTGCTTGCGGCGTGCTGGTGGCCCATCCGTTGGACACGATCAAGACATGGCAACAGGCCTCGAATACGTCCGTGATGACGGCCATCCGGCAGATCTACGCGCGGAACAATGGGGTAAGCGAGGGGCCGACGAGTGGGAACCAGTTGGCAACGCTTTAAAGATCAACGGTTACTACAGGGGCATGCTCTTCCCGCTGATGTCGACGGGCGCCATCAACTCGATCCTGTTCGGGATCTACGGCAACCACCTGCGGCAGCTGCGGCGCGTCTGCCACAGTGACTACCAGCGCGAGCAGCTCGAGTACCACAACATGTTCATGGCCGGCTCGGTGGCGGGATTCGTGCAGTCCTTCATCGCGTGCCCCATGGAGCTGATCAAGGTGCGGCTGCAGACGCACTGCTGTAAGTAGACAGAATGCACTGCTTGCAGGCTTATGTTAAGTTGCACCAGTTAACAGTTGGTCAAATAAAAGTATGTTAACATTAAGTTAAAAGAGTTATGCTAACTTAAACTGCTTACTGACTGTAATTTCCTGTGCTGCCTTAACAGACTATAACGACTATATCTATGGCCAGCGCAGAACAGCCTTTGGCACCTTCAAGCGCATCCTAAAGAACGACGGCATCTCGGGCTTATATCGCGGACTTTTGCCCATGATGTGTCGGTGAGTGGAGCCTAGTTAACTCTGCAATATATATTTATTCATATATCTCTTCCTTAGTGACGTACTCCCATACGGCATCTATATGCTCGTCTATCGCCAGGCCTCGCATTACATGGAAAGTTTGGAGTTTGTGCGCAAACATCGAACGCCAGCGAATGAGATTAACATCAATTTGCTGATTACGACCTTTGCTGGTGCCTGGGCGGGCGTCCTGTCGTGGGTGTGCGTGATACCCTTCGATGTGGTCAAAACCATAATGCAAGCGGATGAGAATCATAAGTTCCGAGGCATAATGCACTGCGTCCTGGTCAACTACAGGGCGTATGGCTGGCGGAGTATTTTTCGTGGCAGTTGGATGCTGCTGGCGCGTGCGATACCCTTCAATGCGGCCACCTTCTTGGGCTATGAGTATTCGCTGGAGCTGTGTCATAATTATTAGAGAGCAACTAAATAGAGCGTGGTTTCATTTCAAACTTGTTTAAATTATTTAACGGTTAGCTGTTAGCGTTTACAGCGTGAAGAGCTCCAAAGGCAATGTTAAATGACGCAGTATTTAACTCGAACATTCTGGCAGCGCTGAGCACTGTTAACGAAGCTGTTAACATGCCAGCCTAAAATAATGCTTCATAATTTTAAATGTCAATATACCAAGCACATAACAAAAGAAATCATATTATACTTATTAATATTCGCTTTCTTTCCCTTAAACATAGTAAATTAAATGGTTTGTTACAGTTCCCTGTTAACGCAAAATTGCCAGCTGTACAGAGCGCATTTTTGCTGCTTAACAACACTGCACCCCAGTGGCAACTAACATTCAGCAATCGATACGAAACTTTATATCGATAAAACATGGCGTTAAGGTCGGATTACGAGGTGAGCTGAGCGCAATAAATAAACTTAAAATTTATATTAAAACTAAGTTAATTAAGGCTAAAAAATAGTGCAAACAATTGTTAACATGTATTACGAATAGTGTGTGCAAAAACATGTGTAAAACTCCACTTGAAATGTGGCTAAAACTGTGTTCGAAATTTTCGAGGTGTGTGTTTGACGGTACAACAACAACAAGAGCAACAACAGTGCTGAGCGGGCGTTTTTTTTAATGGAAAAATCGAAACTCTTGTATGTATGTGTGTGTGTGTGTCAGACTGTTATTGGTTTTGTTGTTGGTGTACGCTGCAAGCCGACGCCCTTAGGCGACGCCAAGCTTATTAATTTGTTTATGGTTGATGCTCTTAACTGTAAACTGAACTGGGTGGAGACGCTGCAACGTTTCGTCTCTAGTCCTATTGGATGGCTTAGCTAACTGTTGTTGTTGGCGTTGGCATTGGTAGCTGCGTGCATGATCAATACTATGAAGTTGGCCCAGTATGGCTCTGCAGCTAGCTGGTTTTCTTTAATGTTCTTTTCGTTTGTTTCGCTCTAAGGCGAGCGCTACTCTCTCTCGCTCGCTCGCTCGCCCGCTTGCTCTCTTTGCTCAGCTCAGGTGTGGTGCTCGCTGGCACTCGGATTTAGGGCTCGTGTTTGATCGGCTTAGTTTGAATCGCTTAATGCGTGTGGCGCACTCTTCGCACTCACCTGGCCGCCACTTTCGCTTACGCGCACTTTTCTTGTTGTTGTTCTTGCTGCTGCCGCTGGTTTCTCGCTCGGTTCATGCGCAAAGCTCAGCTGCTCTTTCCAGTCGGCCCGCGCCAGTGCGCCTGCTCTGGCTCTCTGGCAGTGCTGGCTAGAATTGAAAGCTTTTCAGCTTTCTGATTGGAAGCGTTTGCTTTTTCTTTCTTTATGGCTTACATAACCGGTACAATTCCAGCGAGCTGAGGGCTGTTCTCTCTGTCCACCGTTGGCATGCAGTCGACACACTGCCACGCCTCCCGTGCCCAATACGCCTCGGCTTTAGTGGAAACATGTTTTGTACCATTGGAATCTCGGATCCAGTGCGACCCAAAGAGACACTCAATCGAAACAACCCTCTTGCTCTCGTCGTCTTCTTCTTCTTCGCTTCTTCTCGCTCTTCTCTTGCTTGTTGAGTACGCTTTTTCAGCTTTTTATCATTTTTTCCGGAATCGGTGTCATTGGGGCGCGTCATGCCCTGCTAATTATAAGCAAATGTATTTTGTTCGCACTTGTCTTCATTTTCTTCCCCTTCTCTTCTCTCTTCTCTTTTGATAATTGTATCAAAAAGTTTCCTTTTGGTTGTCCTATGACTTAATTACGGCGCAAACCTTGATTAAAAGGCCTTAAGCATGTCCTTAGCATGTTGTCTATAAGGCAATATGTTTTTCCAGGAATTCATTTCAGATTTTTATCATATTTTCTATAGGTTTTTCTAGTTAAAGTATGCTGTTTCTGCCACTTTTCTCACTCTACTCTTTTTTCATAGAGACTTCCAGACTTCTTTGATTTCAGTTCCCAAAATCTCTTACATAACCTACAAACTGGGTTACTTTGGACTTATGTATCTTCAATCCTTCAATCAGTCAAATCTTTGCTACTTTCAAATTCATCTAAAATACCCCAAAAGACAATCCAGTTCGTTGCTTTTCTGCAATTTGTTCCAATTTGCGAGTGTCTACTGTAATTTATGTTTTTTTCCACGCACAGCAGTCGCATTTGCAAGTAGAAACATTATTTAGCTGCCGCATGGCATGGCATAATTCAGCCACGCCCCCTGCCTAACAGCCGTCCTGACTACTATTTCGCATGCTGAGTCATGCGCTTTCAATTTGAATCAATTTAGAGGAGCAAAAGAGAGAGAGAGAGAGAGAGAGAGAGAGCGAGCAGCAAAGCCACAAAAAATCAAGACTAAAACTACAATCTGATAATTTGGCTGCTGTTTTATATACATCGTTGTTCCCCAGAACTTTTGAGCATAAAAATAATACGAGAGGCATAAGAAGTGGACTTACTTGCACAATAATTGACAAGTGAGTGCTGTAGTAGGCAGGGTCCGACTGGGATATACCCTGAATCTACATGCGAGATATACTTGAGCTGGGCGTGCTATAGGTATATCCCCTCCTCTCATCAAATTCTAAGAACTTGGCCTCCATAGGAACTGCTGCCGAAATCAATATAATCATTAGACTCTGTACTCACAAGTGAGTGTCTCGAGCGACAAAGTGTGTGTGGTATTATATGTGTTATATATACTCTACATAAATAGATCAATTACTTAATGAGCTTTGCTCCATGAGTCACAAAATGAAATTAAAGCGCCGTCGAAATCATTTAAGAATGCAGCAGTAATCGAAGACGCCTCGTTGTCCATAAGAAACTGGATGAAAGAGAGTTCTGGTTCAAGAGAGAGGAAGGGAAAGATGGGAAGTTGCTAACAAAATTACACCAATCATTTTATAAAGGTTTTTAAAAAGAATGAATAGTTCTTTTATGATAATATATCATTAAAATATATTTCAAGAATAGACGTAGCCTAGATATAGACCTACAGTCTAATTTCAAGTCTAATTCCCCTGCTTAGTTCATTTGAATGGAATTCTATTGACCTATCGCATTATTGAGCGAGTCTTAGCAGTCTGTACGAATACATGTGAACTAAGCACTAATTGTGTGTGAGGGGCTGGTCTAGTCTCTATCAAAATACTGATTAGCTGCTGTTGCTGCTCTAGTTGTTGTTGTTGGTGTTGTTGTCCCTCTTGGCTGGTTTGTTCGTTTAGGGTACGGCGATAATAGAAAAATAAATGCAACTGGAAAATACTGGAAAAGAATTTTTCGCATCGGCTTTGCCAGCGTTCGTGTCTTGTTTTAGCCGGTGCCATAATCAAAGTGCGCCAACAAATTAATAACGGCACTTTAATTCAATTATAAATGCCAATAAAAATCTAATCAATTGTCTATATAAAGACATAAAAAATATAACAAATATGCCGGAACGATTTATGGCTGAAGTCGCTCACAGATGAACTACTCAGCTGCTGATTAGAGGCTCTCGTAATGCCCTATAGATAGGGTATCAAATGATGAAAAGTTGTTTCAGATGACTTTAAGGTTTATTTAAGTATTATAGATGAATATAAGTTCTTTAAAACTTTAAGTATACATATAAGATATGATCATTATTAAGTATATATATTATTAATATTACTACAATTACAACTACTATTTAAAATGTCAGCTGATATCGACAAATATCGATAGTTACCATATCTCTTGTATCGATAAATATAGAAGGGCTTCCATATATCGATAACTTCCTCAAGAGCCAAGATCAACTTTGTCTCAATTATACAGCGTCATCCAAAATATATATTACAGGGTATTTCCTAGTCTGTCAAACTCTCGCATGATTCGTTTTACATCCAGCTGTAAATTATTCATTAGCTGTTGACTGCTCGTTGCCTCGCAAATTGATTGCACCTCAGGTGCGCGAGTACCTGTGCACAAGGACTCGCACCTGCCACTGCTAATTCGTGAGCTACCTGTGATAGATGTGGCACATGATTTCCACTGCATTGTATTGCATAACTCACTTGTTAAAGTAAAGTATATATGCATATAGAATTATCTCAGCGGGCATCACGTTCTCGTGTTATCAACACGATTTCGACACCTGTAGATAAGCTCATTTTCTCTGATTTACCTTTTTGGGCTGCACTGTGTGTCGCCTGCACTGCGCCTCGTCCAGTGCGAATCGATGACGCGCACCTCGAGACGGCGACAGCCCAAGCAAAGGTCGGCGCGACGACCCTGCCACCAGACGAATGGAGGGACAGAGTCTTTGGCAAATTCTTGAAACGCTTTGTCATGTTTGCCCAATAGTTATCAGCAAGAAGAAGATTAAGAATAATGAAAAGAGCTCAAAAATTGTCAGTGTGTGACTGGGTCAAGTATCTGAGCAATTATGTGATGTATACACTGATAGATATAGACAGAGAAATAGATAGAGGTAGAGATACTCAAAGGCTGAACTCTGCTCTAGCTGAAGGTCTTTTGAGGCACAGCTCAAAAAATATCTTAAAGATAAACAAGGACTTGTATCGTATATCAATCTGTTGTGCAATTCAACAGGAAATAACTATTCAAGATCTTTTGTGGTCTTGTTATATATTAGATATAATCAAAATTTAAATTTTAGCTTCAACAAACTTGACGGACTTGATTGCTTAGCAAAAAAGGAATTTAGTCGAATGTTCCAGATTTGTAGTTTTTGAAAAGATAAATCTTGTGAAGGGTCTCTTTATAGAGCTGGAATGCTCAAGATATATGCATATGCATATTATATATGCTTATATTTTTAATATGATCAGACAATTTCTATAAGCTAAACTTGCTCAAACGCTTTCAATATGTGTACGATATATATCTATATCTTATATGTACCTACATCTTATCTATATCGTAGTAATCAGCTTAATTCATCGTGTCTGACAACTGTCATTGCTTGCTTGATATAGCACACAAGAGAGGCTTGCAGTTTATACACATATCATATACATATTTTAAATGCTCAACTGGTAAACAGGATGTCTTCTTGCATACTTTGCAGAGCTTTTGTTAAGTTCTTGGTTCCTGACCGGTTCAAACAAGCTAGCTGCTGTTTGCTGTGGTTCACAATTAAACTCGAACTTACACACACACAAACACAAACACACACTCACACACACTTAGTCTCATTTGATAGACACGCATTGTTGATGGCATCAGACGAGAACAATTACCGCAATTTGTGAGCATTGCGTTCAATCGCAGCGCGTTGCTTGTGGGGGAGTCAATCACTCGAGCTGAGATTTACAGCATAGGAAATGGCAAATGACAAGACAAAGAGTGAGGGAGAGAAAGAAGAGAGAGAGAGAGAGAGCGAGAAAATAAAGAAAACCAAAAACAAAGAAACTTTTCGGCCCTAGCCCTAAACTATTTAAATATTTATGATACTCTGCAGATGTTTTGGCCAAGTCAAATAGGGGCGAAATTTTGCGTCTGTTGCTAAGAGTTGAAATTAATTTGATTTCCATGCGTGCGGAAAGTTTATATATACGAAAGTACAAGAGGGGATAAAATAAGAATACAAAAAAGCCTATTAGTTGAGTTGCTCGACTCTGATATACCCTGCCTGCTAGTAAATATACAAGCTTATATGAATCAGGCACATGAAATACTGAAATAATATTGACTGGCTAATACTCCCCCTGCAAGTTTGGTATTTTAACTAGATTCGGAAAATC
Source organism: Drosophila paranaensis (assembly GCA_035047545.1). Taxonomy (NCBI): domain Eukaryota; kingdom Metazoa; phylum Arthropoda; class Insecta; order Diptera; family Drosophilidae; genus Drosophila; species Drosophila paranaensis. The sequence goes on along the minus strand of JAWNPL010000173.1, from coordinate 1,389,836 downwards.
TTGGTACAAGAGTTTACGCGACTAACAGACACCCTGCTTAGTTACATAGCTTTCAATTGGGAAGGTTCGACTTGCAGATACCCCTTGTAAATATTCAGCTGCTTAGATTTTCAATGCCTGTTGAATGCGGTAACTAGATGATTGATATGCTCGACTGTCAGACACTATTTGGCTAGCCCATGATTCTATATCTAAACACAGTTCATGCAAATGCCTAAGAATACTAATATACTTGCTACTTGAATGAGTATAGGATATAAAAAGCAATAAGCAAATAAATTTTCAAATAAATATTGATGGTATAAACACATAGATGTAGCACACACACACACACACACACACACACTTGGTTGCCTCTTGGCCTTGCCTAAGAAGTGTTGAGTGTAAAATCTTGATAATGCCCACTTTAGTGTTATATGTATAGGTGTAGCTATACATCTTATATGCATGTAGTTCACGTTGATAAGGCGGATAATTGAGAGAGAGCAGTTGATGCAAGACAAGTCGAAAAGTGGTTGGGCATGAATGTATCTCAATTGTGCATAAGTCGCCTACTGTGCCACAGTTTGTCGCACTTGGCATCTTTGCAACTGCTACATAAATTGTCGTATTAAACTTTTATTTAATTTAATGCCGCGCACACACAGAAAGCAAATTGTGACACTTGCTAAACACACAGAAATACCAACAGTTGCAGATACATGTGCATATGTATATACAGATTGAGATACAGATACATTTCTGTACCCAGTAGTTCACAAATACAAAAGATACATATGCCTGGCCGCAATTTGTTATAATTTAAATACAATTCAATGCGAGTAGCTGCTGACGTCGACTCTCTTCCACTCATCACATTTCCTCCCAAAGTAATCACAAAATGAGTGAAGAACAAGAATATCACGGAATAATTCTGGAGAAAATAATACAGTACTTGATTTATGAACTTCGACTAAATATTGTGAGAGGAAAGGATTACTATTCGGATTAATTCTCGAGAAAATAATACAGTACTTGATATATGAACTTTGACTAAATATTGTGAAAGGAAAGGATTAATATTGCATTGGGAAGAAACGAGATGGAGTATATAGGAGAGAGTGAGAGAGAGAGAGAGAGAGAGCAAAAGAAATACTTAAGAGAGAAAAGAAATGAGAAGTAGACTGATAGAAAGACTAGAAAGAGAAGAGCGACAGGGAATAAAGGAGGAAACAGATATGAGAGAAGAAAGGCAGAGACAGATTCAAACACTACAGAAATGCAACAAAAGAGAAGCTAAAGAAGTCAGGAATAGAGTGAGGACAGTACTGACAGAGTGAGAAAAGAAGGATTGAGATATAATACTAAGGGAGTTTCTGAGATTTGAACAGAGACAGAAGAAAAGAAAAGGAACTGGAGAAATTGATTCCCTAAGGTTTCTTTTTCCTAAATAATCTTCGAAATTGATGTTTTCTGTGGCATTATTCCCACTCGACTTCTAGCTCTAGAGACCCATATACACGCAGTGAATTATAAATAATATTTATCATATTTGACAATCTCTCCGCGATAACTTCTAACGCAAGTAGCTGTTTTGATTGCTGTTAAATTATTTTTGTTATTAGACAATCGAATCGGAATCAGTGATAAGACGGCGTCTATAATAGTCAAAGTGTAGCAACAGAGTCACTCGAGAGTAACTGGTTTGCGCACTTGGTTCAAACTAGTTGCGTCATAAATAGATAAGCTCCGGGCTATATAAATCTGGCACTTTTTTGTAGCTATGGGAACGTCGTGACTCGGTCTCCAGGCGTGAAACGTCAACGGGATATGGACAAGGTTGTCTTCCAATTTGTGCGGTCTCTTAATGCGTTTTTAATTCCATTTTCCCACCATTTATAATCCTAGAGATGTCTGTGTGTGTGTGTGTGTGTGTGTCTCAATTAGAATGTGTCAGCATTTGTCGACTTTGGCTTTGACTGTCATTTGCTTAGTCTGCTTAAATAGGTTAACCCACACATGACCATCAGTCGAAGCAACTAATTGCTCTAATTTAGCAGTAGACGTACTATACCTTAAAGATAGACTACCAAAAAAAAAAAAAAATATATATATATATATATATATATATATATATATATATATATATTTGTATATATATATATCTATATAATTCTGTTCACTATTTTAATCAAATGGAAATTTCCAGTTCATGCCAGCCGTGGTGTAGAAAGCTTGATGACATTATATTCGAGCTATAATTTGTATACTACTTTGTTTTGTTTGTCCGCAAATCGTCTATCTCTGTTGTTATCTCTGCGCGCAGGTCACACAAATAGTCTGGAAATAACTGGCTATCATGTTTAGCCGAGCTACCTATAAACTTAATTAACTGTGCTCTATGATAAGCAACTATGTCTTATCAGCAGATATTTTAACTACTTTCTAAAGCTGATTTTCGACCAACTAGCAACAAGTGAGAACTATTCTTTGGGGATGAAAATCCTTTCTTAATTTATATTTTATTATTTAAATTTAATAAGAGTATCTCGTGAGAAGGTGTAGAGAGATAGAGAGACAGAGAGAGAGAAGAGTATGAAAGAAGAAATTTACTAAAGAGAGGGAGAGATATATGAGAGAAATGTTTGAAAGGAAGAAAGAAATTAAAGAGAAGAAGGGCAGAGATAGACAATAGAGGCAGACGGGGAGGGTGAAAGAGATACAGAGAGAGAGAGAGAGAGAGAAAATATTACTTTTTCAAAGTGTCCATTCTATATTGATTATATGATTATGATGATGTGTAGATTAAATCATATTTTATTTCGATAATATCCCATTTAAGTTCCTTTCCTTATCGCAATTTGTTATTATTCTGATGGAAAAACTCTTTTTTCATTCATAACGAGTAGAAAGACCGAGAAATCTGTTTCTAAGTCAGGTCTGAAAATTTTCCCATCCAATCACAATGGACGTGTAGAAGAAGAGCGCACACACGCGCTGAGTGCATATATCTATCTATGTGGGGTACATGCATGTGTGTGTGTGTGTGTGTGTGTAGAACCACTTGGCACTTTGTTTAGTTGTGTGTATGTACATATTTTAATTTTGATTAAAATTTATTGCGCCACTCAAAAGGCAGCGATAGACGAAAACCTGCCGCCCACCAAGAAGACAACAGCATTAGCAGCGAGAAGCTATCCAGGCGCACAGCCTGTCTGTCTGCCAGTCAGTCAGTCCGTCAGTCAGTCTATGGCACACGTTTTCCATAGTCTCTGACTGGATCTTTACATATATGTATAAATACATATATATACACATATGTATTAAGCCGACGACTCTGGCCAATTGGTTTTTTCCGGGGGCATTTCATTCAAGCGACTGTCTTAAGGTTTTCTTTTCTTTAACTGGAGGTCTCCACTCTGAATAGCGCAAATTAAGCGAGCGAGCTACACTCGTAAATCTATTGTCATAACGCCTACGAGCAGCGACTAGACGATCTACACTATATGCGCATGTATGTATGCATATGTGTGTGGATGCCACATCCAGTGGCATCATAGACCATCCATCCATCCAGCCATCCAGCTGTGCGATGGCAAAAAAACACATTTTAATCAGTGCTCAAGTACAGAATACCCAGTCCGAGCGCCATAGTTCATTCGCATCGTATACATGGACACACACACACACACACATACACACACTCATGTGCGCATATGTATGTGTAGTTATATATCCAAACATTTCTATGTTGATTATGCTGCACTGTGTGTTGTCTGTGATTTGTGTCGCTGTCATTTGCCATGGTCATGAACACAATTAAAACAAATATACCGCCAGGCGCTTATGCAATTGCCGCAAGAATCTAAGTGTATGATATATAATATATATATATATATATATATATATATATATAGTCTATGCTATATTAAAATATGTATTATTATCCATAATATTCGACTATTAGAAATGACCTTATGCTCTTCTTATTTTGGGTTTTGCTTGACAAGGCTTGTTCGGTTCATTCCTTTTACTCCTACAATTTTGTTATTCCTCTTTGCTTATATTCGTAAACGTTACTCGATTCATAAGTTGTGGTTTCTTGATCCTCTCCATTCCTTTATCTCTCTCGTTTCCACTCTCTCATTATGTTTCTCTCTCTCTCTCCCTCTTCGAAGTTCTCAAGTTTTCTTTTGTGCTGCATTCGCAAACGTTTCGTCGTTCATATGAGTAGGATTCTTCTCGATCTCTCCTGCTTTCTCTATCTCTTGACCATCTTCTGCACAGATCTGACAATTTGCACTGGGCATCTGCAGTGTCAGCTTCTTCCCCTTAATGGAATTGTTCCAATTGTTGTAGTAATTAACGTAGCTCGTTCAGTTTTAGCTACGTTCCGTCAATGTGAATTGCACGTTTTTCACACGACGAACGCGGCGTATACGTAATGTGCGAATGCAGCCATCACAGCATGGGCCGCAGAACAACAGAAAGTAAAAATCGAACTACACTAAATGGAATTCAAAGCATACGAATTGGTTATGTCATCACAGGCGTTTGCAACAATGTTGCCATTGTGTGCCTAGCTATTTGCTTAGCTTAAAAGTCATAATTGAATATTTAATACAAAATACCAGACTGAGAATATATATATATGTATATAACACAATATATATATCTGAGCATTTGATGTTTAACAACATTTTGCTTTCTTTGGCCTATTGATTTTCCAAATATTTATGTAGCAAAAGCTGTCTAAGCCGATGCCCCGTAGCAAGCAATGGAATGGGTGGGTGTTTCGAATTTCAAAGGCTATTTTGAAGGCATATTTAAAGTAGAATCAAATTTAATATTATTATATATTAAATACGATATTATTTTAAATAATTTTCTATAGAATGAATTTATTTAATGATTATCTGAATAATTTTAACCAGTTTCTAGGCTCTGACTCTGTTTTAAAGGGTATCTATAGGTGTCTCCTTTAGAGGTGTCTCAAATCCCAATAGACCTCAGGGCATGCTGAAGTAGTTCACTACGAACTAGATCATTTTCAACATTGTTGAAGTGCTGCCTCGTGTGACTCGTGTGCCACAAACACGTGCAGCAGGCGTGTCTGCAACTGCCAGCCCTTATATTGAGTCAGTTCAGATATACACATCGGTATATATGTATATATGCCTAGGCAGGCACACCTGACAACAGCTTTCAGTGTAATTCAATAACGCAGCGAATATGATGAATGATTCGAGATATGCGATACAATAATAGCTAGGTATACGCATATCTCTAGACAATTTTAATCTATATATCTACAGAATTGTCGACGTCAAAGCGCTGAGCGTAGTAATACCTTGATGTAGTACTCGGCTCGCCTTGTCATTTGACCATTTGTCAGCTGAAGCTCGTACCGGCCATCAGTGCCAACTATCGACTATTTACATAAGCGACTATTTTCACGAGTTACTTTGCCAGGGAAGGGGGCCGGTGAGTGAGTCGCTCGTTTTGGGGTCACAGCTGCATATATCGTGCCAAAGTTGTTCCCCACACACAGAAAGCACTTTGCGTGTGTCGGGTCCTTACATAAGTTGTATTTTACCATAGAGGACAAAGAAAGCAAGAAAGGCTCCTCATGTATTCTCTCTCCTCTCTCCCTCTCTCTCTCTCTCTCTCTCTCTCCCTCTCTCCCTCTCTCTCACCATCTCCCTCGCATAGTCCATTTGGCCTGAAGCGCCGGCAGCGACGGCCACTTAAAGTCCATGCGTCTATTGTTTGTTTATTTGCCTGGCCTTTTAAGTGACTTACAGTGAAGCATGGCTAAGTAGGACAACGCAAATACTAGATAATAAGAAAAGTTACAGCATGTAAAGAGCTAGAAAATGGACTAAAAGTGCTTAAGACTGGGCAACTTAAGTCACAAGAAAGTTTTAAGTGGGTTACAGTAAAGCTTCGATATGTAGGATAAATAAAAAAGTTGATGCTGTGTAGCTACGGTTGTAAATCAAGTTAAAAGTACTACTGATGGTACAGAAAATATATAAAAATAATAATATTAGGTACAGTAAAGCATGAATGGGATGGCAAATATAATAACAGTGGTATAAGGAGCATAAAATAATTACAAAAACCTTTTAAGTAATCGTATATCGTATAGTATAGGAATTACAGGAAGTACGTTTTCCCTTAGCGAGCGTTCACTGTATAGGAAAGCTTTCTATAACATTTCTAGGCCATTTTCGGGCTCATCTAGATGCTATCCACTCTCCACAGACCGCAAGTCTGTAATTCATCGTCAAGAGCCTTTGCTTGGTTTAATTCGAGCTAAGCAGCTTTTACTGTAGCTTGAAAGCCCGTTGTTAGCCAGCATTTTTTGTTCGCTGCGATAACTCTATTGATTTTCTGTTAGGGTTTTGTATTACTTAAACCAATGCGTGTGTGTGTGTGTGTGTGAGTGCTGCTGCTGCTGCTGACATTTAGTGTAATTAGACTTACTCGCAGTCGTAATCGAGCTGAAGCACCCGAAATAGCAAAAGTTGCCAAGCTCAAGATGTCCTCGCTCGCAACAACCCCGCGACCAATCGAGTAGAAGAAACAGCAGCAGCAGCAGCAGTAACTGCTGACATTTATATTACGCTAGGATTCGCCTTGTGTCCTTTTTAAGAGCGGAGGCTATGCTTGACATACTACTGTATAATTAACATCGGTGACGTCATCGCAGGCAACGCTCGATAAACGATTAAAACGTTGAGGACATGATAGATACGAGCAGTAAATGCCGAGAACTCAAAATATAGTTGGGTCCTGTGTGCCTACATATGTATCTGTATATCTGTATATCTGTTAGCCTGCTTATACAATTCATGCAAATTCGAACAGTTTCGAAAATCGCCTGACTGACACACATTCCTGCGCACAGTTACCCTCTCTCTCTCTCTCTCTCTTTCTCCCTCTCTCCTGCTCTCTCTTTGTCTGTCTGATTTCGGTTATCTAAGTGCTGCTCCAGTTTCGAAGTGCTCGCACCACTGTGCACATTGCCTGCCTCACTTGTCACACTGCCATACATTCGCGCTGCGCTGCGGGAGAGTTCCGAAAGCTTCACACACACACACACACACACACACACATAGACAGAGGAGCGAAACATCTGGCAGCCGAAAGCTCCGACCGAAATCTGTTCGAATTCGACGGCGCGTTCTAACGCGAACAGAAATTTCGCTAAACGAAAGCTTATTCACTCGCGGCATGCATGAGAATTTTCAGTCGAGCGTTGTTACCGAACTAGGAAGGTCGGTCTAACTGTAGTAGCTACACCGAGCTCTCGTCTCTCTGTGTGTGTCGGGTGGTACAGCCAGTGTGCGCCAGTACTAGTACACAGCTCTACAGCTCTCCGCTCTGCCCGCCGCCTTCGTAGCGCTGGTGCTGCTGCTGCTTACACAATAACTGTGCATCGATAAAGCCAAAGAAGAAGCACACAGGATACGAGTAGCGATACAAAGAAAAAACCCAAACTCTTAAGCTGGTCACAGCTTAACGAGTGTCAAAAAAAAAAAAGATAAAAAGAAAAGAAAAGAAACCGTGTGTGATTTGTTATTGTTGTTTCGCCTGAGAAGCAGCATTCGAAGTGCAAAATTTGTTTGAAACGGGGTAGTTTTCTGTGAAATACCCCCGCAACGGAAAGATATTGTGTAATAGCCCTCGCCGTGTAAAAGGTAGACATCCAACACTTAACAAGAACTCTTTACCTCTTTAATTATGATTGTTGTTGCCATTGTTGTTGTTGTTGTTGTTGCTCTTATGACTGCAGCCTAGAAAATACTAATAAACGATAAGCATAAGCAAAGAGAAAAGCCAACGGCAACGTCCTTGTACAAAATCGATTTTCCAAAAGTTCAAGCCAGCCGTAATGGATACGTATGCGATATACACACACTTCTATATACATGCATACATATATATATATATATATATATGCGTGTGTATGTGTAAGCTAGTTGAAGTGCTCTGCAGAATTACATGAGCATTATAATTGCAATAAACAATAATTTGTGTGAGTGTATACGTATGCGTGTGTGTGTGACTGTGTGTGTGTATGTGTGTGGCTTTTTCCAACTGATGTATTCACAATTGCAATTTCATTTGGCACACACACACACACACACACACACACACACACACACACACACACACACACACACACACACACACATGATTTTGGCATATATACAAAAGTCACACATCTCTCTTCATGCACATTCTATATGTACCTGTCCCACTGTACGTCAGTTGGTGCCTCTCTCTGTGTGTGTGTGTGTGTGTGTGTGTGGCAATGAAATCGTTTGTATTCAATTGCGGCGATTTCATTTTGGAATAGTAGCAATTTCCTGGCCACCCCAAAAAAAAAGAAAGAAACAAAAGCCCATAATGGGTTGCCTGTTTGCCCCTATATATACATATACATATATATATATGTTCATATATAGTGACCACCCGCTGTTGGTTATTTCATAATGCTGTGCGGCACTGGGCAGTGGCAGTCCAAAGCATCTTGGACTAAAAAGCAATAAAAAAAAAAAGAAAAAGAAAAAAACATCTAACTATGTTTCCTTTTTCATTACGCTTCACATAGCTATTACACAGTGCGCTCTGCGCTCTTTTTCGAACTGCTCGCAGTTGCACTCAGTTTCGAAAATCACGCGCCTCTCTGCACTCACACACGCACACGCCTCTCTCTCTCTCTCTCTCTCTCTATCTATCTATCTATCTCTCGCTCTCTTGCTCTTGTCTATTCTAAGCTCACATCCTTCTGCTGCTGCTGCTGCTGGCTGCAGTTTGTCTTCCAGCTCTGCTGCCATTTCCAATTTCCATGCGCGCTCTCTGCGCTTCCATTGGCTTTTGCAGCTAATGCGGTCGGTCGGTCCACTTGCTGCTTTGCCGCCTTGCGCTGGCTCCTGCTGCCTTCCAGGGTCGTCGCTTTTTCCTCTTCCTCTTTTTTTTGTGGTTTGCCTGCAGATTGTTGCATAAGCTGAAAATCATCAATTTTCCTTAACGTTTTCTTCTTTTCTCGTTCTTATGTTTTGTCTGCGTTTTGTTTTTAGTTTTATTTTTTTTTTTTTTTTTCAAAAATTGTTTTACGTTTTACCGTTACTTCATCATCGTATTACAGGCGTTATGAGTTATAAGGTGGGTAAAAAAAGATGAATGCATGTGTTAATATCCAACTTCATTTCATAATTTGTATTCGCTTTAAACTAAGTTTATTTTATTATTATTTAAATTTAATTTTTAATTTTAGTAGTTTATCAGTAAGTCTACCCTCGGATTGGAACGCTTCCAATGATCTAAAAATGTCTCGACAATTCCAAAGTAATTTGAGTTAACTTCTCTGTTAACTCGGCAAAATCTCTCGCATTTGCTTAACAATATTTGTTCGCATGTTAAATTAAGATATTTAGCTTAAGCTTTGTAAATTGTTGTAAATGATTAGATGAAAGAAGCTGACAAAGCATGCTGAGCAATTAGCATTCAATTGTTAAAAGTTGGCCCTGTGGTGGAACGTGCGATCTCTGGGCCTAGGTAGAGAAGCACACAACAGAAACGTGTTTCCACTCGAGTTAACAAGCTGCTGGCCTGATGTTGTCAGGCCAGAAGCGAAACCCCTGAGATTAGATACGATTTGTAACTGGTTTGGAACAGTTTCGAAATGAGAATCCAACTGACCCCATACCCAGCCCATTAAAAAGTTCAAGCGATGCGCCACGGTTCTGCATTGATAAGCTCGAGCTCGAGCTGTAGCCAGTGAACGTTATACCCTATATATGCATATGTGCATGCAGGGTATATTGGTTTTGAGACTTTACATAGTATATTATTATCTAAAATTCTTTATATCTCCTCCATAATCTTGCCTCAAGTTGCTAACGTAAACAAAGTATTCAGTGTCGATATTTTGACTTCTTTTTAGACTGCCCCAAAACAAAGAGAGCGAGATAGGCAGATAGCGAGTGCGAGTGGGAGGTAGATTTTTAAATCTGCTAATATATGCACTTTCGCTTAGCTAAAAATTTCAATTGAAATTGTTTACAATTGTCGTTTCCATTGTGCGGCTTAATTTGCTTTACTTATATAGCGGATTATAGCTGGCGCATACAGTGGGCATTCGCTAAGTAAATATTATCTCTGCTAACTCAAACTGCAAATACAAATCAATTAGAAACTGCAATCAGCAGTATCTTCATAGTGTGCACTCACTGTATTCGTATTTTAGCATTGATTGAACAATTAGCGTGCCGTGTTTTATGTCTCTGCCCGAGCTCTGGCTGTCAATTCTCACTCTCGACTTTTGCATCCGATAACTGTTTGTTGCTCTGTTTTATGCCCATTTGTTGTAAATTGATATTCAAGTTCAAAATGGCAAATGCTTTGCGCGACAAAAAGTGCGCGCCAAATGCTTTGGGGCAAGCAGATACAATTGTATCTGTGAGATACGTTTGTATCTGAGCAGCTTAATTGGCTGCGTTATGCAAACAGCAAAAGGTGTATACGTGTGTATTGGCGTGTGTGTGTGTGAGTGTGTGTGTGTGTGCCAGTTGTGCTATTGTCGCATTTTGATTTATATCCCAAACATCCTGGGTGCTGGCCCCGAGCTGGATAGCTCGTTGCTCTAATTGTTTAGTTCAGCTTTTCATCAGCCCAATTTCGTTTTTTTTTGCAGGGAAACACAGTTTTCGCGATTTTCTATTGTCGCTTTTCAAACGTATCGAACCATGAAAACTAACAATTGACCAAAGCTAAACAATGTATTAAACATAAAATAAAATAAAATGAATTTAATTCGTTCAGGAAAATAAAAATTAGCGCTAGGCTCGAAAACTGTGGGAGCTAAAAAAGGTTCGACTGTTCAAGTCGGGAGAGCCTGACTTGCAGATACCTGAACCTTGAGCAGAGCTGTCTTTCAGGCAACTCTTGTTAACAATTGTTTGCACATCTAAGTCTATAGACTAAGCTTAAGTTAACAATTAAGTTATATACCTATTGTAAACAAAACTAACATAATTCCATATTACTTCCTAATCTCTTCTATGCAGATTGTTTAGCACTTAGAACACAGCAAATAGAACAAACCAATTGACAATTTGTGCATCAGCGAAAAGCGAATTTGCGCGAGACAAAGTTAACAGAACAGAAAAAGATAGAAAAAAGTGCGTAAGCAGAAATGGGCTATCTTTAAATAATAATTTGCCCCGAAAAGCTAGCAAAAATCTTAACATTGATTTCATATCTCAAGAAGTCAAGTGAACCTGAACTAAAAAAAGGAAAAAACAAAACAAATTTTTGATCAGATTTTGCCGGCTCGCACGACAGGTTTTGCACTGATCGGCACATTGATCCCACGCCAACTCTCTGCAAACATTTATTTATATATACATATATGTACATATAAATATATATATAGCTATATGTATGTGTAGCACAAAAAATTGTCTGTAGCTCTCGCTCGCATAGTCTCGTTCTCGTTCTCGTTTCTTTACTCTCTGTTTGTTTAATTACTTGGCATGCTCTTACAAAAATTAGCATGAGTTATCAAAAAGAGACTGCAGATATACATATATATTTGTATATATATATATATTTATATTTATATATATATATATATATATAAACTTTAGTTTTTGTTTTTATTTGAAATATTTATTTTGCTGGCCTTTCGAAGGGTCACGATTGCATAAGTCTGCCGAATGCCTATACTATAAATGGGTACTATATAAATAAATATTCTATCTAGCTTCGATATACTTGATTCATCTTCCATGATATTACACGATTTCTATATAATATTTTAACTTATCTTAGTCAAGTCTATATATCTTTTATATATTGCTTAAGAAATGGATTTTTCCAAATTTATGCGCTCTCAATTCGCTCGCAGTTCGTCTACCCTAGGGTATTTATAGTTCGCTCAAATATAGATAACTTTTTATTTATTTTTCTTTTTGCTCCCATTTTTTGCTTATGCGCTGTGATTCATTTGTGGCTCATTTGCTGATAAGCCAAACTCATTATTATGTGGTCTATAATTTACGTCAGAGTCGCAGTCGCAGTCGCAGTGTCTTAAGTGCAGGGTATTACTCGTGCGGGGCAAAAACCGCAAACCAATTGACCTTCCCAGAAGCGGCACATGCGCGCTCTGTTGCCACACTTCCACTTTCCAGTCGCTGGCTATTCTGCTTTCTTTCTCTTAAAATTACATGATTCATAGTTCCATATTGCTAGAACTACATATATGTATATTTAAGTACATTTCTAGATATATTTAGTTCATAATTCCTAAGTTTCTATCATAATCATTATTATAGTTCTATGTATTCCCGTATTACTCATCTGTTAATGCTTGTTGTTATCATACGTATATATCTATATTTTATTTTTCTGCATTGTTTGTTACGTTTTGTTTTTGATTTGTATTTCTTTGACGTCCATCACCATCAATCAACATCCATCAATCCAAATACCAATATCAGTCGCATCTAGAGAGAGCGGACTCCTATCGAGTCGCCACGGTTATTGCAACCGATGACGACAATCGCACAGCCGATGGCCACTTCAAGGTAAATTTTTCAATTCTATTTTTCTTTACCCCAACCCAACCCCCGCCCACCCTCACACCCATCAACATATATAAACATACTCATTTATACTCATATCTCCTGTGTGTGTGTGTGTCTGTTTTCGTCTACGAAACATTCACATTCATGCATTCATTCGATTTGTTTATGCTTTTCTTAGTCTAATTTACATTTTATTTGGGTCTTCATACTCTGAACTAATTGTGGGTTATAGAGGCTGTAGAAATCAATAAAGAATAAGCTTTATATGTCTGATATATCATATATATCCGTTTGTCCGTCTATTTGATTTGTATTCGAAGGAAAATTTTGTTTGAACAAATATCCCTTTTGATTATTCAAATGTCTGAAATAAAACTTGGTTTTTTCAACTTAACTCGAAAACTATAGTTAGTCAGAGACTTAAATTTAGTATGAAAACGCTCTTCTACTAAATACAAAAGCCGCTTGAATCTTTTTTGAAATAACTCAAACTTTTTCTTAAAAAGTTGAAATATCTTTAAACTGGCTCCGAAATTAGTGCTCAGAGTATCTACTAGTCGTTCAGGTTCGACTAGCGCATGCTTACTTGCCTCTTCTCTATGTGCACTTAGAACATTTCCATCTTTCGATTTCCGTTGTTTCAATTACATTTATAATTCATGTATTTATTTATTTATACCTTAACGTATTTCTGGGCATGTTTCCAATATTATATTTGCGCGCTTGACATTTAAAATGAAATCGGCGAAAGATCGCCCCAGATTAAATATAGAACACTCAAAATCCGCACACAAACATATGTATATCTCTCTATCTCTGCCAGATATATAACTAACTAAGTCACATAAAACACAGTTAGCTAGTTAATAGTCATATATAGTTCTTGCTAAGTCCATTAATCACTGAAATGTGTAGCCTGCCGTCTGGCATTGCAATTAACGAGATTTTCTATATAATCTTTCGAATGTTTTGCCATAAACAACCTGTTGAGCTCACAATTGAAACTGGTTTCAACCAGTTCGCGGGCTTTTCTCAATTATTTCAAATATTCGCTCTTGTGACGTCACACGAACTAAATTTAGCGGCGATAAGAAAAGCGAAAGAAAAAGCCGATTGCCGCCAGACCAGCGCAAACAACAGCTGGCGCTGGTCTATCTATATAGCTGTGGTCTGTATAGTCTACGCATCTAGTATAGAATTATTTATAATTAATTTGCGTAGAGTATTCAAAAGTGCTTTTGGTTATTTGGTCACATTTTTCCATTTTCGTTTTTCGCTTTTCATTTTACGTGACATTCATAATTTGCGCGCGTTTTTCTTTGGCGCGTTTATAAACGCGTCAAATCGAACAATTTATTGCATGTGTACTTTAGCTGTAGATTAGCAAAACAAAATATTCTCACGCGCGCTTAATGACAAGTATTTAGGCATATTCTGGATAACCCATATATATTTATCTATACTATATACTAACTAAATGGGGTAAGTTTGGAAGCGTGTTATAACAACAACAACAACAACACCAACAAAGACAACAACTTCTCTTCCAAAAATGTGGTTTATGGTCTATACAGCACTCTACGCTCTTTACGAATCGGTTCTGGCTTGAAGTAAATCGATTTTTGTCTTGGCTTTTTGGGTTTATTGCACTGAGTTGATCTATTCTACATCTAAAATCTAATTTTGTTTCTTATTCTTGAACCATTTGGTTAACAGTCAAGACGCAAGATGCCGGCCAAAGCAGCTAAGAAGGAGAACTTGGATGATCTCAAACAGGAGTTGGATATTGACCATCATAAAATCTCTCCTGAGGAAATGTACCAGCGTTTCCAGACACATCCCGAAAATGTAAGCAGAACTTTAACTTTCATAAATTGCTTTTACTAAATGAGTTTTCTGTTTCCTGCTTTAGGGTCTGAGTCATGCCAAGGCTAAGGAGAATCTGGAACGTGATGGTCCCAATGCGCTAACACCGCCCAAGCAAACACCCGAATGGGTGAAGTTCTGCAAGAATCTGTTTGGCGGCTTTGCCATGCTGCTGTGGATCGGTGCTATACTTTGCTTTGTCGCCTACTCCATCCAGGCGACAACCAGCGAGGAGCCATCCGATGATAACTTGTATCTGGGTATTGTACTTTCCGCTGTGGTCATTGTGACAGGCATTTTCTCATACTACCAGGTAAACGAAGAATCCCATTCACTTGATCAATGTTTACTCATCTATTCTTTTCCTAATTTGACTTGCAGGAATCGAAAAGTTCGAAAATTATGGAATCGTTCAAGAACATGGTGCCCCAATTCGCTACGGTTATTCGTGAGGGCGAGAAATTGACGCTGCGCGCCGAGGATCTCGTCTTGGGCGATGTTGTTGAGGTCAAGTTCGGTGATCGTATTCCCGCCGACATTCGCATCATTGAGGCGCGCAACTTTAAGGTGGATAACTCTTCGCTCACTGGTGAATCGGAGCCGCAGTCGCGTGGCTCAGAGTTCACGCACGAGAATCCCTTGGAGACCAAAAACTTAGCCTTCTTCTCGACCAATGCCGTCGAGGGCACTGCCAAGGGTGTT
Source organism: Drosophila paranaensis (assembly GCA_035047545.1). Lineage (NCBI taxonomy): Eukaryota > Metazoa > Arthropoda > Insecta > Diptera > Drosophilidae > Drosophila > Drosophila paranaensis. Next base: position 1,374,687 of record JAWNPL010000173.1, on the reverse strand, counting down.
GTCATCAGCTGTGGCGATCACACTGTCATGGGTCGCATTGCTGGCCTGGCTTCCGGTCTGGATACCGGCGAGACTCCCATTGCTAAGGAAATCCATCATTTCATCCATTTGATCACCGGCGTTGCTGTGTTCCTGGGCGTCACCTTCTTTGTGATTGCCTTCATTTTGGGCTACCATTGGTTGGATGCCGTCATCTTTTTGATTGGCATCATTGTCGCCAACGTACCGGAGGGTCTGCTGGCCACTGTCACCGTGTGCCTGACCCTGACTGCCAAGCGTATGGCATCGAAGAACTGTTTGGTCAAGAACTTGGAAGCTGTCGAAACATTGGGCTCCACCTCCACCATTTGCTCTGATAAGACCGGCACACTCACCCAAAACCGCATGACAGTTGCCCACATGTGGTTCGATAACCAGATCATTGAGGCCGATACCACTGAGGATCAGTCGGGTGTTCAATACGATAGAACCAGCCCTGGATTCAAGGCGCTCTCTCGCATTGCCACTCTCTGTAATCGTGCCGAGTTCAAAGGTGGTCAGGACGGTGTCCCAATTCTTAAGAAGGAAGTCAGCGGCGATGCCTCCGAGGCTGCTCTGCTCAAATGCATGGAACTTGCTCTCGGCGACGTGATGAACATTCGCAAGCGCAACCGCAAAATCGCCGAGGTGCCATTCAATTCGACCAACAAGTACCAGGTGTCCATCCACGAGACCGAGGACACCAACGATCCACGTGTTCTGCTGGTCATGAAGGGCGCACCCGAACGCATACTCGAACGCTGCTCGACCATCTTTATCAACGGCAAGGAGAAGGTGTTGGACGAGGAGATGAAGGAGGCGTTCAACAATGCCTACATGGAGCTCGGTGGCCTTGGTGAGCGTGTGCTCGGCTTCTGTGATTTCATGCTGCCCTCCGATAAATACCCAACTGGCTTCAAGTACAACACCGACGACATCAACTTCCCCATTGACAATCTCCGCTTCGTTGGCCTCATGTCCATGATTGATCCCCCACGTGCCGCTGTGCCCGATGCCGTGGCCAAGTGCCGTTCGGCTGGTATCAAGGTCATCATGGTCACTGGCGATCACCCGATTACTGCCAAAGCCATTGCCAAGTCTGTCGGCATCATCTCCGAGGGCAACGAGACCATTGAGGATATTGCCCAACGTCTTAACATACCCATCTCTGAGGTCAATCCACGTGAGGCTAAGGCTGCTGTTGTCCATGGCGCCGAGCTGCGTGATGTGTCGTCCGATCAGCTAGATGAAATCCTTCGCTACCACACCGAAATTGTCTTTGCCCGTACCTCGCCCCAGCAGAAGCTCATCATTGTTGAGGGTTGCCAGCGCATGGGCGCCATTGTGGCTGTCACCGGTGACGGTGTCAACGATTCGCCTGCCCTAAAGAAGGCCGATATTGGTGTTGCTATGGGCATTGCTGGCTCCGACGTGTCCAAGCAGGTGGGTCAAGTGGATCATGGCCTAGTAGAACATCTTAACTTAAATTGATTTAAACTGTTTACAGGCCGCTGACATGATCTTGTTGGATGATAACTTTGCCTCCATTGTCACTGGCGTTGAGGAGGGTCGCTTGATCTTTGATAATTTGAAGAAGTCCATTGCCTACACACTCACCTCCAACATCCCCGAAATCTCGCCCTTCTTGGCCTTCATTCTGTGCGACATACCACTGCCACTCGGAACCGTCACAATTCTGTGCATCGATTTGGGCACTGACATGGTAAGTTTGTCTCCAGCTTAACTCTTGGACACGTCCAAGTGATATAACTAATGTTAACTATGTTAACCCACTAAGTGATACGAGCAAGTTAAATCATAATATTACACATAGCTATATATTTTTCTAGTCAAGTCAGTTAGCCACTTAAGTTATCGTTCTCTCTATATATATATCTATATATAAATATATATAACGTGTATTGCAAATTGAATGAAATTGTGCTGCCTGCTGGGCAGATACCAGCCATATCGCTGGCCTACGAGGGACCCGAGGCGGACATTATGAAGCGACGTCCACGTAATCCCGAAGTGGATAATCTAGTCAACGAGAGGTAAACAGCGGCATCCAACAGTCCCCAGCTACGCTGTAAATTAACAATTAGGTTTGCCAGCTAGCTGCCAAGCACTATGCTATCTACAAAACAAACAAAACCAAAAAAGCATCTAAAGAACCTTTCGGTAGTTTAAGTATTTCGTTTAGTATAATTCTCAATTCTAGTCGAATCCACAGACACGTACACACAGAATCTGTATGATCTGTTTATGTGAGCTACTTTGTATACTGAATTGTGAAAATGTTTTGCTAATATTACCAACTGCAATAATCCACAAATCCAGGTGCCAGCCATATCATTGGCCTACGAACATGCCGAAGCCGATATTATGAAGCGTCCGCCACGTGACCCATTCAACGATAAATTAGTGAACTCAAGGTGCCAATCAAGTCAATTTCTCTACCCCACACTAACACATACTCACACACACACACACATACACATATGCACATTTCAAAAAGACTAAAAACCAAAAACAAAACAAAATTAAAAGTAATACTTAACTTAAATCTCGCGCAAACATCATAAACTATAACTAATCGATGTCTGTGTATGTGGCTGGATTGTAATTAGCATAAACGTTAAAACTAAAACCAAAAATGAGAGAAAAACTCTCGAAACAGTACAGCAAAAACCAAACTAACAAGTTAATTAAACAACAACTAACTTTTAAGATTATCATTTATCGATAAACACTTATCGATAGCATTTTTGTAGCATATATATATACATATATAAATACCGCTCGCGTTTCAAATCGTTTCCACTTACGCATTCATCTGTTTTTTACATTCTAATTTATCGATAACAAAATGTATCGATTTCATTTATGTAACATACACATATGGCCTTTAACGTCGTGTTGACTTCAAGCATTTTCATGCTCGTTCTTGTTTGAGATTATTACTTCACTTTTATCGATAGACTCTTATCGATAAGATTTTGTAACATAATACCTAGACGGTTCCAATCGCCTTCATTTCAAACATAATCTCGCATTCATACTTGTTTAATAAAATTACCTAAAAATTATCGATGTACAGTTATCGATAACATGTTTTTGCTGTATCATAACGCGATCAACAAAACAATCTCATACATTCCTGATTCATGACTCGTGGTGATTTTTATTTAAAACCTATCGATATACATATATCGACAACAGTCTGTGTATCATTCAATTTCCTCACAGATCGATCGTACATATTAGCGCTTGACCAAACCGAACCGTTCTGGCTCTCATGTACATTTCCACACCAACATACATGACATATTTTTCCTTCTTATTTCGTTTGTATTGTAAAATTGGCCTATGTGTAAATTGAGTACAGTTCCAAACTAAAATAAAAACAAAAACAACAAATATCATTTATAAAATTCGCCTCTATTCGAAACTCTGCTCTAAATGTTAATTGGTGTGCGTTGGTTGTAACTGTTTTTATGTTTCACTCACTGCCAAATTGTTTCACAAGTTTTTTATTTTTATTTTTAATTTATTTTCGATTAACAAAATTAACAGTTGTTCTCACGTACATATTTGGGCATTCTAAACAATTAATTGATTGGCATTAAATATTTAGTTTCCTATGCAAAAAAAAAAAACCAAAAAGAATATTCGAAATTAACTGCACACAAAAATCTGTAGCAAATACTAGCATATATGTATATACTTGCATATATATATATATATACTTTAACCCTATTCCAAAAAGAAAAATGTTTCAAAATTTATTAAAATTTTTAAGTTATGTTTTAAGTTTTGTTTAAGTTTATTTATTTTTTAACATTTCGTTTGCCACACAATTCCACTGTAAACTCATCGAAATGCTCTACTAAGTTAGCTTTAAGTCAGATCTTAAGTATGACATATCCATATATACATATATATATAGACTCTAAGTGTACTGCGCCTCAATGGAATTTTCGTTGCCCCAAGGACAGGGAGAAAGGATGAGGGAGATAGAGGGGGAGAGGGAGATAGTGAAACATAATTTTGCATAATTTATCATATTTATTTTTATTTTTATTCCAAATATCCGGTTTGTGTTTTGAATACAAACAAAAAAAAATAAATAAATAAAACGCTCGCACGTTTAGGTGCCAGCCATTTCGTTAGCCTATGAGACGGCTGAATCTGATATTATGAAACGCCAGCCCAGGAATCCCTTTCAAGATAAACTCGTCAACGAAAGGTAAAGTTTTTCTTTGTGCTCAGCAAACAAACAAACAAACAACAAAAAACAAAACAATCAACAAATACTACAACAAAATGAAACATGAATTTTAAAAAATCTATATATACACCAAATAAACCTGAAATCTAAAAGTCAAAGTTAAAGTAAAGAGTGAGCTGCAAATGAACAATTTGTTCTTCTAAAAACTAAATGAAATAATAACTGCAAATGAAATTTACAATTTTGTCTCAACTCACGTAAATTCAAAGAACATTTGTTTCGGTCTAGTTTTGAAAGCAAAGTACGCTCAGTCCTAAACAAAGTTCTTACTACGAACTAATTTTCGTCTATTTAAACTCTATTTTCAATTAGCTTCAAATATATCTATACAATTTTTAGCCTAAAGTAACTTTTACTTTTCTCTTGGTTTGTTTTTACTTGTTTTGAGAATTTTTTATTTGAATGTTTCATTTTTTGATGTTTTGTTTCTTTCCCCTTTTCTAATAACATTTTATGTTAAATGTTTGGCATAGTTTAAAATTATTATTTATATTTTTTGTTATATGTTTTATGTTTTCTTCAATGTTCTTTTCTCTCATTCTTCTACTACTTGAGTATTTCTCTTTTGAGTACCAGCTAGTTAAGTGTTAACGTAATATTTGAACAGTTCTCTCTAGTTCTTTATCATTGTTTACCTTTCTCTATAAATTATTTCTCTAGTTTACTACTTGACTATAGTTTAAACACTCTCCAAAATATATATATTTATATATATTTTTTTCCACTAGCCGACTAGCACTTCGAGCTGATCTAGTTCGACTACTTCGAGTACTCTTCACTGGGCCTTAGGCCGGAATACACCTCAAATATTTTCGAAAATCTATTTTCAATTTATATTTATTTTTGTTTGAGAATTTCTTTTCGTTGAAAGTAATTTGCCCTTTTTTCTTATATATTCTTATTATTATATGCAATGATATAATACTAACTTTTGTGCGCTTACTCGTATTCCAATATAAATACATATATATCTATATCTATATACAATAGCTACAACTTAAATAATTTATTTACAATTTTCTTTTTGCAAATCTTGAAAAAACTCAAACTCAAAGTCAACAAAAATGAACAGAAAAAAGAAAAACACAAAGAAAAACTACTTGAAAACTGAATTCGTACGATATATCAATATATATCTGAACGATCTCCTCTCTATGCATAATGCACCGCACTTGGAATATACATGTCGAAATATTGCGTCTAAAAACTTTCGCTCAATCACACTCAATCAACGATTTGGCGTGCATTTCTTGCTGCTTCCTTTTTTTTACCAACTCTCTTCATATAATCTTTGCTTAACTCTATATATATCTCAATATATATATATATTTTTCTATCAATCAGTTTCCACTTCTCGGTGCTCAAGAATCTTCTTTGCTTGTACCACTCAATCTTATATTTTTTTTATCTTATACCATCAATCGTCATCAATCTTGACCCTGAATCGAGGAAGGTAAGTCCCCTCTACGTTGCCCCATTCACAACTGAAAGCTGGTGAAGCAGAACGCGTTGTATACTACTTAGTTTCGATCTCTCTACATATACATATATATATAATGAGAAACCTTAACTTATTTAATACTAGAGTCAGGCCTAACTATAAAACTAGTTTACAGTTATTTTCTACTTCTAATGCTAACTACTGTATATCGTATATTTTATGCATTTCTTAGCAGTAGTTAAACATCACCAAAGCCATTCCAATCACGATCAGTCAATCATCTGTGGAGGTCACTCTACCTCTGATCCTAGTCAGTCAATCAGTCAATCAATCAAACTCATCAGACTTCAAGCTCCATCAAAACGTTCTTTTCTCATATTTTGTTGTTGTGTGAGAAACACTTCAACTGGCTCAAGTTTTCCCTAGTCTTAACTACATATATACATATATAAATAAAGATACAACAAATCTAGTGCAAGTTAAGCTCTAAGCAAACTCTATATAAATATATATATATATATATATATATATATAAACACACATATATATACATATATATACATATACTCGAATCTTGTAACTCTATAACGAATCGATGTTTTGTTACTCGGTTGCTCGATTTTGCTGCCCAGCGAGTAGTACTTATTAGCTTCGTAAGTACGCAGAAGCTAAATACAATTACACTGAACACGAATACCGAAAAAATACCAACTGACACAATCTACCAAATGCAACCGAACCTCTATCTCTATCTAAGTACTTACTATAAAACTAAAATATACATATATTTATATATATATGAGAAAACTATCTTAGCGCATATAAATAATTTTTTGTAGTATATAACAAGTATTTATTATATACATACATAATGCCAAGCTAAAGATGATTCGTCAAACTTTAACCAAGATTTTTCCTTTTTCGTATTTTTCCCCCTTTTTACACCATTTTTTTCTTTACAAACAACTTTTATTATGTCTTTCTTTTTGATTCAAATGAAAAAAATATACTTGCAAAACTTGCACAAAATATAAATAATGTACCACCAAAAAAACAAAAAATACCGAAAAATACTGAAAACCAAATACCAATATAATACCGCAAGATACCGGCCATTTCACTCGCTTACGAGCAAGCCGAGAGCGATATTATGAAGCGTCAGCCGAGAGATCCGTACCGCGACAACTTGGTAAACCGCAGGTCAGGACAAATCTTTAACGATAAGGAATTAAAATACCAATACAAAAAACAAAAATACCACAAAAACAAAAAAAATTCTCTAAGAATTGTTTACTTTTAGTTGTTTAGTTATAAATTTTAGATAAATGAACAAAACATGCAACCCCCATTTCTTCTTATTTAAAATATTTCGAATTTGACATTTGACCTTCGTTTGACCTTTGTTTGAGTTGTGTGTGTGTGTGTGTGACAACAAATATCCAAACCCCAACCCAACAATTTGGCCAACAAAATATTTAAAATAATTCTGAAAAAAAAAAAAAAAAAAACACACACGAAATTTTAGTGTTAATCGAAAAAAAAGGAATTTTTGATTTCGGCTAACCGAATTTCGAATACCCTTGCAGATGTGTATGGAAGTTAATGCCTTGTATATAGTATAGCATATAGAATTAGTTATGATCAACTAAATTTTGATCACGTTTTTGCAAGGGTTTCTTTTGATAACTTAATTGTGACAGATAGTTCCTATATAATTTCATTTTATTATCCAAATATATCTTTGAAAAGTAGCTGTGATAAGGTTTATACTACATAAATTGAGACTGTGGCATCTGAAAAATAGTTAGTCATAATGTATAAACTCTATAAGACATACGAAGTCAATAGACAATAGACCTTGTGGAATCAGAAGTATATACAGGTGTAATGAAGTCGAAGAAGATAACTAGAAACAGCTTTTATATAATTATTGAAGATTATTAAATCAGGACTATGTATATGTAAATATATTAAAGTATATACAGATAGATTGATGTATTCAGGACAGACTATATACTTTTTGGAATCAGAAATATATAGACAAAAGAAAGTCAAGTGATGAAGTAATCATATATGATCTGTCTATAGACAGATCACTATTATCAGATAGAAGACCTCTATCACCTAGATTCCCATGGATCACCCGGAACAGATCCTCTGCAAGGAAATCCCCCAAAAAGAAAATGTGTTCGTTCGTTTTGCTGATGCATTTATTGTTTCATACGTTTCGATGTTTTGCTTTCTTTTCTTTTCTCAATTCTTCTTGAAGTTTTCGAACACCGTTACATATTTACAAAATATATATATATTTCATGATTTCGATTTCGTTCTTTGAGCTCTCAATGTGGAATGAAATCACATTTTATTTGTTCACTCAAAATTTCGTTTGTGTTTTCAAAGAAAAAAAAAAAACAAAAAGAAAATTTTTACTATATGTATAGTATATGCAAAATTTGTTTACTGTTATATGTTGAGTTTCACAAAATTTTCAAATTGTCCAGTTTTCCCATTTTCATGTGTTAAATGTTTTTTGGAAAATCCGTTATATCTTTTCTTTTTTTTTTTTGAATCTCTATAAACAAAGTGCATCAATGTTCTGTGTGTTAGCCGCACAATCAAAGATTTATCAATATATCAAATATATATAAGTGTTATCAGTTTGATAATACGCTTCTAGAACTTGTTCTGGGACATGGCTGCCGCATAGATATAGCCCACACACACACACACACACACACACACTGAAAAATACTGAAAACTGAAGACAACAACAAAATAAAACAGACAACAGACAATAGAGCGAAGCTTTTCTGCCGTTACTCTTAGCCCAGTTAGTGCGTTCTATATATAATATATATATATATATATATAGTAGCTGAGTCGATCAAGCTTCTGTTGCGTTCTACTTAGTTACTCTCTCACACAAACAAACACACACTATATATAGCCAAGTCTGTTGCCGCAATGTCCTCGCAGTAAGTCTCTATGTGGGCTCGTTCTCTAACCAACACCAAATGGACTTAACTTCTGTTCTCTTTATTTTGATAATGTTTATTTGTAAGTCTATGTATATCTTATTTGTTTATCTATAAGTTGTTCTTTTTTGTTTTCTTCAGAGAATTGTTTAAGCGTAAGTAAAATAAAAAAAAAAAAGAAGATGAAAACATTTCTCTAGCTGCATTTTGCTTCTATAGTTTGGATACAGCTCGCTGCTTGCATGTTCTCTAGCACCTAAATATCCTGTAATATATGTTTATAGTCCATGTATGTCTAGCTGCATGTGTTTAGCACCAACAAAACGTAGAAACTAACCATAAGAACTTTGCTTTTCACTTGAATCAAAAACAAAACAAAGAAAACGAATTTTTGCGCTCTCACGCTTACCTAAAACGAGCTTACTAAAAACTAAAAAAAAGAAAAACAATCAAAAATCAAAATGCAAATCTAATATACCTAATACATAATACAATCCACGCTATATTCTGTAAAGTCGAACACAAATAACTTCATTCATTTGCTACTAAGTAACGAAAGTAATTTATTTTCAAGAGCTTAAAGGTAAAATGGCATTCTCTCTCTACAGTTACTAACTCTCAATATCAATTGAACTCCAAAATTATACATCATATGGCCAATATGATAAGCTGCAAGCTAACGCCTTGCTCAGGGTTTTTGTCAACCATTTTGTTTTTATTTTTGAAAAAAATAATAAAAAAAAAAAGTTTGTATTACATTTAATTTATTTAAAATTAAAAAAATATATATTAAAAGATTTTTTTGACAATTGTCGTTTTTTTATTTAAATTTTTTTATTGCCCTTTAAATTAAAAAAAAAAATATTAAGATTTTTTACACTTTTTTTTTAAATATTCCATAAATATATATTTAAAAAAAAATTTTATATAACATTTTTTCTTTAATTTAAAAAAATTTAAACATTCTTTTAATTAAAAATATTCTAAAAATATGTATTTATTTTTTTAAAATTTAATTTTAGAAAAATATGTTTTTTTTAATTTAATTTTAAAAAAATATGTTTTTTTAAATTTAATTTTAAAAAAAATATGTTTTTTTAAATTTAATTTAAAAAAAATAATTTTTTTAAAATGTAATTTACGAAAAATATTTTTTTATATTAAATTTAAAAAAAGTATTTTTTTTTTAAATTTAATATAAAAAAATATATTTTGTTTTAAATTTTTTAATAAAATTTTACTATATTTTCAAACATTTAAATCAAAATCTGTAAAAAAAAATTTTTTTTACAATATTTTAAATTTTTTAATATATTTTGTTTGAAAATAAGCTTTAATTTCATGAATATATAGTTAAAGAACAAAAACCCTGAGCAAATGCCAGCTACAATGCCCGATCTTTAATGCTCCCTAAGACTTTTGCCTTGCAACCCAAAAATAAAATAAAAAATTAAAAGAAAACCATCAACAAATCCACACAAAATATGAAAAGAAAAAAAAATGAAAAATTGATTTTGCTGCATTTTTTAACTTGTTTAATTTTTTGCCTTTCGTTTCGTTTGCTAATCCCGCGACCTTTGACAAAAAAAAAAAAAAAATACAAAACAGATTGATTTCCATGGCCTATGGACAAATTGGCATGATCCAGGCAGCGGCCGGTTTCTTTGTCTACTTTGTGATTATGGCTGAGAACGGTTTCCTGCCCATGAAACTGTTTGGCATCCGTAAGATGTGGGACTCCAAGGCCGTCAACGATCTAACTGATTCGTATGGTCAGGAATGGGTGAGTAGATCAATGGAGCCCGACTTCAGACAGTCATTGAATCGTTATGGATCTTTTCCTACCCACTTCGTAGACTTATCGCGATCGCAAGACCTTGGAATACACCTGCCACACCGCGTTCTTCATCTCGATCGTTGTCGTACAGTGGGCCGATTTGATCATCTGCAAGACGCGTCGCAACTCCATATTCCACCAGGGCATGCGCAACTGGGCCCTCAACTTTGGCCTCGTCTTCGAAACGGTGCTGGCTGCCTTCCTCTCCTACTGCCCCGGCATGGACAAGGGTCTGCGCATGTATCCGCTGAAGTGAGTGGCCGCAAATCGAATATCAATAACTGGAATATATACTAATCTTAATTTCTATATCTAATGCAGACTCGTCTGGTGGTTCCCAGCCATTCCATTCATGTTGGCCATCTTTGTGTATGATGAGACACGTCGTTTCTATTTGCGTCGCAATCCCGGCGGCTGGTTGGAGCAGGAGACATACTATTAAACACACACACATACACATACACACACGTACACATACACACCCGCAGCAAAGGCAACAAATAGTAATTGTTTATTTAACACAAGAAAGCAACAACCGCAACTTGCAACCAACAGCGAAACACACAGAAATCTGTGCAACAAAGCTATAAAAAAGAACATATTGCAGTATGTTTGAAATTTTAATTTAATTATTTAAAGTAAACAAAAACAAAAACAAATACAAAAAACAAAAACAAAATGCAAGCGATAATTATTTTAAACATTTAAGTACATTTAAATTATAAATTAAAGCTAAAAATAAGATTTAAATAAAAAATAAAGTAAAAACTACAACAAAACGAACAACAAACAACTTTCGACAACAACAGCAACAGCAACCAGCAACAACAACAATAACCTAACAAGTTTTTAGTAAAATTATTTAACAAACAAAAAACCAACAAAAAAAAAAAAAATAAAAAAATAAATGCTAAAAAAAGTATACAAAAAATAACAGAAATATTTAAGAGACATAAAAATTGCGCCTAGAAACCGAAGCAAAGCAAAGCTAAAGCGCAACTAATATAATATATAAACATACTCTACAGAACACACACACCCCAACACACACACCCACACACACCACGCATGAAGAGACAAATTATATAAGAAGTTTAGAGAAATTAATAAAAAGGAAAGAAAAGAAAAGCAGAAAAAACGAACATTTTGACAAAAAGAACGAAACAAAAAATGAATAAATTAGCGTAGTTACAAAATAAGCAAAGATACAACAACAACAACAACAACTTGTGGGGCAAGCAGTCAAAGCGAATGCATAAATAAATAAACAAAAAAAAAACAATTAATATAATTGTTTATATATATATATACAAACCAACCACACACACACACATATATTATATGAAAACTTGATTATATAAATGGAGCTATACAAAATAGAAGAAAAAGTCGTCACTCTGGACGCTGGCTAGCGGCAGGGCGCATGCCAGGCGCCGCGCCGGTGCTCTGGCCACAGGGTATTGGGGCAGTCGGTCAGCGAAGGAGCGAAATACAATTTGTTATATGTGAAGTCAAAGTTTATAAAGAGACATAATAAGAAAACCGAATAAACAAATAAATTCAATATTTATGCTTTGTGTGCATTTTAAGCGAGCCCCCCCTCCCCGCCCCCTTTAAAAACCAACTCAAATCTCACACAAGTCCACACAGCCACGCCCACAAATTTGAATGTTTGTAACGTGTTAACACGGCACAGCCTAAAAACTAAAGAACAAAAAAAAACAAACAAAAAATGGCGGCACGCCCAAGGCAGTAGCGGTATAACAGTATAACAGTATTGTGTTTCGTTTTTCAATTCGTTTCGTTTTCAATTCTCTCTCGCTTAACACTGCAACAAAATGGGGCGTGACTTTGACTAATTGCGAAACCGTAAACTGATCATGAAAATCTGCTGAATAGCTCGCCGGCAATTCAGCCCCATCAATCAGTTTTGACTGTTCAAATGGAAAACCCACAAAACTTCGGCTAATTGAAAAATTTGTGGAAATGTGCTAAGCATTGTCAACAAATCAATCAGTCAGTCAGTCCGTCAGTCAGTCAGTCAGTCAATCAAATAAAACAAAAAACAATACGCCGCTGCTTTTTCAACTAGTTTTTTGATTTGTTTAATAAATAAAAATAAAAAAGAAAAGAAAAGTTAGAAAAACGAAAAGTTTTTTGTTTAATGATTTCCAATGGGAAATTCATGGCATGTTAGTTATGACAAACGAAACAAAATTATTATTAGTTGTTAACAAATTATATTGATTAATAATAATAATAATAATAATAATGATAATAACAATGCATATTGTTGTTGATGTGAAACGAAAATAAAAACAAAAAACCAAAAAATATATAAAAATTCATAACTCCAACAAAAAATATTTATAAAAATTCTATGAAAATAAACAAAAAAAAAAAACAAACAAAATATACCTTGGATCGAATAGCAACAAGCAGTTATGGCATAACATTTGCATACGATATAATATGAAACAACAAAACAAAACAAAACAAACAATTGATAAACATGAGAGTAAACATTTTTAATTTTTTGTTCTTTCGCCCTCCGCTGTAAATGTATTTGTAGATTTAAACAATGATTAAAATAAAAAAAACTACATAAATAAAACTTAAAAAAAAAACAAAATAATTGTCGTATTTGATTTGCTAATAGAGTTAACAGTAAATGCTGCTCGCGTTACTCGAGAGAGAGAGAGAGAGAGCAAAGGAATGGGAGCTGCAGTGCATTTGCCAACACAGAGTTAACAGTAATCGCATTATTTGAGCACACTTGAGCCAACGAAAGAGAGCAAGCGAAGTAATGGGAGCTGCAGTGCACGTTCATTGGTCGTCTTTACTTATGATCCCGCTAAGTTCGAATGGAGTGAGCGCGTTGCGTGTGCTCTCAGCAGTTAATGTGTGTGTGTGCATTTGCCAGCTTAGCATAGACCATGAGCGCAAGTAAGCAAATTAGTCTGTGCGCATCTGCACAGTAGATCAGATGCAGTGGTGCGTTGCTATGCTGAACTCCAAATATGTATGTATGAATGTATGTACATAATCTGCGTAGCGCTGTGATTTGCTACTTTGACAGAATAGTCTAACATTGCAAAGGCATTCACATACAGCTTGTGAGGAAATGAGGGAGAGAGAGAGAGACAGAGAGCTAGGTAGATGAGGAAGTCAAACATCGTGCTCGTTTGCTTACACGCACACACACATAAATGCTTTTATATTTAGCCTAACTGACCGTCATTATTTTGCCTTCTCTTTGCATATGCTCACAGAAGGCACCATGATTTTGTAACTACGTATGTAACGAAGCATATTTATACATATTAATTTATTAGGCTAGGAGCTTAACAGACTTATAGATTAAAATACTAAACATCTTATAGTTAATTAATTATTAGAAGTTATACAGATGTAGCTATTTTATGATATATTCAGAAAATTCATTTCGAAAGGGCATTCAATATTCACTGAGCTGCCAAAGTTTTTGTTTTTTAATTTTTGTTTCCTTTTGCTCTTTGTTGCTGCTGTCCTTTTGCTTATTTTGTTTGCAAAGGGTCGCTTGGGTCTTATTAATTTCCGTTTTGCTTATTTATTTTGATGATGTTTCGCGCGTTTTTTTCGGTTTCTGTTCAGAAATTGCGTCAACCCGAAAAGCTTTAAAAAAGGCGTGTTCGCATTTAAAAAGTGTCTATTGCTCCGATAATTACAGGTAAGTAGACGGCAACTGCAATTGCTTTAAAACATTGTAAAATTTCATTGTAAATTTTCAGATAGCTGTTATAGATAAAGTGATTATCTATGGACATGGGGCGTGACTTTAGTAGATAATTTGCATTCAGTTATGATTTTTTTATGAGCTCAAAATTATGGTTATAAAAAAGAATTGTTATTTTTACTTTTACGAGACTCTAAACTTAGTAAAAATTTTGCTTTAATTAGTAGGGAGAGAATATGTTATATGTTGCTAAAATTACTTAAACATACATGCATATATTTCTTTTTAAACTCTAGCAAATTACCATACGACATATGAAGCCACATATGCTGCCGTCGCGTAGCGCACACGCGAAATACGAAAAGGAACAAGACCTCTTTTCCAATAGACTTAACACGGGCGTCAAAAACTTGCGAGCTTGCTTGTCTAAGCAGAGGTGGAGGGCACACACAGCCCAGGCCCGCGTCCCATTCCACTCGTTAGTGTTGCGGCCCCTTTGCACACAATGCGCCGCGGAGACAGCTGCATCGAGAGAGAGGCAAAGAGAGAGAGAGAGAGAGAGAGAGAGAGAGTGAGAGCAGAGTGCTGTTATCGCTGCGCGTGTTCCATTGCCAAAACGTTTCTTATCCTGTGCGCCTGTGTTTTGTTCGGCAATTTGTTATCTACCGCCGCGTTTTATGTTCAGCCATCTGCAACAGTCGTGCGCGACACGAAGCCGCGCTCGTGTTCGGTTGCCGCTTCGGCTGCAGCAGTCGGCCAGTGGGTTATTCGGGTCGGCAGCAGCGACGGCGACTGCGATAGCGACAGTCTTTCTTTATCCGGTGCACGAGCGTGTCACGTTTTCGCATGCTGCGCAACGAACTACGCAGCTCAAAGCAAGAACAATAACAACAAACAGCAATAATAACAACAACAGCAACAACAACAATTGTGAATGATAAAAGCCGTTAGCTGCGCTTCTACTATTTTTAGTAGTGCCGAACGCTACGAGTGCTTTACTATTTTTACTACAAGTGAGAACCGTTACACGCACACGCACACGCACACACTCACATAGGCAAACAGTTAAAAATAACAACAACAACAGAGCTAGAACAATTTTTGATTGGTTAAATTTTGGGCATACGTTTGGTCAAGTGTTTGTGCGTGCTTGCGTGCGACAACAACAACAACAACTGCTGCAACGGTGTGTGTGCAACCAAAAGTAGGCTAAATAGCTTTTGCATACTTTTGGGCGCAAGCATAGGCCCAGGACACACACGCAGCAAGCGAGAGAGACAGACAGAGAGAGAGAGAGAGAGAGAGGTAGGAGGAGAGCTCGCAGGTCGCCGACATTTGAACCTGCTGACCGGCAGGCAGGCAATTTGTGTTCTCTCTGCTGTTGTTGTTGTTGTTGTCCTGTCTACAATTCGTACACATACATATATACATATATCTACATATATATATATATATATATATATATATATATATGTATATATACTCACTTCTTTTTTGGCAAACGTGAGATGAAAAATGTGCAATAACACGCCAGCAGCAGCAGCAGCAACAGCAACAATAACAACAATAACAACAACCAGACTCAAGTGAAGCCCAAAAAGAAGGAAAAGTGTAAAAAGAAAAAGAGTTCAGCTCGCTTCGACGGTGCAGTTCAACAGCCCCCGGGACACAACAAAAAACAAAAAAGTCGAATTTATTTTTTGGCCAACTCTGCGGCCGAGGCTGCAGCTGGTCGGACGTCGTCCCGGCTACTCGTGCGTGTGTATCCTGCAGCAGCAGCAGCCGCAGCATCAGAATTTGTGTCAGCAGCAGCAGCAGCAGCAGCCACTTCTGCAGCAGGTCGTGTGGCGCCTCAATGCTCACTAGCCGGTAATTTATGCAACTCTCTATGCAGACAGCTACTTGCTGCAGCCACTTGCAACTGTTCGCGGCGCCAGCAATGACGAAAAAAAAAAAATGAAAATAGAAAAGTAAAAAGTAAAAAAACAAAACGATGTTAAAAAGCACATTACGCATACGCCCGGGCTTACCTTGACAACGGCCGCGGCTTCCATTGAGCTGTTGCGAGCGCGTGACAGTTGCCAGTTTGCTGCTCTTAGATACCCTGTAAAACATGATAAGTGCTCCAAAATGGGGTGTATTTATACATACATACATAGATATATTTTTCATCGTCTTATATTGCTGTGTCTGTCTGCCTGAAACTCTGTCCATATGTCTGTTCGCCTCAGATAGAGAGTTTAAAAAAATCGATAAATATCGATATTTATAAGGGAAAGTATTATAAATATAAAAGTCTCCTTTTTCAAATTTCTTATTGATCAATAGCTAATATCTCATTACCACACTAAATCCAATACAAAATCGATAAATATTGTAAGTTGGATTAGCAAACTGGGGCATATTAGCTCGCGGCTATCAACTATACTCTCAAACTCTGATTATAATCAGACTGCAATTCTTAGCTAATGAAAAATGCTCCAATTCAACCTTGCCAAATCGATAAATATCGATTATTATAAAACCTATAGTATGCTCTTCCCAATTTTGTGGTATATCTGTTATCGGATTCCAAAGCACATACCATATCATATAACATTGTGTAACACCTTAGAGGGCCTACCCAGAAATATCGATATTTATATAAGCCATTATCAGTTTTGAAATGTGTTCTCATATATCAAATGGATGAAATCTCTGAATTTTGAAAGTGTTTGAGACAGCTGAGAAACGGACGACCGTTCGTTTATAAAGACACATCAAAATGTTTGTAAATCATAGCTAATTCAAATTTCTTTGAAATCGATAACTATCGACAGTTATAGAAGGTAGAATGGTTTGCCTTAGACTAATAGTTTACCTATACCAGTCAGGCTTCAAACTTATGTCAGTTTGTAGAAAATGTTTGTCATATACAATCGATAAATATCGATTTTCTGCGATGACACTCAGTGAGGTCGTCCAGTGGAGTCTACAGCTTTTAGTGCCTTGGCCATTAGACATATTGCTTGTACAAGCCGTATTATCTTCGGGGTAACTAACCAAGGTGTCAATTTTGGGCTTTAATATCTTGTGAAAAGGGAACGTGGCTCACTCGAAGGGTATCTCCAGGGTATCTCTCAGTCGTTCCCACTCAGCTCAAGCACACTTATTTTAGTGTTTTTTGTTATTATTGTTATTTTTGTTGCCTTGCGTTTTGCTATCGATTAAGCTTTAGTCGCTGCTCTGGGCCGTTTTCTTCTTCTTCTTCTTCTTCTGCTTTTTTTGACTTTGTCTGGCGCTTTGTCATTTGTTTTTTTGTTTTTTATACCCTGAACCCATTGAAAATGGGAAATCAGGGTATAATGTTTTTGTTGGAGGGCGTATGTATGTAACAGGCAGAAGGAGGCGTGGCAGACCCCATAAAGTATATATATTCTTGATCAGGATGACAAGCCGAGTTGATATAGCCATGTCCGTCTGTCCGTCTGTCCGTCTGTCCGTATGTATGAACGCGTCGTTCTCAGAACCTACAATAGCTAGAGACTTGAAATTTTTTATGTAGGTTCCTGTATATCACGAAAAGATCGAGTTTGTTTCAGAAATTCGATAACTGTTATCGTTTTTTGTTATCGATTAAAAACGCAAATCTAAGTTAGGCTATAAAATTCTATCTAATTCATCTTTCTAGCTGGAGTCTTCAAATTTTGCATTTAGTGTTATGTAAGCCTTACGCAATTTCGGTTTTTGTTAAATTTTGGATGCCACGCCCCCTTCGCCTCAAATTTGTAACTCCCGTATATCAAATACTAGAGACTTGTGCTTTGGCACATACATACATATGTATGACATGATCACGCCCAATAAGTTTGATCAAAATCGTTACTCTAGAAAAAAAGTTATTAAACATTTAATTTCCCATGTCATTGGCATGCAAACAGCAGCCAAAGAACAGCTGACGCAACGACTGGCGCTTATGTGTGTGTGCGCCTGTGTATGTTCGTGTGTATGTTCTGTTTGTAATGAACATATATATACTTATGTATATTAAAGAAACGGAGATTGCTTGGAATTGCGGTTCTTCGCAGGGTTCAGGGTATACCCTAGTCGAGCGGTCTCGACTAGAGTTTTCTTACTTGTTTCTTTTTGTTTTCTTTTTTTGCTGTTTGTCTTTGTGAATGCAGCACGCACCACATTGTCTTCAGCTGCCCTTTGTGGCACCTAATCGTTGCCACACACACACACACACACACACACAGCTGCGAGACAATGCAACAGACAAAGAAGTTGCATGCAGTCCAGGCCTCGGACTCGGACTCGGACTGGGACTGGGGCAGAGACTGGGGCAGGCGCAGCGCAGCGCAGCTGTTCGCCACTTGAGTTCCGTTTGGCTTGGCTTTTTTCCGTTTCCGGCATGCCCTACACTTTTCATTATTGTTTAATTTCCCTCTCTCCCTCTCCCTCTCTCTCGCTGGCCTCGTTGTGCCTGTGGCTCCTTTCGTCAATACAAATACGCATATCAGTCAAATTGTCTGTCGCTTCGTTTGTCACTCAGCCCATTTGCCTCGCTCAACTTTTATATTGAGTGCACGACCTGTACACTGAGAGAATCATCTCTGATTATAAGATGACAATAGAGTTATTAGAAAAGGAATAAAGATATATATATATATATATATATATATATCATATATCAGAATCTGAGATAGACAGAATCAAAAGAATTCAAATCAAAATTCAAATTTGAAAATAAAAATAAAATATTAATAAAATTCCAAAGCAAAGAATAAACATAAATTTATATTAATATAAGAAGTCCAAGTACTTTTACTTTAGACTCTCAGTTTCTCTCAGTGTATCAGGTCGAGCGTGAGCTTGAGTCGTATCTCAAATTTCATTCATTGCGAGCGCTTTGTTTCAATTTGTTTGGTATTTAACTATTCAAATGCTCGCCTTATGCTGGACTGTGCGTCGCTCGCTGCGGCTATTGTGCGCAGGACGTGCCGACAGGACAACACAGGACAGGACAGCGAAGTTATCTAAAGTCACACTCCGGGCCGCGTTTTCAATGGCTGTTGACATCCAGTTAGATTGGTCGCCATCGTTTCATGGCAATTGTCGCACAATTGGCCAGGACAATGCCTGAAAGCCCGGCTGACATTTGCAATTGCCTGCGGCCCGGATCGATCCCGGTCGATTGCGACCATTAACTGGCCATCGTGGCCAGGTGTCATAAAGTCAAGTTAACTTAGCAGACAAACAAATAACTGTGTGTGTCAGCTTTAACTTGTTTTAAATGTCAGCCAAAAGCATTCAGCTCAACCTTTGCAATCGATAAGTGTTTATTATTTAATTGAGCTCAAGTTGGAGACTCAAAGTATGAAAGGTAAGAGAAGTGTGTCAGGAAGTGATTTGCAATTTGAGTTTAGAAGAAAAACCCATTTAAATTCATGTAAGGAGTTTGGGTATCTACTGGATGGGCACTCCCGAATTCATTTAGAGCAAAAGTCAATCCAGGCCTATGTACTCGGAGTCTGGGTATCTCTCAGTCGGGCACTTTCGAACTCATTTACAACAAAAGCCCATACAAGCCTATGTAAATGAAGTCAGTGTATCTTCCAGTCAAGCACTCTCATCCAGAGCACTCCTTCTACTTTGTTTGTTAACTCATTAAGGACAAATGCCTATTAAAACCCATGTAAACGGAGTCTGGGTATCTCTCAGTCGGGCACTTCCAAACTCATTTAGAACAAAAGCTCATCCATGCACATGTAAAGGAAGTCAGTGTATCTTCTAGTCAGGCACTCCCGCCTAGAGCACTCCTACTCCTACTCCTACTCCCGAACTCATTTAGAACAAAAGTCCATCCAAGTCTCAGTTGAGCACTCCCGCACTCCTTAAGAAGAAAAGCCCATCCAAGTCCATTTAAAATGTTGTCAGGGTATCTCCTAGCCGATCTCACCCGACTAGAGCAACCCCACTTGCTTGTTAACTGATTTAACTCTTTGCCAAGACCAAGACTCAAAAAGCCACAATCAAATTTTGTGGCTGCTTCGGCTTAGGGCTTTCAGCTACTTTCAGCCCAAAGCCAAAAGCGGGGCGTGCCTTCGCCCGGAACTCAAGGCAGCATCTGGAAAATGCGCTCCATTCTTCTCGCAGCTATAAATAGAGAGTATACAATATATGCTTTCGTCGCATATAATATGTATTTATGGACACAGCAGGCGTTGTTAGAATATTTGTCGTCTGTAGCTTAGCGTCTTAAGGGCTTAAAGCGGAACACTTCGCAGCTAAAAGCTTTGCACTTCAAACTTGCTGCGGCGAGAGCGACACGTGGCCAACGTCGTGATGACATGGCCAGGGCCAAGCTCGATATGCATATGCAGCATGGCCACGCCCAGTGGGGGAGGCGAGCTGCAACACGCTGATGCCGCAGAGAGATGTCAGCAATAAACGAGATTCAGCTCATGTTTGATGCAAGTGCTGCTGGCGTGGCGTGGCGTGGCTTGGTCCGGATAACGTGGCGTATGAGCAATCGCCAATAGCTGAACGGAAGGCGAACACCCAAAAAAAAAGATGAAGAAGGAAGAAGATAACTGCATTCGGTTCTATTTCAAGAGCTGCAAAGTTAATCAAAATTCTGACAGTGAAATATCACACACACACACACTCACCCACACACACCCACACACACACACACGCACACACACGGAGTCATTTCTATGCTAAATGTGTGTGGGCCGAAATTGCGCATTTGCCTCGTAAAAATTGGTATGAAAAATCTGCTGGCTATTTGATTAAAGCGCAGAAGCCATAAAATACACAGAGTATGATGAGGAAAATATGAGGATTTGCTTTAAGCCAAACGTCAAGGTGGCTCAAAGAGGCCAAGCTAAAAGAGAAACTTTGCAGAAATTGCAGAAGACTTACTACACTACCATAGAGGACATAAAGATGTGCAGCTTATGTGCCATATATACATATTTAGCAATATATAGTATTTCTATGTGATTGATGACTGATTGATTGACTGATTGATTGAGTGAAGAATTGTCTAATATCTAATCAACAAATGACGCACACTAATTAAAAATTAAGAAAGCTGAAAGTAGCTTATGATTGATAGTTGGATTGATTGACTGATTGATTGATTTATTGATTGATTGCTTGATAAGGCGACCTATAAAGCTAAATATATATATTTCGTAACTTAATACAGACAGTTACTATACAAATTTGAGTAAACATTTTGATTGATTGATTGATTGCTTGGTTGACTGATTGGTCACATATGAGAAAACTTTTCAACAAAGATTTAAAATTTAAATTTATGCTTGATTGATTGCTTGATAAGGCGACCTATAAAACGGAATATATATATTTCGTAACTTAATACAGACAATTACTATACAAATTTGAGTAACCATTTTGATTGATTGACTGACAGGCTAATTGATTGATTGCTTGATTGATTAGACATTCTGCAGCTCAACTATAAAATTCATAACTTATTACGATTACTAAAGAAACTTACAATTTAGTAACAACTTTCTCAATCATTTTGACTGATTGATTGACTTATTGACGATCAATGAGACAACTTTTCAACAAAGATTGGACATTCAAATTTGCACAGCATCAAAAATGTTAGCAATAAATTGATTGTCTGATTGATCGATTGATTGATTGATTGATTGATTCATAACTCAAGCTGGGGTTTTTAATTAAAAATCAATCTCTTCAGCTAAAAAATATGAAAACAAACTTCAGGCATTTGTATGCCTTCACCTTTAGGGCCATGAGAAATTCACTTTGATTCAAGACATAATTTTAATTAGGAAATTGTGAATAGACTTAAGCTGCAAGCACAATCAAAAATTCCGAGAGAGAAACAGAGTAGAATAGAGCTTAAAAATAAATGAAAAGAAAGAAATTAAATTGAAGGATATTAAAGGACTCGTAAGCTCGTTAAGGACTGTTAAGCTTGTTAGCCTAGTTCTGTATTGGCATCATTTAGAATACGTTTATGATATGATATATGGGCGACTCTTTAGAAGCCCCACTTTATGGGGGGTTTATGGGGCACATATCGTGACAGCATTGGATTAGCGCCCAGGAGAAGTGTATAAAAAGGGACAATCGCACGCTTATGATTCCTCGTAAACTTCTACAAGGCAGGCAATTAAATTTCGGGACGATGATGAAAGCAGCTGTAAATAAAGGGAAAAATAAAAAAGAAGGAAAAATTAAAAGCATGAAAGACCCATAAAGTCGGGCCACAAAAGGCGACCAGGGCCGAAGCTAAACTCGAAGCCAAACAAAGGATAAATTTCGTTTGCCGTGAAGTGAACAAGCCATGAAGATGCGAGCCGTCCCGATTCGAATGCCAGTTGGAAGATATAATATCTGGAATCAACATTGACACGCACCAAGCGCTGGGCCCGCATTTTGTCACCTGCCAGCCAGAGGGGGCGGGGCTGTGTGTGGGGGGAGGCGAAATACCAATGCGAAAACCTTTAATTTTCTTGTCGCTCAGCGAGGTGTGCTCGAGTCATAATCCCAATTCCAACAGAGTCAAGTTATTAAGACAAAGCAATTATTAGGAAACACCTCTCTCTCTCTCTCTCTGTCTCTCTGTCTGTGTGTTCTCTGTCAACCGGAAAATTCACTCAATGCGCACACAAAGGCAGAGGGAAATGATAAGTTTCCGCTCAACAGGCACACGCACTCACACATGAGCAGCCCAAAATTTGCGCAAACTTGACAGAAATGTTCGCCTTAAATTCGGTTGCTCACTTTAATTGGCAAGAAATTTAATTGAATTCCTTGCGAGAACTTCACATGATAAGACATAAGCAAGACACTGACATTGCCAGTGTATACCCTCTGGGAGTATACCCTACCAGGATGGCAGGTTAAGTCAGGTAAATGGAAAAGCTAGATTCATTCAACTGTATATAGTATATATAATACTTATAAGCAGCAGAATCATCCTCTTACTTAATTCACATCCTTTATATTGCAACATGGTAGAGGGAATTGCTTAGCATATCTCGAGAAGTATAAAAGTTATGGGTATCTAATTTAATATATGGCTTCTCATGAGCTTTACGCTGCTCCAAAGCATTTCACTTCTTTAAAACCAAAGCTCAGCTGTGAGTTCAGAGGGAGTGTAAGGCGCTCTACCCTCTAATTACTAGTTCTGGGCAAAGACAATAAAATATATATGTATAAATTTATAGCATCATGCATAATACAATTGATATGTATATGCCAGATCTTACATTTCTATAAGTCGAGAACTATAAAAGCTGCGCCCATTAAATTTCGCATGCAGCTTCTCATTAACTTTGCACAGCTGCAGAATATTTCACTTCTTGAAAGCCACAATTCATCAATGAGTTCTGAGCAGCTTCCAGTCGTTCGCTTACCCTCTGTCCACCCCTCTCATACTCCCTTTTCGGCAACGAGTCGTCCATTTTAATGAGCCATCTAATGGATTGCATTTAATATGAGCTATTGAGCAAAGGATGTTTATAATTGAATTTATTTCGAGATATTTCGCATAAATTATGCTTTTATAGCCCCCTCTCGAGTCGAGCCAATATATCAATGCAATTCATTCGAGTAAATGCTGCGAGTCAACTTGCGAGAGTTCTGAGAACATTCTAGTCAAGTATTCCTTAAGAGGATATTTTATTTGAATTTCCAAAGCTGCGAATGCAAATGAAATGAATTTTCGCTTGAATAGATAGATGCCAGACACTTTGCACCCAATTTGTGTGTGGCCCCATCTGAAATTCTCAATAAAATGTGCTTAAGTGAAATATATTAAAGTGATTTTATGCTAAGCTTATGTTTAGATAGATACCGTTGAAGCGGTAGATATATTTATGTGTATACTACACTAGAACATTCTTAGCCTGCTTTTGTCTACCGCAAGGGTGGCTACCACCCCCACCCACCTACCTGCCCCTAGCAAGTAATGCTTAAGGTATGCCAAAGCATGTGTGCTCACATCATAATGACTATGATAATGACGTTGACGTGGATGATAACATTATAATGCTGATGTTCCTGTGTGATTTTTGGCTCGCTTACGTAAACATATTGCAGAGACGGCCAAATGGCAGCACAAGACGCGAGTACAATGGAGGCGCGCCAAGGCTTAAAGAGGAGTTTGCGACTAGAAAATACCCTAACCAAGACAAATTAGGCGGCTTGAGAAGCGCGTAACATTCAGGTTTCTATGTATATGAGTATTTGTGTATCTAACTGGAATGTATCTACTTCTTATAGGCTTCAAGTTGTTACTGAGCGAGTATAATAAAATTGGCAAACTTATATAGGAAATCAAATATGCTAGATCTCTGTTTCGTGTAGGAGTATCTCTGCATCAAATATAAATGCTATAGCTTTTATAGTTCTCGAGTTATGTTGAATAGACTAATCGATGTGAACGATCTGTAAGTAAATGGAGCTATATCAAGGAGCTAGATTCATGGTTAGATTCCTATTTCTAGATTCCTATTTATATGGCTAGAGTATACACACAACATATGAGAGAGAGAGAGAGAGTATAGAGCATAGAAACAGCAAAAGCCCCTCCCAATGGGGGGACTCAATCTGCAGACTAACAGCTGACTGTTGACCATAGTCGTTTAGCAAAATATTTGCTCAGTTGATTGCAGCGTCAGCAGTGATTGATTGATTGATTGACTGATTGAGTGCTGGACAATAGTTGGCTGTTTTTGGCAGAAAGAACATCATTTATCATCGTAATGTAAGCGGCTGCTCAAGACACTCACCCGCGCACACTCATGAATCGGTTTGGGCCAGGTGTGAGTCGTGCTGAGTTTTTCCATTTAAAGTTGAGCGTGCAAAAGTTTTTGATGTGGCTCTAAAAATGGAACAAGCTATAGCAAATAGTTTGCGTTCTAGTCCAGAAATAGTTTAGAATATGCCCTGACAGCTAACGGCCAGCCCGCAGCCAACAACTAACTATCTTAACTATGTTTGGCACGTCAGTTGCTTGGCCAACTTTGGCCAAGACCAGGATAAGGGAGAAACTAATCAATAGAGAACGATTGCGCATACCCTGCATATCGAGGGAGATGCGACTGGAGAGGGTAGACGTATACTGTTTGAAGGAAGGAATACTTAAGCTTGATCGATTTAGGTATTTGAGGTGCAAATTTTATTTTAATATTTTTTTTATTTCTTAAAATATTTGTTCACACACTGCAGGCAGAGCTGCTAGCAATTAAGCGATTAAAAAACATATGTTAGCCATAGTTGTGATAGTATAGCTATTTTTTTTATCAACTGTCTGTAGCTGCAGCTGCGAAAAGTTAAGAAGTTAGAAAAGTAAGCAGAAAACAAGTAAGGAAACTCTAGTCGAGACCGCTCGACTAGGGGATACCCTGATACCACACACGCAGACGCACGGACAAGTCTGCTAACTGTGCATTTTGACTCAATATCTTTGCTTATTTTGAGGAACCACTTCAAAACTTTTATTATCAGTCTACTCCATATTTAGAGGGTATTTGGTAGTCGGCCTCTACCCGAAAGAATTCCATACATTTGTGTCCAGATCGAATGGTATCCGTGAGTTATGAGCGACGCAGCGACGCCGCGTGCCAGCTGCTTGAGTCAATAAATCATAGCGAAATAAAACAGATGGAGAGAGAGTGGGGGGAGGGGGAGGGGGGGGGGAGAGAGAGAGATAAGGAATTTGTAGACTTTGCTCTGCTACAGCTCAATGAAAATCAAATCAATGTCAACTGTACTCACAGTATGTGTGTGTGTCTGTGTGTCTGTGTGTTTTCTTAATTTAGCCTAATGAAGCCAGAAAAAATATTATTTAATTAGTCAAGTTTTAGCTAAACAAATTTGTACTTTGGCTGGGTAGAATGAGTGGGGAAAACAGTTGTTGCTGCTGATAACCATTGTTAATGACAAGCACACAGTTCACACCAGACAAACAGACCCACACACACACCCACACACGCCCACACGTACACAATGGCGCGCATTCATAAAGTGTAGCATACTTTTCAGCGCGCAGGCTTTAAGACCTGTTTCCGCGTTGGCGCCCCACGGGTCGCATATATTCAGAACAGCTATGCACACAATACATGCCAGGAGCACACACACAACACTCACACACACACACACACACACACACACATGTGTGTGTCTGTGTCGCGCTGTCTTGAGACAACCTTTTGTCAGGCTTTGTCTGCGAAGCAAACTATTAAAATTTGTAGCTGCCATTTGCAAGCGCTTAGCACGTGTCTCTGTCTGTGTGTGTGTGTGTGTGTGTTTAAAATGTAACAAAGTACAGTTATAAATAAATAAGCGCTCACCTACACGCGTTGACACAAGCAACGATATTGTTAAATAATAAACAGTTTAGCTCTCCGAACGGCAGAATAAACAGGCGTGAAAATATATATAAAAAATATATATATATGTGTATGATTATGTATGTGTGTGTGTGTGCGCGCCTGTGATTGGCAAGGATGTGAGGATGTGTGTGGCTGAGGGCTGTGGGGGGCGCTGTGCACGCATTCAACTGTCAACGGTAATGTTATCCATCTAAGATGGCGTCGGTTAGCTCAAACGGAAAAGGACGAATCGGTGCGGCGACAAAGCGGCATTCCGAATCGACGACTTTCATAACGACCGTCATCAAAGTTGTTGTCGCTACAACAACAACAACAACAATAATAATAAAGCCCAAAACTGTCGCCAATAAATAAAAAAAAAGCCAACAGCAGCGACAACGGCAACGGCAGGAAAATGCGCTGACAGCAGCAACTGTTACCAGAGCTAAAGCTACTGCCGCCGCCATTGCCTCTGCCTCTCTTTCCTGTCTTCCTGTCTCTCCTCTTTCGCCGCCCATCTTCTCTCGCATTAACCATTTCATCTGCTGTCCCGAAAAGCTTCGGAGCTGAGCTGCCGTGCAGCCTCCTGTTACCAAGGATATAAAGCCTGATTGCGCCCACAACAACAAAATAATCAGAAATAAGTCAGCTACAGTTGATCGACTGCACAGTTACCCTGTAAAAATACAATTGCATATATATATGCAAGTATGGATATATAGGCCTTCTCTACTCTTATCATGGAAATATACCACTGCCAAATCTTTCATTCTTCAATCATCAATCAATCAATCAGCTATGATAAACTGTTATATATGGTTATAAGGTAATACAAAGTATACAGTTAGCTCTAATTTCAAAGCTTTATGCATTGGTTAGCTCTTCTGTCAAGCTGTTAATCGTGATTGAAAGGAGAGAGATATATACGAATATATGTATATAGAGCTGAAAAGTACTTCAATCATCATTCAATCAAGCAGTCAAAAGCGAAAAATCAGCTCAATCAGTCAGCTCATCAATCACTCAGTTAGGTAGAGCACCAATCAGCCCATCAATCAGTCAGTTAAGTAGAGCATCAATCGGCCCATCAATCAGTCAGTTAGTATAGCATCAATGAGTCCATCAATCAGTCAGTTAAGTAGAACATCAATCAGCCCATCAATCAGTCAGTTAAGTAGAGCATCAATCAGCCCATCAATAGTATAGCTTGACTCGTGTTTCTGATAAATCGATCAATCGCCTCGCACTCCAAGACTCATTCACTCAGTACTCCAGTCAGTCAAACCTCTTAACTGGAATTATATTTATGCAAAATCCAATCAGCTCGCCAGATTTGCCTCTCGGCTACAAGTGGCTTAAGTGTGGCTTATTGCCAGTGGGCAGCCCCCTCTGCGAGCATCTAACTACAGGGTATTAAGCACGGATAGTAGGCAATATGAAAAGCAGTGTGAAAATGGAATTGATCTAAGGACAAGGATTGCTCGGCCAGGACATGACGTTGGTGCTGAGAGGGTTTGTGGACAGCTGTGGCAGGAATTTAAGGTAAAGCCGAGTTGACAGTGCCTGCCTGATGTATGCCCACACTCTCTTCGCTTGTGTTGTGTGTGTCCACAGACTTCCATCACAATTAGGCCAAAGTGCTTGTGTGTGTTCGCTCACTTTGACTGCGGTCAACGTGGCGTATGATAAATATTTCAAGTGCACTTTCATTCCTCGAACGACTTTAAATGATTTAGGCAGCATTTTAGGCACTTTTCGCCTTCTTTTGCCTCTTTTGTCGTCCGTCGCCCGTTGCCCGTTGCCCGTTGCCAAAGCGACGCCTCATCCATTATTTAGTCTAATTGGCCATGCAAAATTTGCCCAAGTCGCTAAAATAACGACACATGAACGCAAGAGCTGCGCAGTTACTGAGTGCTCCAATGATTCAATTAACAAAATATGAACGGAAAGCAAGTTCTTGGCCAGTTAATAATTAAGCTGCGCCAAGGTGGTCAGCCCTGACCTAACTGACTATATAATACAATGAAACCTAATGCTAGAAATCGACTTCGAAGTAATACAAATTATCTAAGTTGATATCAGTTTCTATTTCCGACTATTTTTAAGTGCTAGATGAGAAGAAATCTTAGAAAAGACCATAATAAATTTATTCTGTAAAGATGTCATTTCAAACAAAAAAAAAAAAAAATACTAAAATCATACTGCTTATGGTATATAGTAATATATATTTCAAATTTGAAGTCTCCAGCTTTTGTAGTTTTCGAGATTGCTAGGCTTATGCAGAGGGACACACATCATCAGGAATATATTTCCTGATGATGTCTGTTCTGCATTCTTCTGCTACAGATATGTCTATAATATATATGTATAAAAGTAATATAATTTGTTTTCTCAGTTTTTTACTTAACATACTATTTACATACTAAATCGAACAAGATATTAATGTTATATATTATATATATGGGGTTTTTATGGCATATATATTTAAAGTTTGCTTCCATTTATAGCAAACCACTTATAAATAATATTGCTATCAATCGTACCACATTTTCTTATCGTTCAGTTGACGTATAAAGCAAAATCACTGACCAGATCTATCTAATCTAAAATATACCTGCATTGTCTTGTGTATACATATGTAGAGAACTAATTTACTACAAATGTCTTATATTGACGACTTGATGACGTTATTGTTAGATAGCATTATATGGGTATGCGTTGCTAGAGATGATAAGATATAGCTGAGATTCGAATAGAGAATATAGATAATGATCGATCAGTCAAATATATATATATATATATATATATATATATATATATATATCATTCCTTGTTTTGTTTTCCTATTTAGAGAGAGTCTAAGCACCACTTTCGTGTCACGACACGGGTTCATCTCCATTTTTTTTAAATAAGCCCAAAGTGTCCGATTATATAATGCTCTTAAGATAACACGACATTCACTATATCAATTTGAGGCTATCGTCAGACTTAATATAGAATGCCACATGTATTAGAGGAATATTACTATATATTATATAGAGGGCGAATTCGGTTTCCAGTTTTGGTCGGATCGCCAAATAGAACGCGATATAAAAGATTGATTTGTTGTGGATCGCCTTTGAGATTTACTTCAGATAAATTGAGTATAAGTATATAGTGTCAGTAAATTCTTGTTGTAATCAGATAAAACGTAAGGGTGTTCAGATTCTTCTTCTTTTTCGCAAACTTCACTGGCGGGACACATGGCGCATACTTTATGAAAGGACTCACCTAGCAAGAGAGTACACAGACGGGGGAGAGAGAGTGATAGAGAGAGAGGCAGTGAGTGGTTGCTACCTCAGGTCCGAAGCAGGCACAGAGGACACAGGTTTCGGGGGCTGTAAGTGAATCGATTCAGCAACGTTTAACTGTTAAAACGCGAAACGCTTTCTAGGCCAATAAATCATTCAGTCCGAAATCGGTTATTGGCAGCCAAGAGGTTTCATATTGAGAGACTCGTGAATATAACTGTTCAAGCCCACCCTAAAAGCCAAGAAAGAACCGACTAAAGGTCAAGTGAGTAGAAAACATATAAATATACACACACCTACAGACACACATACAAAACATATTTCTGCAGAGATCGTTTACGTGTCTCGCAGTGTGTGTGTGTGTGTGTGGCTGTGCACTTGTCTAAAAATAGATCAGAAGGGTAGGCAGAAAAGCAAAAGCAAAAAAAGTAGCTGCGTACGCAGGCATGCTGCACTGCTGGGTGACAAGCGTAATAAGAAAGAGAGTGTGATAGAGTGGCCGACTAGACGCTACCCTGTTTATCATATATGTTGCTGTATGTTCAAAATAATATTAAACTGTATATAAATATATTTTTAATCTGCAGAGGTATACATACATATATCATAAAGTTTACTTCGTCTATGCTATATAGAATATTCCACTTGACATACTTATTAATCTGTATTTGCATTTCTGAGTCTACATCGATATATGTATATATTGTATTATATATACCCATATATATATATGTAAAAATTAAATCGAAGAATCTTTATTTAAATAGCGGTATATACTCGCTTTCAAAGCGCACAGGGTATACATATATAGCTGAGCCAACCATTAGATGGGTTGCTGAAGAGCTGCACTTTTAGTCGAGTGCTATGTTTAGTGCTTGAGATTAAGACACAAAACGCCTGCCGAATACACTGAAATAGCCATTCGCCAGAACTACGTACGTATGTATGTAGTTGACTCAAAGGTGCCACAAAAAAGATTTAAAATATTTGCTTATGCATGTGATGGACAGCGAGAGGGAGAGAGGGAACGAGAGCGGCAGGCGACCATATAAACAAAATTTAATGCTAAACAAAAACAAGGCAATAACAAACGTGAAATATTAAGAGAGTCTGAGCGCGAGAGAGAGTGCAGAGAGGCAGAGCGTGAGAGCGTTAGCAAAGCAAACTACGCGAAACGATGCACAGCTAAAATAACGGCGAATATTTGGACAGACAAAGACATAGGTTAATAATTGTGGTGTATAAGGAAAAGATAACAACGATGCAATCGGCAAATGCCCTACACTTACGAAACTTGAGAATTCAGTATATTATTTAGATACAATAAATGTAATTGGAATATATTATTGATCTTTAGATTTATTCAAGATGAATAAATGAATATAGATATATAAAACCTATTCAAACAACTTATATTGTTGATGAACCAAGTGGCCTGCGCAAATCAGTGTAGGGCACGCAAAATAATTATGAGAGCTTGGGACAACGCTAGTTGAGCGCAGACGACAGGCGGTGGGTTTTTGGCGAATTAGTTGTGCATTGGCTGCCGAACGTGAACGCGAACGCGAATGCAAGTGCGAGTGCGAATGCTAATACGAATGTGAATGCGAGTGGGAGAGCAGATGCATTCAGTGTCTCGAGTGTAGCCATTTCGAATCACAGTGAAATCCGAATTGGAAATAATTCAATATTAAACGTTTTTAATTGCCGAAATGTTTGCCCGGCTCGAGTTGGGCCAACATCAAAAGTAAACGTGCCGATCGAACAACGTAAGCCCCAGCGTAAGTGCTAACGTAACGTACCGTCGTCTGGCGATCGCAGCCCAAAACGGAACCCGTTGAGCCTTGCAGCGTTGTGCTATAATTAAATACAAATTTCACACACTGTGCACAGTGGTCATAAATAGTATGTAAATTGACAAATCTGTGCTGTGCTGGCATAGAGCACGCACTATCTGAATAATAATGTGTCTGAGTGTCTGCTCGAGAGACTTTTCAATTAATTTCGCAATCTCTTTTAAGCATCGACGTGCACAAAATTTTCAATAACGGTTAAATGCAATTTGCTGCTGAAATGAAAAACGGGTGGAAAAACTGAGCATTGCCTGCGGGCTGGCTATGTGTGTGTGTCAGTGTCAGTGTTTGTGTGTGTGTATATTCGTGTATTGACATTCATCTCTTTGCGCCCTGGCGCGTCTGTCTAACTGTCGTCTGACTGTTTTTCAAATTCAGCTCTCCCCATTCCCTGCCTACTAGCTCTTGGCACATTTTACCGTTGTAATTGCTAAATTAATGCAAGCGAACCCTTCCCCTGCGGCGGCAAATGTGCAGCATATTAGTTCTGGATGCGGGTCAAGCAAGCGAATATTTTGCATGATTTATTTTTAATGCATTTTTATATAAATTGAGTTTTCTTTTAAAGCATAGTTGAACTATTTCAATTTTTGAATGATTGTTCAAAAAACATCAATTTCGACTTTTGAGTAGGAAATTCGCCTGTCCACCATGTGGACAACATGTTTCTATTTATTTGAGCATATTTATTTAATTTTATTTATTTCTAAATTTATAAATTATATGATGTACGGGAGTGTGCAGCAAGTCATCCGTCTAGAACAATTGCATATGCATATCTTAATATAGCCTACTGTCTCACCCGCTCTGCCTTGACTCTCTGCTGTTATTGTGTCTCTCTCCATCTCTCCCTCTCTCTTTTCGCATTTTAACCGTTCTATTTTGTTATTCGCTATGCTGACTTTTGTCCGTTTCACTTGTCAGTCGAGTTGCTTCTTGTTGCTGGCTATGCATTTACCGTTATGCTTTGCTCAGTTCCATCTTCTTCAACATGCACAGACACATACACATACACACACTCTCTCACACACACACACACACAGACTGAACTATAGTTATTGACATTGTCTACATTATGCATTTTATCGATTTCATATCGTATTCATATTTACCGGTCCGTTGGCTCAGTTTGTCCAGCGTTTAACCAGTCGCCCGTACCCATGGCAAACATAGTTGTTATTACAGAAATTATTAGTATTACCTAGAGAGACGATTTAATAAACGTGTTAGATTTAATAAATATCAGGATAAGTACTCTATAGGAAAAGGTTTAGATGTCGAGCATCTATGACTTCGTGTTTGATAAGTGACTAATGATCAATGATTGATGACTAATGAACAATGACTTAAGGCTTAATGCTAATGATTACAGCTAAGTAATAATCAATGACTAATGAGTAATGACTAATGACCACTGACTAATGATCAATGACCAATGAGTAATGAATATTAGCAATGAAACCAATAACAAATGATCAATGATCGATAATTAATTACTAATGATCAATGATATTGACCAATGAGTAATGATCTATGACTAATGATCGATGACTGTATAACTAATGGCCAATGACTAATGAATTAATACCAACGACCCATGGCTGGCTACTATTAACTAATGTTTAATGACTAATGATTAATGACTAATGACCAATGAACATAATGATAATTATTATCATCAGCAAAAATGGCAGTTAGAATATAAATACAAATTTAGAATACTTTTTTTTATAGTTTAATATATATGAGATGAAATATGCTGTTTATAGGGTATCATGCAGTCGGACCTCACTCACTTGTCCATTCTGCATGTTTACCCTTAGTACTGCTGCAGTTTGTTTATGTTCCATGTTTAGTTTCAGTTGCTCTCAGTTTAGTTTCAGCTTCGAGTAAATATACAAAAGCGACTAAAATGAAGGGGAAAGACAAATACAAAGCGTAAAACTCTGCTAAAGACTTTTCGCCCATCTGGAAAAGTTAAATGCTGTAGACTGGGATTATTCAGAGTGAAAATATTATTTAGCAATAGATGATGCACACAGTAAATAGAGCTGGTGCTTTTTCGAGCATGTTAATTTATAAATTTTTGTGTTGTTTTCCAGGAATCAACGGGAGCAACGTAAGTTGTGCGCCAGAGTTGCCACATCGTGCTAAAAGTACGTTTGCGATGATGCCGCTTCGCAGGACGATTCGAACATTATAAACAGTCACACACTCTTCACTCAGTGCACAAAAAATCGAAGAAATTATCGCTTCCAGTAACAGTGAAAGACAATACACTCGAAACACTTCCAAAAAGGATAAACAACACTAGAACAAATCATGCAGCTAGTACGAAGAGCCCTTAAGTCCGTTGGCACCTTCGCTGTCCTCTTGCTCGTGCTCTATGTGAAGGCGCAAACGTTTGCCCTGACCGCTGGCCACGTGGAGGACATCTCAGCGTCCTTCTCGACGCTGAATGCGACCAGCAGCGACGCCAGCCACACACGTTTCGCCCGCCAGGCCGATGATGCGAATGCTAATAGGGATGCTGCGACAAGCGCAAAACCAGGTGTTGAGGTGGAAGATCTGGCCACCTGCTCAGAGGGTCTGCTGCTGCCACTGTGGCAGCCGCAGAGTAAAATTTCAGTGGGAGACCGCGCTATACGTGGCTTCGTCTACTTCATGCTAATGGTCTATCTGTTTGTGGGCGTTTCGATTATATCGGATCGGTTTATGGCCTCGATTGAGGCAATCACCTCCATTGAACGCGAAGTGGTCGTCCGCGGACCCAAAGGAGAGAAGCAGAAGATGCGTGTGCGCATCTGGAATGAGACTGTGGCAAACTTAACGCTCATGGCACTCGGATCGAGTGCGCCGGAAATTCTACTCTCCGTGATTGAGATCTACGCGAAGAACTTTGAGAGCGGAGACCTGGGACCGGGCACAATCGTGGGCTCCGCTGCATACAATCTGTTTGTCATTATTGCTCTCTGCATGGTATTGATACCGAAGGGCGAGAAGCGCCGCTTGAAGCATCTCCGGGTGTTCATTGTGACCGCTGTACTATCCATATGGGCCTATATCTGGCTATGGGCGATTCTCTCGTTCATCTCGCCCGGCATCATTGAGGTGTGGGAGGGCGTGGTCACCCTGCTTATGTTCCCCGCCACAGTGCTCTGGGCATACATAGCCGAGAAACGATTGCTCCTCTACAAGTACATGGACAAGAACTACCGGATGAATAAGCGCGGCACTGTCGTGGCCGGCGAACACGATGCCGTTGAGATGGGCGGAGATGAAGGGAAGCACCCATATATGAATAGGAGCGCGCATGCTTACGATGAGGCCAGAATGGAGTACATAGAGCTGCTGTCGGAGCTGCGACAGAAGTATCCGGATGCTGATCTGGAGCATCTGGAAATGATGGCACAGGAGCAAATGATATCGCGTGGCAACAAATCACGCGCCTTCTATCGCATCCAGGCCACGCGCAAGCTCGTCGGCAGCGGCAATCTGATGCGTAAGATTCAGGAACGTGCCCACGATGATCTCAATACCGTGAAAGCCCAGATCCAGGCCTATAACGACGATGATGATGATGTGCCCACTCGGGTCTACTTTGAGCCCGGGCACTATACGGTCATGGAGAACTGTGGCGAATTCGAGGTGCGAGTGGTGCGCCGTGGCGATATCTCCGGCTACAGCCAGGTTTACTTCGAGACCCAGGATGGCACCGCCTCAGCAGGCTCTGATTACGTGGGCAAAAGTGGTGTACTCAATTTCCCGCCGGGCGTCGATGAGCAACGCTTCAAGATCGAGATAATCGATGATGACATTTTCGAGGAGGACGAATGCTTCTACATACGGCTCTTCAATCCTTCCGAGAACGTTCTGCTTCATGTGCCGCATACAGCCACCATTATGATACTGGATGATGATCATGCGGGCATCTTTGCCTTCGCCGAGCCCATAACCGAAATCAGCGAATCTGTTGGAGTTTACATTCTGCCCGTAATGCGATATTCCGGGGCTCGAGGTAACGTGATTGTACCATATTGGACCGAGGATGAGACTGCGCTCAGTGGACGTCACTATCATGGGGTACGCGGCGAATTGATCTTCCAGAACAACGTGACTGAGTGAGTATTTCAGACTATGCTTACCGCTATCTATATAGAGCTATATTCATATATATATTTATAATATCGAAAAATTTATAGCCGTAAACGTATCGTTATCAGATTACGGTTAACGTCCTAAGCCACTCCGGAAAGTATACAATACTTTTTTCTAATTGCTTACTATTAGAATCAGAGTTAATGTTTATTATCTCTTTCTGTATACAATTATTTCCAACTATATCTATATTGGAACGTGTTCCAACATATAGAATATCTTGGATGCATTGAGAGATCCAAAGTGGTTCGCCAACTTTAAGGAATCTCTTTGACTTATTAACTGCCCCACAAGTTAAGTTAAGTTATTAATATGTATATATGTATATAAGTCAAGGTCTATTCGTATTTGTATAGTTGATATATGGAGGGAACCTTCAGCTGCACCACTGTCATGCACCACGCTTGAGATTGATGGCAATATCCTAACCCAATAACAGTTGATTGGCAGACAACGTGCCCGTTGCTAGAGCTCATCGCAGCGACTGTCGAATGGAGTTTTGGATACATGTCACGCAGTGCCAATTCCCGCCGGAGTTTTTCTCTATGCGTGTGTGTGTGTGTGTTGACAGTACGGAATTGTTGCTCACCCAGTTTGGGGAATCGTGTTGACTGCGTGAGAGACAGTGCCGCGAATCGATTAAGGTCGAAATAATTTGCGCTTTTAATTGCTGCGTCAGTTGGCAAATGCCAGACCAAGTTTTCACGCGCGCAAAAAAAAAGGAGGCAAGGCGGTGGTAGGGGGCGTGGCATTGAAATTGTGGTTGACACTGGAGTTGGGGCGGCCGGAACTGGAGCTGGCATTCATCTTGCTGTTGTTGCCAGCGCCTGGCACCTGCTCCTATTGCTGGCAAATGGCTTTTGCTAGTGTGAACAACACATGACATACGCGCACATTTACACACACTCACACACACACACACGCATTAAGGACATTGAGTCGAGTCGATTTACCTACATGAGTTTGGCTACCAAATGCGTGTGGGTGTGTGTGCCCCCAGCTGTGGCAAATACTGTCATGCTGCGTGCCACATGACCATATATTTGTACCCACACACGCACACCCTCATATACACCCACACACACACACACACACACACACACACACACACTCAGAGGCAGTCTACCCGCTGTGTGCTTTATGTTTGTTAAAGCCAAAGTGCAAAATCTAATTAATTCTGTAAAATTAGCTCATTCGCAAAATATCACATAAACATGAAGTTAGTCAACTTGTTTATGCTTTTCTGTGTGCCAAGTAGTTAGTTCTGACTATTACAGCCTTGAAGAGTTGGCAGGAAATATGGTTCTCATGTGTGAGAGAGGTTTAGAATTGCTTGAAATAGTACAGGATGCAGGGTATTGCTTAGCCAAGCACTCCCGACAAGTGCACTCAAGCATGCTATATAGATTTATTTCCATTTCAAGTGCTTTATAGATTTATTTCCATTTCTATCCTTATTCGGGTTGTTCCCTATGACTATATTAAACTTTCTTTGGGCAAACGTAAATCTAAATATAAATTAAGTTTTTAGCAGGTTTTGTTATATGTGAGCTCATAAAGTCTGACTTTAGCACTCAGCGCAAATTACTCTAAAATTTGCATCTACATCACATTAAAGTAAGCTCCACAAAATGTGAGCTTAGCTCTCTCTTTCTCTCTCTCTATCTATCTCTCTCTATATATATAGTATATATTTAGTATGATTTCTTTATGCGCTTGTTTATCCTCTCGTTTGTCTTTCTTTTCATCTTTTCGCTGAATTGCAGCTTTGCATAAATTGTTTTTTTTTTTTTTTTTTTTTTGCTGTGGCGCCATGGGGCGGTGTCTATTAAAAACTGTCTGCTGCACATCAACAGCTATGCCAAGCTCTCATTGGCCCACCCTCTCCTTCCCTCTCTGTCTCTGTGGCACATAACATAGATTTTTGTGGTTCTACATTATTTCATAATAAGCCACAAACCGGAGCAGACAATTAGATGTGTTGAGCGCCAGGGGACAGCTTTAACAGAGAACAGAAAAAAGAAATTAAGTGGCAACGCTGTCAGGCGCCATTTTGTGTGCCTCTCATAATGGTCGTTAAGCTGCCGTTTGCTGTGCCGCAGCCGAACTCGCTGCCATTTCCGTTGTGCAAATAGTTTTCCATGTTTGACAGTGTCAAGTGGCATCCACATTGCTGCAGTTGCTTCATTCATTTCGTCCATCTCTCAATGTGGCCTTAAGGCAATTATTTGCCCAGTTTTAAACGTTTCAATTCTCCTTGCCTCGTTTGCCGCACTTAATTCACATTCCCATTTACTCTCGCTCTCTCTCTTTCTCTCACTCTCTTAGTCCCACTCCCCCTCTATGTGTGTCTCTCTTCCTCTTTTCTGTCCGGGGTATTCCCTGGACGCTATCACCGAGCAGTTACAGCCACTCAACTTGGAAGGGCTTACTGCGAATTCGGTTACTCATATACCCAGTAAAATATTCAAAAAAGAGTATTGAATGTTATTTCTTACAGGGTATCTGGCAGTCAGTCATAATCATTCAGTAGCTTAACTAAGATATTTTGACTAAATATTGTCTCAGAACAATGCGTATATTCGGAATACTTCTACAACTGCTCAGATACATAATACAGGGTATCTGATAGGTCGGTCACAATTTAATTGTGTGCTCATTGATTTCGTATTCAATATTATCGCCATTAAATTGTTTCTATGTATAAAGCATATATATTTTGGTTGCTTCTGTAATGGTAGTTTTACAGGGTATTTGGAAGTCGAGCGTAATTGACTGATCTCCTTTATCTAATGCTTATCTGCAGTAAAGTTAAATTCTATAAACTATAAATTTTATTCCCTTTGAAATATTATACAGGGTATTTGCTAGTCGATCACATTTTGGTTTATGCCTATTTATAATACACAAGCCCATTTGGCATTAAAAGTTCCAGCAGGAGCACAGGTGCTCCTTGTCCGCCCTTCAAGCTCACCTCTCTGGGGTGCGTTTGTCGTGTTACGTATACGTCGTGTGTGCGCAGGTAAGAAAAACTTTGGTCTCGGCGGCCAAATGAATGCAATTAGAGTAAATAACTCGTTGTCAGGCATAAAACAAATGCATTTTACACTTAATTAATCGCAGTCTCAAATCTCGACTCTCGAATATAAATGCAAATTTTGTTGAGCAACAGAAAAAAAGCCAAAAACAAAAACAAATTGAAATTTAGTGAGAAAATCTGCTTTGAAGTTTTGCCTGTCGTTGTTGTAACTGTGTGGCCAGAGCCAGACTTGCTGTAGGGAATGCGCCTGTCCATAATAACTTTGCAAACAAGTTACTGAAAGGGTAGCATAGGTTGGAGGATAGTTATGATATAAGGAACAGCTTAACGAGAGATAGATAGATCATATATTCTTGGTAATCAGTTTTAACCAATAACTTTCTATGGAGCAATCACAACTCAGTTCCTTAAGATCAGAGCAGTAGCCCATGCGAGGTATCTTTGAGTCGGGCAAGCCATATTGGAGGTATTTTTTAATGAAAATCAAATGCTGTTCTGTGGGCAGTCGGGCAGTGCTCTTCATGTCGGTGGGTCGACTTCTGGCTGCCACTGGCAACTTTTAACTAACTCCCCAACGCCGACCAACACTCAACGCTAAGCTTGAGGGGCCGGAAATGCGCAACAGCAGCAGCAGATGGAGTTGGAGGAGGTGGAGTAGGAGCAGAAACCGCCATTGCGTCAGCTCTCGTAAAAAAACAGCAGTCAGCACTGTAATGCCATACAAAAATGGTGGCAAAGCCCCAAGCAGAGGAGTGGGCCGAGTGGGTGGATGATGGAATGAAAGTGCCAACAGTGTTGCATAAATTTGTATAATCTGCGTCAAATGCTGACGATGAGCGCCAGCCGACCGCCTTTATATTGAGTTATATGAACGCTTAAAGTTTCAGCGCCTGCAACACAAAACTGAGGCCAAAGCCACCTTCCAAGTGAACATATACCACACGAAACACATTTAATTACTTATGTACATTGGAAGCACTCGAAATAAGTCTGCGGATGTTTGAGTTCACATGGAAAACCTGCTCAATTTATTTGAAATAATAGTTAGCAATTGAATCAATTAATTTCTTTATCCTCAACCTGAATTAGCCTCAAATCATCTAGTGTGCACATAAGTATTTATATAGAGTTATATCTTCTCGATAAAGCTACGCTGCTCCTTTATTTCGATACGATAATTCCTTCGTCCGTCCTGAAGTAAAAATCTGTGGACAATTGTTTTTTGCCATGGAAAATCCAGTCTACTTTAAACAGATAATCACCAGATGGAAAAGGCATTCCAAACGTATTGTACTTGGGATAATATCCGGAAATAATTATGGGTCCCTTAATAGCCGATTAACAGTAATTTGAGAGATGAAATAATAATATTCTTATCCTGAGACTCACCACATAGGGACATGTGTGATTAAAGTTGCCAAATTCCCGCACTCTCCGTATGATCAGTATAGCAACTGGGTTGTAAGCCCTCTTGAGAAACCGACAAATATCCAAAGTGAAATTATAGAGCCAGGGCTTGTAGCCATTTGCCCTCTTAAACATTTGAAGGTTCACCGAAATCTGATTCGCCGGATGCAAAATTGAGCCATTGGTATTGAAGACTACCCTGTTGCGGTTAATCGCCTTTAACCGACAGTAATCGACCCTAACCCAGGATTCGTTGTGAACGATGCAGTGCACATTTGTAAATCGGATGTCCACGGCATTCTATAAACATAGATTTGGGGATTATCTCAGCCCAGGAGATTGGATTTACTCACATTAGAATTCAATATTAGAAGTAGCCACACTTTCAATATAACAACAATGATCAGAGCCTTCCGCATTTCGACTTTCTCGTCCAACTGTATGATAATTATACACTACTAATGTTAGTTTTATGAACTTTATGTAGAGCTTCGATACGCTCATTCACAATGCTAAAAGTGATTATTATTGTGATCTAATGTATATGGTTCACTGACTGTTTTAATTCCACTTTTCAATTGCATTCGATTGAGATATTCCCAATTCGGAAAGGGTCAGCTCGTTAACAAAATTTGTTTCTATTGCCCAATTGAATAGTTCCACATATTTCACTGTATTGTCCGATTTATTACCCATATAGAGCTAATAGTCTGGACGATATGCTGAATTGAACATATAGCTTTCATGATCTCTACATAAAATGTTGCTTATTATATATATATATATATATATATATAAATGTATGTATATATAATCACGTATCATTAAAGTTGGTAAAATTCCGCAAAAGTTAAATCATCAATATCGCAGTTGTATTCAAAAGTTTCCATAAATTTTCTTCAATTTTCCTAATAGCTTGGAATCAACTAACTCCTAAAAAAGCTCATATAGAAATAATATTTAGCAATTGAACTTTTATTTCTCTGATTTAATTACCCTCAAACCGTCTAGTGTGCACAAAAGTGTATTTATATAAAGTTATATCTTCTCGATGAAGCTTCGCTGCTCCTTTATTTCGATTCCATAATTCCTTCGTCCGCCCTGAAGTACAGATCTGAAACCATTTGTTTTTTGCCATGGGAAAGCCAGTCCATTTTAAGTAGATAATCGCCTGTTGGAAAAGCGATTCCATACCTATTGTACTTGGCATGGAATCCGGAAATAAATACGCTTCCCTGGAAATGGTTCACTGACTGTTTAAATTGCTACTTTCAATTGCAGTCGATTGAGATATTTATTTTCTATTCTCCAATAAAACAGTGTCATTTGTTTCTTTGTCTTGTGCGATGTATTAACCATATAATGTTAAGGCGCCTATTCTTATTGTGCATTCCAATTGGGGATGCTTACCACTCCTGTTTCGCAATTGAAAATTTTAAATTGAAATCTACTTTGTATTGTTTGATTTATTGCCCTTAAATCCGTGTAATGTTTACATGAAATCATTCTTTGATGCAACTTCATCTTGAGTTTATGATACCTTCGTCAACCGAGAAGTAAAAATCTGTTGACAATTGTCTTCTGAGGTGGAAAAACCAATCTATTTTGATTAGATATTCTCCACTCGGAAAAGGTATTCTCAGCTGATTATACTGCACTTGAAGTCGATCAACAATTTGGGAGCCCTGGAATGAATATTTTCCATTTAAATATGAGTTTGAAAATGAATTCGAACTTATGTCTCACCACATAGGGACAGGTATGATTAAAGTTAGTGAAGTCCCGTATTGCTCGTACGAACGGTATGACCATTGGGTTATAAGGTCTTTTAAGAAACCGGCAGAAATCGACAGAGGTATTATAGAGCCAGGGCTTATAGCCATTTGCCTTCTTTAGCAGTTGAGCGTATATCGAAATCTGATGCGCTGGATGCAAAACGGTGGCATTCAATTTAAATATAGTTTTGTTGCGACTTATTGCCTTCAAGCGACAAACGTTTACTTTGATCCAGGACTCGTTGTAAACGGGGCAGAGCACATTTGTAAATTTAATATCCGAAGCATTCTTTAAGTACAGACTTGGGGATTATCGATCCCCAAATGAGGATTAGAAGGATATACTTACATTGGAGTTCAATATTAAAAGTAGCCACATTGTCAATGCTAATAGAGTTATCTGAGCTCTGCGCATTTCGACTTTGTGGATCAACCGTTTAGCACTTAATATGAAAATGCCTAAAAATTTTATCCAATAATGTCGCATTTATATAGTCTATGTAACCGTTCGGTACGCCCATTGATTGTGTTAAATGTATCATTAAGTTTTTATCTCTTGGTGGAAGTGTATTTGTTTACAGATCGGATTTGACTGAATTCGAATCTTTTGTTGGATTTACTGAAAGAGGCGCTCTTCAGCAATAGTTTTAGATACTATCATAGCCTGTTTGGAAAGCATATTTAGTATATTCCAAAGACTGAAATCTATCATTTCATAGAGTTTACCTTTTACTACTATTGAGATCTCTTGGGTTTATATGACTCATAGTTGGCTGCGATCCACTTCCGCAATTATAAAACAATTATAAAGCTGAATAGTACAAAATTGAATCGAATATATATATAACATTATATACACTGAGTGTCGTCTATATATGCCGTTCATGAGCATTCTATAAAATCACCTGAAAGTTGGCAACAGGTTATTGCGCCTCCCATAAATATGAAATGTTTTGAGCCTGCTTTTCAGCTGTAAAGTGAACTTGAAATGATGGGGAGTGCCTGACTATGCTATACCCTGAGCATGGCAGTATGAATTTTCTTATATAATTTAATTAGCATTCCGATATGGACTCTGAGTGGACTAGAACTATATCAGATCTCGGACAGATCACACAAATTATTGTTAACGATGATAGCAATACATTCTATAGTAAAACCAAAATCAGAATCTAAAATAACTTCATAATGTTTTTAAATGTTCTGAATAGCTCTGCTATACAGTGATCAATACATCATGGACAGGTAGTAAAAGCAATTAGAAAATCTAATCTGTTTAATTGAGCGCATCGGGCAGACTGGGATATTATTGGCATTATATTTGCGGTAGCTATGAAGAACTAGTATCAATACTCTAAAAATAGTTCCAAATAAGTGTTGAACTGTGAATGAATTCACACTATGTTTCGAATGTTATGACTTCATATTCATATTCAATGATTATCCTCAAACCATTCAATGTGTACACAATTAGTTTTTTTTAAATTACTATAGGCTTCAGGATTAACCCCTGTCAGATTCACTCGAGCTTAAGATGCCTTCATTAATCGTAAAATAAAAATCAGTTGATAATTGTGTTTTGTGATGAAAAAGCCAATCAAGTTTAAAGAGATAGTCCCCTGTTGGATACGGTATCATCATTTTCTTGTACTCTACATACAGCCCGTCTACGATTAGGGGGCCCTGGAATGTGTGATTAACAGTAAAATATGAAAATGCATTTACAACTTAGACTCACTATATAGGGACAGGTGTGATTTAAATTGGTGAAATGCCGGACTTTTCGCATGATCGCTATAGCCACTGGGTTGAAAGGCTTCTTGAGAAACTGACAAAAATCCACGGAGGTATTAATGAGCCATTTGCCTTCTTTAAAAGCTGAATGTTCATCGTTACACGATAAACCGGATAGAAAATGGTCCCATTGAAATTGAATACTGTCTTATTGCGACTAATTGCCTTCAATCGACAAATGTGTACTTTCAGCCAGGTTTCGTTGTAATTGGTGCAGCGCACATTCGTGTACTTAAACTGCGCAGCATTCTGTAAACAGAGATTTAGGGATTGTCGATTCCTAAAGGACAGATGTACTTACATTGGAGTTCAATATTAAAAGTAGGCAAACTTTTAGTATAACGACTATCAGCAGGGCCTTACGCATTTTGACTCGCTCGTTCAACAGATTCACTTTTAATATAAAAACATTTCAAAATTACTCTTTTAATATTTATAAATTCAATACACTTAATTATATTTTCAATGCTTTTTAATTGCATTAGATAGCCGATCGATATACAACAAGTAAGAACGTTGCAGTCGGACGTAACCGACTGCGAAATACTTTTTCACGTAGTTTTTCTGAGATACAGGAAATTCATTTTCCGATTTGTCACGCCCCTAGTGGGCGTATCGGGAAAATCTTGTCACTTTATCAGACAAAAGTTTACGCGAGTATATATTCCAAATTTCAAG
The DNA here is from genome assembly GCA_035047545.1 of Drosophila paranaensis. NCBI lineage: Eukaryota > Metazoa > Arthropoda > Insecta > Diptera > Drosophilidae > Drosophila > Drosophila paranaensis. The sequence continues at coordinate 1,330,044 of JAWNPL010000173.1, read as the reverse complement.
TCTCTAGCTTCAATAGCGCGAAAATGGGTTGCGTTCATGCGTTTTGTACAAAACCAATATACTATTTCCCTTCGTGAAAAAGTATACAAATCACAATTAGTCTACAATACGGTCATCAAAATCGGGTAAAACTTTTGATTACGATCATATTTACTGACGAATGTGTGACGTAAAATATCCGAACCATAATCCAAAATAGCTCCTGGTCTAGAGAGAGAAAGAGGGGAACTAAAAACTTCACTTTTTTGGTTCCTCTCTCTCTCACTCGCTCTTTCTTTCTATCTCTTTCTCTATTGCTCTATCAAATGAGTTTGAATTTCATCGACATTTTTCCACTGTCCATTGAACACAAATGTTTCATTTATAAGTTTCATATTGCGTGGCCAATTTCATTCAAATAAAAGTAATATCGAAAAAAAGAAAAAAAAATTAAAAAATTCCAAAAATAAATTTAAAGAGAATAGAACAGAATAGAGAATAAAATATATAATTCTCTTACATATGTATATAAAAAGTTACTTCGATTTCATGATGTCTTCGAGAATGGGTTTCTTTGAGACAGGAGCCAATCTGTATGAAGAAGTTGGATAAGATATAGTCATATTATCATATTTGAAGTAGAGTGCATAAGCGATTTGAGTCCTGTGAAAAGAAGAAGTCGTGAATAACAATAGATGCAATAGCCAACTAGAAAATACCCTTACAAGCAAGTTCTGCACGGATGAGGAAAGTATCGTTAGATAGGACAGATGGACACTGCTCCACAGGAGTGGAAAGCCAAATGCTACTGGAGCAACAAGACCATCGCTGTTGATACCTGGGCGCGATATGCGAACCCTAAAAAAATATCTGAGTTCGGTATACTTGATGATTTTGAGGAATGAAGTTACAAGTTTTTGAATATCCAGCCACCATTTTCATGGTAACCGATATAGAGAATACCGAGTGGTGTTTAGTCTATATACCAAGTGTTCAGTACACGATGCATTTATGCTTATTCTCTTCTCTCTCTCTCTCTCTCTCTCTCTCTCTCTCTCTCTCTCTCTCTCTCTCTCTCTGTGTGTGACTTGTTTTTCCTTTCTCTTGTCTCTTTTGGCGATCTATAAATTGCCCAACTCTATTTACATTTGAACAAAACTCATAAAAATATATTTAATTATATACATATCAAATTAATATGTGAATAGAGTGTGTGAAGTCATCCACAGTTTATGAATAACATTTTAACAACCCATAATATTTTGTAATTGTTTTTTTCCGATCTCCATAATTTATTAGTCCCTAAAAAATTTGAAAAAAATGTATAATGTTGGGACTTTAACCTGAAGCAAACAAAACGAAAAGCTTAATTGAAAGCTTATTATTAGAACAATTTGAATCTTATTATTATAATTAATTTGGAAAAATATATTCAATTTATTTGTTCGATTTTGCATTGTGCGATTGATTACCCTCAAACCATTTAATGTGTACAAAATTATTTTTTTAAAATCATCTTCAGGATTAGCCTCTTTCAGATTCTCTCGAGCTTATGATGCCTTCATTAATCGTAAAATAAAAGTCAGTTGTTACTTGTTTTTTATGATGAAAAAGCCAATCTACTTTCATGAGATAGTCCCCTGTTGGATAGGGCATTATCAGCTTCTTGTACTCTACATACAGCCCGTCTACGATTTGGGTGCCCTGGGAATGAGTGATTAACAGTAAAATATGAAAATGCATATATATTTACAGCTTAGACTTACTACGTAGGGACAGGTGTGATTAAAGCTGGTGAAATGCCGGACTTTTCGGACGATCGCTATGGCTACTGGGTTGTAAGGCTTCTTGATAAACTGACAAATATCCACGGAGGTATTAATGAGCCAGGGCTTATAGCCATTTGCCTTCTTTAAAAGCTGAATGTTTATCGTTATGTTGTAAATGGGATAGAAAACGGTGGCGTTGAAATTTATTACAGTCTTATTGCGACTAATTGCCTTCAATCGGCAAAGGTAGATCTTAACCCAAGTTTCGTTGTAATTGGTGCAGCGCACATTCGTATACTTAAACTGCGCAGCATTCTGTGAATAGAGATTAAGGGAATATCGATTCTCAAAGGACAGATATACTTACATTGGAGTTCAATATTAAAAGTAGCCAAAGTTGTAGTATAACGGCAATCAGCAGGACCTTCCGCATTTTGACTCGCTCGTTCACTATTAATATTAAAACATTTCAAAATTACTTTTTTAAGTTTTACAAATTCAATGCGAGCTATAATCCAAAATAGCTCCTGCTCTGGAGAGATAAAGAATGGAACTAAAAAAGTTAAATACATAAATATAAATATAAAATATAACTTTTTGGTTCCTCTCTCTTTCTCACTCGCTCTTTCTTTCTATCTCTTTCACTATTGCTCTATCAAATGAGTTTGAATTGCATCGACATTTTTCCACTGTCCATTGAACACAAATGTTTCATTTTAAGTTTTATATTGCGTGCCCAATTTCATTCAAATAAAAGAAATATCGAAAAATAGAGAAAATATTAGAAACGTTCCAAAAATAAATTTAGAATAGAATAGAGAATAGAATTATTTTACATATGTATAAAAAAAGATACTTCGATTTCATGATATCTTCGAGAATGGCCTTGAGACAGGAAGAAGTTGGATAAGATATAGTCATATTTTCATATTTGAAGTAGAGTGCATTAGCGATTTGAGTGCCCTGTGAAGAGAAGAAGTTGTGAATAACCATCGATGCAATAGCCGACTAGAAAATACCCTAACAAGCAAGTACAGACGGACGAGGAAAGTATTGATAGACTGAGAAAGTATGTTCAGGTCAAGAATATCTATCCTCCGACTGTTACTTACTCTTTCAATGAATATTATTACATAATAATATCTTATATCATATTATTTTATATTATAAATATATATTATATACTTATCACACATGGACATGTATGATTGAAGTTATTTTAGCTCTGAATCATTTTAACTATTATTATTCCAAACGGATTATATGGCTTCCTTAAATACTGCCAGATGTCCACTGAAGTGTTGAAAAGCCACAGCTTGTATCCACTGGCTTTCGTAAAAGTTGCTGTAAAGATTGCCACGATTGCATTGGCCCGATGAATGAATGTGGCATTGAAGTTAAACACAGTCCTGTGCCGATCACCCAAGACTCCTTGTTCGACTTGCAGCGACCGTTTGTAAACTTAACATGGAAGGCTTACTAAAATGTCTAAAATGACTGGCATTATCGTTTCTCTCTCTCTCTCTCTCTCTCTCTCTCTCTCTCTCTCTCTCTCTCTCTGTGACTCGTTCTTACTTTCTCTTGTGGCGATCAACTATAAATTGAGGAACTCTATTTACTCGACTCTTGAGGAATATATGTATAATATAAAAGGTCGTCCACGCTTCGTTCTGCCCGTTCTATATATTTTGAAAATAAAACTCACATAAATATATATATATATATAATTATATACATATTACATTAATATGTGAAGTCATCCACATTTTAACAACACATAATATTTTGTAATTGCTTTTATAATACGATCTCCATAATTTATTGACTTAATCAATTTATGAGTGCTTTAATAATTTGAAATAAATATCCATCAGCTGAATGTTTGTTGCTTTCGGCTTTATTTGGAATTCATAATGCCTTCGTCAGCCTTGATGTATATGTCTACTGATAGCTGTATTTTGTGGTGGAACAATACTATTTGGATTAGATAGTCCCCAGTTGGGTAAGGTATTTGGTATTTAGTATATGGTAGTTGAAGGCCGTCGACAATTTGGTCGCCCTGCAATAGACAGTTGACATTATAAAAAGATCCCTAAGATATATTTTGATCTTTCACTCACCACATAGGGACATGTGTGATTGAAGTTGCCATAATCGCGTATTCTCCGTATGATTGCAATAGCAACGGAATTATAAGGCTTCTTGATGAACCGACAAAAGTCAACGGATGTATTGTAAAGCCAGGGCTTGTAGCCATTTGCCTTCTTAAAGAGCTGAGCAATTGCCGATATCTGATACGCCGGATAAAGCATGGTCACGTTCATATTAAATGTTGTTTTGCTGCGACTTATAGCCTTCAATCGGCAAAAGTTTACTTTGAGCCAGGATTCATTGTGAGAGGTGCAGCGCGCATTTGTAAATTTAATTTCCGCGGCATTCTTGAAATATAGATTAAGGGATTATGGAATCGAAAATTAGGATATCTGAACAACCTACATTGGAATTCAGCTTAAGAACCAGCAACACTTTGAATGTCACGAGAATGATCAGAGCCTTCCGCATTTCGACTTCCGCATTCAACTGCCTAAAAATTGTGAATTGCTAACTCTAGTTGATACGATACTATGGATGATGTCAAAAGCAATTATAAGTTCCAATTGTATTTGATGGGAATGTTTCTGCTTCTGATTTGTGTTGGTATTCAAAATGTTAGATATTGTCTGATTTATTACCCTTATACCGTTTGATGTGTTTATAAATATTCGTATAAAATTATATTTGGTGGATAAAGCTTTGCAAGACTTTATCTTGATTGCATAATACCTTCGTCAACCTTGTAGTAAACATCTGTTGATAATGCTAATTTGTGATTAAAAACCCAATCAATTTTAAAGAGATAATCCCCACTTGGAAAGGCTAATGTATACTTATTATAATTGAAATGAAGTCCGTCAACAAATTGCGAGCCCTGAAATCAAACATGAAGAATAAAAGACATTTCAAAAGAAAATATGATTCTGAACTGTAGACTCACCATATAAGGACAGGAGTGATTAAAGTTGGTAAATTTCCGTACACTTCGTATGATCTCTATAGCAAGTGGATTATAGGCCCTTTTGAGAAAGCGACAAATATCCACAGTGATATTGTAAAGCCAGGGCTTGTAGCCATTTGCCTTCTTTAGGAATTGAGCGTTCACTGATATCTGATGCGCTGGCTCGATAATTGTAACATTCACGTTGAGTACCGTCTTATGACGATTAATCGCCTTCAATCGGCAAAGGAAGACCTTAACCCTAGTTTCGTTGTGAGTGACGCAGCGCGCATTTGTCATTTTTATGTCTGCGGCATTCTATAAATATAGAATAATGGATTATTATCCGGAAATCCTGCACTACGATTTACGATGAGCTCACATTGAAATTCAACTTTAGAACCAGCAACACTTTCAATATAACAACAATGATCAGAGCCTTCCGCATATCGACTTTCTCGTTCAATTCTCTCTGAATATTGTGCACTGCTAATGTTAATTTTATGCACTTTATCTAGAGTTTCGATACGCTCATTGATAATGCTAAAAGTGATTATTATAAATGGTTCAGTAACTGTTTTAATTGCACATTTGCAATTGCATTTGATTGAGATATTTTCAATTCGGAAAAGTCCACCTCGTTAACAAAATTTGTTTCTATTGCCCACTAGAACAGTCTCATTTGTTTCTTTGTCTTGTCCGATTTATTATCCATAATACTAATATTCTAGTCTGGACGATATGCTGAATTGAACATATAGCTTTCATAATCTCTCCGTAAAATGTTGCTTATTATTTATATATATATAAATGTATGGAAACTTTTGAATACAACTGCGATATTGATGATTTAACTTTTGCGGAATTTTGCAAACTTTAATGATACGTGATTATATATATATTTATATATATATATATATATATATATATATATATATATATATATATATATATATATATATATATATATATATATATATATATATATATATATATATATATATATATAAATATATATATATCGCAGTTGTATTCAAAAGTTTCCATAAATTTTCTTCAATTTTCCTAATAGCGTGGAATCGACTAACTCCTCAAAGAGTTCATATAGGAATAATATTTAGCAATTGAATCCTTTTATTTCTCTGATTTAATTACCCTCAAACCGTCTAGTGTGCACATATGTAAGTGTATTTATATAAAGTTATATCTTGTCGATAAAGCTTCGCTGCTCCTTTATTTTGATACGATAATTCCTTCGTCCGTCCTGAAGTAAAAATCTGTGGACAATTGTTTTTTGCCATGGAAAATCCAGTCTACTTTAAACAGATAATCGCCAGATGGAACAGGCATTGCAAACGAATTGTACTTGGGATAATATCCGGAAATAATTATGGGTCCCTTAATAGCCGATTAACAGTAATTTGAGAGATGAAATAATAATATTCTTATCCTGAGACTCACCACATAGGGACATGTGTGATTAAAGTTGGCAAATTCCCGCACTCTCCGTATGAGCAGTATAGCAACTGGGTTGTAAGCCCTTTTGAGAAACCGACAAACATCCAAAGTGAAATTATAAAGCCAGGGCTTGTAGCCATTTGCCCTCTTAAGCATTTGAAGGTTCATCGAAATCTGATTCGCCGGATGCAAAATTGAGCCATTGGTATTGAAGACTACCCTGTTGCGATTAATAGCCTTTAACCGACAGTAATCGACCCTAACCCAGGATTCGTTGTGAACGATGCAGCGCACATTTGTAAATCGGATGTCCACGGCATTCTATAAACATAGTTTTGGGGATTATCTCAGCCCAGGAGATTGGATTTACTCACATTAGAATTCAATATTAGAAGTAGCCACACTTTGAATATCACTAGGATGATCAGAGCCTTCCGCATTTCGACTTTCTCGTTCAACTCTCTCTGAATATTGTGCACTGCTAATGTCAGTTTTATGCACTTTGTGTAGAGTTTCGATACGCTCATTGATAATGTTAAAAGTGATTATTATAAATGGTTGAGTAACTGTTTTAATTGCACTTTTTCAATTGCATTCGATTGAGATATTTTCAATTCCAGCTCGTTAACAAAATTTGTTTCTATTGGCCAAGAGAACAGTTTGGTTTGTTTCTTTGTCTATTTTTTATGCATAAAAATAATATTCTAGTCTGGACGATATGCTGAATTGAACATATAGCTTTCATAATCTCTCCGTAAAATGTTGCTTATTATTTATATATAAATATATGGAAACTTTTGAATACAACTGCGATATTGATGATTTACCTTTTGCGGAATTTTACCAACTTTAATGATACGTGATTATATTATATATATATATATATATATATATATATATATATATATATATATATATAAATCATCAATATCGCAGTTCAAAAGTTCAAAAGTTTCCATAAATTTTCTTCAATTTTACTAATAGCGTGGAATCGACTAACTCCTAAAAGAGTTCATATAGGAATAATATTTAGCAATTGAATCCTTTTATTTCTCTGATTTAATTACCCTCAAACCGTCTAGTGTGCACATATGTAAGTGTATTTATATAAAGTTATATCTTCTCGATGAAGCTTCGCTGCTTCTTTATTTTGATTCCATAATTCCTTCGTCCGCCCTGAAGTACAGATCTGAAACCATTTGTGTTTTGCCATTGAAAAGCCAGTCCATTTTAAGTAGATAATCGCCTGTTGAAAAAGCCAGCCCATACTTATTGTACTTGGTATGGAATCCGGAAATAAATACGGTTCCCTGAAATATCCGATTTACAATAATATGCGAGATGAAATAATAATATTCTTATCCGTAGACTCACCACATAGGGACAGGTGTGATTAACGTTGCCATATTCCCGCACTCTCCGTATGATCGCTATAGCAATTGGGTTATAGGGCCTCTTGAGAAATCGACAAACATCCAAAGTGAAATTATAAAGCCAGGACTTGTAGCTACTTATAACTTTTTAGTTTCTCTAATTAGATACTGTCTGAGTTTCTACCCTTATACCATATAATATGTGCATACAAATTTGTTTTAAATGATATTCGGTGGATAAAGTTTATCTTGAGTGCATAATGCCTTCATCAGCCTTGAAGTAAACATCTGTGGATAGTGTTAATTTGTGATTAAAAACCCAATCAATTTTCAAAAGATAATCCCCACTTGGAAAGGCTAATCCATACTTGTTATAATGAAAATGAAGTCCGTCAACAACTTGCAGTCCCTGAAATGAAATTTAAAGAATAAAATATGAGAATGAGAATAAAATATGATTGTGAACTGTAGACTACTCACCATATAAGGACAGGTATGATTAAAGTTTGTAAATTTCAGTATATTTCGTATGATCTCTATAGCAAGTGGATTATAAGGCTTTTTGAGAAAGCGACAAATATCCACAGTGGCTTTATACAGCCAGGGCTTGTAGCCATTTGCCTTCTTCAGGAATTGCGCGTTTATCGAAATCTGATACGCCGGATACAAAATTGTAGCATTTACATTAAGAACTGTCTTATTTCGATTAATTGCCTTCAATCGACAGACATTCATCTTAAGCATAGATTCGTTGTGAATGACGCAGCGAAAGTTTGTAAATTTAAGTTCCGCGGCATTCTTGAAACATGGATTTGGGGATTATCAACTCCTGAATTAGAATATATGATCACTTACATTGGAATTTAATATTAGAAGTATCCACAGTTTCAGTATCACAAGATTCATCAGAGCCTTGCCCATTTCGCCTTGTTCGTTCAGCTGGTTAGCACTTATTATGAAAACCTTTGCAAGTTGCCCATTTTTATATACTCCAAATAACAGTCCGACACGCTCATCGATAATTGGATTTTATATATGCTTCAATAATTGTGTTGATTGTATTTTTCAATCGTACTTATTGAAGACATTTTTAATTCGTAATCTGCTCTATAATTATTTAGTAATTATATTTAAATTAAAGCTGCTCTACAAAACTCTCTCTTCTCCAGATCTATTGCACATAGCTCGTGGTATAGCTCCTTAAATATGCCTGTGATGCTTGCGATAATTTATACAAATTTATGTTAATGTAATGGAAACTCTCAGAAAGTTCAATTAGCTTACAAAATTTACAAAATTTGTTTGTGATTTATTTCTGGGTGCGCCTGAAAGTAGGCAACATAAATTTAATGTGAAATCTCTGCTCCGTGCTGAAGTCAACGGCTGCCCAAAGTATAAATACAATTAATAGGGACTTGCGTGAAGAAGAACCGCCACAAGAAATGGCAGACAAACTTGAAGAGAATTTTCTGGCTTTGGCATTTGTTAATTAGACCAATTTGAGGGCAGCCTATGTGGCTGCGAGGCCAGCCGCAAGGTGAGCTGCCCACAACAACTTTCTCCACGCTGTGCTCTCCCCTGGGCAAATGCCAAATGTAGTTTATGTTCTAGAAGAGATACATATCTGGGTGTGTGTGTGTGTGTGGTATATATACATATATATGTATATATATATATATATATATATATATATATATATATGTATGCATAAATCTGCACATCAAATGAAATTCGAGCACCTAAAATATGTGAAAAAGAATAGGAAAAGAAAGTTGTAAGCTATGCGGGACTGCCATGTTTCCAGCACATGAGCACAAATATTTTATTAAGCACACATAATCTAAAATTGAAATTTATGCTATCTATATATAATACGTGTGTGTACGTATGTATGTGTGTGTGTATAGTACATATTTATGTTCAAAGAGCAGCCGCAACATGGCGCTTTTTACAAATCCAAGACAACTTACAAGTTATCCACATCAAATCAGCATGTAAGCAGCGCTGTATGTGTATGTGTGTGTGTGTGTGTGTGTGCAGCCATGTATGTTGTGTGTTTTGTGGCATGTGCGGCTTTTGCCTAACAAGTAGCATTTCCTGCAGCCGACGGCGATTCGCTGGGGAATGTGCCAACTGTTTAACTGACTGACAACTAGGCAAGTGAGTCGCTTGCGTGTGTGTGTGTTAGTGTGTGTGTATGCCCTATCCATGTAAACAACAACAAAGACAATAACGTACTAAGGCAACAGTGGAAAGCCTCTGCCTAACTAGGCCAGTGTTGCCCAGTTCTCATGGCAATTGGATTCCACCTCCACCTGCGCCATATGGGAAATTCGAGCATTACAAACAGGCATCAGTTGGATATTATAAGAGCAGCGTGAACTTTTACAAAACTGAATTTGCATAGCTGACAATACTTATTTGTAGTTCGATTCCCCTTTTGACTCTCTCCATAATTGAATTGTGGTCAGCGGACAAACAGTAAAAAGCTGTTTGCGAAACTCCGAAATGGACCAACCTAATTAACTAATTCCTATTCGGATTGAGAGGGAATTAAGAGCAGAGTAGACAGTCGTTCAGTAATGTTTAATCAATCAATCCATCGACTTTCAGCTGGGCATGAAAGTTGCAGCTAAAAATATTTCTTGAACTTTTCTTAAATTATGCAAAAAATTGAGAGTTCTCTTTGGGGACATGGCAAGGGCTCAGGCCCTGGCTCAGGCTCAGACTCAGGTCAGTTGATTCTTTTCTCATTTGTGTATCAATTTTGTGTTGTTCTTCAGTCTCTGTATAAATTAACGGAGGCTGTTTCAACAACTGGAAGCTGAGCAAATTTGTCTGTTCTCTTGTGGCGCAACCTTTTCAATGTCAATTGGTTGTTGTTGTTGTTGCTTGTTGTTGCTTGTGTTTATCATGATGTCGTTAGGTTGATTGTTGCAAAAAGATACTGAAGTGTGTGCTGCTGCTTAGCTGCGGGCCGAACCGCAGAGCTCATCAGGCAGTCTCGCTGGCTCGTTGGCTGGCTGGCTGGCTGGCTGACTGGCCAAGGCTGTTCTTGAGCTACCTTTTAGTTAGTCTTGTTTATATTTATCTTGCTGTTGCCTCTTGTTATTATGACATGAAGCAGTGTGAGTGGGGCTCACTCTGTCGAGAGCCATCATCAACAGGGAAATCGGAGACTGAGCCACAATGCGGCAACTGTTGCGCCGTTAGCCAAAGTACAAAAAAGGGTTCTCGCCGTGCGGGTGAAAGGCTATCGGAGCACGGCTTTTTTGCACCTTAATGAGTTTATTGCTGAACATAATTTCAGAGCGAACTTGTTGCGTTGCTCAAACAATTTAACAAGTGGCCAACACTTGGACGTTGCTTAACTTCAAAAACGGTATATTAGTGTCGAGAGGCGCAGCAGAAGTCAAGCACATAGTAATTTATATAAGCCCATATGGCCTGATGTGGGTAATGAGCTGAAGTGAAAGGATTGAATTTATTGCAGCTTTGTTTAGATTCTATCGATTAATATCGATATTAAGACTTTAGGGTAATCAACTTTAGTATTTGTAGCAACCGATTAAGTTGAAAGAGTAGCTGAGAAGATAGTAGTTATAAAATAGAGTTGGATAGAAATCAATTTTGTTATCGATAAAAATCGATTTCAGGCATAAATCAAAGGCGATGAACAATATGCTTCACAAGTTTGTATATATGTTGCTGATCAGATAGTCACATGAAGACCTCAAATCAAATGATAGTAATATATATAGTAATGTATATTTATATCGATAAATATCGATTGTAATTGGTCTAACTCGGAGATATTAAGAAATGGACTGATCATATTTAGTTTATAGGTGCACATAAAGTATAGGCGGAGTCACAATCTAGCACTTTGTGCTGCACTTCTATATACCCCTGATATTCACTATAAAGTTCTACATTGTTCCATATATCTATAGAAAAATACTAGAAAAAGATAGGATTCTTTCTAGTCGTTGTTTTCCTTTGGGCTGCAATAGTAAATAAAAAGCAGTTGATTTGCGATGTTGCAAGTGGTGTGTGGTATCTGGCATCTGGCATCTGCCGTATGGCGTATGGCGTATGGCGTATGGCGTGTGGCATGTGTGGCGTAGAGTATGAATGCCGAAGCTGCTGCCAGTTGCAATAAATCAAGCAGCTCTCTCCAAGCTCTGCTGGGAAACGCTTTGTGGCGCATGCTGTGCTGTGCCACTGATTTATGCTGTCACATACAACTTAATAAACAGCTAGCTGTTTTGTGGTCGCCCCGGCAAAACATGTCACTCACAGCGACAAAGGACGCGAATGATGAAAAGGCAGCTTCAATGTCAAAGGTCACATACATGTTGACTTTGCTTGTGGGTAGGTGCCTGTGACAGCTGATTCTGATTTAGCTCTTGATTTGGATTCACATTCGGATTCTCTCATTCTGTGTAATGTTAGCTAACTGACAGAAATGTCTGCTTTGATCTTGCTAAGGACTTTATGTCCTTGTTCAGGTAAGCAGCTCACGTCGCTGTGCCTTCTCTGTGGCGCCCTGTTGGCCAAACTCAATTATTTCATGCCATGTGCGCACAATTAAACAGAAACTGAAAGAGGAACTGTGTGTGTCTTACTAGAAATTACAGTCGAAGTCCTTCATTAGCTAACCTGTCCGTGGACTTAATTTACGACATCATTATGACAAATAGTGGCATCGCGTTTCAAGCTTTAAAGCACAAGAATTTTGCAAAATTAAAAATTCTTTTGAAGCGCATACTCGAAATTTCAGCTATATGAGAGTGTGTCTTAATCATAATTTTAAAAATATTCTCCCATGCGGTGCGTATAAGATATATTGTATTTGTATTTCAATTTAAATAAGCAAATATAATTTATTTAAATTATATCTATATATATATTTCAAATTGCTATCGTTGCGTATACGTAATATTTAGTAAAACATAAGAAAATTCAAATTTCTAAAAATCATTTGTCTGCTGTTGAAGGCGTATACTTAATATTTGATGATGGACGTGATATATGATTTATATAAAATTTGATTTTATCATATATATGTTAGCACTGCGCGTACACAATACTCAAAGTTGTTTAGCAAAGTTGGAAATAACCATAAATATTACATATTTGCCAACATAAACTTAAGCTGCGTATGCGTAATTTTGTTTTGTTTTCGTTGATAACAACAAAAATCGACTTTTGATTATAATTGGAAAGGAAGTTGATTAGAAATTGGTTTTATTTTCCTTTTTCTTTGCTCAAAACAAATTGTAAAATATAATGTAAGCCTGGGCTTAGGATCCGAAATAAATCACTTGCTAAGCGAATGCCGAGGCTAGTCAAAGATTTTAAAATTTAATTTAATTTGTAGCAAAAACAAAGTGTGAAAGGCATAAACGTCAAACAGTCATAAATGAGGCAAGATTCTAAACTTAATTTAAATTGGCCAAAAGTGTTTTGGGCCATAAAAAAATGAAAGCAAATCTGTTAACAAATCGTTCATTGGGCTATTCGTCAGGAGTTGTGTGTCAGGCCTATTCGAAGCACACGCGAACTTCAATAATAAATATTTCCAGTCCATTTCTGGAGCATTGAGCGCTTTCTCTTCTTCTTCTTCTTTTTTTTTTATCGTTCGTTTTATTTTCCATTTATTTTGAGGCCAAGCACACAATGGCCAATCCTCGGGGAGGGGCGACAGCGACGGTTCTTAAGTGGGCGACTGCTTGGCTTTTAATTTATTGTATTTTTTCCTCTTCGGCTGTATTCCCCTTGGCTCGGCTTTTGTTTTATTCCTTGGCGAGCTGTAAAATAACAAAAAACGGCCCGAGTTGAATGCAGAAACTTTGAAACTTTAATGGCACAAAGGCGAGAGACGCTAATGAATGCCGCGCTCCATTCGCTGCTCGCTTTATGCAATCGAGCAGCTAAGGCTGCCTGCCAGAGGGGGTTGGGCATTCATAAAGCTCTGCTGCAGTTGGTTAAACTTTTGCAATTACAACTCAATAAGTAGCTAATTATGGCCGCGTTGACGTTGCCAGCGGCAATTGCCAATTGGCCGTAGCCTGAGCGATTTCCATAATTTCCGTTCATTTAATTCAGCCACGCGCTCACGTTTAATGCCAGCGCCAAAGGCCGCCAGGCAAAAGAATAATTATTTAATTAGAAATTCATTATTCATACGCAGTGTTGCGCTTGTTTTTACAGACATCAAATGCCAACACAGTGGCTTGCAAAAATATTTATACACGTACCAAAATAAGCATCAATTTCTATTTGCATTTGCTTATGCAGGGAGAATAATATTTTTGTTTCAGTTTGCGTTCCATTCGCTGCCTATGAATGAGTCGGTATGAATTTTTGGTTGTTATTTAAGCTAGAAATTTAAAATAATATAAAATATTAAATAATATAAAATATAGTTCTGAAGCTGAAAGTTGACTTAACTCTGCGTCTGCTCTCTCTCTCTCTCTCTCTCCATTCGCTTTGGGCGTGGCTAATCGGAAAAAGAAATGAGGAACTTCCACATTATAAGATTAGGTTCAGATAAATTATATATGTAGACTTTGAGTATATCAAAACTTGAACTATCTGCTATAGTTGCTCTGCATTATACATATATGTCGGATCAGTTATTGCGATAGTCATAGTATTGGAGAAAAAATAAATAAATCGATAGAGTGGCAATGAAGTTGATAAACGACTAGAAATAAAGTGTCCGACAGAAGAAGACTAAAATACGGAGTGATGGTCAGAGTGTGAAAGAGAGACAACGTAGCGGGAATTCGTTAAAGAGCACATCGAAATATTATTCAATTACGGATCAAGGATCAAAACCAACGACGTTCCGACATATATTATACGTACATGGCTCTTGCTGCAGTCATGAAGTTGCAGAGCTAGAGAGTTGAACAAGAAAGTCAATTTAGAGAAAAATTAATTAAATAATTAAATGAGAATAATTGAATAAGAATAAGTCAAGTAACTAAATATTCAATTGCATAAGCCAGCATGACATATGGCGTCTTTGACTAGGTCTTAGACTAAGCCACATTCACAGATACTTAATTGCGCCGCCTCCATTGAGAGTTGTTAATTTAGTTGTTTTCATTAGTGGCCGAGGAACAGTTCATTAGTTGCTGACGGCTTTAGTAAATGTCAGTTATAAACAATATTTTAATTACATTTTGTTTCACATGGCAACTATATACATATATACATAGAAATATGTATATATGTGTGCATGTCTGTATGTATGCATTTCCACCCGCATTTAGTTTAACATTTAACATTTGTGTTTGCTCGATTTCTTCATATGTCGTGCCGTGTGCTGTGTGTTCGTTATCTCTCTCGATAATTAGTGTTCATTTGCGCGCCAGCAAATACAATTTATATCCAGCTCTTACTGTTGCTATCCCTCTCTCTCTCCATCAACCTCTCTCTCACTCTGTTGGCTTTCAATCACGCTCAATTTGTTAAACAAGCAAATTCACATTGCTTATCTCTCAGTTTTCATCGCATAAATATTTAACTAGTTTTTGATGCTCGCTTCAAACTTTAATATAGATACGTTTTTGTTCGTTTTTTTTTTTTTTTTTTTTTTTTTTGTCATCATATGAAATATGGAATGCAGATGCGCAATGACTAGTGACTAATTGGGGTATTATCTGATATTTAATTGGGCATTAGGGACAATTAAATGGGAGTTTGAAGCTTTAAATTCTTAAATTTTATTAAATATGTATAAAAAGTATATAATAAATATGTATAAATAAATATTAAATACAATTAAACCAATTTTACATAAATTAAAAATAATTTAAGTAAATTTAAACAAATTTATATTCAACGATAATTTCTATAATTCCCAATTTATCTGATATTTTCATAGTGAACTTTAAGGATTTTCTCTGCTTCTCATTTAAAATCTCAATAAAATCAATATCTTTACCGTTCCTAGTCTGGCCCAACAAAATCTATATTAAAACGCTTTTCTTCTTTACCCAGAAAAGCAATTTCTATGACAATAAAGAACTCTGGCTGTTCCCTGTGGCATGACAAACATTGCAATTGCTTTTACCAACACTAAAAATGAACTGAAACGCTTAAATTATTCCATGCGCTTCAATTACAACAATTTTGCTATCTAGCCAGTGCTTGGCAGAAACAATTCGAGTTGGCCAACGGGCATCGGGCATCGGGCATTGGGCAGGTGCTCAATTACGTGAAATTTTCCATGAATTTTCAATGTGTGTGGGGGCGGGTTGTGTCAATAGATGATTGAACGACCGTCCGCCTGTTCGCAGTGTTTGCGATGTCTCTCTGATTGACTTGAAAAAATCAACACAATTACATTTTCAATTTATAAAATTGACGCTCTTCAGCTGTGCACTTTAACTGTGCCACCAGCAGCAGCAGGAGAAACATCAACAGCAATAATAATAATGACAGCAATAGTCTTGTACGGACTGCAAAACACTTGCTAATGGCAAACGCATTCACTTGCCAAGAGCCACGCCCCCTGTGTCCCCAGCCCTAGGCTGCCTCCAAAGTTGTTGTTGAGTGCAAATCACATTTGTTAACTGCAATGCGAGGGCAAGTGCTGGGGCAAGTGTTGAGGCAAGTGCCTCTCTGTGCTGGCTGCCTGACAGCAACAAGACAATTTACATATTTTATGTGTGTGTGTGTGTGTGTGTGTGTGTGTGTGTGTGTGTCAGCCATGCATTTATTGATCTGTCTTAAGTGTAGCCTACTTCTCAGGCGCTGCTTGCGCCACCTGTTAGCTGGCAGCAGCAACATGCTAGGCCTACACAACATGGAACTCTCGAACGAAGATTTGTATCTACTTTTGCGTGTTGTTAGAGACATGTCAGCCTCAGTCAATATATATCAGTTCCGAATTCCCGCTTGATAAAAATCGTTTCCTATCGCACACACCTCAAGCGGCGTTGAATTGAATGCGCCGCATGGGCAATCGACAGGTGCTGCCTACGTGTATATCCGGTCGCTGGCATGTCCTGTCAGCAGCCAGGCTATGCAATTTCCACACGCAATCAGCGAGTCTATCGAGATTTTTTGTCACTTGGCGACAATCGAGGCGGAAAATTCATTTAAATTTTGTTGAATAAGCATTTCTCTATATACAGTTATTAAATACATATAGAGAGAGAGGGGGAGGAAGGGAGGTGTGGGTCTGTGAGATATATCTGTATTTGGAATATCAAATAAACAAGCTGAAGCTGTGCAAAGATTAAGCCTGAATAGATAATGGCAATAATCCGATTTCTCTCTCTCTCCCTCTCCCTCTCTAAGCTATCCATATGCTAAATGCAATTGGCGTCGCCCCATATCAAACGTGAAATCAATTTGTGATAAAAACTAGCTTTCGCTTGGTCGTGCAGTTTCAGTTCAGCTCGCAAACGTTTCTGCCACAAAAAGCAAACTTGATTCGATTATATGATAAACCACAGGCGTCCTCCGAGAAAAAAAATAAAACTGAAAATGAAAAATAAAATGTGCGTGTGAGTGAGGGTGGGCGTCAGGGTGTGTGTGAAGGCAAAAGTTAGACATTGCATGAGAGTGTCTGGCGCTGGTCAGTTTGAACCAGCGACTGCCACTTGTGCCTTAAGCTCCCATTGTCATGCAAATTGCTGTATTTTACTCTAATTTTATTTTAAAGTATTCAGCAATCCGCATTGAGTATTGAGCTCTGAGCATTATTGTTGTGGTTGTTGTTGTTGTTGTTGTTGAGTTTGTGTGTGGGTGGAAATTGAATTTTCGGCCTTCGCACGCTCAGTTTATTTGGGGAATAGTGAACGATTCTGTATGCTTTAGGGTATATTGACAGGGGAGCATAAACGGTTAAGATAATTGGGATAGTTGTGGGAGAGAAAAGTGGAGGGAAGAGGAGAGGAAGGGAGATTGAGAGAGATATACTTATAAATGTACAAGCTATGGATCGGGAGATAGAGATAGAGATAGAGATAGAGATAGAGATAGAGATAGAGATAGAGATAGAGATAGAGATAGAGATAGAGATAGAGATAGAGATAGAGATAGAGATAGAGATAGAGATAGAGATAGAGATAGAGATAGAGATAGAGATAGAGATAGAGATAGAGATAGAATAGAGATAGAGATAGAGATAGAGATAGAGATAGAGATAGAGATAGAGATAGAGATAGAGATAGAGATAGAGATAGAGATAGAGATAGAGATAGAGATAGAGATAGAGATAGAGATAGAGATAGAGATAGAGATAGAGATAGAGATAGAGATAGAGATAGAGATAGAGATAGAGATAGAGATAGAGATAGAGATAGAGATAGAGATAGAGATAGAGATAGAGATAGAGATAGAGATAGAGATAGAGATAGAGATAGAGATAGAGATAGAGATAGAGATAGAGATAGAGATAGAGATAGAGATAGAGATAGAGATAGAGATAGAGATAGAGATAGAGATAGAGATAGAGATAGAGATAGAGATAGAGATAGAGATAGAGATAGAGATAGAGATAGAGATAGAGATAGAGATAGAGATAGAGATAGAGATAGAGATAGAGATAGAGATAGAGATAGAGATAGAGATAGAGATAGAGATAGAGATAGAGATAGAGATAGAGATAGAGATAGAGATAGAGATAGAGATAGAGATAGAGATAGAGATAGAGATAGAGATAGAGATAGAGATAGAGATAGAGATAGAGATAGAGATAGAGATAGAGATAGAGATAGAGATAGAGATAGAGATAGAGATATAGATAGAGATATAGATAGAGAAAGAGATAGAGATAGAGATAGAGATAGAGATAGAGATAGAGATAGAGATAGAGATAGAGATAGAGATAGAGATAGAGATAGAGATAGAGATAGAGATAGAGATAGAGATAGAGATAGAGATAGAGATAGAGATAGAGATAGAGATAGAGATAGAGATAGAGATAGAGATAGAGATAGAGATAGAGATAGAGATAGAGATAGAGATAGAGATAGAGATAGAGATAGAGATAGAGATAGAGATAGAGATAGAGATAGAGATAGAGATAGAGATAGAGATAGAGATAGAGATAGAGATAGAGATAGAGATAGAGATAGAGATAGAGATAGAGATAGAGATAGAGATAGAGATAGAGATAGAGATAGAGATAGAGATAGAGATAGAGATAGAGATAGAGATAGAGATAGAGATAGAGATAGAGATAGAGATAGAGATAGAGATAGAGATAGAGATAGAGATAGAGATAGAGATAGAGATAGAGATAGAGATAGAGATAGAGATAGAGATAGAGATATAGATAGAGATATAGATATAGATATAGATAGAGAAAGAGATAGAGATAGAGATAGAGATAGATATAGAGATAGAGATAGAGATAGAGATAGAGATAGAGATAGAGATAGAGATAGAGATAGAGATACTGAGATAGAGATACTGAGATACTGAGATACTGAGATACTGAGATACTGAGATACTGAGCTACTGAGATACTGAGATACTGAGCTACTGAGATACTGAGATACTGAGATACTGAGATACTGAGATACTGAGATACTGAGATACTGAGATACTGAGATACTGAGATACTGAGCTACTGAGATACTGAGATACTGAGATACTGAGATACTGAGATACTGAGATACTGAGATACTGAGATACTGAGATACTGAGATACTGAGATACTGAGCTACTGAGATACTGAGATACTGAGATACTGAGATACTGAGATACTGAGATACTGAGATACTGAGATACTGAGATACTGAGATACTGAGCTACTGAGATACTGAGATACTGAGATACTGAGATACTGAGATACAGAAATACAGGGAAAGAAAGAGAGAGAGAAAGATAGCTTATGGCTATAAACAAATCTAAAGACAATTTTGAAGTAAATCTAAGGTTTTAACATTAAAGAAAAAGAAAAAAGAGAGGCAGAGGCAGATAACAAAGGTGAGCAAGAGCAAGAGCAATACGAACTTTTCATTCATTCATTAAAAATTTTCTCATTCATTCCGACTCAGTTGATTAAATGTCAAAAGATGTTCCTTTGACTCGAGCGGCGTCATTTGAATAAAACTCAGTAGAGAGACAGAGAGATAAAGAGAGTGAGACAGGGAGCTAGTCTCCTTCGGATGCTCGCTGGAGTGAGGCAGCGACATTTGCATAAACACTCAAAAAAAAAAAGAAATTTCCATTCGCAATTTGAGGCACTTTTGTGGCTGCCCAAAGACGGCAGCCGGACGACTGGCCGTCTACCGTCTGGCCAAATTGACCATCGTCGCTGAGCATAACACTATGTGGCCCTGCCACAAGCTGCACTTGCAACGCTTTTTCCAGCATTGACACTGACTCGCCACCGTCGCATTTGATGGCCAGACGACATTATCGCAATTCGACTTAAAATCAATAGACGCTTAACAGTGGCCAATGAGTGTCTCTCTCTGTGTGTGTGCCGTTTAATAACATGTGTGCTTAACAACAAGAACTTGCGAACCGGTTCTAGTTGCCGGCATTGAAATCAAACGACGGAAGCGGGACAGCGGGCTAAACAGCTGAGGAGCGGGGGAAAGCCGCCGCTAAGGGCGCAGTCGGTGCAAAATTAGCTTTGCCAATGCCAAGGGACTGAATGGGTTGCTACGTTTAATGGCTGTCACAAGAAGGGAAATGGCCCACACACACACACACACAGACAGACAGAGAGACAGAGAGACAGACACACTCACACTCTAACGGATATAATTTAGCTGGCAATCAAAGCGGAAATAGAAACTAGAAAATTGACAAATACATTTCGCCATTTCGCTTCGCATTTGATATTACTCATACGCCCCGAAGGCCGAAGGCAACGAATGACGCATAAGTTTTAATTGAGGCAATTACGTTTAGATTTCATATGCAAAATGTTAAATTTTAAAATGCAAAATGCAAAATGCAAAATTCAAAATGCAAAATTCAAATGTGCAGCTAACTAAATGCGCGCATTTTTTATTTATTTTTTATTATTTGCTGGAAAGTTTTGCATAAAATGCAAATTCTTTGCTGTGAGTGTGTGTTTGGCGTTTGCCTGCTCGCCGCTTGCTTGGTCTATGTTTACCTTAACCCAAATGCTGGCCAAAACTTTAACCACACACGCAAGGGAATGCCAAATGCTTGTGCCCACGCAGACACACACACGCACACCTGTTAGGTGCTAAATTTGCCCATTACGTTGATAAGCTTTTCACTAGTTAGTCCAGCTTGGCTGACTGTATGTATGCCCTGCACCCAGCTGCTAATTGAGTTAACATAATATTGTTGCCAACTGTTAGAGAACATTTTCTTAGGAGTTTCCCACGGTTGAGTCTAAGTTTATCAGCGCAGGCGAAAGATAAGCATTAAGCACAAGACTTTATACTGGAATATTTTGTATGCTATGTCTTATCTATAAGCATATGTGTATATGCCTGTCATATATATATACCAAAATTATCTGGCAGATCCCAAGCATCTAACACTCCACAAGGCAAGCATCGAGTCGAGCTGCTTTTGATTAAGAAGCACTTATGAAGCCACACAGCCCACCTCAATGCTGAAGTAATGCCAACACAAATAGAACTCAGCGGCAAAGGACAAAGCCTGATTGGCTCAGTCAGTGGCCTGCCTCTTGGTTACCCTTAACCTTAGCATGGCA